>CM055103.1:52679537-53279537 GCA_029204225.1 Diphasiastrum complanatum
TTTTACTTGATCGCCTTAGTTTTACTACATGCGGAATAGTTATAATGATCGAAGATATTTCTTGTGTAGTCAGAGGATCAGGCCCATGCCGTGCATCTTTTATCATCATTTCCACATCAGCCAAAACCAGCCAAGAATGCTAGTACAACTCCAAACACAAAATGATGCAAACAATGTAGCTAGTTTTACCATATCTTGACAATTTTGCACACATTCGCATGAAATTGCTCAAACATGAGATAGAATAAGTAAAGTAAACTTGAACAACACTCTCCTTTATGCTCCCTTTGACCTTACTTGAGTCTCCAAAACATCTTTTCCAATTGGACTCTTCTTTGATGCTCTTGACTAGCTCCAAATTGCCACCTTTCCTTTTGTGTGATTGAAGCCCTTTGAGATGAACCTCTTGATCTTCCACTTGAACATCAAAGTAAGTTTATAATACTTTTTTTTCTAGATCCATTGGTTGCTTGAAAATTGTGAAAATCAACATCCACTTTCATAGCATCATCTACACAAGAAGATTCACCAAAACATGTGAGAAAAACCAAATGAGTCACATCCACTTGTGACGTTGTTGTAGATGGCTACGCCTAATCTTGTTCAAAGCCTAAAGAACTTTTCCAAGCATGGTGGATTTTCAAGAGGTCTTGGTGAATGAGGAATATAGGCTTCAAGCACGAGGGTTTTTCTACAACAACATCACAAGTGGAAGTGAGTCATTTTGCTTTTCTCACATGTTCTTGGTGAATCTTGTTGTGGAGATGATGCTATGCAAGTGGATGTTGATTTACATGGTTTTCATGCAACCAATGGATCTGAAAAAAAAAGGTATTAGGAACTTAGTTTGATGTTCAAGTGGAAGATCAAGAGTGACTCATCTCAAAGGGCTTCAACTACACAAAAGGAAAGGTGGGCAATTGAAGTTGGAGCTAGTCAAGAGCATCAAAGGAGAGTACTCTCAGCTATGCTCTAGTTGACACCTCATCGGATGTTGCAACTAGTCTCATAGAGTGGATGTTGAGGCCAAAATTTGGTGGGAAAGCTACCATGTGCTCTTTGTGTACTTAGCTACCCATATTTTTGAAGACAACAATAATTTGAGTTATAAGACTATCAAGTGTGTTGCACTCTTACAAGGTGAAAGTTCTTTTTTTTTTTTTTTTGCAACTTATCTGACTATTGTATCACACTCTTCCTAAAGGCAAAAGTCACATTTTTTTCTAGTGGTCATTCCTTCTTTTCTAAGACAACATTCTCATGAAGGAAGTCATAATAGTTTCCTTTTACAGCTGTAAAATAGTGACAAAGGTGGTCTGTCCACTATTTCCTTAAATGTAATCACAATGTCTAGGAGAAATAATAAACTACCAATAATCTATAGCTTATTTTTATATAAATGTAGGATTATATCTATAGACAAAACAAGGAAAAACATAAATGAATTGGACTCTCTCTTTTGTAGTTTCATAAGCTTTGAAATTGACTTCCGGGCAAGTAGTAGTCAAGCCTTATTTTGGGAAATTTGCACATTCTCAATGCTTAGCCCTAAACCATTGTACTCATAGCCTTTTTCATTAATCAAGAATTCAATTTAATTCAAGAATCCTAATTTGTTCTATTTCTTGAATGCTTTGGCTAGCCTCTCTACTTATGCCAATTTCATAATTTGATACATGACATAATCCCATGACTCTATTTTCTGCAATTTAACGTGTAGTAAATTAATAATGGATTGCTATTAGAGACGTTAATGGCTGGCAATCACACCTCAATTCTCTAATCAGTTCCCTTTTGATTTATTATCTTGATAATTCTATGAGCAACACTCAAAATGTTGCAAAATTTTTACATCATACAGAACTGACTCAATTAACCAGGTTACTGAAATGAATATTTATTTCTTTTGGTAATGACTTGTGAGGCATCATGAATGTCTCATTTCAATCTCCATCTCCATGCAATGGGCATTTCACCCTTGAGACTTATACGTTCAATTCATAGTATAGCTGTCAGCTGTTAGCGAGATCTCGTTCTGACGGTTCTGTTTTCAATACATATGAGTGTATTGATGACCTTCCTTGAATCTGTATATTTTCCTACCATATTAGCCTCTCATTTAACAACAATTTTTTTCAAAGCTTTTGCTTGGTGTGTTGGAGTATCACTTAATTTTTTTACCTACCCACGTGTGTATATTGTAACAAGAAGGTTTCATGTTTGTCAGGTTAGTCCTTGTTATATTCAACTTGCCGTACACCAACAAAACGATGATCCCAGTTTTACATTTTATTATTCTCTGCTTCAGTGTAATATGATATTTGCATAATTGTTGCTTCGGTTTCCTTATAAAACAAAAATTGGATTCCAACAGCCGATACGACAGAGGCAGACAGATCTGGGGTACGCGTTGTGATCACATTGTTTGCTCCTTATAAATAAACTAGGAATCTGTAAAAAGCATACACAATGATCATAAACTGACGTAATGTGGCAAACTTCACGTAGCCATCCTTATTCGAAGCTATATACCATATATATGCTTACTTGAAGACTTATTTAGCGGTGCTATACTTGTGGTAGCTAGGTGGAATGTAACTCCGAGCAACCCGTTTCATGTGAATTTGTGTAATACCTAACCCAATTTTAACCCCTTCATTGAGTCATCGTAGCCCTTTGATCATGGACAAACTTGCAGTCAAGTGATTAGAGGGTTGTTGATGGCAAATGACTGGACTAGACGTTTATCTTTTGCACGTCCCGCTGCCAGCGCCTGCAGATATTCTAAATAGTACAGTTCCCTGTACAAAGGACCTATCTTTGCATCCACCAACTCTGGAGCAGGGATGATCTTTTGATCCTTTGCTGGATAATAGAAGGTTACGTAGGACCGTCTTGTGCTGTCGCTGTTCACAATGGCTCTGTGGTTGGCGCTTTTGTATCTCCCATTCGTAATGATCTGCAAATCATTAACACAGTGATGTCAACTTGCTTGTCTACACAAGTTTACTGATACAGACAGCAACGTAACGCTGCAGAGGCTTAAGCACCTCGTGAATTTTTGAAAAGGCTGACAGACTTCAAATTCTTGGCCTGACGTTAGCGAACACTACAACGAGCTAAACCTTGTGTGATAGTCTAGTTGACAATATAAGGAGACAAATTAAGGAAGCACAGTTTCCTTCATTTGTTGTATGTGATCCTAATTATGTCATGAAGACTCAAAATTATTTACCTCGATTTGATCTGCCAGATTGACGACGAAAGCGTTCGGATAATTTGGAACCAGTTCCCATGTGTCGTTTACAGCAGCCACCTGCAATCCGTCGCCCTCTTGCATCAGAATGGGGATGCCTCCAATATCAGAGTGTGCAGGGAGGCCGAGAGTTTTTCCTGGCTCCGGGCAGGGAGGATAGCACTGGAATACTATGCTCTGCTGTGTTACCCCCATAGCCTCCTTGAGGTACGTGGGTTTGAGCCCAAGATTCTCAGAGATGACAGACAGCAGCCGGTGAGCTAGGTCCATTAGTGCTGCTGTGTATTTCTCCACGATGCCTCCAATATCAGAGTGTGCAGGGAGGCCGAGAGTTTTTCCTGGCTCCGGGCAGGGAGGATAGCACTGGAATACTATGCTCTGCTGTGTTACCCCCATAGCCTCCTTGAGGTACGTGGGTTTGAGCCCAAGATTCTCAGAGATGACAGACAGCAGCCGGTGAGCTAGGTCCATTAGTGCCTTTCAGATAATGGAAGAGTGTGAAGCTCCACGAATTCACGCCAAAACTGCGGCTCACTGTCAGTAAGGACCATACGGCTGCCATAGCCCTCAGCTGCGAGCACTGGCTTTCCAGCATACACAAGCTTCTCCTCCTCGGGCATATCAAAGAACTTGCGACCAACTTCCTTCAGCTTATCCATGAGCTCTACTGGCACGCCGTGATTGATAATTTGGAAGAAGCCATTCTTTTCACAGGCTTCAGCGATCTGAGCTCTGACGGAAGAAGCTAGTCGTTCATCATCTAGGCCTGACAGATCAATTGGCTTCAAAGTTGCCATGCGTAATCAGTCTGTAGATGATCTACAAATATTTATGCGGTTTAAGATAAAAAGTATTGGATGTACAGGCACTGTAGCGTTGTGGGGGTGTGTGAGTGTAGAAGCTGGGCTGTGTGTCTTCCCTGAAAAACTACTCCTAGTGCATATAGTTGATCACGAGTGATGAGTGATAAGGACTAAACGGAATTTGGTGGTGTTGGGCATGCACAGAGGGAGGTACATACACTTGCTATATATAAGAATCCTTATATTATAATAACAAGATTCCAAAGTCTTTCACTGGGGAGATAAGGCACATTCTTTCTATGTGCCGTTACCATGACGGAGAGAGACCAGCTGGAAAGCTGAGAGCGATCAGCTTACCCAAGCAAGTCTAAGAGATATGCTCTTTTTTGGACCAATATCAGAATCTTCTTAAATTCTTGTTTTTGATCAAAATCTATGATCCATTTATGGCGATTAATACAGGGAAGGTACTGATACACTATTGCTTTGTAAAGTGAACTGCCAAGTCAATGTACCAGTGGAGACCCAACTCCCAAAAGATAATCCTGGTAATTCTTTTTGCAATCTGTATCTTTGTGATGACGTTCTTTAGTCTCTTGACACACTTCCATGTTTGTTCTCATGGAAAGTCATATGTTGATTCTATCAGCTAATGTTCAAAACATTTGATACCTTTTTCATCTAGAACATTCCAAAATAACTTTATGTCCCGAAAACCATAAAAATATTCATATATGAGCAAGCCAAATGAGGGCTTTGCTGAGCTCATGTGGATATAGAGGTTGCATGGTGTGGTATATTCAAAGACAACTTCTTTTGGAATGTCCTCAAATCTTCTATGCACATGTAAACAATTCCTACCATTCAACCACGTGGACCAATCAAATTTTAATGTTCATGGAACTTTTTCATGTAGAAAGTTTAGGCATAGATGCATATCCACAAGACTAGTTGTTGGACCCTTTCATTGCCTCCCTAATCGTGTGGATCTAGAGGGCAAAGAAGGGGTTTTATGGATCTAAATATGGGTGAGTGTCGCGGTGTAGTAACGGGCTTTGATCCAATGGGGAGAAAGTAAACAAGGTAGTGGGAGTGAGAATCTAGGCAAACTAAGGTTGTCAAACTTAGTGTTGAATCTAAAGTGGAATGAGCTAAGATTTGGGATTCATCTCTTGCCTCTTCTATTTTTGTGTTTTTTCCTTGTTTTGCATGCTTTCTTTTCTTGGTTTTGGTCTTTCTGGGTTATCTAGGCATCTTTGGCTCTAGTCTTTTCCTCAAGAGGATTATCTTTTCAAGGGAGGTGAACCATGTTTTGAAATCTAGCTACGGATCTTAATGATTGCTCCAAAGTGTGGACTTAACACTTATTTTGGTTGTGTGTAGATTTTGTAAAATAGTTTTTAGAAACTAGTTGAATGAATTGTGCTAATGATGATTCATGATTCTGATAACATGATTAAAAATAACAAAACAAGCATTCATCATCCACAATGAGGAATAACACACACACACACACACACACACACACACAAAATAAGAGAGCCTTGACACATAAATGATAGGAATGGGAGGAGAAGCTCTCTCTCTCTCTCTCTCTCTCTCTCTCTCTCTCTCAATCCATATTCTCTTCAAACGTAAAGGTAAATACAAAAATGATGTCAGATGCCCTTATATAGACATTTCTAGGGTTAGGTTTTCTGGTGAACCCTAAACCATGTGCCATAAATTTGTTTTTAACTACTTGGTCCTGTAGTCCATTGGCCTTGATTCTACCTCCTGATATCCTTCATACGATTCTAATAGCTAGAATATGTTAAAAGAATCTTCACGAGAATCTTCTAACATGCCCCCAGTGCGAACTGTTGGACTTGAAGCCCAAGGGTAGCTTATTTGAAAGAAAACACCTATTTCTCCCTTGCCACCAATTGTACTTTGCTTCTTACTAGACCAGAAAAAGCAATTACCACAAAACTGGAATATATATCCTGTGGTGGATCTACGATCATCATAGTCACCTCCCCAGTCCGCATCCACATAGCCACACAACTCAGGTAAACCATCATGCTTCCTGTAAATCAAGCCATACTCTGATGTGCCTTTCACATAACGCAAAATGCGTTTAGCTGCTTTCCAATGCGTTTTCGTAGGTGCTGCCGTAAACTGACTTACAATGCCAACAACATAGCATATATCTAGTCTAGTTGTGGTAAGGTAAATTAAGCTCCCTACTAATTGTCTATATAGCGTAGCATCAAATGACTGTGATTCATCAAGCTTAGAAAGCTTTTTACCTGGTTCAATAGGAGTGTTTATTGGTTTGCAATCCTGCAACCTAAACCTGTGTAGTAACTCTTTGACATATTTCACCTGTGTTAAACCCACTTCATGTCCATTTTGCCACACTTCTACTCCAAGGCAGTAATGCATCAAGCTGAGATCCGTCATCTCAAATTGTTTCATGAGGTCTTTCTTGATTATGTCTATCATCTCTTGATTATTTCCCGTAATAATCAAGTCATCAACATAAAGAGCAATCAAAGCAACCATACCATCAAAGCATAAGACATATAGATTTGGATCAGAATGTGTTCTCACCATTCTCTTTGAACGAAAGTAGGCATCAATCCTGCTATACCACGCACGTGGTGCTTGTTTAAGACCATAAAGCGCTTTCTTCAAGAGACATACTTTATTTTCCTGTCCTTTCGTTACAAAGCCTTCAGGTTGATCCATGAACACTTCTTCTTCTAACTCACCATTTAGAAAAGCAGATTTCACATCCATCTGATGCAAAGGCCAACCAAAATGTGAAGCTAAAGCAATAAGTAGACGTAGAGTATTCCACTTATACACCGGCGCAAAGGTCTCTTCATAGTCAATGCCTTTATTTTGTGCGTACCCTTAGATTACCAATCTTGCTTTGTGCTTTGCTATGCTTCCATCTGCATGGTACTTAGTTCTATATACCCATTTGCAATCAATGGGTTTCTTGCCAACTGGTGGTTCTACTAAGTCCCATGTGCTATGCTTAGCAATTGACTCCATCTCCTCTCCCATGGCTTTGATCCAAATGTCATCATCCTTCGCTTCACCATAAGTCGAAGGTTCTTTGCTTTGAATAATTTGCTTCATACCTTTCAGGTAGTATCTTCCCTCTTGTTGATCTTCGTAGCTCTCCCTGGTTAGATGATCCTGGAAAGTCATCTATATCGCGGCTCTCCATCAATCTCTCAAACCACTTAGGGAGCTTTCTGTAAGGTGATTGGCTTCCTGGTGAAAATGTATCCCATGGTACATCTTTCTCCTTGCGTTTGTCACCTGCAATTTCAATCCTTCTTGGACCAAAAGGTTTGTCCCTACCTCTCCAACCTGTTTCTTGAGGTTGAGTAGTAGTATCTTGAGATGTATCCTCATGTTCATCACTCGGAAGGTCAATGAATGGATCATCATCATGTTGTATCATCACTATGCCATTTTTCCTACTGGATGTGTCTATCTTCTCAGCATCTTCGTCTTCATACATCTTGGATTCATCAAAGATAACATCTCGGCTTATATGGATTTTGTTTTCGACTAGATCAAAACATCTATAGCCCTTTACGCGATCATCATATCCTAGGAATATGCACTTGATAGCTTTTTTACATCAAGTTTATGTCTTTCTTCCTTAGGAATATGTACAAAGGCCTTACATCCAAAGATTCGCAAGTGGTTTACCTTTGGCTTCTTCTTTGTGAATGCTTCCTCAGGTGTAATTTTTGGTATGGCAATGGTAGGACTTCTATTTTGAAGATAGACTACCGTGCTACATGCTTCTGACCAAAAATCTTTTGGTAATTTCATCTCAGCTAGCATAGATCTGGCACTTGTCACAATCATACGATTTTTGCGCTCAGCTACACCATTGAGAGCAGGAGTGTGAGCTTGCGTAAATTGTCTTTTAATCCCACATTGATCACAAAGATTATTGAAGTCATTAGACTTATACTCACCTCCACTATCTGATCTTAGGACTTTGATCTTCTTACCTGTCTGATTTTTGACCAAGTTTTTGAAGTTCTTGAAGTTATCAAAAGCATCTGATTTCTTCTTCAAGAAGTAGATCCATGTCTTACGTGACATATCATCATTAAAGGTCATGAAATAGAAGGCTTTCCTTTAGGACATGGTCCTCATGGGCCCGCATAAATCTGTGTGGATTAAAGCCAGGATGTTCTTTGCTCTTGCAACACCCCCTTTATTGAACTTCTCTCGATGCTGTTTCCCATATATACAAGATTCGCACATCGATTTCAAGTGATCTTCTATTGTAGGCAGTCCTGTTACCATCTCCAATTTTCTCATCAAACTGAGGTTTCCCAAGTTCAAGTGACCAAGCCTCACAACTCAGTTTGCGAAGGAACGGATGACACAAGCCCATGTTGCCCCTTGATTGTGGCATTCAACCTGTACAATTTTGTATTGGGCTCTCTTACTCCATTCGCAATAACTTTGAACTTTTGGTTCGCATCCTTCACAAAGCAACGATCATGGGCGAATTCTACTTTCAACTTTTGATCAGTAATGACTCCAACAGAAATTAGATTTTTCTTCAAACCTGGTTCGTAAAGTACCTCCTTGATCATCCTGCTTTTGTCATTAGGCAGTTGGATTGAAACTGTGCCTATCCCCTTGATCATGCACACCTCACCATTTGCTTGTGAAACAGATGTTCCATTATCCAATGCCTTCAAACTACTGAACTAGTTCTTGTTACCTGTCATGTGTCTTGTGGCTCCTGAGTCAATATACCATGCTTGATCATCTTGATTAGATGACAATGCAAATATGAAGACGCTAGACTCTTCAATCTCACCCTCATCGACAAGGTTACCTGCTTGTTTTGGTTTTTCCTTGTCTTGTTCTGCCAGGAATTTGCGACATTCACTCTTCCAGTGGCCCTTTTTACCACAATGGAAGCACTTGCCTTTCTTCTTAGTTTTGCTGGAAGATCCCTCATCCTCCTGAGACTTGGCAAATTGCTGTTTAGTCTTCTTCTTGCCCTTGCCCTTGCCTTGTTTTTGGCGTGTCGCAAGTGCCTGATCATCAGTATTTTGACGTCTAGCTTTCACCATTTCTCGTCATTGCTCTTCCTGCATCAAGATTCCTGTGAGCTCGTCAAAGGTTGGCAATCTTTCTCTTGATGCTATTCCGCTTACAAACATTTGATAGGGTTCTGCAATGCCGCATAATGCATTATGCACCAGCTCCACATCACATATGCGTTCTCCAATAGAATGCAGTTCATCTCTCATTGTCTTGATTCTGGTCATGTACGTCTGAATGTGCTCTCCTTGTTCCATGCGGGCACTATTCAACTTTGACTTCAGAAACATGATTCTTGACGGATTTGACATCTCGAACTGCTCCTTTAGCACATCCCATGTCTGTCTGGGTGTAATTGCATCACAAATGTGGGTAATGATATGATCCGTCACTGACAAGTTAATTAAGGTCAAAGCTTTTCTCATCTTTTTGTCGAACACTTTGATGTTTGCTTCATTTGGCGGCCTTCTCTCATCACCTGTGACGACTTCCCACACATCTTTCTCCATCAGTACGTTTTTCATTTTGAATTTCCACACTGCATAGTTGGAAATCCCGTCCAATTTGCTACTTTCACTCAAAATGGACTCTCCCATGTTTGCCATCGCAAAACTGCTTGAAACTTCTGTCTTAGGCTAAGAACAGTATGTCGAGGCCAACAATGATGTCAGAAGTTGAAAATAATGACCTGCACTTTTTTTCTTACCAGGCCACTCGCCGCTTTTCCACCAATTTGAAAGCCAAATCGGCGTCGCCTTCCAAAATACACTCAGTCGTCAATTCCCAACAACGTGCCCAGTGGAATGGTGAAACTACTTCTGGCGTACTCCGAACACTTTCTCCGCTGCAACCGCTCTATTTTGCTGTACCGTACTTGCAGGTACAGTCTGGGTGCCCTTCATTTGGAGGTTATAGCCTTTCGTTTGGGTCAAAACGGGCAAAGTACCCAAAAATAGGGACTTTTCTAGCTTTTGAACTGTTTCTTCACTTTAAAGAAACTTCACTTTTCACTTGTAAAGGCACCCAACTCAACTTTCAGTATGAAAATTTTTAATGAAGTTGAAGGCCATAATGCACTTCAATTCTTCAGGACCCTGTTTAAAGCTCATCCAATGGCTGAACCAGATCTTGTGGTTCAAATTTCTCTCCCATCACAGATTCTGGACCGTTGATTCACTTGACACCTCATCTACAGGTTCAAAGTACATCTGGACATCGAACCAAACTCCTGCATACGCTAAGAAATTCGATACACTAAGTTCTTCATCGCGTTGGGCGCACGAACTGCCCGCCAATCTCTCCTGTGGTTCGTTTTGAGCACGATCTGAGGCCTGGAGCAGGGTCGCCGTACTGAATCCATGACTATAGAATGTTCAGTCAGGAAATTCCATGGAGAAACGGTGATTTTAGCTCAACTTGACAAAGTGGCTTTTTCACCTTTTTACCACAAATCTGCTAGGTTAATAGTCTGGAGACAAATCTCTGACATAAACCTCTGAATCTCTCCATGACTGATTGACAGTGTGATTAGCTTCCTTCCTGTCCTTACGGCATTCAAAACGGTGCACAAACAACAAAGAAATCACCAGTTATGTATAAAAATCGTAACCCCGAGTCCGGTTTCAATTTTCAGCTGGCTTCGAAATTGTCAATCTTTCACCAAATTTTCCCTGTCTGATGCTCTGCACAGGCTAATAATCCCTCTGCTGAGCTTAGCAAGCCTCTATAAATTAGAAACCATGCACCAGTGCTTCTCTTTCCGTCTTCAAATCAAAAGACCCTTTAAGGAATGCCATGTAGGATATAGAGAAATATCAAAATAAAAAAAACAATATTGTTTATTTGCTTGCCCACACCACTCCCAAGGCCTCCCCAACTCCCAATGATCTAACCACAGTGTCTGTAGTCATAGTTAAAAACTGTTAACAGTTCGCAGTATAACTTGACTAAATTCAAAAACATTTCATCCATTGGTTACGAAAAGGGCAATATTTTCACTGGATCTAGAATATGACAGCCATCCCCAAATTTGAATCTGGAAAAATTGCAAAATGTTTACATATGCATTCCTTCCACGAGAATGAAAATATGAGCGCCAACTACCTATTGGAATGAAAAAATGAGCGGCATTTCAAAATTTGAATCAAGCATACAAGCATGGAGATTGGATTGATCGTACATAGTATATAATATAATCAAAGATGAGTATTTTGTTTTGCTTCATAGAATCTGGTCATAGTGCTTTGATGCAACTGATTACTCTATTATTTTTTTGATGATGACATTACGTCATTTACATGTGGATATTCCTATTGATTTGGCACCTTTGCAGAGAAGAGGAGACAAAGGAACTCAAATATCTGCTGAGGATTGTTCTCGTTACAGGGCAGAAGGAAAAAAAAACTTGGATTTATGGATAGATGGAACATTATATCCACAAGATCCAAGCACTTTGACACATCCCACATTATCTTCAATAACTCATTTAGTTACGTGGATATGCAATGGGCATAGTGGATTACTAGGATATTGTGAAAGATTGCAGAACCATGGAAAACAACTTCATATGAATAAAGTTCACTTTTTAGAAAGTGAGTAAATTCGGATATCCTCTTATTGTCAGAATAGAGATTGTCATCTCCAAAAGACGTTAGAAGAAAATGAACAACTTAAAAAAAATAATGAATCATTACAGAAGATAACAATCAATATCAAATCAGAACTAGAACAAATGCAATCAGTCTTACAGTCTATTCGTATTGAAAACTTACAATTATTGAAGGATGTGGATTTGGTAAAGAAAAAGGCTGAAAGTAAGAAGCGAAAGCGACAAAGTTGCAAACATAGAAGGTTATCAAAATAGAAGGATCCGTGCATTCAAGTAAGCATATTCTGATTTTTGTAAATTTTTCAATGACATTTGGATATAATTTCAGCTATGGTGATATTCTGTTAACTATCTATTTTTTTTTGCAGATCTACTTTAGTAGCTCCTCGGAATATTAAAGACAATGCTTCACTGGGAATGTCATTGGACCCAATATTGACTTGCAAATCCACTAAGCGTATCATGATGAACAATAAGATTTCAAATGTAAAGTGTAAAATAGCAGAGTCTTTGATGGTGGACATTCAAAAAAATTTAGATAAGACTATAGTTCAGGGTGCTTGTGATTTTGCAGGTATTAGCAGGGAAGCATATGCAACAATATTTAAACTAATTAGAGAAGCTTTTAAGCAAGTTCAAATTAGAAAAGTCCCAATCCCTAGGACATATCACTTGAAGAAAGAGAGGGATACATTAAACATAGGTATGCATAACATCACTGGAACTCCATTTCATATTGAGGAGGTGTATGAAACTGATGGAAGATCGATATTCTATAATTCATCAAACAATTTATTTGTTCATCTAAATTACTTGCTGAGATACATCGTTTCATTCTATGATATAACCTATGAAAAGGTGAATGGCAAAATAATCATAGTACTTAAGTTAGATGAGTCAAAAATTGTGAAAGGGCAGAAAATGGAGAGGGTTAGTATAACTCTCATGAATGGTGTTCTATCACAAACAGAAAACCAAGAAGTGTCCAGTCAGAAAATGATATATGGTGGTTGGCAATGTTTCAGGTAACTAGCCTCATTATTACATTACATTCATTGAATAGTATTAATACATTGTAAACTAAGTCTGATTAATTCTTTGGACAGGTGCTAAAAGAGGATCATGATATATTATCATGGATATTCTCAAGGACATCTTATCCTAGGGTCATCAAGGACCATATGGATGGAGGACTTCTCAATGTTCCAGGAGTTGGAGACTTCAATGTTGAATGGCACTTAGCAGGTGATTTGAAAACATTGAAATGTATCTATAATGTCTCTCACGGTGCTACATCAAAACACCCTTGTTTGTATTGTATGAAAATGGCAAAAGATGTAACTAGGAGTACATGAATTACTAGAGAATGTGCAGATCCAAACTAGAAGCCTGTGTTGCCTATCCCCTTAAAAAATGTGCATGTTTGCACTCTTTATGCAGAAGTTAGATTAATAGAAAAGATCCTTTATCTTCATATAGTTTTTGCTTGGAATACTAAGCAGCATAATTAGCAAAGGAAGCTATCTCTCGATTAGAAGTTGTTTTATCAAAAGCAGGACTCCATAAAGGACATGTCAAAATTCAAAAAGATGAAAAGCTTTCAGGAAAGAATGGGAACATGCCAACTAAGCCAAGCATAGGAGGAGCAAAAGCACGTCGTTTTCTATCAAATCATACTGGTAAGGCTTCTAATATTCAACACTCAATCTGGACAGATATTATTGCTGCCACTCAGGACTTCAAGAAAGACGGCAAAACCAGAGTACTAAAAGTTGATGTATGGAAAAAGCTTGATAGTGTGATTGCTATTTTAAGAAAAAAAAAATACTCTCATATTGATAAGAAAGCTGTCCAAAGGACTTGTGTCGAGTTTGTTAATGCAGTATCAAAAGCATGGGGAGAAGATCACATCACGCATTACATGGTTAGTATAAAATTTTCAAAATGCTTTCAAATTTTCATATATATTTAGATCCAAACATGAGACTAACATTATGATTTTGACATATGCAACACATACTAAGAGATCATACAGCATTTTTTGCAAATACATATGGAAGCTTGAGTGTATGGTCATTACGAGGGATGGAGAAGTCACAATGGCAAGCACGAGCATCATTTCATCGAAATACACAACATGGAGGAACCAATGAAAAACGAAACTACATTTGTCAATTGTTTTAGTGGTTCTACCGCAGAGTTCAGATTCGACATATAACAAAGTCCACACAATACAACAAGTTTAGAAAGGCATGCAAGTTCATATAGGAAGAGAAAATTAGATGATTGATGAGTAGAAAATCATCATTGTCATCAAATCATGACATGTTCAGAATTGCTTTGCAAATTCATTGAACAAGAGAGGAGAAATACCCAATGTAAATGTATTGATTGTATTATACCAAAATACAAAGTGTCAGCTATTCATCATCAGATCTTGTATCAGATTCTATGACAATATTGTCATGAAAAAATTCTCTGCTAGCGTATGCATCTAATAGATGTGCATTATTCTTATTTCCACAGCTCAATATAAGTGGAATACAATGAATAATGGGAGCTCCTTAAAGGAACATTCCCATCAATATAGCCTAAAATGTTCAAAATATAAGATCTTTTGACAAAAATGATCTTATTCGTCTTAACAAATTTATGTCCTCCCAGGTAAAATGATAAAGCTTTAACTACCATTATAAGAATCTCCCTGACTGGGCTCAACTTGGAATGAGCAATACAGATCTCATTCTTCAAGAAATGCCTAAGATAGTGGCCCAGTCCACTGTCCCTCTGGAACGATAATGCGTGTTGTCTAAAACCACCTCTTCTCGCAGCAAAATCATCTATTATGAGAGCATTCTGCAATAGGAAATATGTTAGCAAAAACACATTCAGTGATTGAAAACATTCAAATGCAAGGAAGATTAAACAATTACACATTCTTCATCATCAGCATCAACCAGATCTAGATGATCAATATAATGACCACATACTGAAGTGGAATCATTAGTGAAATGCATTAATGATGGACGAGAGAAGCCCATCAGGGATTGAAATGCCGTGAATTCTTCATCGGATGGTCTGCCTCTCCCATCATCAACTATATTTGATAAAGTATTATCTAGGCATTCTTCACCGGTCATAAGTCCCTCCTCATCATCAAAATCAATACCAGCAACAAGGTCATCTGTTTCAAAATCTACAAAGTCGGAGAATTCGGAAATTGTGCCGGATAATAAACATAGAACCTCGTCCTCACGATAGTCAAAAAATTTACATAAATCAGCAGTAGTAAAATATACATCATCATTAATATAATATACAGACAAATTGAAAAGACATTTTGACTCCTCCATAGATTTGGATTCATCATTAGATGTATTTTGGCCAATGAAAAAATCCTAGAGAACATCAGTATTTACATCAATAAAGTCACTTTCCTTATCATGAGTGTCGATAAGAAAGTGACTGATATCCTTAATAGCTGACTGAACAGAGGATGGTGCAAAAGGAGTGTCAGCAACAGAAACCTCATCATCATCTGGGATCTGAACTAACAGAAAAAATACGAAACCACTCTAAAATTTAACCAATCGACATTTTTTGTTGCAATACGGACACATTGAACTGCTTTTGAAAAGATCAAAAAATTTGGTGAACATTTTATCCAGTCTATGTCTGAAAGCTGGGAAGAAATGAACAAGATCAGTATAATGCATGTACTGGAGTGGACCTATGGAGAAAACAAGCTTACTAAGTATATCTCTGAATCTGACATAATGGTCATAAAGTACGTCAAAATTTGATTGTGCAGTCTTGAGAACATGTAGATATGGCCTGAATAGACTGTGGAAATAGTCTAGGTTTTCAGTAATCCCAAATTCACTAAGAAATGAACTCAAGCCTGAATCTTGTGAGGATGATGAGGAAGAGGCCATGGCAGTAACGTGAATATTGCACTTGTGCGAATCCAACTCACCTTGTTTGCTAGGTGTTCGGGTGTTCACCTCAACAGTTGGCAGTTGGCCTGGGCAGGGTGGTCTAAGTATTGCAATTATGATTTAGTCCTAGCTCGAGAGGTCTGTTTTAACCTCAAATGAGTATACCCTCACCTGTATGTTTAAAGAGGGTTGCATGTGATATAGCATTATCATGAAAAACATTCAATTGACGAAAGAAGGTTAAATGCACAAGTATCGTAAAACTTCAACTTACTGGTACCATTTCTCTTTCACCTATCAAATGTTGCATGAGTCTTATTATATGGACTTACTTGCAAACATCCTTACATGCTACTAAGCTGAATACTTGGCACACATGTTAGTGCAATAATTTGAGTGAGCAAGCAACTAGTACCACCTTAATGATAAATATAAAATTCACACACTGTTCTACTATCCATTGGTGCACTATACTTGTGATTGCATGCAATTCTATGTGTAGAATGATCGATAATTTCTATTTTCGGATCCACATGTGTGAAAAATAGTAGCTTGCTGGTTTTGTACAAACAACAACAGTACTTTATCATTTCATTCAAATTTGATCAAGTTCTATTAGTGTTTGCATCTCATTTTGTGTGTAGATGCTAATTTTTCTACATTGGTGAGATTGGTAGTGTATTTCTCTTTCTAACCAAAGATCTTATAAGTGGATTGGATCATAATGATCTGAAATCCTTCACATGGTATCAAAGCTTGTGTTTTAGGTTATGAAGGAGGAAATCAGATCTATCAATGATTTGGTGAAGATATTAAGGCTAGAGCATGCTAGAGAGGATTCTACACCAAAATCGAGTTTTTTGCTTTTGTAGAGTGTATCTTTTGTAGATCAAAACCCTAAATATGTTCATAAACTTGATCGATTCATTGTTTGATTTAACATACTAGATTTGGCCAATTTTTGTTGGGAAAAGAGGGTGTGTGAGTGTGAGAAACAAAAATAGCTTGAAAGGAAATGAACACAAAAAGAAGCGAACTCAAAACTCGAACAAGAAGCAAACTTAAACGAAAAGTATTCGTGCGCAGCGGAATGAGTATCTCACTCTTTCTCTAAGCATGACTACGCCTATCATACTCAAACAGAACTTTAGTGATAGAAATCACGTTCGATCTAATTACATAGCCAAATATTAAGCAGCAACACATCAGAAAGATAATTTGTCGCGAACAGCTAGACAAATTATTAGTCACGAATAATTCACGAAGAATAGACTACCAGATTAAGCAATAAGAGAGTCAGACAAAATGTAGAAAAGCGTAGTATTATTGACACAAATCTAAATGCAGAACAAACAAAGTTGTAATCAGATTAAGTATAGCGAAATATACTAGTCAATAATGCAGTTGAGCACAAAACAATAGTGGACGAAACCACATGCTTCACAAAACCAATCCAATCTATAAACCTATTACTGACAATACAAAGAATCAATGCGCGAAAGCGTCTACTTTGTTATCTCTGATAAGCTTCTGATGCTATTATGCTTGTTGCTTGTTTCTCCTCTAAGTTCTCATATGATGCAGAATACGCAGATGGTATTCAATATATACATAGTTTTACAGGTGTGCAGATGAAAAAAGTACAAAGTGACCACCCAAAAACAAATGAGCATGTATAGTAACTATGAAGTACTTGAGCAACAATAACATAGTAGATGAGAATAACTGGATTTTGGCAAGCCATGACTACAAGATCAATGAGCATGACTAGCTTTTGGCGTACAACCTAATCCAATTTGGCTTCGCAATAATATCTATAAAGCTACATTATATATTGAATTGGCGATTTTCTTTGAGATTGCTTTAGATTCAATTTATTTGTAATCGAAACAAGAAATGAGGCGAATCAAAAATTGTCTACAGTACAATATGTTTCTAATTTTGAAGTATCCGAACACCATTAGATTGTCAAAGATGGTAGATAAGAAGCATACTTTAAAGCTTTAGCTCGTTTTAAGTGCTTGTGCAAACCCTATTGTCTGTGGGAGATCGTGGGTGGCTGCCGTCGTTGTCAAATCTATTTGCACAGTTGCATGGGATGAGCGTGAGAAGGCCGCGACGTCAGCCTTCACTGAAATAACGTTGGTGAAGATGCGAAAAATGTGACATTTTGACAGATGCCTTAAGATTTGATTTACAAGTGTCTTCGTTTTTGATAAGGGCACCTATTGCATTTGTAGGGCAGTGTCGTCTTTTTCGCGTGTCGCATTTTTTGCCTTTTTTGCTTGTGAAAATTTACTTGTATTTATGCAAATAGTCACGTTTTATTCGTCTATCTTATTTCACATGTAAATATGTAGACTGTGCGACAACATGAGTAAAAATGCAGCAGCATGAATGGAGGTAGATTAACATAGGATTTAGGAAAGTAAAGGAGATAAATCCAACACCCCCCCCCCCCCCCCCCCCCCTTAATCTGGATCCGTGAATGCCTTGATCTTCAAACTAAGCAATGCACAAAACTTGTTGTGTGCATTAACACTTAATGCCTTCATGAATATATCTGCAACCATGTCATGCGTTCTATAGTACATTAAGCTCACCTCTTTGTTGAGAACCTTGCCCCTGATGTAGTGATATCTGATCTCAATGTGCTTACTCCTAGAGTGAAATCTAGGGTTGGCCAATAAGGCAATAGCACTCTGATTATCACAAAATAAAATTGTGGTGTTGTATTGATACAAATTAATGTCTGACAGTAAATTTCTCAACCAAAATGCTTCTTTAATAGATTGAGATAGAGGTCTGCTTATGACTATTCCATGAGATAGCACCGCCGTTAAAGAAGAATGTAAATCTAGATGTGGACTTACGATTGTCTACATCTCCTCCCTAACTTGCATCAATATATCCACTAAGTTGATGAAGATTGTCATTGCTGACTTCTCCATAGCAGATGCACTAGTCCATGGTAGCTCAAATATACCTTATGACTCTTATGAGAGCCATATATTGTCTAAGTGAGCTTACTGCAAAAGAGATGTTTGGTCTTGTATAGACCATTGCATACATGAGAGATCCAAGTATTGATCGATAAGGATACTCTCTCATCTACTCCTCTTCCTGCTTGGTCTAGGGGCATTGGTCCTTTGACAAATGCAGGCCTGGATCCATTGGTGACTGAGCTAATTTACAATTCATTAGATTGTATATATCAAGAATGTTGTGAAGATACCTTTGTTGAGTGATATAAATGAGTCATCTCGTTCTGTCTCTGTGGATCTGAATGTCGAGACAAAAGTGAGCTTTGCCCAGATCAGTCATGTCGAACTTTGAAAATAGCATCTGCTTAGAATCCTTAACTAGATTGGTATTGTTGCTGAAAAGCAACGTATCATCCACATATAAGGTGATGATAATGAAGGATTGTTGCACCGACTTGGAATAGACATTGCAATCAACACTGCTTGGTTGGAAACCTTGTTCGATGAGGAATGTATTGATCCTCTGGAATCAAGCTCTGGCAGACTGTTTCAAGCCGTAGAGTGCTTCATTAGAGAAACTTAGAGCCCGACGAGGGCCTTTGAAAAAGATGCCTTTTTTTTTTTCTTATTTTCGTTGCCATGTAGACCAATTGAAACCTTAGCTTTGGGTTTCTACGTAACGTAGAATTTTCCAAATATAAAAAAAATAAAAAGTTTTTAAATATATTGTTGTTTTGTCGGGCAGTATGTGGAAATGCTATTGGTTGATGAGGCCTGCCCTTCCAGCTCATCACTGCTCGAAGAGACCCAAAAAATTTTTGAAAATGAATATGACAGATGGTTGAGATGAGAAAATCGATGTACCATTAATGTATATGCATTGTCAAACCATGGTTAATAGGATTAACCAGAGCTAATTTGTGGTATCAAATAGATAAGTGTTTCAAATTTATTTTCGCCAAAACTTTTTCTCAGATTTATGACTTTTTGTCTACGCAAATTTTTAGATTCATAATTCATTGTTTTAGATTTTTGCATGCAAATTACGAATGGTGCCATCAAGGAAGCCATGCTCGTCAATCGACTCTATGCTTCTATTCAACGAGACAGATGATAATGGATTATGGGTGCCAAAAAAATATTCAAAACTAGTACTCTTGGGTTTTGATGCATCCATCATCAAGAGGAGCATTTCGAAAAAGGAAAAGCTTAAAACTATCATTTCGATCTTATTGGAAGGCCAAAATTTGGATTTCAGAACATCATCAGGAGGAAAATCTATTTCTAAAATTTTAGTCCAACATGTATATATGCATTCAGAAATAAATGTGCAATGATTCAACCATCAAGATTACAAAAAAAAGCAACTGTGAATAGTGATATTTTTGATACTTTGATTTTTGTCATTCATAAATATCTAATAGTAAACTTGCCAATCTGATCATTTTTCTCTTGTAGATTTATATCCATCCAACATAAATGAATGGGAGTCGAGTAGATCTTTAGCAGGTGTGTTAGATGTTATTCACATTGATATTGGACAGCTGCAATATTGAGGTAGAACTGTGCAAAAGATCTAGCTGATAGTGGGATCTTTTTTTATGAATCAATGTACATTCCAGATTTTGGACAAATAGTACCAATTCCATTACCTAGTTTTAATAGTGATGAATGGATTGCACCAGATGCTACAGTTTCAAAATCATTTCGTTGCAAGATATATAATGATGTAAAAAAAATTCATTAGAAATGAGCACGAGATAAAAAACAGTCAGATTGAGTTGGTTTATTTCCTTGAATATATTTGTGGATTTATTTTCAAGTGTCAATATACACAAAACCCTAACGATGTTTGTATGCAAAAATTTATCAAATAGTTTATTATTTGAACTTATGGATGAAGGCTGGGACAAAAGATCAGATGGAGAAATAGAATGTAGAATTAAAATGTCTTCCATGTGCTTCCATTATCAAATTGAAAAACAAATGTTGGGCTTATGCGTCCATTATCAAAGATGGAAAAAAAATAAAGGTAAATGGCTGCAACTCGATCAAGACTTGGAAGCCAGTGGACATTCAAAATGAAAAAATATTGAAATTATACACAACATGTGTTGAGGTGGAAGAAGATTGGAGTCTAAACTACATCCGGCAGGAACTATTGCTCCTACAAGATGATGTACTTTTAGACTTCAAATTCATTTTCAATGGTAAACTCGTAAGTAACTGTAAACACTCGATCTTTTATAAATAGTTTCAATCAAAACTTTCTAATACAAACTCTGTACTAATTCTAACTAACTTTGTATAAGTTTTATGCAGGTACATAAAAGACATGAGTTCAAGATCAAATGCAGAGATATTGACAAAACAATCCAACTTATGGAAGAACATTGAGATTCACTATCAGCAAATACATACCAATCATCATGTCTTTTTATTATTATAAAAAAATTGCATTCCGGTATTAGACTATGGACACAAGCTGATTGTAAGAATCTATTGTGATATCAATAAAAAAAAACCCATAAACAGGTTGTTTACAAGTAAAATGATTGTATTTTTTTTTTTGATGTCTCTCTATTTACAAATAGATGTCTATTCAATAAATTTTTTTATATTTTCTATATCAGTATTAGGAACTGATAAGGCAACAACTCCTATAATCTCACCCTCCTCTGTTTTGGGAAGGGCCTCAATGCCTTTTAAGACAAGAGGAATATCTGCTACAGAATCGCCTTCATCTGTATTAGGAATGACTTTTATTCCTTTTTTATCATATAAAATAAGATCTGCATCTTGAACAACCTAAAAGGCTATTAAGACATGAGCAACTTCCTTTTGAGGGCCCTCGATTGCAGGTGCAATGCTTATACCGTACTGGGCATAGGTTTTGATCAACTCTTGCCAAAATCTATATACATCATCAGGAGTATACGGCTCAAGAGTGAACTGTCATCACAAAACACGAGAATCAACAAATTACAAACAATGATAGTAATGAAATATGAATCAGAATGAAATGAACTACAAATGAATAGAATATTACATTTTCAATATCTACATCCATTTGTAAATCATACCATTCAAAAAATAGCTTCTATTGTACAAGACGAACCATGCACAACTAAAAGGGTCTTGTTGTTGTACACGATGCATATATAGAACAAAAATTAGTAATATAATGATAGAAATTTTATTTATGCTATGAATGATACATTTGAATTAAAAAAGGAATACATGCATATCAAAGATAAATTGAATATACCTTGAGAGATTTAATGGTTACCTCTCCAGTTGAAGTTGCCATTGTCGGTATTTCCCGAACAACATCATGAAGTAGAGAATCAAATTCTCTATGTGTATTTGCAGTTGAGTTTAATTTTACACATAGAAAATTTGATACTCCCTCCTTATTTATCTCTATAAAAAGAATATTCAGGCTCCAATGCCGACTTCAAGAACCAAAATACAAATATCAATAAATTCATATTTATGAAAAAATTTTGTTCTTATTAAAGCAATGAAACATGCAACAATCCAGATTAAAGCAACAAAAACAAAAGAGCAATCCTTACTTATTTTCATATGGAATCAACATTGACGGAATTATCTGACGATGTGCTTATGAATCTGAGATACGACCTATCATATCTCAGGCTCATGAGGGCATTGGCGGCGGTCACTTCTCTGCTGAAGCGACAACTAAGATTATCCTTTGAGCAGGCTTATGGTGGCCATCATTATTTAAAGACACATTTGTTGTCATTAAAACATGTAATGTCTATCAACGAGCCAAGAAAAATATGAAAGCAGGCTTCACATCTTTGACTCCCATTATAGAAGGCGGAGCCTTCCATAAATGGGAAATTGACTTTGTTTGACCGATCAGCCCAGAAGTGAAATACACCCAAGCCCGTTATATCCTAATAGCCACAGATTATGCCACTAAATGGATTGAGGCTCAGGCAACAAAGGACGCCAACGCAAAGATTGTAGCACATTTTCTTTACGAAAACATTATTACACATTTTGGTTGTCCTATAGAGCTAGTTAGTGATCGTGGCATGCACTTTTTAAACGTTGTCACAGATAATTTGCTACGTCATTACCTTGTAGTTCACCGAAAGGGTACACCATACTATCCTAGATGTAATGGCCATGCCGAATTAACTAACAAGATGATATGTAAAATATTGACAAAGATAGTTGAAACCAGTCGTTCTGATTGGGAAACGAAACCCTTTTCATCTATCTGGGCTTACCGCACCACCTCAGAGAAAGCCACGTGGTGGGTTAGTACCCCATTCCATCTCGTGTATGGTCAAGAGGTAGTAATGCCAGTCAAATTTTTAGTACCTTCTCTAAGAGTCATGGAAGCCTTCTCTACAGGTCTCTGTGAGAAAGCTACAATTGAGCAACAAGTCAAGACCAGGCTATTTATGTTAGCCCAGTTATGCGAGACAAGACTCATATCGTACCATGCACAACTAGTTAACAAAAGACGTCAAAAGGCCTGGCATGACCGTCACTTACGCAACAAGGATTTACACTTAGGTGACCAGGTGCTTTTTTATACATAAAAAAAACACCCCGAAAATTTGAAATTCCGAAGTGAGGGATCGTATGTTCTCAATAAAGTCTTTTCTAAAGGTGAAGACCAGCTACAAACACTTGACGGAATACTCCTAGACATTTTCGTCAACGGTGGTCGTCTATGGCGGTATTATGAGGAGTTGTTTTTTGTTGACCCAATTAACACTAATTCCTTGGTATATATTTTACATTTTTTATTCTCTTTTTTTCCTTGCTCTCTTATTGTCTTTTGTATGTCTATTTTTGTATCCTTTTCTTGTTTTATAATTCATGTCTGTACTTATTTACTTTTTGTGCATCTTCTTTTTCTATAAATACCCATTTGTCATGAATGTTCTAGGTCAACAAATGATAGACTACATCATAAGGACAAGATTTGTCACAATTTAGACCCATCTCATTTCTACTTGTATGATATCTCAATATTTCCAATTAAGCATACATCCAATCACTGAGATACTTCTTTTCCATAAAAACTTATGATTTGAGCCACAGTCATATTTTCCCTCCTAGAGTTCTTCACTTGTATCACACAACTCCATTCCTCCATACAGGACTTTTGTCAGATCTCAAACGACGGGTTTCTATCAGATCTCCACCAACAAGTTTCCAATCAAATCTCGATCAGAGCACTTCACTCAAATCTCAGCCGGAGGTTTTCACGTCATATCTCAATAGGAGGTCACGACTCAAATCTCAACCGGAGGTTTTCACGTCAAATACCAACCGGAGGGTTTCACGTCAAATCAACCGGAGGCCACCACTCAAATCTGAACCGGAGGCCACCACTCAAATCTCAACCGGCGGCACCACTCAAATCTCAACCGGAGGCTTCGACTCAAATCTCAACAGGAGGTTTCAATTCAAAACTCAACGGACCCGTCACGTCACATCATGACCGAAGCCAGAAGATGGCATCCAAAAATACCTTGACAACGACGCCATTCGCACCTCAGCAAAGTGCGAATTGCTTTTTCCAGTTTTTCACAATGTCTTCCAACCAGAGTTCCAGTTTCGACGACGCTGATGCTAATAAGATCAACAACCAACTATGCAAATTGGGTATTACCGAGATGCAGACCTGGTACCAGCAGGCAGAATCTTTTTTCAAGGCAATTGAGTTCCAAATCTATGTCCTGACTGGGTATCAAAGTGTGTACCTGCTACACATGGCGTACGTCAACTATAATGCTACTGCAAGGTCATGCCAATTCATAGTTCCCCCTGTCAAAAACTATGTCTATAATATATCTTTTGCGGTGGCCGACTTGCAACCCTACGGGTTTTCTCGTGGACCAAATGTTGTTACCAGGATGCTGCAGAAGATTGAGCAGACAACTTATTTCAAGTATATAGATCCCTTAGTGGACAAATGGAAGAATAAAGATGGGTACCGCACTATGGCAGTCAATGATCAACAACTGGCGGCGGCATGTGCGTACTTGACCAGGTGCACACAACGACCAAAAACAAAGGTGCTGCGGGTACCAATGTCTCTACTCCACATAATGGCAGATTCACGACTGCATGCCCAAAACCTTTATGATTGGGCACAGTTTGCTTTGAACTGCCTTCATGACTATGTAAAAAACAAGCAGCCGACAACAGTCTTGGGATATCTCATGACTGATATCACACTTCAACAGGTGCGCAACCCAGTCTTCAACGACACCTGGAAGTTGCCGACAAAGCATGGGACATTCCTATAGGGTCCAAAAAGTCCAAGCGTTCACGCTCACGGGCCACTTCACCATCAGGGCTTCCACCCAAAAGGACAAACACCGGTATTATTCCACTGGTACACAAGCCACAAAGCTCTCAACCAAATCCACAAGCAGCAGCATCGGCAGCTCAATAGGTCGACACCTCTAAGGCCCAGTTGCTAGACACAAGGCAACAACGCATCCACAGAAAGCTTCAGGCCAAGAGAAAATCATCAGATGACACAGAATCTCCAGAATCCGAATCTGATGATGGGAACTCATCCTCCCAAGTAGCCTCTCAACAACACTCATCATCCTCACACATCATCGATGTGGGTGATGGAGTAGCTATCATCGGCAACAGCAAACACAGACACAACCCAAGTTGTACCACCAGACCAAGTCACCACCCCACCCCTGTTGATTACCATGCCAACGCCGCCAACTTCACCAATGACAAATTCTTTGGGGGGGGAGGAGTAGGGAGTCCCATTCCCCAAGACACGGAAGTGGCCCGGCAGTCACAAGACCCACAACCACAGGCCCAACAAGTCCATACCTTGGACACATCACAATATTTTGAGGTTGTGGACCTGATGGAGATCAGTGATGATGAACCTGAAAAAGCAGATCAGTCAGGAGGAAGTTTGATCCCTCCACTAGGCCATGACCACTACCACAACAACAACCACCATTTCTACTAATATTGTTTCTCCACTCCCTCCACCTCCATCTTCATTTCCTCCACGAGGTTTATTTTTTGGATTAGCTTCACCATCTCACACCCTTGATTAGTATCCAGCCATCACTAACTCTGAGAAGCTGTTTGAAGCAGCTAAGTGCTCGATGATCGGCCTATCCGAAGCAAGCTACCACATGCATTGGTTGATAAGCCAACACCAAGTGCTTGAGAATAAGATCCAGTACCAGGGCCAAGAGATTGCACAACAATAGAAGCTGGCCAAAGAAAAAGAAAAAGAAAAAGATGAAATCAGATCCGTGATGGTCGGGCAGAAGATCACATTGGCAGAGGTCATGCAACAACTGAAGCACCAGATGGCCCAGATCGACCAAGCACTAGATGGACCATCGGGTGCAATGACAGTTGATGCCCCTCTAATTAAGCTCGAGGACATATAGCTCCAGACCCCATAGGCCACAGCCATTCGGATGGAGAAATATGTGCGGCTGATCCAAGAACGAGAAGCCGAGAAGAGAAATTTCAAAAATTTTGTGGCCAAGCAGGAAAAGATCATCCTTGAGTCCCAGAAGCAACTAGAAGATACGAAAAAGGCCCCACAACAATTCTTGGACAAGGTGAACCAATATTGGGACACGACGTGCAAGGCCCAAGCAGGTGTTTCTACAAAGAAACCATGGGACGATGATGGAGATGATGGTGCGGAGAATAAGGATGGGCAAACCCGGCCATCAGATGGTAGCTCGGGATCGGTAGTTAGAGAGCTGAAGTTACTTCCGTAGCTTTTTCCCTCCTCCCTCAGACTTTTAAGCCCTCTTCTTATTCTGTTTTTATTTTTTCTGAAACATTTATTCCACTTACCATGTCTCTTCATCTTCTTTCTCTCCACCACCTCCTAGCAGATTATTGGTCCCATCTAAAGGTTCAGTTGACACGTACAAAGCCCGCTGGGATGAGTTCCTACAACTTCGCTCCCCCGGCGCAACGTACAATTTGTTAAACCCACCCCCTCCTAAACCTATCAAGCATGCATCACTCTCCTGATCACTCCATCCTTGACCTTCCAGAAACTAACGTTGACATTGGGGGTGATGACGACTTCCTGGCAGATCCACTAGAAAATAGAAGATTTTTGTCCAGACAAGACACAAGCGCAGTTGAGCCATCTACGAGCGAGCGGGCTAAGGAAAAGGATACGGACACTAAGGCCTTGGATGACTACCTGGCAACCACCACAACGACATAGGGCAGCCTCTCCTACCAGGCCAAGGGGTCAGATGGTCGATACCAAAGAGTCGGAAAAGTTTGAAAGAAAATATCCTCTCAACATGAGGGGAGGCAGAGAGGAGATCGATCAAAGCCAATACTCCACAAGGGTTGAGATCATTGCGGTACTGCCACTGCAACCTGAATGGCGGAGCAAAGTCCTAAAAGATAGCAAGCGACTGCAAGAGTATCTGAGGGCACTGGCATGGAAATGAATTGATCCATTCTACATGCCACTCAAATGAAAAAATTCATGGCCTGCAGAGAAACCACGGGTTGAATTGGTAAACTGACCGGTGATTCCAGGAATTTCAGACAAAATCTCCCTGGATGATCTGAGGCTACAGTTGCTAGATTTAGGACACAAATACAAGACTAGTGTCAATCTGTGCATGCAAGAAAGCCTCGAATATTGCCGATCAATGGCATTTCTAATGCAGCAAGAGTGTTTTTGGGATCATGGTTTGGATCCAATAAGGGTCAATCCCAACGTAGCCCTCCAGTCAGAGGATGGCCATGAGATGATGGCCCGGCTATACTATAGAGCGGCCTTCATGTCATCACGGTATGTAACTATGATAGAAGATTGGCAGGAAATGGGCTTCATCGAAAAGACACGAGAATATCTGGGGCCTCTAAACTACGAAAGTAAGCTCCGCCTCCAAGTTTTCGAAGCCCTAGGACAAAAAATGAGCGAGCAGAAACAGACGGCAAGGCAAATAGGTGAGCAGGATTCACAAGAGGTTCTCAAGAGGGCTAGAATGTAGCGGCCATTTAGAAATCATCAATTTTGTGGAACAGTTTTGCGGATAATAAGCACCCGGTTTTACGGAAGCTAACAAAGATCCACACTTTTCCAAGTGCCAAGCGGAACGACGTCACCTGTGTTGCAGTGGGTCCTACAACTGATTAGGGTGGATAATGTTAGCGGATTCTAGGGAATCCCTATATGCCGAGCCAAGCTGAAGACACAGAGTATTTCTCACCCATGACCGAGAAGATCTCAGACGGAGGAGAGCAAAAGATGTTGAGAGCCGAGCATGAGAGCCGAGGATTACTAGCTAGGATGACAGATGATTTTCTATGTGAGCCTACATGGTGTATCCCAGAGAAGGAACGACCATGTAGGAGCTAGTAATATTCCTAGGCAATGTAAATAGGTTTAGGCCCCCTTAAATAATTTAGAGTGCGCCACCTTTTGATGGTGACCTCTAGTGGAAGGGCTATTTCCACATGTAATTTCTAAATTAGTGGAATTGCCATTTGGGCTCC
Organism: Diphasiastrum complanatum; assembly: GCA_029204225.1. Lineage (NCBI taxonomy): Eukaryota > Viridiplantae > Streptophyta > Lycopodiopsida > Lycopodiales > Lycopodiaceae > Diphasiastrum > Diphasiastrum complanatum. The sequence goes on from CM055103.1 coordinate 52,707,749, forward strand.
ACATGGGCAGCCCTCTTACTTATTTAAGGGCCCCCCTCTCTTGTGAGGGAGCTTTTGATTGTATTGTCATCTCTCTTGATTGAATAAATAAGGTCACGAGTTCTTGGCAATTGAGAAGCTCCTTGTTCATGGCTATCTTCTTGAGTGAAATTCCTATGAACATGTTCTGATTTCTTTTTGTGATTGTGGGTTAATTAGATTTCTTGCTTACTTTCTTGCTTTGTGGAATGTAGATGTGGATTAATTTCCTTGTTTCTTGATTTTGTAGTTTCAGCATGCAGGTAAACTATGGAGGCTGAGATTGTGGATTTGATTTTGCATATTCACTAACAATCCTGTCCTTGATTGTTCTTGGGTATTCCAAGCATCTAGAAATGGGTGTTTCTTGATTCTTGGGTTGGTAGAATGCTGTTAGGAAGTTAGCCTTCTTGATTCTTGATATGTCCAAATGACACCTCCTTCCTGCTGCAAACTCGTGCTCTTGCCAAGTACAACATTCTCTCTTTTTTCCTTCTCGATCGCATAGACATCTAAACTAAAATCAACAACAGGTACCTGATCTCTCAGATTATAAATCCAAACCTCCGTGAGACCATATACTTTCAGTATGCCACCCTCATCGTGAGCTCCCATTGTCCCTTCCGTGTCTCTAAACTCATTATAGTCATGGTGACCATGATGGACGACCCAAATACCATTTATGACTAGGCTTCAGTTCTATCAGAACTGCAAGCAGCTTTCAAATTCCCAGATCAAATCACCTATGGTGGTCTACTCATATCGTTACCCATCACCCATCTTGAGAATTTGGGTGTCCAAACACCTATTTGTGATAACCAAGTTGTTGGCCCTTCTCAACCATGCTCAACAGATACAATCGCATAGCTCGAGGCTTGCCAATAGTCGTCGGTCTTCACCACATCACCATCTCCACCACCCATCTTCGCCTATACGAGCCTCACTCATGCTAACCTTAGCCACATCTCGCCCATCACAACTACCACATAACCCATCAACCAATCACCTGAATTGCTTCACCAGTTCCATCATTAGTTACTGTCTCCACCTCTTCTACCATCACAACTCTCGCTATCACCTCATCCCCATCCATTGATGTCACATTTTCTACCAACTCTCCTCCAATTCGCCCATCTCTATCACTACCACCTCAACCCTCACCATTATTGCCACCATTATTATTCCATCCATCACCCATTTCTCTACTTGTGCTACTTCCACCTCCAATCATAACCCAACCCTTCTCGGCCAGCTGGGATGCTCATGCACTAGGTTGCTGGACTGCCTTAATGGGCCTTCAACAAAAACTCCACGAGTTGCTCACTCAACGGGCAACTAAGCAATTTCATTGCCAAGTAGTAGCAGTAAAAATGCTACAAGCTCTGACTAATCAAGCCTCGCAGTTGTAGAGAGAGAGAGAGAGAGAGAGAGAGAGATGAAGCTGAGCACAAGTCCAAGCCTTCCAAGACCAGCTCAATAAAAGCAGATCAGGCAGCTCAGCAACATGATCGGATCGTGCAAGCCCTAGGGGCTGAGCTCGACGTAGAGAAGCAAGCTCATCAGAGCTATGAAGCGAACAAATATCACGTAGCAGAGAAGTAGAGCTAGAGCAAGAGTCTCTGAAAACCAACGAAATCTCTCTCAAGTATCTCATGTACCACCTAGAGTACAATATCTCCAGAGCAAAAATAATGGTGGCAAGGGAGTAACAGGTGTTTTCTTTCAAATAAGCTACCCGCGGGCTTCAAGTCCAACAGTTGGCACTAGCTACGGATGGTATTCAATCTTGAACATTAAATCGTTCTTGGATTGGTATATGGTGCAACCTCCAGATGCTAGTATCCGTGAGATATTTTTTTCAATGTTCCAGTATCCTGATGATATATTGTTAACTTTGTGAATTTGTATAATTTAAAACATTGGCTAATACATACATATACTCGATATTTTTTTTTTGCAATTCCAATGTCCTGAGGTATCAACAAATGCGATTCATCAGTATCGGCATGAAATGTTGGAAATTTTACTATCATGTGCAAGGCCCTACAAGCATGAAGGTGCCTCAGAAGAACCTGCCAGAGGATCCGTGGATGAGGTTATAGTGCTCGAGGATATGCCTCAGGCACCTTTGATTGAAATGTAAATATAGTTTTGACAGACACATAGAAATATATCATCACATGATGATCCATAAAACAATAGACAAGCAAATAGAAAGTAGGCTATTACTGAATGCCACAAATATATTATTTCGATTTCAAAAACAATGTACATTTTTCAAAATACTAAATACAAATTGCTTGATGAAATCTTGAAGTCATTTGAGACTTCTTTGTATTCCTTTTTTTTTGAAAAAGTACATTGATGTTGCTCGTCTATCATCCCAATGTTTATGTGGTTTGAGACTTTGAAGTCTAAAATTCTACCTTTCCAAAAATTCTTATAATCCATATTTGATTTTCTCTTTTTACCAAAAACACTTCTTGAGGACGGATGCATGAGAACCCAGTGAAATTTTCTATAGATACGTGGTATCCAAGAGCCATCAGAGTCTTTTTCATTATAAATAGAAACTGAGACAATATTGCTTCGTGGTCTATGGCTTCCGGAAGCCATTGCAAAGCTAAAAGAAGATAAGCAATAGAGTCTGAAACAAAATATAGTTGAATCAGTATGAAAATAAATAACCAAATTTGTAATAAATGTTGGCGGTCTTTCGTAAATCATATATGCTAGTCTAACTACGGTTAGATCAAAATAGACTTACTTTTACCACAACTGCTAGGTCCCAGGCACTTAGGAAACTCACGGACAGCAATTACGGTCCAATCACAAGTCCGGACCCTGCCCGGCGGGAGTTTTGAATTGTATAAAAATATGACCGAAAAGTTCCAAAAAAGAAATCGACCGGCAACAACGTTACGGTCTTTCACAGGTGCAAATATATAACTGGGCCAAGTGTACGTCGAATAGTTGAAAAGTCAAAAACAACATCTTGACAAAAGGCCCTTTTGGTGCTCAAAACTCCTATAATGATAGCGGTGTGGAGGTCTTCTTTGTCTTGTTGACCTTCGAGGATCGTTTCGTCACTACTCGAACTTTTCTTGTTCGTGGGGTCAATCCTCTGCTTCCTACTGCTCTGGAGTCTGGGGCTTTGCATTCTGATTTGATGTATGTCCTCGATCTCCCTGTTGAATGGGCAGCAGTGTGAAGATCTCATGGCCTCTTTCGTCTTTCAGTCCAGGAAATGTGGACTCGTTGAACTTCACATCTATGTTCGAAACAACCTTCTTCGTGGTTGGATCGTAGAGTCCGTACACATGTGTTCCGTTCGAGTAGCTGACCATGATTGTTTATTCGGATTTGTCATCAAGCTTGCTTCTCTTTTCCTTTGGAATGTGCTTGTATGTTGCACATCCAAACACTCATACATATGACAGATTAAGCTTTCTGCCTGTCCACATTTCGTATGGTGTTTTGTTCTCCAACGTTGTCATTGTAGATCTGTTCTGCAGGTGTACAGCTGCAGCTATTGCCTTGGCCCAGAATTGACCTGGCAATTGAGCCTGTGCCATCATGCATCTAGCTCCTTCGACTAGCGTTCTATTTTTTCTTTCTGCCACACCGTTGTATTCGGGTGTGTATGCAGGAGTGAACTGGTGTTCGATCCGCTGTTCTTTGCAAAATCTTGAGAATTCTGTGCTTTTGTATTCACCTCCATTGTCAGATCTAAGAATCTGTATCTTTTTCGAGGTGTGTCGCTCTGCGAATGCCACGAACTTCTTGAAAGAATCAAATACTTCGGATTTCTTCTTCAAGTAGTAGATCGTGGTCATTCGGTTGTAATCATCTATGAACATTAGAAAATATCTCGAATCTGAGAGCGAATCTGTTTTCATAAGAGCGAATATGTTTTCATCAGTCCACACACATCAGAGTGGACGAGCTCAAGAACTTCTTTGACTCTTCTTCCCTCGTGTGTGAATGGATTTCGATGTTGCTTGCCTTTCTGACAAGCTTCGCAGAACTCAACCTCTGGCCTTGAAATCTTGAGACCTATGACAATGTCCTTTCTGCTCATGTCATACAAGCTCCGCATGTTCAGATGATACATTTTTCTATGCCAGAGCTAATCTTCATTTTCTGAAGCATTTAATATGCTTTCAGAGTTGCTGATTATTTTGGCATGCTAGAGATTTCCTTCTCTTCATCCGACTGTCAGCAACTTGTTTGTAATCTTCTCAATTATACGGCAAGTGTTGTCGTCGAACAAAACTCGAATGCCTAGATCTGTCATCTTGGAGACACATAGCAGATCCTTTCTGAGTGAGGGCACATAGAGTGCTCCTAGCAGCTTTGCTTGGCCTGAAAGTGTTCATAGATGTAGAGAGCCGATGACTTTGACTTCGTGTCTGCTTCCATTGCCTAGAATCACTGCTCTGTCGTTCTCGAGTTCACGAAAGTTGATCAAGATCTTCTTGTTGCAGGTTATGTGAGATGTCCTGAATCGATGACTACATCGTAGTCATGTTCAAAGTAGCTTGTCGAAGCTTCGTCGAGTATCGTGAAAGCTTCGTCACCTCTTTCAGCATCCTTTGATGACTCTGCAACGTTTGCCTTTTCAGCTTTTTTTTTTCTTTTTGGGTTGAATCTGCAGTCGTATGTAGAATGCCCTTTCTTCTTGTAGTGCATGCAAGGTATTGCTGGATTGAACCAGCATTTGTTGGCCGTATGGCCTGGTTTGTGGCAGTGATCATAGGAAGAAGATTGTTGATTCGAGGACTTCGTATTCTTGAATCTTGGCTTGTTTTTGTTCTTCTTCTTTTCTTTCGTGAAGAGAGCCTTCTCTTGATCACTGTTTCTCTCTCCTTCTTCTAATCGTTCGTGCTTCGAGTCAAAGACACGTTGACTATCACAAATTGTTCTCGTTCGACCTTTGTGTCTTGTTCGTGCTGCGACAAAGTTGTAGGAGTTCACCATTTCTGACAATAAACTCTCCCCCTCCATCTGTGCGTAGAGCTTTGATCTTTTTCTGGGTCTGATTTTCAACAGACGCCTTGAACTGCTTGAAGAACTTGAAGGTTTCGAATTTGTTCTTCAGAAAATAAATTTCAGTCCTTCAAGAGAAGTCATCGATGAAGGTTAATAGATAGAGAGCTCCCTTTGTCGAAGCAGTTTGCATCGGGCTACAAATGTCGCTATGTACAAGATCTAGCAAACTTTTAGAAGTATCGAAAATTAATGGACTTTTAGCATGCTTGCTGATAATATAGCTTTCACATGGAGAAGTTAGTTTGTTGACAGAAGACAGATCTTGTACTAAATTCTGAGTCGACATTTGCTAAATACTATTGAAGATGGCCTAATCTGAAATGCCAAAGCATATCAGCTGATTCAGAAGTGGATGTGTGAAGAGCTTGATTATTAGAAGAATCGGTGGTTGAGTTTGTAAAGATAGCCGCTTCTTCTTCCGAAAGCTAGAACTTTTTGGGATTTGTCAAGAATGTTGTAGCTGTACAACTATATCGAATTCGACCCTCCGACTTGAATTAGTGATTCTGCTAAATGAGAGCAGATTTTTGATCAAATTTGGAATGTGGAGAACGTTGGACAACAACTTGACTTCACCTTTTTGAAATTCGACTCTGACTGTTCCTTCTCCCTCGATCGAATGAGATGAGTTGTCTCCAAGTTGCACAACGCGAGAGTGGGTGAATGACTTGTAGTCTTTGAACCAGTCATAATGGTGATTCATATATTGAGTTGCTTTGGACTCTAGATACCAGTCATATATCGATGACGTTAGGAGAGAGATATCGTGTTGCGCTACAATTGGAAATCAACTATCTGATACTGAAATTGATTTAACAAATTGAAGAATATGATACTGTGAAAAGCATTAAATGAGATGGATTTGATATTGGAAAAGATATCAAGTATTAGAGCCCTAGTATAACATATCACTCTGATATCATGAAGGTACGCTCTGATATTATATATTAGAGCTCTAATACCATGTTGGAAATAGGTGATAATGCAATAATGACAAGTTAAAGCTTGTGAACGACTTATTGAGCGCAGCCAAAAATCTTATGACGGGTTTTGTGGCTTGTCCCTACCAAAAGCCACAATAATTAATTAGTTATTTAATTGAAATTTTTTCCCACCCAGCTCATTGGGTTTTGGATTTATTTAGCAGTAGCGACACTACGAACAAATTTTTTGTTCAGAAAGGTAGACAGACATTTTGCTGCAATAGATTTAGATTCTAATTTAGTTGAATTTGTAAAAATGACAATGAAATCTCTCTCAGTGTTGTCAAATGAGTTGGCTGTTGAATAAGGTGCCACTTGTTTCTACTGAGGCTCCTCCAGAGAAAGAAAAAGATGTCAATGACATTCATGATATTTGGATGTAATGAATTCTCTTTTATTATTAAAAAATTTGTGCCCATAATTTTTTGAGAATTAGTGTCTTGAAATCTTTTCGATTAATTTAATATTTTTAAATTTGTCTGTAGTAAAAAAATCATAATAGCCCGTTGCAATTGTAGTTTTGATCATGGTTATTAATGTTAAACTTTAAAAATGGATATTTTTATTTTTGAGAATCTATGAAATTGTTAAATTCATATTATTGAGAAAATGCTAAATATTATTTGATTTGATTAGATCAAAATTTTAATTTTTTAATTTTTTGACTTGTTTCTATATTGTTAGAGATTTAGAGAGAGAGAGAGAGAGAGACAGAGAGTCTTTTCAAAATGATTTCAATTTTTTCAAAAATCATATAATCTCGATTGATGTTAAATAATCTCATTTGCAATCATTTAATGTTTAGATATTCAATAAACTTACAGAGATATTTGAAATATTAGTAGAGATTTTTAAAATATCAAAATTTGAAAAATGCTGATTAAAATTTTAGCAATAACTTTAGACAAATAAATTTTTTATTATTCCAGTGGTTGTGTGACTAATGATTTTATTTTAAATAGCATTATTATTTAATATCAAAGTTCTAGGTGTTGTGATACGGCACCTAGTACGGCACGGGTGTCTTGCACCCACAGCACCTATTTTTTTTTTAAACTTAAGTCATTTTTCGTGAAAAATACTAAAAAAAAAAAATTAAAATAGGTGTCGTACAACGGCACGTGTGTCGTGGTACGACACCCATGCCATGGGGTACTCTATTTAATATATACTAAGTTGCAGTTATTAATCATGATCTATTAATATAAAAAATATGATAGTTTTTTAGTATTACAATGTATTTTTTTGAAGCATTTTAATATATTGACATTTTCTAGATATATATTTTATATCTAGATAAAAAATAAAATAAAAAAGTAAAAAGAAGTAAAAAAGTAAAATAAAAAGTAAAAAAGTAAAAGCATTCTCTCCAAATTAACCTTTGTATATTTTGTCTCTCAATCAACCAAGCATTCTCACTCTCTCTCTCTCTCTCTCTCTAGATATACATATATATGTAGGTAGGTGGGGTTATTTTTTGATGTTCTAGATGGAAACCTTATCAATGTTTAGAATATTAGCTTACAAATTCTGAATAAAGATAAAAGACTACTACGCCTTTTTACTGAAAAAACCGTGGAATTGTTGAAAGAGTCTAAGAAAATTTGGAGTAGAAAAGAGAGGCTAAAAAATATCAAGACAATACAGAATCTTGCAAAAAGAATAACCGGGTTTTTTTTTTGGGAGATGGATCCCCACTAGAACATTGACTTGGTAGTATATACAGATTGCAAAATGAATAACGTCCAGGTTTCTCTTTTGGGAGTTGGATGAATAATCAGGTTTCTCTTTGGGGAGTTGGATCTCCACTAGGACATTGACTTGGCAGTATACTGTCAAAAGCAATAGTGTAGTATCAGTAGCTTCTCTGTCTCAATATGATACATTCTTTAATATACATCACTGCTCAATTGTTAGCTTTTTCCCTTTTTAATTTGTCGTCCAGATATCTGGCAGCCGATTATGGGTCATAGGTTTTGATCAAACACAACAATTTAAGAAGATTCTGATATCGTTCGAAAAATTGCCCTTCGGTAAGTGGTTCGGGAAAGTCCACTTTAAATCTTGATGGCCCTCTTGACCACGTCGTGCTACTCATGCCAATGGAAGATTTCCAAACCTCTAGGAGTATGGTCCAAGGGGCCGAATCCGTTTTACTAGCGACATTCATTAGGATGCTGGTACAACTTCTATCATGGTTGATTAGCACACCAGCCTACTAGGTGCGAAGGTGATTCAGAACCAAGCACTGTGAGAGATCTGGTGTGGTTCTACACAACCTAATACTCTAGCAAGTATAAAATGAGACTCATTGGTGTTGGATTTTAATGCTCAGGACTAAATCCACAAGGTAATGAGCATCCTGAAAATCTGTCGAAGTTTGACTCCATCGACTTCGAGTTCAACATCAACTCATTCGACTCACTTGACACTCGACTCCATCGACTGACTTGACTCTCGACTTACCCGACTCCATTGACTTACTCTCGACTTACCTGACTCCATCGACGCTCGACTCCATCGACTCTCGACTCTCGACTCCATCAACTCCATCGGCTCTCGACTCCATTGACTCCATCGACTCACTCGATTAAATCAACTCCCTCCTCAAGTCAGATAAGTTCGATATAGGGAAAAGGTCGATCCATGAACTGCCAGTCGATTCCAACCCATGTCACGATCAGAAGGACGATGTTGACAGTCCACCTACTTGTACATAGATTTACTATTTACAAGAATGTCTATCTACTATAGGACGTCTCTAGTAAATTAAGTAGATTCAAACTTATAATCTCAAGTACTAATCACTGAATTGCAATGTTACATACCTATGTAGCTAGCAGTACTTCAGACCTCTATTAGTCCATTTGGTGTTGGGGGCTAAATGGCAAGGTACCCTTAAGATTAAGGGTATGTACCCTTAGATAAGGAGCTTCAGCTTTATCATTGCCACCATGATGGTTTTTAAAGTTTTTCTTGGTTTTCTTAGGATTGTTGGAATTGGGATGTGTTTCATTAACAACTTCCCTATCCTTCCTCTTAAATTGAAAACCTTTTTTCTGTTCATTAGGTTGTTCCTAAGTGGCTTAGGTGTGTCATCAAAGTATTTTGCAGCCCTAATAGCATCTTCTAGGGCTTTTGGATGGTTCCTACGAACATCCACTTGATAATCTTTTGGTAACCAATCAATAAATGTTAACATTTGTACCTTAGGTGGAATATCACTATAAAGTGGATTCAAGTACTCATGAAAATCTTGAATAAATTGTCCTAAACCTTTATTCATGGTCAGATGACTCAACTTTTGGAAGTGTTCATAGTCATCTAAAAGTGGTTGAAAATAATCCCTAAAAAGCTTGCAAAAATCATCCCATGTACAAGGTTGATTGCCCTTTGCAACTAAGTCATCCCACCAAACTAAGGCTCTTCCTTCAAGGAACATGGTGACAGTGGATAGTTAACTTCTCAGATTCAGAGAATTGGTTCATGGAAAAGTACTTGTTCCAAACATTCAGCCAAGAACTTACCACTTGTAAGTTCCTATCTTTCTTCTTCCCCTTAAACACTTTTACAGGAGGTGGAACTACATGCTTCTTCTGATTGGCTAACCTAGACTCTAAGTCTTGGTTTCTTTGATTAGTTTCAAGAAGCTGCTTATTAGAGGCTTGAATTTGTTAATATAAAAGTTCAAGAGCTTGTGCCACATGGATGGGTTTGATAGATCAAATGTTGGGTTTTCATTGGTTTGATTCATTGGGGTTGCTTGTGTGTTTTCCTATTATGCAAATACAACAACAAGTGCTCAAATTAGAATGATAGAAATGCTTCAATTGTTACATCCAATGCAAATAAAAAGTATTTACTTCTATTCATTCAATCTTATTGTCTGTAAGCTCAATCCAAGCCTACTATTTGCAAGCTTAATCCAAGCTAAAGAGAAAAACAACTACAAGCTACATTTGCCTTAATCAAAAGCAATAATGAAAACCAAATCTTTATGTAAACTTTAATTAACTAGTCCAAGCTAATGTTTACATAAAGTTCCCATTCTCATTCCAATTCCATATGTCATTTCAAAGGCAACCAAACTTTTCACATTTCTCACTATTCTAGATTTCCAAAACCAAGAAACTAGTGTCTAAAAATGGATAACTAATGAAACTTTGTGAAAACTTCAAATTTTAGATTTGATTTTCAAATTTACAGGTCTGCAAATCAGAACTTCAAAATGACAAAAAAATAGAATTTCAAAACTTGTTTTATGCACAAAGTTACACTATCATTCCTTCCTACATTGCTATCTTCATGAAACTAGGAGATAAAAAGGTGTAACTAATGAAGTTTCAATGAAAAGTTCACTTTTTAGATCTGATTTTCAGATTTACAGGTCTAAAAAAAAGAACATCAAAATGAAAATCAGAACTTCAAACACTTCATTTATGCCAAAAAAAACGCTAGTTTTGATCAAAACACATAGCTAGAATCAATCTTTTTGCAAAAAAAAGTTTGTGTATCTAGAGGAAGACTTCCTCTAACCACCCCACAAATTTTTTTTCAGAACTTTTAAAAACCCAAAGCCCACTTTAAAACTTCTCTAACGTGATAAAAAATCAGCCCCTAAACAATTCTATAAGCATCACTACTCTCTTTCTAAGAGAACTAGATTCATTGAGTACTTCAACTACAAGCTTCCTACAACTAGAAAAGCCTATAATCTTTCCCAAAAAAAATTTAGTTGGTGATCTTAATAGAACTTGAAGAAGGTTAGAAAGGTTACCATCCTTTGTCTAGATCTGATACCACTTTTACAAGTAGAAGTGAGGAAGTCCTCCAAATCCAAGGTAGAGCCTCCAAATGTCCTATAGGCAATCTGCAAGCTTCAAAATGCTCCCCAACTCCAAGCTAGGATGCCTCCACCTGCAAGTAAGGATCTGCAAGCCTCCAAGGATCTCTCCTTCATCTGTGTCCCTACTCTTTAAACACAAAGATAGATAACAAACTGGCCTCAAGTATTCACCACCCAACCATAGCTAGATCCAAGCTCCAAGCAAGACCTATCCAACAACCCCTTGCTAACCATAAACAAATCACAAGCATACCACAACATTCCATAGCATACTCAAGATCCAGTCCCTACTTATGTCCCATACCATAAGGAATATCCAAACCTCAAGCATACTACCACAAGAAATCACTCTAGACACTAGTAGCAACACTAGAGCATAAGCAAAGCAAACAAGAGAGATCTCTCCCCCCCAATGGGCGCCCTACTACCCTCATATAGATGGCCCATGGACCCCTCCAATGCACTATGGAGTTCCATGCTCATCCAATGACAGAGAGAGAAGCCTAGGGGAGATAAAGAATCTCCAAGAGCCTCCATAGGCTTATGGAATATCAAGAGACTTCTTCCAAAACCTATGACTCTTTGAATGCCTTTCTTGTGGGAGTTGGGAACTCAATGGACACTTTAGAAGGGCGCCCTCCTACTAGGTCCCATTGCCCAAGTTGTGCAAGTATACTCTGGTCCTAGACCAATAAAGTGATATGGTTCAAGGTTGAGGTCCAAGGTTTAGAAAAATAGTCATTCAATGACTTTCTAACGCCTCTCTAGGTTCCATACCTCCATCCAAGGTATAGACACCTACCTGTCCTTAACCAAGGACACTAGTATCTTAATCTAAGGCACCTACCCTTAATACTAAGGGTACCCCTTATCCAAGGGTCACGTGACTCCATACCGCTTCAAGTGCAATGGTGAGGGTCACCTTGCATGTGATTGTGTCAAAAAACAAGCTTCAACCTCATGTAATGTATCTCGAAGTAATGAGATGGATGTTTGTTTTCTTAGTTCTTTAGTTTTCGGTCCGAATGACCTTATTTGAATTAAAGGTAAAGTTAATGATCAAGCTGTTAATGTTCTTTTTGACACGGGATCCACTCATAACTTTATTAATGTAGATTTGGTGCAGACGCTAAACCTTCCTACCAGAAAAAGTGAGAAAAAATACCGTGTGACAATGGCATTGGGAAGTAATTTCGATTTGATGGATTTTATTGTTCCTGATGTAGAATTGCACATTCAGGATTATTCTGAAAAACTAGAACTCCATGCTGTTCAATTAGCTAATGTAGATATTGTTCTTGGGCAACAATGGCATTTTGATAAGAACAAGTCATTAAGAATTGATTTTGTTGAGAAATCTTTATCTTTTATGCATGAGAATTCTTTAATTAAGATCAAGGCTAGTTTAAGTGTTGACATTAAAAATGTTGACCCTTATTCTAAAGAGGAACTTAATTCTATTATGAAGAATTCTGATTTTAAAATTTATTTATGTTTTCATAATAATATCATTTATTGCAATGATGAAGAACTTAACATAAATGCCATGAATATACCCAGTGAGAATACTACAGAATTTGAAGCCTATAATGAACTTAGGCCGGAATTCAATGATGTTTTTTTAGACCTTCCTATAGGTTTACCACCAGAAAGGACAGTTGATCATAAAATTGACCTAATACTTGGAGCAATTTCAATCGCACAGCGTCCTTATAGGATGAGTGCATCGGAAGAGACTAAGGTAAATAAGCAATTACATGATTACCTGAAAAAGGAGTGGGTACAACCTAGTAAGTCTCCTTGGGCATCACCAATGGTCCTGGTGGCCAAGAAGGATGGGACTATAAGGTTTTGCGTCGACTATAAGAAATTGAACAAGGTAACCGTTAAGAATAGATATCCACTACCGCAGAGGGATGATCTAATAAACTATCTTGGTGGTATTGGGTACTTTAACAAGATAGATCTAAGATCGAGCTACCATCAGATACGCATTAAGGCAGAAGATATATCAAAAACCGGGTTTCAAACTCGCTTTGGTCACTAGGAATTTTTGGTGTTGCCTTTTGGTTTGACCAATGCACCGGCAACTTTCCAACAAATGATGAACGATTTGTTCAGGCCATATTTGGGAAGATTCGTAGTGGTATTTTTAGATGATATCCTATTGTTCAGTAAGACTTTGGCGGAACATAAAGAGCATCTTAGGATTGTCTTGGAATTCTAAGAAGGGAAAAGCTCTTTGCTAAGGAGTCTAAGTGTGACTTTTTTACTAAAGAATTGTCCTACTTGGGGCATAAGATTTTCGAACGGGGGGTGGAGATTGAGGCAGATCGTATCCAGAGGGTTATTGATTGGCCTATTCTCACCACAGTTTAGGAAATCAAGTCTTTCTTGGGGTTTGTGGGATTTTTCCATCGGCATATTCCCCAATTTGCTCGATTGGCATTTCCCCTTACCCAGGCCTTGAAAGGCTATAAGAAACTAAGCCGGAGGGATAAGAGTCCACTAGTGGTGTGGATGGAGGATATGAATAATTGTTTTGAGTTGCTTAAAAAAAGTGTCACTTCGGCACCAATACTAATCATTGGCGATCCTAATAAGACTTTTGTGATTAGAACCGATACTAGTGATTATGCTATTGGAGCTGTTTTGATGCAAGATGGACATCTTGTGGATTATGAAAGCAAGAAACTCAATCCTGTTCAGTCTAGGTATTGTACCTATGAGAAGAAATAGTTTGGAATTGTTCATTCCTTGAAAATTTGACGACATTATTTGTATGGAGCCAGATTTGAAGTTTTGATGGATCATTAGACTCTTCAATATTTCTGTGATGCTACAGATTTAAAGGGAAGACAAGCTTGGGATGAGCTGATGCAAATCTTTGACTTTTCTATACGTTATTGTAAAGGAAGTCAAAATACTCTAGCAGATGCTTTGAGTCGGTTACCGGTTATTAATCAGTTGTGCTTTACTTTTATAGAACTGGAGTTGTTTCAGTCTCTTCAAGGACTATATGAGTCCAATCCTTTTTTTGGAAAGTATTGGCAACAAGTACTTTCGGGGGTCGATTCAGGTTTGCAAGATTCCTCAAATCAGAGAAATACTAAAACAGATTTCCTAATTCAAAACATGATTTTGTTTCGTAAAGGAAAGGTGTGTGTACCGGATAATGACACTGTAAGGGCCCAAATCTTGCATGAGTGTCATGATAGTCCATGTGCAGGACATCCGGGTATACAAAGAATACTTGACTTAGTTCAAAGGCAATTTTGGTGGCCTAAGATGAAAAGTCAAGTAGAGGCCTATGTACTTAAATGCACTAAGTGCTAGTTAAATAAAGCAGAGAGGCTAAAAGCTAGTGGCCTATTACATCCTTTAGATATTCCTACCGGAAAGTGGGAAAGTATATCTATGGATTTTGTGGTCGGGCTTCCACGTACAGGGAAGGGCCACGATTCGGTTTGGGTCATTTTTGACAGACTTACGAAATTTGCTCAATTTATCTCAACGAAGACTACTATTAAAGTTTCAGAACTAGCTCAACTGTTTGTTGAGAAGCTTTTTCGACTGTACGGGCTGCCATGCGATATTGTCAGTCACCGTGACCTAAAATTCACTGGGAATTTTTGGCAAGCAGTATTTGAAAAGTTGGAAACAACTTTAAGTTTGAGTTCTACACATCATCCGGAATCAGACGGTCAAATAGAAAGGACCAATCAGACGACGGAGGATATGCTTTGAACATATGTGGGCCATCGGCTGTCTGATTGAGAACAATACCTTCCACTGGTGGAATTTGCATATAACAGTGCAAAACATTCAGTGACCGGATTCAGCCCTTTCATGCTTATGTATGGTTTTCAACCTCGACTACCAATTAGTGTTGGCATGAAAAACCTACGGGTGCAAGCCACAGCTGATTTTCGGACATGCAAAAAATGTTACAGCTGGCTAAAGATAGCATAAGAAGTGCCTAGGACAGGGCAAGACACTATGTTTATCTATCTTGAAAGCACAAGGTATTCATGGTCAACGACTGGGTGTTTTTTAGAGTCCCTAGTCACTCTAGGGGCTTGAAAACCATTAAGCGTGCAAAGTTGGCGCCTAGGTATTGCGGTCCTTTTAAGGTTATCTAAGTAGAAAACAAGGTCATATACAAACTAGACCTTCCAGCTAATGTTGGAATTCATCATGTTTTCCACGTTAGTCTGTTGAAACCCTTGTTGGGGGTTGGGGAGACCCTGGTCCCTGTGGAAGATCTATTGGAACTTCTTCGTGATGAGTCCGTGAGCATTAGAGGAGTTCTAAATCCAAAAAAGACCCTTTGAAAAGATTCTTTTTATATTTTTTCTCAAATTTTTCTTACACATGGACCAATCAAAACACTCAAATTTGAAATCTACGTAATGTAACTTTTTGAGTCCACATTTTGATTCCATACTAAAAATGGCATAATTTTTTAGTGGTAAGTCTGAATTTAGCGGAGTTTGGTGCATTGCAAAGCGCTCGACAAAAGCTTTCCAATGATATGTTACATGACATACTTTTGAGCTATGATTAAAAAGTTATGGCAAGTCAAAAGTATTAGTGTTATAATATTTTAATGATAAAAAAAGCATCTTGCACGAATTCTTAAAGGATCCTTTTGGAACTCAAAACTCCTCTAATGTGGACCACCTGAACCCGAGGCAATTGTTAATAGCCGGCAGAGGACTCTACGGAGTAGAGTGCTTCGAGAATTTTCAGTCAGGTGGAGGAGTAAATCAGAAGAGGAGGATACCTGGGAAAAGGAGACTGATCTCCAGAAGAATTTTCCAAATTTTTCCCTACAAGAAAAAATTTAAGTTTATGGGGAAGGAATGTTACATACTTATGTAACTAGCAGTACTTCAGACCCCTATTAGTCCATTTAGTGTTGGGCGCTAAATGGCAAGGTACCTTTAGGATTAAGGGTATGTACCCTTAGATAAGGACAGACAAGTGACTATACCTTAGTTGGAGGTATGGAGTCACGTGACCCTTGGATAAGGGGTACCCTTAGTATTAAGGGTAGGTGCCTTAGATTAAGATACTAGTGTCCTTGGTAAAGGGCAGGTAGGTGTCTATACCTTGGATGGAGGTATGGAACCTAGAGAGGTGTTATAAAGTCATTGGATGACTATTTTTCTAAACCTTGGGCCTCAACCTTGAACCATATCACTTTATTGGTCTAGGAGTAAGAAGCAAAAGTGACAAAGTTGCAAGGATATTCAAACTCTTTTAAAAGGAGGTTATCAAAATAGAAGAAATCGCGCATTCAAGTAAGCGTATTCTGATTTTTTGTAACTTGATCAATGACATATGGTTTTATTTCAGCTACTGTGATGTTCTGCTCACTATCTGGTTTTTTTGCAGATCTGCATTAGTAGATTATCAAAATATTAAGGAAAATGCTTCAATTGAAATGTCGTTGGACTCAATATTGACAGGCAAATCCACTGAGTGTATTGTGATGAACAATAGGAGTTCCAATGTAAAGAGCAAAATTGCAAAGTCTTTGATGTTGGACATTTAGAAAGTTTTAGATAAGACTATAGTTCAGGTGCCTGTGATTTTGCAGTAGTAGAGAAGCATATGAAACAATATTTTAACTTATTAGATAAGCTTTTAAACAAGTTCGAATTAGAAAAGTCTCTATCCCAAGGTAATATCACTTGAAGACATAGAGGAATACATTAAACATAGGTATGCATAAGATCATTGTTACCCCATTTCATGTTGAGGAAGTGTATGAAACTGATGGAAGATCAATATGTTCTAATTCATCAAACAACTTCTTTGTTGATTTAAATCACTTACTAACATACATGGTCACATTTTATGATAGTAATTTTTCTCATTATTAGATTAGATTCAATGGATAGTAAGAAATTTTATTTAACTAAGTTGGTTTCATTCTTTGGACAAGTACTGAAGGATAATCATGATATATTATCATAAATATTCTCTAGTACATCTTATCCTAGGATCATCAAGGACCATATGGACAAAGGATTTCTCAATGTTCCAGGAGTTGGAGACTTCAATGTTGAATGGCACTTAGCAGGTGATTTGAAACATTGAAATGCATGTATAATGTCTCTCACGGTGCTACATCTAAACATCCTTGTTTATACTACACGAAAATGGCGACAGATGTAACTAGAAGTAGAAGAATTACTAGAGAAAATGTAGATCCAAACTGGAAGTCAATATTACCTATTCCCTTGAAAAATGTGCGTGTTTGCACTCTTCATGCAGAAGTTAGGATAATAGAGAAGCTCGTTTATCTTCATATAGTTTTTGCATGGAATAGTAAGCCATCATCATCAGCGAAGGAAGCTATTTGTCGATTAGAAGATGTTTTATCGAAAGCAGGACTTCATAAAGGACATGTCAAAATAAGGGACTTCATAAGGGACATGTCAAAATACAGAAAGATGAAAAGTTTTCTAAAAGGTTAAGAAATATGCCTACTAAGCCAAGCATCGGAGGAGCAAAAGCACGTCGATTCCTATCAAACCATATTGATAAGGCTTCTAACATTCAACACTCAGTCTGGAAAGATATCGTTGCTGCCACTCAAGACTCAGGGGTGATTGGCGAATCAAGATTATTGAAAGTTGATGTATGGAGGAAGCTTGATAGTATGATTAAAATATTAAGAAAAGAAATTTTTTTGATACTGATAAGAGAGCTCTACAAAAGACTTGTGTCAATTTTGTTGATGCAGTATCAAAAGCATGGAGAGAAGATCACATCACCCATTACATGGTTAGTATCCTCAATATATCAGATACACAGATTGGACACATAGTTGAAGCTAAAATGTCAAAAGACGTTTGGGACATTTTGAACTCACTATATGACGTGAGGGACGTAATTACTAAGTTACATCTACGAAGGAAATTCTTCACATTCAAGATGTCTATTGGTGATTCACTTCAGATTCACATTAACCAGTTTAAGAATCTCTTGTAACAGATGGCCATTGTCATCATAGATGATCAAGACGCAATTATGACATTGCTTTCAAGCTTGTCCTCTACATATGAGAACTGGGTGATGATCATATCAACACACTCAGATTTAACTCTTACTATGTTGCTGCAAGAAGACAATCGAAGAAGTCAAGACACTTCGTCTACTTCCTCCCCTCAGGCTCTATATGTCAACAAAGGCTCTAAACGACAAAAGCAGAAAAGCTCCAAGAAGGCTGCAACGACTCAAGGTCAAGAGCAATCATCAAATCCACAGTCAAAGAAGAAGATGTTTTGCAGGTAATAACCATGAGATCAAGAATTGTCGAAATCTCCAAGCAAAGAATGTAGCCAAGCAACCTGATCAACAAGCAAACACAGTCTCATCATCTTTCCAAGTCGAAGTGGACGAAGGCGCATTCATGGTCAAAGATCAAAGCACATTTTTGGATGATTAATGGTTTCTTGATTCTGGAACAACTCAAAAGTAAGGTATGCTAGATCTATTCATGTTGATTTACTACAGTTTGAAGCATTTACAGATTGTAGCTTTTAACAATGACAATGTTCCATTTGCATGTTGCTCTTCCTATGGAATGCACTCCAATTATTAAGAAAAATTCGAAAGTTGTAGAGAATGCTGCTGCAATAGTTAGAGAATTGAGAATGAATTATCATATGAATATAGATTTGTGGGTGGATGGATCAATTTATCCTAATGATCCAAATTCTAAGTCCGTAACTCATTTTCTCAGATTTGTATGTGAAGGAAATAACGGATTACTTGGATATTGTCAAAGGTTGCGTGATATTGGAATGCATAGCATATCTTGTCTTAATCAGCAATTATAGTTTGCTAATCAACAATTGCAACGTGTAAATCAGCAATTGCTTCATTATGTGCAGCAAACTAGTGCTGAAAACAATGCACTCAAGAATGTTATGTCAAAGTTGAATGCTACAGTCACTACTCTTTGGAGATCAAACCAAGAAATGTTCCCTAGGACAGAAAATCCGAAGACATGGTTGCAGATTTGTTCACGAAGGCGCTCGACAAACCATTATTCACAAAACAAAGAAATGCAATGGGACCAAACATACACAAAAGTTGCAAGGTTCAAGAGGGAGTGTCGGAAATGGGAAACTTCTGCAACTTTGCCACAGAGATCCCGGAAAATGAAGATGTCCCGAAGGACGAAAGAATTTCGAAGGCCGAATCGAACATCGAATCGAACACCGAACCAGAGGCCGAAGGAAAAGTGTTTGACATTCGTCCCTGCAACCAAATGAAGAATACATCCTGGAAAGAAAAGATGAACAAAAGAAAAACAATTCGAGCTGATAGTTGGCAGCTCGACGAGCGTGGAGTCTTGTAGTATCACGTCAGCCGGGGGAGGTGACGTTGACACAGGGTAGCTAACTAATTGATTAGCGTAAACCTATCTTGTAATTCATAGATAAACTGTCTTGTAAACTCCTAGTAGTGGATATATACATGGGATAAATTACCACAAAAAAAATGGTGTGGATTGTAGAGAGATCAGCTATGCATGAGACTATGCCAAAGAGCAGAACATAGCGCATTCATGAGAGGAGTGATAGGCCGCCAACGCGTGAGACACTGATCAACTCACTCAAACTAAAATACAAATAAAAATGCTCTCTTCAATCCATCTCTCATTATTCGCGTCGTTTTGTTGATTAAATACTTCATGGTGTGTGATTTGTAGTTGCTTGCTTGGGATCCTGCAGACAATCAAAATTCTGTAAACAACAAACAAATCTCCAATTTTCTACAAGGTTGCTGGAATGCCTTAATGGGGCATCAGCAAAAACTCCACTAGCTACTCACTCAACAGGCAACTAAGCAATTTCGTGGCCAAGTAGTAGCAGTGCAAATGCTGCAAGCTATGACTAATCAAGCCTCGTAGTTGTAGCGAGAGAGAGAGAGAGAGAGAGAGAGAGAGAGAGAGAGAGAGAGAGAGAGAGAGAGAGAGAGAGAGAGAGAGAGAGGAAGCCGAAGCCCTCTAGGACTAGCTCAATAAAGGCAGATTAAGGGGCTTAGCAACATGATCGGCTTATGCAAGCCCTAGAGGTTGAGCTCGATGCATAGAAGCAAGCCCATCAGAGCAATGAAGTGGACAAACATCACGTAGTGCTAAAGTTCAGAGAATTATAGCTGGAGCGATAGTCTCTCTAAACCAACGAAATCTCTCTCAAGGATTTCATCTACCACCTAGAGCGCAATATCTCCAGAGGAAGATAATGGTGGCAAGGGAGAAATAGGTGTTTTCTTTCAAATAAGCTACCCTTGGGCTTCAACTCCAACAGTTCGCACTGGGGGCATGTTAGAAGATTCTCGTGAAGATTCTTTTAACATATTCTAGCTATTAGAATCGTATGAAGGATATCAGGAGGTAGAATCAAGGCCAATGGACTACAGGACCAAGTAGTTAAAAACGAATTTATGGCACATGGTTTTGGGTTCACCAGAAATCCTAACCCTAGAAATGTCTATATAAGGGCATCTGACATCATTTTTGTATTTACCTTTACATTTGAAGAGAATAGGGATTGAGAGAGAGAGAGAGAGAGAGAGAGAGAGAGAGAGAGAGAGAGAGAGAGCTTCTCCTCCCATTCCTATCATTTATGTGTCAAGGCTCTCTTATTTTGTGTGTGTGTGTGTGTGTGTGTGTGTGTTATTCCTCATTGTGGATGATGAATGCTTGTTTTGTTATTTTTAATCATGTTATCAGAATCATGAATCATCATTAGCACAACTCATTCAACTAGTTTCTAAAAACTATTTTACAAAATCTACACACAACCAAAATAAGTGTTAAGTCCACACTTTGGAGCAATCATTAAGATCCGTAAATAGATATGAATACATAGTTCACCTCCCTTAAAAAGATAATCCTCTTGAGGAAAAGATCTAGAGCCAAAGATGCCTAGATAACCAAGAAAGACCAAAACCAAGAAAAGAAAGCATGCAAAACAAGGAAAAAACACAAAAATAGAAGAGGCAAGAGATGAATCCCAAATCTAAGCTCATTCCACTTTAGATTCAACACTAAGTTTGACAACCTTAGTTTGCCTAGATTCTCACTCCCACTACCTTGTTTACTTTCTCCCCATTGGATCAAAGCCCGTTACTACACCGCGACACTCACCCAGATTTAGATCCATAAAACCCCTTCTTTGCCCTCTAGATCCACACGATTAGGGAGGCAATGAAAGGGTCCAACAACTAGTCTTGTGGATATGCATCTATGCCTAAACTTTCTACATGAAAAAGTTCCATAAACATTAAAATTTGATTGGTCCACGTGGTTGAATGGTAGGAATTGTTTACATGGGCATAGAAGATTTGAGGACGTTCCAAAAGAAGTTGTCTTTGAATATACCACACCATGCAACCTCTATATCCACATGAGCTCAGCAAAGCCCTCATTTGGCTTGCATGAATATATGAATATTTTTATGGTTTTCGGGACATAAAGTTATTTTGGAATGTTCTAGATGAAAAAGGTATCAAATGTTTAGAACATTAGCTGATAGAATCAACATATGACTTTCCATGAGAACAAACATGGAAGTGTCTCAAGAGACTAAAGAACGTCATCACAAAGATACAGATTGCAAAAAGAATTACCAGGATTATCTTTTGGGAGTTGGGTCTCCACTGGTACATTGACTTGGCAGTTCACTTTACAAAGCAATAGTGTATCAGTACCTTCCCTGTCTTAATCGCCATAAATGGATCATAGATTTTGATCAAAATCAAGAATTTAAGAAGATTATGATATCGGTCCAAAAAAGAGCATATCTCTTAGATTTGCTTGGGTAAGCTGATCGCTCTCAGCTTTCCAGCCGGCCTCTCTCCGTCATGGTAACGGCACATAGAAAGAATGTGCCTTATCTCCCCAGTGAAAGACTTTGGAATCTTGTTATTATGATATAAGGATTCTTATATATAGCAAGCGTATGTACCTCCCTCTGTGCATGCCCAACAACACCAAATTCCGTTTAGTCCTTATCACTCATCACTCGTGATCAACTATATGCACTAGGAGTAGTTTTTCAGGGAAGACACACAGCCCAGCTTCTACACTCACACACCCCCACAACGCTACAGTGCCTGTACATCCAATACTTTTTATCTTAAACCGGCATAAATATTTGTAGATCATCTACAGACTGATTACGCATGGCAACTTTGAAGCCAATTGATCTGTCAGGCCTAGATGATGAACGACTAGCTTCTTCCGTCAGGGCTCAGATCGCTGAAGCCTGTGAAAAGAATGGCTTCTTCCAAATTATCAATCACGGCGTGCCAGTAGAGCTCATGGATAAGCTGAAGGAAGTTGGTCGCAAGTTCTTTGATATGCCCGAGGAGGAGAAGCTTGTGTATGCTGGAAAGCCAGTGCTCGCAGCTGAGGGCTATGGCAGCCGTATGGTCCTTACTGACAGTGAGCCGCAGTTTTGGCGTGAATTCGTGGAGCTTCACACTCTTCCATTATCTGAAAGGCACTATAACTACTGGCCACAGAAGCCAGCTGAATTTAATGAGACCGTGGAGAAATACACAGCAGCACTAATGGACCTAGCTCACCGGCTGCTGTCTGTCATCTCTGAGAATCTTGGGCTCAAACCCACGTACCTCAAGGAGGCTATGGGGGTAACACAGCAAAGCATAGTATTCCAGTGCTATCCTCCCTGCCCGGAGCCAGGAAAAACTCTCGGCCTCCCTGCACACTCTGATATTGGAGGCATCACCGTTCTGATGCAAGAGGGCGACGGATTGCAGGTGGCTGCCGCAAACGACACATGGGAACTGGTTCCAAATCATCCGAACGCTTTCGTCGTCAATCTGGCAGATCAAATCGAGGTAAATAATTTTGAGACTTCATGACATAATAAGGATCACATACAACAAATGAAGGAAACTGTGCTTCCTTAATTTGTCTCCTTATATTGTCAACTAGACTATCACACAAGGTTTAGCTCGTTGTAGTGTTCGCTAACGTCAGGCCAAGAATTTGAAGTCTGTCAGCCTTTTCAAAAATTCACGAGGTGCTTAAGCCTCTGCAGCGTTAGGTTGCTGTCTGTATCAGTTACAAGCAAGTTGACATCACTGTGTTAATGATTTGCAGATCATTACGAATGGGAGATACAAAAGCGCCAACCACAGAGCCATTGTGAACAGCGACAGCACAAGACGATCCTACGTAACCTTCTATTATCCAGCAAAGGATCAAAAGATCATCCCTGCTCCAGAGTTGGTGGATGCAAAGATAGGTCCTTTGTACAGGGAACTGTACTATTTAGAATATCTGCAGGCGCTGGCAGCGGGACGTGCAAAAGATAAACGTCTAGTCCAGTCATTTGCCATCAACAACCCTCTAATCACTTGACTGCAAGTTTGTCCATGATCAAATGGCTATGATGACTCAATGAAGGGGTTAAAATTGGGTTACGTATTACACAAATTCACATGAAACGGGTTGCTCGGAGTTACATTCCACCTAGCTACCACAAGTATAGCACCGCTAAATAAGTCTTCAAGTAAGCATATATATGGTATATAGCTACGAATAAGGATGGCTACGTGAAGTTTGCCACATTACGTCAGTTTATGATCATTGTGTATGCTTTTTACAGATTCCTAGTTTATTTATAAGGAGCAAACAATGTGATCACAACGCGTACCCCAGATCTGTCTGCCTCTCTCGTATCGGCTGTTGGAATCCAATTTTTGTTTTATAAGGAAACCGAAGCAACAATTATGCAAATATCATATTACACTGAAGCAGAGAATAATAAAATGTAAAACTGGGATCATCGTTTTGTTGCTGTACGGCAAGTTGAATATAACAAGGACTAACCTGACAAACATGAAACCTTCTTGTTACAATATACACACGTAGGTAGGTAAAAAAATTAAGTGATACTCCAACACACCAAGCAAAAGCTTTGAAAAAAGTCGTTGTTAAATGAGAGGCTAATATGGTAGGAAAATATACAGATTCAAGGAAGGTCATCAATACACTCATATGTATTGAAAACAGAACCGTCAGAACGAGATCTCGCAAACAGCTGACAGCTATACTATGAGTTGAACGTATAAGTCTCAAGGGTGAAATGCCCATTGCATGGAGATGGAGATTGAAATGAGACATTCATGATGCCTCACAAGTCATTACCGAAAGAAATAAATATTCATTTCAGTAACCTGGTTAATTGAGTCAGTTCTGTGTGATGTAAAAATTTTGCAACATTTTGAGTGTTGCTCATAGAATTATCAAGATAATAAATCAAAAGGGAACTGATTAGAGAATTGAGGTGTGATTGCCAGCCATTAACGTCTCTAATAGCAATCCATTATTAATTTACTAGACGTTAAATTGCAGAATAAGGAAAAATAGAGTCATGGATTATGTCATGTATCAGATTATGAAATTGGCGTAAGTAGAGAGGCTAGCAAAAGCATTCAAGAAATAGAACAAATTAGGATTCTTGAATTAAATTGAGTTCTTGATTAATGAAAAAGGCTATGAGTACAATGGTTTAGGGCTAAGCATTGAGAATGTGCAAATTTCCCAGAATAGGGCTTGACTACTACTTGCCCGGAAGTCCATTTCAAAGCTTATGAAACTACAAAAGAGAGAGTCCAATTCATTTATGTTTTTCCTTGTTTTGTCTATAGATATAATCCTATATTTATATAAAAATAAGCTATAGATTATTGGTAGTTTATTATTTCTCCTAGACATTGTGATTACATTTAAGGAAACAGTGGACAGACCACCTTTGTCACTATTTTACAGTTGTAAAAGGAAACCTTTATGACTTCCTTCATGAGAATGTTGTCTTAGAAAAGTAGGAATGACCATTAGAAAAAATGTGACTTTTGCCTTTAGGAAGAGTGTGATACAATAGTCAAATAAGTTGCAAAAAAAACAAAAGAACTTTCACCTTGTAAGAGTGCAACACACTTGATAGTCTCATAACTCAAATTATTGTTGTCTTAGAAAAATATGGGTAGCTAAGTACACAAAGAGCACATGGTAGCTTTCCCACCAAATTTTTGCCTCAACATCCACTCTATGACTAGTTGCAACATCTGATGAGGTTCAACTAGAGCATAGCTTGAGAGTATTCTCCTTTGATCCTCTTGACTAGCTCCAACTTGCAATTGCCACCTTTCCTTTGTGTAGTTGAAGCCCTTTGAGATGATCCTCTTGATCTTCCACTTGAACATCAAAGTAAGTTCCTAATACCTTTTTTTTCAGATCCATTGGTTGCATGAAAACCATGGAAATCAACATCCACTTGCATAGCATTATCTCCACAACAAGATTCACCAAAACATGTGAGAAAAGCAAAATGACTCACTTCCACTTGTGATGTTGTTGTAGAAAAACCTCTTGCTTGAAGCCTATATTCCTCATTCACCAAGATCTCTTGCAAATCCACCATGCTTGGAAAAGTTCTTTAGCTTCGAACAAGATTAGCATGATCATCAAGTAAGCCATTAAGTATAACTTGCACAAGTTCTACCTCTTTAATGCTCTCATCAATGTATGCTAGCTTTTCATTAAATGCTTTAACTCTCAACACAAAAGCATGAGCACTCTCTTCCTTATTTTGCATAGATTGAAAGATTTTCCTTCTAAGAGTAAGTACTCTTGATGTAGACTTTAATTCATAAAGCTTTTTCAAAGCTTCCCAAGCCTCATTAGATGAAGTGCACTTAGCAACTTCTTTGAGAAGCTCATTGGTAACATTCATTTTTATAATGTGTAGAACTCTTTTAGCTCTCTTGTCATACCTCATTTGACATGTTGTTCAAATGGCCTTTCCTCCACTCCTACAACAATATTCATAGGCTCATTCATTTCAAGGAGAGATTCCATTCTCACCTTCCATGTAGAGTAATTGGATGAGGTAAGCCTATCACTGCTTTCCAACATAAAGCTTCCATTTGTAGTCATGTTGCAATGACATGATCCTCACTTTCAACCTGTTCCAATGCACAAAGCACTCTCTTAAATGTCAACAAATGCACTCAAGAAGATATCACAAAGATTTTGAACCTCTCAAATCTCTTTCTTGCACCAAACCTAGCAAATCAACACATAGAATGGAAAATTCTTGATCAACACATGATCAACCTACAATCTCATGAACTTTTATACTTCCTAAACTTGAAACACACTTTTGAAAAGTCCAAAAACCTCAAAAACAAGAGATTCAAACAAATTTTGAGTTTTAACAAAAGAACAAAAAATTGAATCATCCAAATTCTATATGCAAATGCTACAAACTTGATATAAAATCTTGTAGTCTTCAATGAGACCTTCCTAATGCAATTAAAGTTGCCCAAATCTAGTAAGTGGAGTGTGAAATTGGCCTACTTTAAGTTCATAACCCTATATTGAGTTTTGATTTACAAAAAATTCATTGTACACATGAAAAATGCTTGATTTTTTAGTAGAAAACAATCTAGCATGCTCTAGAATTGGTATCTCCTCCAAATCCTGGCTAAATATGGCTAATTCCTCATATAACCTGCACCAAAGGTCTGATACCATGTGAAGAATTATGAATCACTAAGATCCAATATGTCCCTTTAATCTTTGGTTATGAATAACAACACATGATCTAGCACCATTGACAATGTAGAAATCTAACATTTACTACACATAGAAGATGCAAACTCAATAAGATCTTGATCAAACAACATATGTAAGATAAAATGAAGTTGTTGGTCGTAGGATAGTAGTACCATAACAGGTTTCATATGTGTTGATCCAATACATAACATACAATTGCATTTTGCACACAAGATTGCAAGATATCAACACTATAGTGCAAAAATGGATATATGAACCCAAACGGAAGTCATGTGAAAATTGTCAACATTTCCTAGCTAGTTTGAGGCCTAAATTGGCTAAAATTGTAAATAGTTTTGGTTCTGGAGATTTGCACGTGTGAACCAGGCCAAAATGTTTTTATTTACTGTATTTTTTCAGTATGATGAAGTGTCAAACTTCATACCCTTCAAAATGAGACCATTTTGATGTATTTTGGTCATATAAGCCATTTTTAGCTATTTTTCCTATATAGGGAATATCTAGGGTCAAGTACCTTCTAGAGAGAGGAGAGAGAGTCATCTTCCTCATCCATAAATAGTAGGGAAGTCGTGGAGAACAGGTTGGAGAAACCTTTTGTATGCTTCATTGAGATCAATAGATCATTGTCATTGTTTCTTCCTCCATTGAGAGCATTGTTGTGTGTATTGTCTTCAAGCTATTGTGTATGATCTTAGGTGCTTTCCAAAAGTGGTAGGCTGATGTATTATGGACTGTATAATGCTATTTTGGGCCGCACTTGATGTTTATGGAAGTTTCCATTTGTGATAAATGCTTTTTGATCAAGTTCTTTGCATTCTAGGTAGCATAGAATGTGTTGCCAATTCCTAGCTTATGTAGTTTGGAGTGCAAGCATTCAAGCCAATGATCTTGGAGTTTAGATCCACTTAGGATCTGTATTTTTCACATGGTATCAGAGCTGGTTGGCTTCTATTTACAGTAAGTATTCCATTTTTGGTGATATTTGGATGTTTGATCAAGTTCTAGCATGATTTTGCATTGCTTTGTTGATCAAATCTTACTAACCTTTGTTTTGTGAGTTGAACTTGTGGATCAAAAGCATATTTCAGGTCTATTGAAGATCAGAGGCTGAAAAGAAACTATTTTGGATCAGATCATAACACCTAATCATTTGTGATTGTGAGGCTTGTGCATATTCAATACTAACAATGTTCTTTTCAATCCTATTGTTGACAATCTCCATTCTTGGATGAACACTCTCCTTAAGTGGATGAAACTTCTCCTTAAGTGGATGACAAATGCTCTTTTGAGTGAGTTGTAATTCTCCTAAAGGCTGAGCAAAGCTCCCATTTGGATGAAAGATCCCCTTTTTTGGGTGAACATATTGTAAGCTCCATTGTGAAGAGCATATTGTAAAGATTGTCATCAATTTTGGCATAAATTTTGGTGTACTTTGTTGAGCATGTAAGTAACTCTCCTTATGTAATTTGATTGGAGCATTTGCTGGAAGGTGTTAACCATTATGCAAGTGTGTTTTCAGGTTCTTAACAGGTTGAGGAACATTCTCATGTGAAGTGATCTTAGATCTACATCTAAACACCAAGATTTGACAAGATAGTGAAGCTAGTCTTGTGATTCACTAAGTGTGCTCATTCATTCACCTCTAAATCTTGTATTTATCACTTGCTGGAGTTTATAAACTTTTAGAAGTGTGGTTTACATGTGGTTTTACAGGTTGAATCAATATCTTAGTGTGTTGATCATATGTTGATCAAGTTTGTTCATTACTAGGTAATCTTGGCATCCTAGTTTTGGGTATTTTCTAAGAATGCAAGTAACTCTTCACACCATAACTTGATTTGGTCACTTGCTGGAAAGTTTGAGAGCTTAAGCAAGAGTGTGTTCAGGTTGGTTTGATTTTGTAATCCATTCTTAGTGTGTGCAAAGTGTTGCATGTGTTTCAATCTTCCTTTCTATGCTTGGAAACCATCTAGGTTCAAGATAGAAGTGTTTTAGGGTCCTAAATCTTCATAGATCTCTTTATCTATCATTTGTTGAGAGAAAAGTGAGTGCTAAGTGCTTTAGGACAGAACCTAAAAGTTGAAGAAACATTAGAATCATGGCTTCCAATGGTGGGATCATGCTAGAGTCTAGTGAAAGGTTGAGTTCATCAAACTACTCTACTTGGAAAGTGAGGATGGAGTCCTTACTTGAGTTGAATGAACTCATGGACATAGTTGCAGAAATTGAAGAGAGACCTCTCACACTTCAAGAGCAACAAAGGTTTGATAAGAAGGCCAAAAGGGCTCTTCATATCATTAAAATGAATGTTACAAATGAACTTCTCAAGGAAGTTGGAAAGTGTCAAAGTGCAAGTGAGGCATGGAATGCCTTAAAGAAGCTCTTTGAATCAAAGTCCACATCTAGGGTATTGACCCTAAGGAGACAAATATTTTCTAGTAGGCAAAGAGAGGGTGAAAGTGCTCATGCATTTATCTTGAGAGTTAAGTCCCTAAGTGATGATTTAGCATGCATTGATGAGAACATAAAAGATGGTGAAATAGTCCAAGTTATGTTGAATGGTTTGCTAAATGAACATGCTAACCTTGTGCAAAGTTTTGCCATTCAAAGAGTCTTGCCAAGTGTGGTTGACTTGCAAGAAATCTTATTGGCTGAAGAACATAGGTTGCAATCAAAGCTTGATGGTGCATCCTTGCAAGGTGGAGGTGAAGAGGCTTTCTTCACAAAAGGCAAATTCAAGGGCAAAGGTAAAGGCAAAGGGAAATGGTCCAAAGGTGGTAACTTTGATCATGATGATCACTCTTCCTCTTCCTCTTCTACTAAGAACAATAAGTCAAAGTTCAAGTGCTTTTATTGTGGGATAAAAGGTCATTTTGCAAATGAATGTTATAAGAAGAAAAGAGAGCAAGGAGAGAGGCAAGGAAATCTTACAATAGATGAGGAAGAACATAACACATGTGAATCACTTGTTATGACTTCAAGTTTGTTAGCCAACATAGATGATAATGATCCTTGGTGGATTGATAGTGGAGCCTCATCTCACATGACAAGACATAAGGAATACTTTACATCCTTATTGTCTTATGAGGGAGAAGGTAACATCATCTACACTGCAAATGATGGTCAATGTGACATCAAAGGCATAGGCACTATTCCTATTTCCCTTTCAACAAATAGGAAAGCAAATCTTGAAAATGTTTTGTACATTCCTTCAATCACTAAGAATTTGCTTAGTGTAAGTCAAATGATTGACAAAGGACTTGATGTGGAGTTCATTGGAGATGCATGTTTGATAAGTAAATGTGGATCCTTGATTGCTCAAGGTAGGAGGCATGGTAAACTTTTCAAGCTTGATGCATGTGTGATCTCTAATCATGAAGGATGTATGGCTAGGGAGCAATTGACAAACCAAGAAGTTTGGCACAAGAGGTTGGGCCATCCCAACTTCAAATCTTTGGAGGTAATGGCAAAGAAAGAGCTTGTTCTTGGTCTCCCTAAAAGTCTTGTTGCAAACAATAGTGTTTGTGAACATTGTGCCTTGTCCAAATCTCATAGACTTGCTTATTCTAGATCTACTTCTAGATCTAAAGAAGCTTTTCAACTTGTGCATTCTGATATTCATTCTTCTAGTACAACTAGCAATGGTGGGGCAAAGATGTATGCAACTTTCATTGATGACTTTAGTAGGTATACTTGGATCTATCTTCTTAAAAGTAAGGATGAAGTGTTTGCTGCATTTGTCAAGTTCAAGAATGAAATGGAAAACCAATTCAATACAAAGATCAAATGCTTAAGATCTGATAATGGAGGGGAATACACCTCAAATAGGTTCAAAGACTTTTGTATAGCACATGGGATTAAGAGGGAGATGTCTAGTCCTAGGACTCCACAACAGAATGGAGTGGCCGAGAGGAAGAATAGAACCCTTTGTGAATGTGCCAAGGCAATGAGACTACATGCTAATCTTGCTAAGTCTTTTTGGGGGGAAGCTTTAGCATGTGCTAACTATCTATGTAATAGATGGACAAGTGCTTCCTTGGATGGTAAAACTCCTCATGAGGTTCTTTATGGTAGAAGGCCGAGTGTCAAGCATTGTAGGATCTTTGGATGTACATGTTTTGTCAATATCACACTTGATGATAGAACTAAAGAAGATCCTTCATCAAAGAAGGGTGTGTTTGTTGGCTATAGTGAAGTAAGCAAGGCTTACAAAGTGTACATTCCTTCTACAAAGAAAGTTGTCATAAGTAGGGATGTCATCTTTCATGAAGAGAATGTTTCCAATGTTGTTGATGTTGATGTTGATGTGCCTACTAATCATCATGATGTGCAAGATGTCTTGGATGAAGATGGAGATGCCACTCCAAAGCAAACTTCAAGGAAGACTCAAAGGCAAAGGGCTAAGCCATCAAGGCTAACCTATGATGAAAAAGGAAAGCAAGTGGTGGACAACTCTAACCTTGCTTTTCTTACCTCTTTTGATGAACCAACTTGTGTAGGTGAAGCAATTCAAAAGAAGGAATGGATCCAAGCCATGGATCATGAGCATCAAGCACTCATCAAAAGCAACACATGGAGGTTGGTAAAGCTTCCAAAGGACAAGAAGGCAATTGGTTGTAAGTGGATCTTCAAGATCAAGACAAATCAAGATGGATCAATCAACAAGTACAAGGCAAGGTTGGTGGCAAAGGGGTATGCTCAAGAATATGGTATTGACTATGATGAGACCTTTGCACCCGTGGCAAAGATGGTAACTATTCGAATCCTAATCTCTCTTGCAACTCTTTATGATTGGGATATGTGGCAAATGGATGTTACTAATGCCTTCTTGAATGGTGATCTTGAAGAAGATATTTACATGGAGCAACCCGAGGGCTATGTTTCACATGATGAGCCTAATCATGTGTGCTATCTCCAAAAGAGTTTGTATGGGCTAAAGCAAGCACCAAGGAGTTGGTATGCTAAGCTCAATTCCTTCTTACTTTCTCAAAACTTTGTTATGAATTCAGATTTTGCAGGTGATCAAATGGATAGGAAGTCAACAAGTGCCTTTGCAATCTATCTTGGAGATGGAGTGGTCTCATGGCTATCAAAGAAGCAACCAACTATCTCTCTATCTTCCACCGAAGCCGAGTACAAGGCATTAACAACATGCACCAAGGAGATTCTTTGGATCAAGAGGATGTTATTGGATCTTCACTTGCTGGAACCAGAGAAGACTCCAATCATACTTTGTGATAACCTTTCAGCCCAAAGCTTGGCAAGCAATCCTGTTTTTCATGCAAGGAGCAAGCACATTGAGATTGCTCACCATTTTGTGAGAGATCAAGTCATTGCCAAAGAGGTGGAGCTTCAACATGTCTCTTCAAAGGAGTGTGTGGCTGATATCTTCACCAAACCATTGGGAAAGGACCTATATTTAATGCATAGATCTAATCTTGGAATGTGCTCAAAGACTATGTTGAAACTAGCATCCAATGTTGAAGAGGGAGTGTGAAAATTGTCAACATTTCCTAGCTAGTTTGAGGCCTAAATTGGCTAAAATTGTAAATAGTTTTGGTTCTGGAGTTTTGCACGTGTGAACCAGGCCACAATGTTTTTATTTACTGTATTTTTTCAGTATGATGAAGTGTCAAACTTCATACCCTTCAAAATGAGACCATTTTGATGTATTTTGGTCATATAAGCCATTTTTAGCTATTTTTCCTATATAGGGAATATCTAGGGTCAAGTACCTTCTAGAGAGAGGAGAGAGAGTCATCTTCCTCATCCATAAATAGTAGGGAAGTCGTGGAGAACAGGTTGGAGAAACCTTTTGTATGCTTCATTGAGATCAATAGATCATTGTCATTGTTTCTTCCTCCATTGAGAGCATTGTTGTGTGTATTGTCTTCAAGCTATTGTGTATGATCTTAGGTGCTTTCCAAAAGTGGTAGGCTGATGTATTATGGACTGTATAATGCTATTTTGGGCCGCACTTGATGTTTATGGAAGTTTCCATTTGTGATAAATGCTTTTTGATCAAGTTCTTTGCATTCTAGGTAGCATAGAATGTGTTGCCAATTCCTAGCTTATGTAGTTTGGAGTGCAAGCATTCAAGCCAATGATCTTGGAGTTTAGATCCACTTAGGATCTGTATTTTTCACAAGTCATGTATAAGCATGAATGAGAGGAGAGAGAGATAATGTATCTCTTCTCATGCTTGTACACTATTTATAACAGGTGCATTCCCGAATTGGATGTTTTGATGATCAACACCATCCTCACCTAGAGTTAGAGTTCCTTGCTTATCACCTTGATCTCTCTTCTTTTTGAAGCACTCACTAGCAAAATGCCCTATACCACACTAGAAGCATTTTAACTTGGATATATCTTTCTTCTTGCCAAAAGAGGAAGTCTCACCTTGGTCTTTCTCGTTAGAGCATTTTCTTTTAACTTTGCCCTTGAATTTGTCTTTGATGAACATGGCCTCCTCTCCATCTTGAGATGTTGTTGTAGATCCACCTCTTGCTTGAAGCCTATATTCCTCATTCACCAAGATCTCTTGCAGATCCACCATGCTTGGCAAAGTTCTTCGAATAGCAAAGCTTTGAACTACTTCAGAGGTAGAAGATGTGGAAACATCCGAATCGTCTGAAATATTCAACAAAAGAAAAAAAAACAAATGAGATTGAAA
The DNA here is from genome assembly GCA_029204225.1 of Diphasiastrum complanatum. Lineage (NCBI taxonomy): Eukaryota > Viridiplantae > Streptophyta > Lycopodiopsida > Lycopodiales > Lycopodiaceae > Diphasiastrum > Diphasiastrum complanatum. The sequence continues at coordinate 52,740,967 of CM055103.1, forward strand.
CACTACAAATCTACATTTTTTATTCTGTATTTGACAGTCATCTACAGACTTGAAATCATCATGCAACTTACTAGTCTTGATAATGCATCATGTCTTTATTTTGAGATCTAAACAAGAGCACTACAATATTAATGTGGAAGTTTTATGACCAAAGAGACTGGACGGACGATCAAGGCCTTAAGGTCTGACAATGGTGGAGAATACATCTCTACCGAGTTTAAGGAGTACTACCAAAGCCAAGGCATTGATCAGCAATTCATCACTTGGGGGCCCTTAAATAAGTAAGAGGGCTGCCCATGTGGAGCCCAAGTGGCAATTCCACTAATTTAGAAATTACATGTGGAAATATCCCTTCCACTAGAGGTCACCATCAAAAGGTGGCTCAATCTAAATTATTTAAGGGGGTCTACACTTATTTACATTGCCTAGGAATATTACTAGCTCCTACATGGTCGTTCCTTCTCTGGGATACACCATATAGGCTCACATAGAAAATCATTTGTCATCCTAGCTAGTAATCCTCAGCTCTCAGCTTCTTTTGCTCTCCTACTTTTGAGACCTCCTCGGTCATGGATGAGAGATACTCTGTGTCTTAAGCTTGGCTCAGCATCTGGGGATTCTTTGAAATCCGCTAACATGCATAAATAAATCAGACCAAATCTAATCTCAAATGTGATAAGAGTATCAAAATAAAAATGTGTAGCCATGTTCAGGAGTGTCCGTATAGATCATATGCATTTTGCCTGCTACCTATACTCATCTCACACTCAAGTACATAGTCAAAGCACTTGACTCACAAAGTATCAACCAAACACCATGCTCTCAACAAGAGTTTGCCACACTCTGAACTTGACTTGTTCACTATCCAACTTGAAACACAAGCGGACCACGTGAGACACAAGACTCACACTGAGGAAACCTCACTGCCAACATGAGATTATCATCCTCCATCTTACTAGGATGACATCCTATCATACGCTTACAAGACAGACTCATAACACTGACAATAATGAGCAACTATGGCTTAATATGAGGAAATCTTACTGCCACTAAGATTATACCCTCACCAGAAAATCAGCTAGTAGACATGTCAACAAGTCACTGAGCATCAAATGAGTACTTTGTTTTTCCTTTCAGTAGCGAATGCATAACCAATCAAACTCCAACTCAGATCTACGTCTAGTCACAAAATAATCTCATGACAAAGTCACATGCAAGCAATCACATTCATGCAACCAACACAAATGATAAACATATCAATTGATGATCACTACTTGCTGAAGAATATATCCTCATGTACCATACACCTTTGCCATAGGTAGATCCACTGCTACAACACCCATGCATCCAAAGCTCCATGCATCTGCCCTAAGATGTCCTCGAATGCACCATGTACCTCCCAGAGATACATCCTTGTCCAAGTGTCTCATCCATTCCATCCATAACACTTTGCATTGCCATGCCAAGCTACCATTCATCCTTCATGCACCAAGCATACATGTCTTCCAAAGACTCTGATGAATTCCCTACATCTCACAAGCTTTCTCCTGTAGGTTACACACTTTGACAAGCATTCACAAATAATATGGATCATATATCAACTTGGACTCTTCACAAAAAACAAGCTAGCAAGATTTGACCTACAAGTCACGTGGTATCTCTTACCAATCCAAGTATTGACCCCTGCTGCATTACCGACCATGCAATATCTCATGCACACCATGAAGTCCATGCCACTGAAACAATATGCCTCCAGTAGATCATAGAGACTACCCTCTCTACATCTTTGCCCGTTCATGAACCGTAGTCAAGCTTCTAGATTTGCTTCTTTACTTTTCTCTTTGGCTCATCCAGCTGACCTTATCATTGACATCCTTCACCTTGTGACTGCCACCATTGCATTGCCACCTTTAAGCTAGTGTAAACTTCTTCTCAACTGAGACATTTCTCCCTTGCAAAAGCATGTGAAGCAACCTTGAACCACCGAATCTGACAATGCCCTTGTCGACCTTGAGAGTGAAGAAACAAAATGTTTCTAATTACAAAGCCTTGCTAGCTTTCAGCCCTCAGCCCGACGAAGACATTCATGAACTCGAAGATCTGGAGACACGAAGCACGAAAAGTTTTGAGACCACAAAAGTCAAAGGAAACGAAGACGAATGGTTTGCGAACACAAAAGTCAAAGCAGACGAAGATGAACGGTTTGCGAACACGAAAGATTCACGAACGAGAATCTTTTGCGGTCCAGTACGAGAGAAGACAAACGACCAAAACGAAACCAACGACGGAAATGAAACCTTATCTTGTCTGCACACTCCAAAGAGTACCAGAAAGATCATGCAAGTACCCAAAAGTACAGATATCTGATATGACGTAAGCAGATACATTTTAGGTGGTGGCTAATCTGCCACTCTTGTGATTCCCTAATTAGTTGTAGATGTTTAGTCACTCTAATATTAGATTCACATAGAGCGACCATACTTACTGGATGATACTTGACATGTGGATCAACAGAATACACATATAGTATAATGTAGTAGTCTGATGCTAGTAGCAATCAAGACAAAAATATAGACAACAAGTCTGCCTGCATGCGAGACGAGCTCTGTGATCAGGATCCATAGAAATCCAATTGTCCGCTAGTAAAACAAGACGATTACTTGTGAGAGAACCGTGTTTCTCCCACGCCAATGCACTACGTGAATTTGCATGCAGTGCTTGAAGAAAACAGAGGAAGTTCAATATAGATAATTTCTCTTGTTGTGTCTGATCTCGCATGCAAATGCTTGTGTTGTTAATCGTGTGTCTAAATTTTTCTTGTTCATTTTAATTCCGCACCTTGGTTGAAACTATGTTGAATGCTGCATTAATTTTATAAACGTAGATCAGCAGAGCATGACTACATTCTGGAGGATTGTAGGAGTGATTCAGTTGGTAGTGTCTAGCAATTGCATCTGAAGTCCATCCGAGTCACAAGAGGATAGTGGTTCCTTCGCGAAAGCTTCGCAACTATGAAATCCAAATCGCGATATACGAAATCTCATCAGTGGTATTAGAGTTGGTCATCCTATCATATTCTTACATAGCCAAGAAACTAGCAGATCCAAGAGGCCAAGCATTCAAACAAACAACCATCAACAAGGGAACAGACTCCAAGAAGCAATGGCTTCAATAAGCCTCATGCAGAGCAAGATCTGCACAATACTTGATTCCTCAAGATCTAACTTTCTAGCATGAAAAGATAAGACATCTTTGATATGCAAGGGTGAAGGACTATTCCCCCAGGTGGACGACACAGAAGAAATGCCTACGACAACAGGCAAGGAGCTACACGAATGGAGGGAGAAAAATGACAAGCAGTAGCCTTGCTATCATCTTCCATCGAAGATAGGCTCACACTTGACCTGGCTACACTCTCCAAAGCTAAGGAGATGTGGGATGCATTACTCACCAAATTTTAGACCTAATCAAGAAGTCAAATCATGATGCTGGAAGATCAGTTGACGAATTTGCAGTGGAATGGAAAAGACCTCACTTCTTTCGTAAGAAAGATGAATGATCTATTTTTGTCACTATATAACTTTGGAACAAAGAACGTTTTGTCAGCTGAGAAGCAGCTCACGTACCTGTTGAGAGCCTTACCCAGATCATTCCAGACGACAAGAACCCTGCTCGCGAAAGATCCCGCCATGAACCTCGAAAAGGCGATTGTCGAGATTTGAGAGTAAGTCGAGGCCAGAGAACATCTTGATCAATTTAAATATGGTTCCAAGAAGCAATTTAAGCCTAAGAGGGAGTCCAATCAGAGGCAGGATCGTGACCAGCAAGCAGAGGGAACAAGACGAACAAAAATTGTTTGACCACCTATATCTATGAAGACACTGTTTTCACAGTGTTTGTGTCTGGCATGTAGACTCTGTAGTATGACGAGTTGTTGTCATAACCTACCAGGAATCCCTGATCGGCTTTCTCATCAAGCTTCTTTCAAAGCTTATCAGGAATATGTGCATAAGCTGCACAGCCAAAGATTCTGACGTGAGACAGGTTGGGCTTTCTACCCCACCATAGCTCATGTGGTGTTGTGTGAGGAACACCAGACTTGCATGTTCTATTCTAGATGTATACGACTGTAGCCACTGCTTCAACCCACAGTGTCCTTGGATCTTTTGAGTAGGCCATCAAGCATCTGGCTGCTTCCATTAGGTTCCTATTCTTTCGTTCATTAACACCATTGTGCTGTGGTGTGTAGGTTGCAGTTCTTATGTGAATGATGCCATGATCATTGTAGAAGTCAGTAAAGCGATTCGAGATGTATTTACCACCTCGATCTATTCTAATCTATTCTGTGAATTTATCAAGTGCTTCAGATTTATTCTGAATGAAATACACTCTAGCAAATTTGCTATAATCATCAATGAAGGTTATGTAATACTTTGAACCTCCTACTGAGATCACATTGAATGGTCCGCAGATGTCAGAGTGCACTAGCTCTAGAATCTTTGTCGTTTTGATGCTAAGACCTGTTATCGCTCCATGATTTGGCTTGCTTGGTAAAGTGCCATTGAGTTCATGTGGCAGAGTCTTCTGTGCCACAGAGTGTCTGGTGAGTCGTCATGAGTTTCATGCACTTGATCTGCAGGTAGGTGTACCTTCAGATGATATAGGTTCCCTTTTCTTCTGTCTTGAGCGAGAGTACTGGTACTAGAATCACGTTGCATGCTTCATCAGAAAACATCACACGCATCCCTGCATCTACTATTCTTGCTACAAAGAGCAAGTCTTGTTGCAGAGTAGGCACGAACAGAACGTCTTCGAGTCGTCTGTCTCTGTCATTGGTGTTGAGCCATAGTGAACCAATACCGTTCACTTGATGTCTAGATCCATCTCCAAGAACTATGAATCTTGAGGGATCTGCACTTCTGAAATAAGACATAATTCGTCTTGATGTCACGAAGTGTGAGGTGGCTCCTGAATCTAGGATCACCTCATGTGTGTCAGATGTTGATGCTGGGAGAGATGTCAGATTCGATGAGAGCAGGACAATGGCCAATGACGATCATGTCAGTTACGAAGTTCTGGAGAGACAGTACTATGACCTACCACCAATGACGGAGGGAGCAGAGTACAAACATGCAAACAAAAATTTTCAAGTCGATTCCCATTCGAACGACGAATCTGATGAAGAAAGATTCGAGAGACAACTTGTTGCCGCAGTTCCTGTAAACCAAAATGGTTCCGGACCAAGCGGAGCAGACAAGGGCAAAGGCATAGCTGTTTCAGGAGGATCTCTCAGAAGGTCGACAAGACCACGAAGAGTGCCAACAAGATACGTGCCAGGCAGCTCAGCTTCTACATCAGAAGAGTTCTGTGGGTTTAGTGGCGAATCATAGACTTTCGAGAAAGCGATTGAAGGTCTAGAAAAGGACAGATGGATCCAAGCCATGAACGAAGAGATGTAGTCCATGAGAAAGAACCAGGTATGGATGCTGGAGCCATTACCAAATAAACGCAAGATTGTCAAATGCAAATGGGTCTTCAAGCCCAAATATGGACCAGACGGGAATGTGACAAAATACAAGGCAAGACTGGTAGCAAAAGGTTTTTCTTAGAGATATGGTGTTGACTCTCTAAAGCTTTCTCTCCTGTCATCAAACATTTGTCCCTACGTCTATTATTTGCATATGATGACTGTCCAAAGACTGAGGAAGAGAGAGAACAGATGCAGCTCACACCTTATAGGAAGCTGATAGGATCATTGATGTACCTTGATGACAATACACGTTCTGATATCGCTTATGCAGTATTTAGGATGAGCCAATTCTGCACGAATCCAGGCTCGAGACATTGGAGGATTGCAAAACAAATTTTGCAATATCTTCAATTAATGAGGGATTATGGCTTGTGTTATTGTCATAGTGCAGATTTCAGGATACTTTCCTACAGTGACGCTAGCTGGGCATCTCCCAAGGACGACCGTAAAAGTGTCTCGGGAGGATGCACCATCGCATCAGGAGCAGCAGTTCTCTGGGTCAACAAGAAGCAGACCGTTGTAGCCTAGTCATCATGCGAAGCAGAATATATTGTAGCAGCAAAGATGGCCAACGAAATAAAGACGTCTTTGTCTTTGTTGAAAGCTTGAGAAAACTGGTTCTTGTTCCTTCCTTTATGCTTGTCCTTGACAAAGAGAGCTTTGTCACTTCCAATACGCTTGAGTTTGTTCATCCTGGACAGTTTGTAACTTTGCCTAGCTTCTTCAGAGATGAGAATTCCTAGAAGAGTTTCCAAATTGGGCAACTCCTCCTTAATGGCAAAGGATTGAACGAGATTATCATAGTCATCTTTTAAGTCATTTAGAATGACTTGTACTAGCTCATCTTGATTGATTGTGATACCAACACAAGTAAGCTCCCTATGAAGATCTTTTACTCTCAGAACATAATTTGAAGCAGTTTGCTCACTTCTAGAATACTCAATCTAATTTTTAAGAGTGAGTATTCTAGAAGCATTCTTAGCTTCATAGATGGACTTAAGTGCATCCCAAGCATCTTTTGTAGTGGTGCAAGATCCTACGTCCATGGCATCTGGCACATTTGTCCGAGCCTGAATGGGCATAGACGTCAGATTCCGACATCTTTGGAGGCCATCGGATTCCGACATCTGTTTCAATCTTCCAATTTGTGTGATCCAGCACCTTCTCTTTCACTTTGTCTTTTGGAGATTTGAGCGTCTTTGGAGCAATTGAGGGCGATCAGTGCTTGAGGGCTTGACGATCAGTGCTTAAAGGTGCTTGAAGATTAGTGCTTGAAGATCATTGTTTGAGGTTGGTGCTTGATTTTTGTTTGTTTTTCTTTTTGTTTGTTTGTTTGAGGTTGATGTTTGTTTATTTGTTTTAAGAGGAGATAGAGAGTGTGAAAGATAAAAAGAGATGGAGAGAGAGAGTGTGTGTGTGTGCATGTTTTTAAATTTTGTATTAAAATGGTTTTGAATGGTCATGTAATAGATTATTAGTACTATTTAGGATAGTAGATTTAGGATTATTAGATTTGTAATATGTGAGAGAGAAAGAGAGAGAAGAAGTGAAGTATGGTTGAAGATATTGAAAGATTTTGGAGTCTTTTTTTAAATAATAAAGTTTTAAGAGAGAGAGAGAGAGAGAAGAGATAAAAGGGAAGAAGTGTGTATGTATTGTGTCTTGCATTTTGAATTTAAGGTAATGAATAAAGAGAGAGAGTGTGTGTGTGATTTGATTAAGATTTAGGGTAGTAGATGAATAGTGTGTGTGTGTGTGTGTTTGTGTTCAACATTTTGCATTGATTTAAGATTTAAGATGTGAGATATATATATATATATATATATATATATATATATAGAGAGAGAGAGAGAGAGAGAGAGAGATAATGTGTGTGTGTGTACATATGTGTGTGTGTGTGTGTGTGTGTGTGTGTGTGTTTTGTATTATGCATTAGTTTAGGGTATTTAAGAGTGATAGATAAATAAATAGTGTTTGATAGAATTTATATTGGATTTTTAGAGAGAGAGGGAGAGAGAGAGAGTGTATGTGTGTGTGTGTGTGTTTTGATTAAGATTTATAGTAGTAGATGACTAGATAGTGTTTGATGGTAATTGTATGTTTGAATTTGCTTATAATAATGGTTCAATTGTGTAATATAGTGTTGTATTTTAATTGCTTGTGCATGTGACAAAAATATTCAAAAAAAAAAGAGCAAACGTTTAAAGAGCGAGCAATTGCACGTTTGCACTTAAGCTTCAAGTGAAGCTTCGAGTGAGTTTACTGGTGAGTTTGTGTTGTTTCAATTTGTTTTATTATTAGAATACATTATCCAAGAAATTAAATGTAATTCATAATTTTCTTTCTATTCAAAGCAATATCGTATTTTATCGCATACACTAGCAATTAATTAATATGCAAAGGTGAAATGTAGATAATAAAAATCCCCAATCCTAGGAAGGGTGTAGCCCTTACTTTTCTCCCGTTAAAGGTGAGGTTCTAATCTTTCCAACTTGCATGGAAAAACCTACACGCCACAGGGAGGGAATATGTGGTGACATTCTGAAATAGGACATAACCGCAAGGTTCGGGTATTATAATTATCACATTCAGCTCTATCTATAAAAATATACATAAAAAATATTGCGATGAATATAAAAAAAAAAATGATAGATAATCATAGATCATTCTCATCATTTACATCATTTTCGTCATCACACAAGTCTTGACACTCATCTGAATTTTAAACCATATTATGTCAAAAATAAAGTATTTGCCGTTAGTCTCGTAATCAACTTCATAAATATGTTGCAATGTGCCGACATAGTCTAGGTCACCCGAAATGACATTAGGATCCCTCGCACTAGAACGACTCTCTTGTTGAAAGTTGGCCATTATACCACAATCATATGTACGTCGCTTGTTGTCAACTCTCTCAACACGGTAATGGTGTCCATATGCCCACATGGCAGTGTATGATTTATACTAAAACACAAAAAAAAAAACCAAATGTGTGTAATTAGAAATACTATTCAAATACTGAGTAGTACAAAAACAAAACTTTACATAAACAATATCACACTAACCTTCCATCCACATCCGCGAACAAATTTCCATTCTAATTCGGTCACTTCTTCTTCGTTTTCGGATGATTTTAGCATCGTATCAAAAACCCATTCACGAGACGTGCCAATTAGAGTGTAGACAAGTGTAAAGTTTTTGTTTGATGAATTACAAGAGGTCCAATAGGATTTAGAGGTAGAACCTTGTGAGGTCCAATAGGAAATTGAGGTGTGCTTGAATATAGTCCAATAGAATTAAGAGGTGCATGGATCAATGATCCAATAGGATCAAGAGGTGACAAAATATGGTCCAATCATAGTTAATCATAGCGGTAGCTCGTGGACCTACTAGTATCATTGTACTCCTCATTTTGAAGCTAATTAATTTGGTGATTTATGGATTTTGTGAGTTATTGGAGTTTTAGCTTTCTCTCTCTACCCGAGAGCTCATGATGCATTTTCTCTCTCTACCTGAGGAGAGCAGTTTGTTTTTACTTAGATTACTTTTTGAATACTTCCCACATGTGTGAGTGAGAGTTGGAAGTGATTGAATGCCTGTAGTAGTGTGTTTTTGCCATAGGATCTAAGATTGATCTTGAATCTTAATCTAGTCTTGATCTTGGTGCATCTACACACCTTAGGAGATCACAAGTACATGTAGTGGACAGTCCACACGTGTGAAATTCAACATGGTATCAGAGCCTACCTAAGGTTACCATGCATTTTGATCCATCTAAGTAAAAAAAATTTCATCAATCTTGAACTAGAAGTTGTCAAGGTCCATTTTCCTAGCTATCTTGTTCAATCTTGGATCAAAAGAGATCAAAAGGACATTGATTGGGTCTGACCTGGTACTATACAGAATCAGGAGCTCAGACACGTGTGAGGAACATCCAATTTCAGTTTGGAAGTTCTCTCTCATATTTGATCCATTTATCTTGCTTGATAGCTTGTTTTGAAGCTATTTTTGTCTAGTTTCTGTTGCAATTAGTTTCATTCCATTTGGTTGAGCCAATCAAAAGCTATAAGCTTTTGAAGAGGGTTAGGTAGGGCACCTAGACCTGGGTAGACACATTTGGTTTGGTCAAGAGATTGCTTGGTTGATCCAAAATCACAGTTGTACGCTTGCCAATCTCATCTATATGTGATCTAGGCACTGTTTTGAGATCTTAGCCATTTTGTTTCATGCAATATCATTGTATTTGAGTCAAATTTGGTTTCTTACTGTATTTCACACGTGCTAAGAGTGTTAGATCCTAACTTTGCCTATACTCCATCATTTGATGTGAAATAGATCTTGTTTTAGAGAGATTTGAGTAGCTAGTGAGAATCAATTCACAAATAGTTGCAAGATCTTTCATAGGAGGAGATAGTACTCAATTATTATATCCTATTGAAAGTGTGTAACAACATTTATTGTTCATCTTTTGAGTTTTCTTCACTTCAAATGTCTTCAATGGGTTCATCCTTGTTGGAATCAAGTGAAAGATTGACCACTTCAAATTATTCAATTTGGAAAATGAGGATGGAGTCCATCTTGATCCTTCAAGACGTGATGGACATAGTTCTTGGCCTTGAAGAAGAACCACAAGTTCTTCAAGAGGTTCAAAAATACAAAAAAGAGAGCTAGGATGGCTCTCCACTACATTAAGATGAATGTCTCTAATGAGATATTGAGGGAGATAGGTACTTGTACAACAGCCAAAGAAGCTTGGGATTGTCTCAAGACTATCTATGAGGCTAAGAATACATCTAGGCTTCTCACTCTTAGGAATCAAATCTTTCAAAGTAGACAAAAGAGTGATGAGAGTGCATCTAGTTATGTTTTGAGAGTAAAAGATATTCATAGAGAGCTTGCCTGCATTGGTGATTCCATCAATCAAAATGAGCTAGTTCAAGTCATTCTCAATGGCTTGAGAAGTGAATTTGATAACCTTGTCCAATCCTATGCCATCAAGGAGGAGCTACCATGTGTGGAGGCTCTCCAAAGTGTGCTAGTTTCAGAAGAATCGAGACAAGAGTACAAGATCTTGAGGATGGACAAGCTTTCTCTCACTCATAATGATGGCAAAGCTCTATTTGCCAAGGATAAGCACAAAGGGAGGAGCAAGAACCAACATCAACAATCCTCAAGCAAGGACAAAGTCAAATCCAAAGACAAAGTTGAGGAGGAAGATGATTCCTCTAATGCTTCATCATCCAAGCTCAAGAAGAAGAAGATCAAGTGCCTTTATTGTGGCAAGAAAGGTCATTATGCCACCAATTGCTTCAAAAAGAAGAATCAACTGAAGCAAGCCAATATTACCAATGAGAAGGAAGACACTATTGCAAGTGATGGAGAGGGATCTCTTATAGTCTCTAGTTTCTCATCTACTCCTTTCAAGAATGACGGCCTATGGTATATTGATAGTGGAGCCTCTTCACATATGTGTAGCTCCAAGGACTCTTTCTCTTCTATTGCACCTTATGATGGAGTCAAGAAATCAATATACACTGCAAATGATTTTGAATGTCCTATTGAAGACATAGGGAACATTCTCTTGAAGCTTGCATCCTCTAAATTTCTTTCTCTCTCTAGAGTTCTTTATGTACCTAATCTTATCAAGAATCTTATAAGTGTTGGCCAATTGCTTGATAATGGCCTTGATGTAAAATTCAATGTTGATACTTGCACTATCAAGAAGAAAGATGAGATACTTGCATTAGGATCTAGATTTGGTGGCATCTATAAACTAGATCCAAATGAGTATGTGAATGCTTGTAATGTTGCTCTTGTGAACAAGCTCTCTATGGAGGAATTATGGCATAGGAGGTTGGGACATCCCAACTACAAATCCATGTTCTCTATGATCAAAGAAGCCAAAGCCATTGGCTTGCCAAAGTCACTCTCCAAGAAGATCAAGCCTTGTGAGGCTTGTGCTATTGCTAAATCTCACAAAAAGCCATTTACAAGATCTTCTATCAAAAGCAAGCATCCTTTGGAGTTAATTCACTCGGATGTGCATTTCTCATCAACTACAAGCAAGGGAGGAGCCACTTGTTTTGTTACTTTCATTGATGATTACACAAGATTCACTTGGATATATCTTCTTGCTTCAAAATCTATGGTGTTTGATCATTTCCTTATTTTCAAAGCTTATGTAGAGAAGCAATTCTCATTCAAGATTAAAGCTCTTAGAAGTGATGGAGGTGGTGAATATATCTCCAATAAATTTCAAGATTTTTGTGAGCTTGAAGGAATTAAAAGAGAGTTTTCTTGTGCCTACTCTCCATCTCAAAATGGAGTGGCCGAGAGAAAGAATAGATCTCTATGTGAATGTGCAAAATCTATGAGAATTGAGGCATCTTTGCTCAAAGATTTTTGGGGAGAAGCCATTAATTGTGCAAATTATCTTTGCAATAGGCTCCCACATATAGCTCTTGGAGGAAAGTCACCATATGAAATCTGACTTTTGAAGAAGCCTAAGTTTGATCACCTTAGAGTTTTTGGATGCTTATGCTTTTTCCATATTCCCTTGGAAACAAGGAAGAAGAAAGATCCTAGTGCATGCAAAGGGATCATGGTTGGATACTCATCCACCAAGAAGGCCTATAGAGTCTTTATACTCTCTACTTCTCAAGTTATTCAAAGTAGAGATGTTGTCTTTCATGAAGATCAACACTCATCATTTGAAGAGGCCGAGATCAAGAAATCTATGGATGCATCATCAATTATTGATTTTGAAGACAATCATGATGTGATGGGATCGAGATTTTTTCACCAAGAAGATCCATGAGAGAGAGATCGGTGCCTAAGAGGCTCTCATATGTTGACAAAGGCAAACAAGTGGATCTTGCTTCCACTAATTATGTTTTTTATGTGTCTCATGAAGAGCCAAAGAATGTACAAGAGGCACTCAATACCAAGGAGTGGTATGATGCCATGAAGCAAGAGTATGATGCATTGATCACCAACAATACTTGGGAGCTTGTGGATCCTCCATCCAACAAGCATGTGATTGGTTGCAAGTGGGTATTTCGGATCAAGTTCAATCATGATGGCACCATCAACAAGCATAAAGCAAGATTATGTGCCAAAGGATTTTCTCAAATCCATGGTCTTGATTATGAAGAGACCTTTGCACCCATTGCAAAGATGGTGACAATAAGAATTCTTATTTCTCTTGCTTGTTTTTTCAAGTGGAAGGTGTTCCAATTAGATGTATCCAATGCTTTTCTAAATGGTTATCTTGAGGAGGAGATCTATATGGAACAACCTCAAGGATTCATCAAGGATGAGTCCAAAGTGTGCTTGCTCTTCAAAAGTTTCTATGGACTCAAGCAAGCACCAAGATCATGGTATTCAAGACTTAACTCTTTTCTTATCTCACGGATTTACTCTTTGTGACTATGACCCTTCCATGTATCTAAAGTTTGTTGATAGCAATATTGTCATTCTTCTAATTTATGTTGATGGAATTATTCTTTGTGGAAGTTGTATCAAGCTAGTTGATGAAACCAAGCTAGCACTTGGATGTGAGTTTAAAATGCAAGATCTAGGAGAGATGCATTACATCCTAGGCCTAGAAATTGATTTTTATGAAAATCATGTCTTTATATGCCAATCTAGATATGCTCACTCTATGTTGAAAAAATTTCATATGGAAAATTATAAGAGCATAGATACTCCAATGGAGCATATTGTAAAAGATCCTAATAAAGGTGATGAAAGATCCTTTGAAGACATCATACTTTTTAGGAGTCTTGTAGGCCCCTTGATTTGGCTTACCATTACTAGGCCCGATCTTAGTTTTTGTGTGCACAAATTGAGTTGATTTATTCAAGATCCTAAGATCCATCATTGGAAGATGGCCAAGAGGATTCTAAGATATGTATCTTCATCTTGTGATTATGGTCTACTCTGTAAAAGTGAAGATCTATCCATTATTGGCTACTCGGATTCGGACTTTGCAAGTGACAAGATGGATCGAAAGTCTATTAGTGCATACACTATCTTTTTTGGAGGCAATCTAATATCTTGGCTTTCCAAAAAACAAGATACTATATCTCTCTCTTCATGTGAGGCCGAGTACAAAGCACTCACTACAACTACCAAATAAGTGCTTTGGATCAAGAGGTTATTAATGGAGCTAAAGTGAATCAAGGAGGATGATCTACCAATGACCAAGTGTGATAACATCTCGGCCCAAGCTCTTGCCAATAATCCCATATTTCATGCAAGAAGCAAGCACATAGAAGTGGCACACCATTTTGTGAGAGAAAAGCTTATTGGAGGAGAAATCTATTTGGAGCATGTCAACTCGTCCTCTTGTATTGCCGATCTACTGACCAAGCCATTGAGCAAAAGTGCTTTCATCAAGCATAGATCTAATCTTGGAGTTATATCAAGATCAATGCTCAAATCTTCATAGATAATTTTTTAGGAGTGTGAAGAATTGAAAAAGATTATCTATGTTAGATACAGGGGTCTTATGTTTTTTACATCAAGCATCTAGGTGTAGGATGTTGATAGGAATAAATTTGGCATAGATGGCAAATTATGCATTTTCACTTGTAATGCCACTATTGGAAAATGCACTAGAAGATGAACTTGTATAATTAAAAAGGAAGTTGGAAAATCTCTTTCCAACAAACATACCATTGCAATCATTTGGATTTTCATGGAATCCAATTCACTATTTTTTTTTTCTTTTAAGGAAATCCACCTGCAAGCTTGATAGTACATTAGGTTGTTTAACACATAAAAAAATTGAAATATCACATATTTATACAAGTGCTTAAAAAAATATACAAACTTAATCATCGATGACAAATCGTAAAGCGTATTTCGTACGTCTGTGAAGAATTGAAAAAGATTATCTATGTTAGATATAGGGGTCTTATGTTTTTTACATCAAGCATCTAGGTGTAGGATGTTGATAGGAATAAATTTGGCATAGATGGCAAATTATGCATTTTCACTTGTAATGCCACTATTGAGCCAAAATAGAGTAAGAGGCTAAACATGTGCCAATTAGAGTGTAGACAAGTGTAAAGTTTTTGTTTGATGAATTTCAAGAGGTCCAATAGGATTTAGAGGTGGAACCTTGTGAGGTCCAATAGGAAATTTAGGTGTGCTTGAATATAGTCCAATAGAATTAAGAGGTGCATGGATCAATGATCCAATAGGATCAAGAGGTGACAAGATATGGTCCAATCATAGTTAAGCATAGTGGTAGCTCGTGGACCTACTAGTATCATTGTACTCCTCATTTTGAAGCTAATTAATTTGGTGATTTCATGGATTTTGTGAGTTATTGGATTTCTAGCTTTCTCTCTCTACCCAAGAGCTCATGATGCATTTTCTCTCTCTACCCGAGGAGAGCAGCTTGTTTTTACTTAGATTACTTTTTGAATACTTCCCACATGTGTGAGTGAGAGTTGGAAGTGATTGAATGCATGTAGTAGTGTGTTTTTGCCATAGGATCTAAGATTGATCTTGAATCTCAATCTAGTCTTGATCTTGGTGCATCTACACACCTTAGGAGATCACAAGTACATGTAGTGGACAGTCCACACGTGTGAAATTCAACAACGTCATCGTTGAAGAGACCCCGAATAGAAAGTGGAAGTATGAATTGCAACATCTTATGCCAATCATGTGATTTCAATCCACTTAATTTACCATCTTTGGTAGATGACTTGCATAAAGAATGTGCATAGCTTGTTGGAGTTCTCATTTGTTTTATGACATGATATGAGAGTTGCTCTTTTGTAAGAATCCACGACACGCTAGGTAGAATCTCATCTCCACCTTCGGTGTATTGAATCCAATAGAGTCTTTTCACGTCGCTGCTTGTACATCTTTCCAAGCTGCAGAGTTGTCGTTTATGCCAATGATGTGGTTCCATAAGGATTCACCGACGTTTTTGAATATGTGCATAGGATCCAATAGATGGTTTATCAATAAATTTCTCCAATAGGGTAATTTATGAAAAATAGACAACCGTTTCATACCATCAATGGATTCATTCCATGAAGAATTAACGTTGTAATGTTTAAGTCATTCACCATGCCATTCTGCTACTCTCATACGTGGGGTTGGTGGTATAGTTAGAGGATTATCTCCTCGCCCTCCAAAAAATCGCCTATTCAACCTTCAAAAAGGATGATCAGGTGGCAAGTACTTGCGATGATTTTCATACACCACGTTTTTTAACATATTTGTGCTATGTCGAGCCTCCAAAAGTGGTCCACAAATATAACATGCATTGTAACCCAATATGGTTAAACCTACATAGTTCATAAACCAAATTAAACATAAGCTTAGTTAAATATACTCAAACGTTAAACCCTAAAACGGATTAGATTCATTATATAGATACCTGAACATTCGCTTAAACCGGGGTGGTCATGCATCGTCCACATTAAACAATGAAGTTTAATTGTTGTAAAGGTCTCGAGATGTCGTAAGCATGAATACCATTCCAAAGAATGCACAATTCATCGATCAAAGGTGCAAGATACACATTCATGTTCTTAGCCTTGTACTTTCCTGGAATCAATAAAGCCAATAACAAGTGTCCCGTTTTAATACTCAACCATGGAGGTATGTTGTAATTAATGAGCACAACTGGCCATGTGGACCAAGTTGACGCTTGAACACTAAAATGATTTACGCCATCCATAGCAAGGCCAAATATCAAATTACAATGTTCGTTTTTAAACTCGGGCCATTGGTCTTCAATATATTTCCATGCAGGTGAATCACTTGGTACTCGCATCACATCATCCGTAGATCAATTTTTGACATGCCAATCCATTAGTTGTGCCAAAGATTTACATCGAAATAAATGTTGCAATCGTGGGATAATTGGAAAATGTCTTAACACTTTTCGTGGCACTTTATCCCCTTGTACGTCATCTCGAAAACGTGAAGCGTTACACACTGGAGATTGAAGAATTTCTGAATGCTCAGCTCTATATAGAACATGGTCTTCTGGACATGCATTTATTGTGTTGTAATCCATTCCAAGCACGGTCATCATCTTTCGTGCTTCTTTTCGTACCTACATAAATTTAACACAAAGTATGTTACATTTTGTATTAAGATTATACGAGCAATTTAGAAAGAAATTATACAAAAAGAATAGAATGTTTACAGTTACTTACAAGTTTACCATTTGAAATGAATCTAAAGTTGGAAAGTATCTCATCTTGTAGGAGCAACAGTTCCTGCCTGATGTAATTTAGGCTCCAATCCTCTTCCACCTCAACACATGTCAAAAGTGCATCATTGTATATTATTTCAATCTTTTTTCGCTTAGAATGTCAATGGCTTCCAAGTCTTGATCTAGTGGCACCCATTTACTCCTGTTCTTTTTTCTTCTTTGATAATGCTTCTTGGTTTTCAAGGGGAGTCTCGAACCTGAGACCAAAGAAACCTTGGATGTCAAGCTAACCAACTGAGCCAACCCATTAGAGGAGTTCTAAATCCAAAAAAGACCCTTTGTAAAGATTGTTTTTATATTTTTTCACAATTTTTTCTTACACATGGACCAATCAAAACACTCAAATTTGAAATCTATGTAACGTAACTTTTCGAGTCCACATTTTGATTCCATACTAAAAATGGCATAACTTTTTAGTGGTAAGTTCAAATTTAACGAAGTTTGGTGCATTGAAAAACACTGGACAAGGGCTTTCCAATGATATGTTATATAATATACTTTTGAGCTACGATTAAAAAGTTATGGCAAGTCAAAAGTATTAGTGCTATAATATTTTAATAATAAAAAAAGCATCTTGCACGAATTCTTAAAGGTCTTTTTGGAACTCAAAACTCCTCTAATGCCAGTGGTTCTGTGAAGAATTGAAAAAGATTATCTATGTTAGATATAGGGGTCTTATGTTTTTTACATCAAGCATCTAGGTGTAGGATGTTGATAGGAATAAATTTGGCGTAGATGGCAAATTATGCATTTCCACTTGTAATGCCACTATTGAGCCAAAATAGAGTAAGAGGCTAAACACGTGCCAATTAGAGTGTAGACAAGTGTAAAGTTTTTGTTTGATGAATTCCAATAGGTCCAATAGGACTTAGAGGTGGAACCTTGTGAGGTCCAATAGGAAATTGAGGTGTGCTTGAATATAGTCCAATAGAATTAAGAGGTGCATGGATCAATGATCCAATAGGATCAAGAGGTGACAAAATATGGTCCAATCATAGTTAAGCATAGTGGTAGCTCGTGGACCTACTAGTATCATTGTACTCCTCATTTTGAAGCTAATTGATTTGGTGATTTCATGGATTTTGTGAGTTATTGGATTCTAGCTTTCTCTCTCTACCCAAGAGCTCATGATGCATTTTCTCTCTCTACCCGAGGAGAGCAACTTGTTTTTACTTAGATTACTTTTTGAATACTTCCCACATGTGTGAGTGAGAGTTGGAAGTGATTGAATGCATGTAGTAGTGTGTTTTTGCCATAGGATCTAAGATTGATCTTGAATCTCAATCTAGTCTTGATCTTGGTGCATCTACACACCTTAGGAGATCACAAGTACATGTAGTGGACAGTCCACACGTGTGAAATTCAACATGGTATCAGAGCCTACCTAAGGTTACCATGCATTTTGATCCATCTAAGTAAAAAATTTTCATCAATCTTGAGCTAGAAGTTGTCAAGGCCCATTTTCCTAGCTATCTTGTTCAATCTTGGATCAAAAGAGATCAAAAGGACATTGATTGGGTCTGACCTGGTACTGTACGGAATCAGGTGCTCAGACACGTGTGAGGAACATCCGAGTTCAGTTTGGAAGTTCTCTCTCATGTTTGATCCATTTATCTTGCTTGATAGCTTGTTTTGAAGCTATTTTTGTCTAGTTTCTGTTGCAATCAGTTTCATTCCATCTGTTTGAGCCAATCAAAAGTTATAAGCTTTTGAAGAGGGTTAGGTAGGGCACCTAGACCTGGGTGGACACATTTGGTTTGGTCAAGAGATTCCTTGGTTGATCCAAAATCACAGTTGTATGCTTGCCAATCTCATCTATATGTGATTTAGGCACTGTTTTGAGATCTTAGCCATTTTGTTTCATGCAATATCATTGTATTTGAGTCAAATCTGGTTTCTTAGTGTATTTCACTCGTGCTAAGAGTGTTAGATCCTAACTTTGCCTATACTCCATCATTTGATGTGAAATAGATCTTGTTTTAGAGAGATTTGAGTAGCTAGTGAGAATCAATTCACAAATAGTTGCAAGATCTTTCATAGGAGGAGATAGTACTCAATTATTATATCCTATTGAAAGTGTGTAACAACATTTATTGTTCATCTTTTGAGTTTTCTTCACTTCAAATGTCTTCAATGGGTTCATCCTTGTTGGAATCAAGTGAAAGATTGACCACTTCAAATTATTCAATTTGGAAAATGAGGATGGAGTCCATCTTGATCCTTCAAGATGTGATGGACATAGTTCTTGGCCTTGAAGAAGAACCACAAGTTCTTCAAGAGGTTCAAAAATACAAAAAAGAGAGCTAGGATGGCTCTCCACTACATTAAGATGAATGTCTCTAATGAGATATTGAGGGAGATAGGTACTTGTACAACAGCCAAAGAAGCTTGGGATTGTCTCAAGACTATCTATGAGGCTAAGAATACCTCTAGGCTTCTCACTCTTAGGAATCAAATCTTTCAAAGTATCCAAAAGAGTGATGAGAGTGCATTTAGTTATGTTTTGAGAGTAAAAGATATTCATAGAGAGCTTGCTTGCATTGGTGATTCCATCAATCAAAATGAGCTAGTTCAAGTCATTCTCAATGGCTTGAGAAGTGAATTTGATATTTTGTCCAATCCTATGCCATTAAGGAGGAGCTACCAAGTTTGGAGGCTCTCCAAAGTGTGCTAATTTCAGAAGAATCAAGACAAGAGTACAAGCTCTCTCTCACTCATAATGATGGCAAAGCTCTCTTTGCCAAGGATAAGCACAAAGGGAGGAACAAGAACCAACAACAACAATCCTCAAGCAAGGACAAAGTCAATTTCAAAGACAAAGATGAGGAGGAAGATGATTCCTCTAATGCTTCATCATCCAAGCTCAAGAAGAAGAAGATCAAGTGCTTCTATTGTGGCAAGAAAGGTCATTATGCCACCAATTGCTCCAAAAAGAAGAATCAACTGAAGCAAGCCAATATTACCAATGAGAAGGAAGACACTATTGCAAGTGATGGAGAGGGATCTCTTATGGTCTATAGTTTCTCGTGTACTCCTTTCAAGAAGGACGGCCTATGGTATATTGATAGTGGAGCCTCTTCACATATGTGTAGTTCCAAGGACTTTTTCTCTTCTATTGCACCTTATGATGGAGTCAAGAAATCAATATACACTGCAAATGATTTTGAATGTCTTATTGAAGGCATAAGAAACATTCCCTTGAAGCTTGCATCCTCTAAAGTTCTTTCTCTCTCTAGAGTTCTTTATGTACCTAAGCTTACCAAGAATCTTATTAGTGTTGGCCAATTGCTTGATAATGGCCTTGATGTAAAATTCAATGTTGATACTTGCACTATCAAGAAGAATGATGAGATACTTGCATTAGGATCTAGATTTGGTGGCATCTATAAACTAGATCGAAATGTGTATGTGAATGCTTGTAATGTTGCTCTTGTGAACAAGCTCTCTATGGAGGAATTATGGCATAGGAGGTTGGGACATCCCAACTACAAATCCATGCTCTCTATGATCAAAGAAGCCAAAGCCATTGGCTAGCCAAAGTCACTCTCCAAGAAGATCAAGCCTTGTGAGGCTTGTGCTATTGCTAAATCTCACAAAAAGCCATTTACAAGATCTTCTATCAAAAGCAAGCATCCTTTGGAGTTAATTCACTCGGATGTGTATTTCTCATCAACTACAAGCAAGGGAGGAGCCACTTGTTTTGTTACTTTCATTTGGATATATCTTCTTGCTTCAAAATCTATGGTGTTTGATCATTTTCTTATTTTCAAAGCTTATGTAGAGAAGCAATTCTCATTCAAGATTAAAGCTCTTAGAAGTGATGGAGGTGGTGAATATATCTCCAATAAATTTCAAGAATTTTGTGAGCTTGAAGGCATTAAAAAAGAATTTTCTTGTGCCTACTCTCCATGTCAAAATGGAGTGGCCGAGAGAATAATAGATCTCTATGTGAATGTGCAAACTCTATGAGAATTGAGGCATCTTTGCTCAAAGATTTTTGGGGAGAAGCCATTAATTGTGCAAATTATCTTTGCAATAGGCTCCCACATATAGCTCTTGGAGGAAAGTCACCATATGAAATCTTATATTTGAAGAAGCCTAAGGTTGATCACCTTAGAGTTTTTGGATGCATATGCTTTGTCCATATTCCCTTGGAAACAAGGAAGAAGGAAGATCCTAGTGCATGCAAAGGGATCATGGTTGGATACTCATCCAACCATGAAGGCCTATAGAGTCTTTATACTCTCTACTTCTCAAGTTATTGAAAGTACAAATGTTGTCTTTCATGAAGATCAACACTCATCATTTGAAGAGGCCGAGATCAAGAAATCTATGGATGCATCATCAATTATTGATTTTGAAGACAATCATGATGTGATGTGGTCGAGATTTGAAGAAGACTTTCCTCGGATTTTTTCACCAAGAAGATCCATGAGAGATAGATCCAAGCCTAAGAGGCTCTCATGTGTTGACAAAGGCAAACAAGTGGATCTTGATTCCACTAATTATGTTTTTTATGTCTCTCATGAAGAGCCAAAGAATGTACAAGAGGCACGCAATACCAAGGAGTGGTATGATGCCATGAAGCAAGAGTATGATGCATTGATCACCAACAATACTTGGGAGCTTGTCGATCCTCCATCCAACAAGCATGTGATTGGTTGCAAGTGGGTATTTCGGATCAAGTTCAATCATGATGGCACCATCAATAAGCATAAAGCAAGACTATGTGCCAAAGGATTTGCTCAAATCCATGGCCTTGATTATGAGGAGACCTTTGCACACGTTGCAAAGATGGCGACAGTAAGAATTCTAATATCTCTAGCTTGTTTCTTCAAGTGAAAGGTGTTCCAATTAGATGTATCCAATGCTTTTCTAAATGGTTATCTTGAGGAGGAGATCTATATAGAACAACCTCAAGGATTCATCAAGGATGAGTCCAAAGTGTGCTTGCTCTTCAAAAGTCTTTATGGACTCAAGCAAGCACCAAGATCATGGTATTCAAGACTTAACTCTTTTCTTATCTCACTAGGATTTACTCTTAGTGACTATGATCCTTCAATGTATCTAAAGTTTGTTGATAGCAATATTGTCATATATCTAATTTATGTTGATGACATTATTCTTTGTGGAAGTTGTATCAAGCTAGTTGATGAAACAAGCTAGCACTTGGATGTGAGTTTAAAATGCAAGATCTACGAGAGATGCATTACGTCCTAGGCCTAGAAATTGATTTTTATGAAAATCATGTCTTTATATGCCAATCTACATATGCTCACTCTATGTTGAAAAAATTTCATATGGAAAATTCTAAGAGCATAGATACTCCAATGGAGCAAATTGTAAAATATCCTAATAAAGGTGATGAAAGATCCTTTGAGGACGTCACACTTTTTAGGAGTCTTGTAGGCTCCTTGATTTGGCTTACCATTACTAGGCCCGATCTTAGTTTTTGTGTGCACAAATTGAGTCAATTTATGCAAGATCCTAAGATCCATCATTGGAAGATGGCCAAGAGGACTCTAAGATATGTATCTTCATCTTGTGATTATGGTCTACTCTATAAAAGTGAAGATCTATCCATTATTGGCTACTCGGATTCGAACTTTGCAAATGACAAGATGGATCGAAAGTCTATTAGTGCATACACTATCTTTTTTGGAGGCAATCTAATATCTTGGCTTTCCAAAAAGCAAGATACTATATCTCTCTCTTCATGTGAGGCCGAGTACAAAGCACTCACTACAACTACCAAATAAGTGCTTTGGATCAAGAGGTTATTAATGGAGCTAAAGTGCATCAAGGAGGATGATCTACCAATGATCAAGTGTGATAACATCTCGGCCCAAGCTATTGCCAATAATCCCATATTTCATGCAAGAAGCAAGCACATAGAAGTGGCACACCATTTTGTGAGAGAAAAGCTTATTGGAGGAGAAATCTATTTGGAGCATGTCAACTCGTCCTCTTGTATTGCCGATCTACTCACCAAGCCTTTGAGCAAAAGTGCTTTCATCAAGCATAGATCTGATCTTGGAGTTATATCAAGATCAATGCTCAAATCTTCATAGATAATTTTTTAGGAGGAGTGTGAAGAATTGAAAAAGATTATCTATGTTAGATACAGGGGTCTTATGTTTTTTACATCAAGCATCTAGGTGTAGGATGTTGATAGGAATAAATTTGGCATAGATGGCAAATTATGCATTTCCACTTGTAATGCCACTATTGAGCTAAAATAGAGTAAGAGGCTACACATGTGCCAATTAGAGTGTAGACAAGTGTAAAGTTTTTGTTTGATGAATTTCAAGAGGTCCAATAGGATTTGGAGGTGGAACCTTGTGAGGTCCAATAGGAAATTGAGGTGTGCTTGAATATAGTCCAATAGAATTAAGAGGTGCATGGATCAATGATCCAATAGGATCAAGAGGTGACAAAATATGGTCCAATCATAGTTAAGCATAGTGGTAGCTCGTGGACCTACTAGTATCATTGTACTCCTCATTTTGACATGATGAATGTTACCAATGAACTTCTCAAGGAAGTTGGTAAGAGTACTTCATTAAAGGATGCTTGGGATTCATTAAAGAAGCTTTATGAATCCAAGTCTACATCTAGAGTTCTGACTCTAATAAGACAAATCTTTTTGTAGAAGAATGAAGAGAGTCCAAATATTTTTTGTCTTGAGAGCGAAGGATTTGAATGATGACTCTATCTTGCATTGATGAGAGCATTAAGGAATGAGAGATTGTGCAAGTTATTCTTAATGGTTTGTTGGATGCTCATTCTAACATTGTACAAAGTCTTGCCATTCAAAGAACTTTGCCAAGTTTCATTGATCGTCCCTCACATCATATAATGAGCTGCCAAATATTTCTTCCATCCTTCGACTTCCACTTTGAGTCGTTTGTGTCATCTTCAGGCTTCACTTCGATACCTATGACAACATCCCATAGCTCGTTGGCAATTAGCAAGGTCTTCATCTTAAATTTTCACAAGCAGTAATTGGACCCATTCATATTGTCTGTGATAAGACTGACTTTACTTTGAGAATCCATCTAGAACTTTAGTTTGTTGATAAATTGATGACGTTAAGAGAAAGATGTCGTGCTGCCTACAATAGGAAATCAACTTATCTGATATTGAAATTTGATACAACAAACTGAAGAATATGATACTGTGAAAAATATCTAATGATATCAATTTGATATCGCAAAAGATATCAAGTATTAGAGCTCCAATTTAACAAATCGCTCTGATATCATGTAGGTATGCTCTGATACCATGTTGGAAAGAGGTGATAGCAATAACGACAAGTCACAAGTAGTGAATGACAAGTCGCAAGTCGCAAGTAGTGAACGACTTATCAAACACATTGAAATGAGCCTGCTTTCCAAATACATGACTACACCTACCAATATTCAACAAAACATAGTGACAGAACTCACGTTTAATCTTATAGTGACCAACTTTGAAATCACTTACATAGCCAAATGATGAAGTATTGAATTATCAGACAAAACTATAAGAGATTATCAGTTACAAAACAATCACAAAAATGCATAAATTCTGACATAATACTGAATGCAATAAGGAATAGATTGATTCAGCATAAAACATATGATGATGAGCACAAGACAATTGCAGATAGAAATCACGTTTTCCAAATCTATCTCTGAGTAGCTGAAAAACTCTATCTGATTGCACTTTTGCTAAACAACAGTAAGCGCTAATAGCAAAACTCTAAATAAACTCTTAAGAACTGAGCTAGAATGCTCAAGAGTATTCACGCTTGAAAGCTTGAGAGAGTTGCTACAATAAGTTGATCAAAATACTTGACTAATAAAAATAATATAATTATGATCAACTATTTATACTAAACAAAATGCGGCATGTCTAGTAGGATAGCTAATTAGCTCGTAGATCTTAATGGCCAGTTGGCCATAGTGAGGTAAAAATGATCATCTAGCAGTTGCCTAAATCTAGGTGCCTTGTATAAAACATTTTCTATATGTCATGTAACTTATCACACTTCACTTGTGTACTGTTGTTGAAAAACTCACAATGCTGCTAGTCTTATGTTGCTGAGATCGATATATTTTAAACAATGCAGTTTAATGCATCCGACTTAATGAAGGAAGTAACCTTGCATGAAGTTATACACAAGAGAACTTGATATGCCTACAAAGTTCACCGTCTTGGCGAATTCTCTTCATCCAGATTGGTACGATTATAGAATTTTGCACTTTCAAAGTTGAAGTTGCATCTTACTGGTGAGCATTGTTTTTAGTAGAGTAATTTGTTTTGCTTTTTGTATCATGTATATAGATTGAAGACATTGATGATCCTCTCTATGGAAATATAGGTGGCCCAAAAGAGATTGTAAGTCCTTTAGGCTTTTGAATATAACGTTGTTGTTCTATGTTTTTAATTCCTATCTTGTGATGAATATTGTGACCTACATCCTTCTCTATTAGGGCTATATCACAGTCATGTAAGGCTGTAAATGTATCAATCTAGATTATGACCTTTCTGTATTCCAGAAAGCATGGATTTAGTCTCAATTTTGATTTTAAATTTAAGACACATTCCTTAGTTTATTCATGAAATGTGAAATTGAGATATTTGCTGTCATGCAATGACATATTCCTCATATTCTATCATTGTATCTCCTTCTCCCCCAATACTATAGGCCCTTTCTAATGAATCTACACTATAAATTTCAATCCAATGGCCACCACTCCAAAAAAATCTCTATTGTGGATCTTTCTTAATCAAGATCTGACCATCCTCTACTGGTCTATGCACTGAAACAAGGTACTCCGGCCGCAAGGCCCTTCAGAGAGCTACAACTCCCTTTTCCTTGGGCACACATGACAGTCTCGCATCGCCTGTCCTCCTCTTCTCCTTCCTTCTTTTCTTCAAGCTTTGAAGCTTGCTATGGCTGCCCTCTACAAAATCTATTCTGGCTCCGTTGCCTCTCCATGGCTGGCTACATATAGGGTCGCCATGCTCGAGCGCCCATCCTCACCAGTTTACAGATAAAAAAACTTTTCTATACAAGAAGAGATCAACCACTTTCAAGCTATAAACTCTAGTTTGAAAAGAGAGATGATTTCTTGACCAATTTTCCACAATTCTCAGTGGTTTTTGCAACTCATCCTCTTGACTAAGGTCAGTCTGTTACACATCAATTATAGAAACCTTTGGAATGAAAAGATGTGTAGTATTGGCTGCAAACAGTCCCATTTTTCATTAGAATAATCCGTAGTCTGCTTGAAGGATAATAAAAGACTCACAAAGTTCTTGAATTTTTCTTCAAGCCTATAGCTATTAAAATCTATGATAAGTTTTGAATTGAAGTTGTATGCTTTGCAATTCCTTTCAACTTGCTCAGCCAACCATTCAATGGTTTCTTGAATTCTCCCAGAATTCAGCCTCCAGCTAACTACCCGTGCTTCTGATACCATGTCAAGGATCTTTCTAGTTGTATAATTAGCTAATTTGCAAGCAATCAAAAGACACACAAATAATTTGAAAGAGAGATCACTCATCAACCCAAGAGAACACTTTCTGAATTGTATTCACAAAAATACTAAAGAGTACCTATATATAGTCTTATTTTGAGGGGCACTGTTGCATGGTGTTACGGTCCTCGTTACGGGATGCGTGTCCCAACTCTACTCAATATGTATCGTCAAACTAGCACACATGCGAACTGTTACATAAATAGGAAAAACTTGAAAACACTGCTAAAGCAGACAATAGTCATGGAACTATAAGAGAAACTCGGGCTTAGTTATTCTAACACATTTCTAATTGTCATGTTCCACCAATTTTGGTCATAGATCTTCATATATCTCATGTATCATATGACGAATCAACTTTTGAATCTATCTCTCTCTCTTCAATCACTCATTTACTTATATAACAACTACAAGATCTTGCATTATTCTATCTTGGCATTTACAAGATCACTTAACATTTGATTTAGAGCAGTTATTATTGGAGCGTGAAGATGTAGTCAGTCTGTACTTGGAATATTGTGTATTTTTGTAGAGTCTCACTTTTTTCGCATTTTATGCAAAACAGTGTCACATTTCTGAAAGTGTCTGAAATGGCCTAAAAATTGAGTTAACACAAGTGTTGCAAAACACTTAGTTGCTTAGGATGGCCCGAAGGTGACAAGGGCGACAATGTCGATTTTTTCGCTTGTGGAAATTCCTAAGTAAAAATGTAGACTGTAGCGACAATCAGTGCAAGAATGCAGACTGTTGAAAAATAGTTCATTTTCTACAAACTACTTGAGATAGTGATGTACATGAAAAGGAAGGAGGGCAGTCATGATGAGTAGGAGTAAGATTAAACTCCAACACTCCCTCTTAAGCTTACTACTATGAATCTGAACTGCAATTGAGATTTATCATATCTACTAAAGTTCATGGTTAACAGGGTTAACCAGAGTTAATTTGTGGCGCCAAATAGATCAGTGTTTCAAATTTTCACCAACAAGATTGGCAAACTTGAACTTGAGTTTTTGGATGTAACAAGCTAAATATGGGTCAAACTTGGTGTGTCCAACTAGGTTGGGTGCCCTACCCACCTTGCTTTAAATGTCTATAACTTTGACAAGACACATCCAATTGGGTTGAAACAAATCGCAACACAATCTAGACTCCACCAGTTTTCAATCAAAAAATAGACATGTGTCACCATGTTGATAGACATCACGCAAGTGCTCCTTTCATTAGAGAAACTTAGAGCCCGGAGAGGGCCTTTGAAAAAGATGTTTTTTTATTTTTTTTCTTATTTTCGTTGCCATGTGGACCAATCGAAACCTTGAAATCAGGGTTCTACGTAACGTAGAATTTTCCAAATATAAATAAAATAAAAACTTTTAAAATATATTGTTGTTTCGTCGAGCAGCATGTGGAAATGCTATTGGTTAATGAGGCCTGCCCTTCCAGCACATCACTGCCCGAAAAGACCCAAAAATATTGAAAATGAATATGACAGATGGTTGAGACGAGAAAATCGATGTACCATTAATGTATATGCATTGTCAAATCATGGTTAATAGGGTTAACCATAGTTAATTTGTGAAGCCAAATAGATCAGTGTTTCAAATTTTCGCCAACACATTTTCTCAGATTCATGGCTTTTTGTTTATGCAAATTTTCAAATTCATAGTTCATTGTTTCATTTTGTATGCACAGTACGAATGGCTCATCAAGAAAGCCGTGCTCCTCAATTGACTCTGTGCTTCTATTCAACGAAATAGATGATAATGGATTATGGGTGCCAAGAAAATATTCAAAAAACTCTTGGGTTTTGATGCATCCATCATCAAGAGGAGCATTATAAAAAAGGAAAAGGTCAAAACTATCATTTCGATCTTATTGGAAGGCCAGAATATTGGATTTCAGAACATCATTAGGAGGGAAATCTATTTCTGAAATTCTAGTCCAACATGTATATATGTATTCAGAGATAAATGTGCAAGGATTCAACCGTCAAGATCACAAAAAAAGCAACTGTGAGTATTGATATTTTGATTTTTGTCATTCATAAATATCTAATAGTAAACTTGCCAATCTAATCATTTTTCTCTTGCAGATTTATATCCATCCAACATAAATGAATGGGAGCAGAGAGGATCTTTAGTAGGTCTGTTAGATGTTATTCACTTTGATATTGGACAGCTGCAATGTCGAGGTAGAACTGCAAAAGATCTAGCTAATAGTGAAATCTTTTTTATGAATCAATGTACATTCTTGATACAAAAAAAAAATTGGACAAATAGTATCAATTCCATTACCTAGTTTTGAAAGTGATGAATGGATTGCACCAGATGCTAAAGTTTCAGAATCATTTCGTTGCAAGATATATAATGATGTAAAAAAGTCATTAAAAATGAGCACGGGATCAAAAACAGTAAGATTGAGTTGGTTTATATCCTTGAATATATTTGTGGATTTCTTTTCAAGTGTCAATGTACACAAAAAACCCCAACGATGTTTGTATGCAAAAATTTATCAAATAGTTTATTATCTGAACTTATGGATGAAGGCTGGGACAAAAGATCAGATGGAGAAATAGAATGCAGAATTAAAATGTCTTCCGTGTGGTTCCGTTATCAAATTGAAAAACAAATGTTGAGCTTATGCTTCCATTATCAAAGATGGAAAAAAATAAAGGTAAATAGGTGCCACTTGATTAAGACTTGGAAGCTAGTGGACATTCAAAACGAAAAATTATTGAAATTATATACAATGATGCCGTATTGACGTGTGTTGAGGTGGAAGAAGATTGGAGTCTAAACTACATCAGGCGGGAATATTGCTCCTACAAGATGATGTACTTTCAGACTTCAGATTCATTTTCAATGGTAAACTCATAAGTAACTATAAACACTCGATCTTTTATGAATAGTTTCGATCAAAACTTTCTAATACAATCTCTGTACTAATTGTAACTAACTTTGTATTAGTTTTATGCAGGTACGTAAAAGACATGAGTTCGAGATCAAATGCAGAGATATTGGCAAAACAATCCAACTTATGGAAGAACACTGAGATTCACTATCAGCAAATACATGCCAATCATCATGTCTTTTTATTAATATAGAAAATTGCATTCCAGTATTACACTATGGACACAATCTGATTGTAAGAATCTATATTGATTTCAATAAAAAAAACCCCATAAACGGGTTGTTTACATGTAAAATGATTGTATTTTTTTTTTATGTATCTCTATTTACAAATAGATCTCTATTCAATCAATTTTTCTATATTTTCTTTATCAGTATTAGCAACTGATAAGGAGAACAGCTCCTTCTATAATCTCGCCCTCCTCTATTTCGGGAAGGGCCTCAATGCCTTTTAAGGCAAGATGACTCTCTGCTATAATATTGCCTTCCTCTGTATTAGGAAGGACTTTTATTCATTTTTGATCATATAAAATAAGATCTGCATCTTGAGCAACCTGAAAGGCTGTTAAGGCAGGAACAGCTTCCTGTTGAGGGCCCTCGATCCCAGGTGCAACTCTTACACCATACTGGGCATAGGTTCTGATCAACTCTTGCCGAAATTTATATACGTCAGAAGGAGTATACGGCTCAAGAGTGAATTGTCATCACAAAACACAAGAATCAGCAAATTACAAACAATGATAGTAAAAAAATATGAATCATAATGAAAGGAACCACAAATGAACATACTCATAGTATTCACAACAATATATAATAAGCAAATCAACAGAAAGTTGAAATGAATAAATAACAAAATTAGTGATTATGAATGAATCAAAAAGTTCAAGCAATATTCAATATCAAATAAGCTATAACTTACTTGAATGCACAGATTCGTCTTTTTCTATTACCTCCTCTGGATGATAGATCACGTATCCTTGTTTACCAGTTTTTTTCTCTTGTTGCTTCGGACCTTTCTGTTGAGCACATCCATATCTTTAACAAGAGACAAATATGAGATACGCATGGATTGAAATGTAGTTTTTATCTCATCGTTACTAGTTGTATAGTGATGCAAAGAAGATTTCAACCTTTGGATCTCCTTCTTGAGCATCTCATTTTCATCCAAACAAGTTTTCATCTTTGTAGATTTTTCTTCGCACTCCTTTGATATTTTCCTTGATTCCTAATCCAAATAATGTATTCTTTGCATTGAATGTGCATTCCCATAGAGCATCAAATTCTCACAGTAACCCAAAAGGCCATTTTTACCATGACACATATAGATTATTAACTGACTCATCGAATGAAAATCTGGATGTTGCAATGAACATGGATCAATAGGAAACAATGTTCTTGATGACCATAAATCTACATGCTTTAGCTTTTCCTCCCTGTATCGGACCATATCCAAAGTTGACAATTTGGGTTGCTTTGAATTTCTTGTCCTGAGCGGAGCATATTGTGGTGACAGATCCACATGAAGATGATAAAGCTTTGTCATCAGTACAGTAGTATAGTAACAAACAACACAATGACAATAACAAAGCTGGAGATGGCGCTAACGACTCTGCTGGAGATAGAGATGGCGTAGGCTTTGTTTCAGAAATGTCACTCCTATTTCAAATTTGTGAGTGTTCCCAACTATTGGGAGGGAATATTTCAGCATTTGGAAAATTATATTTTAACTATGGTTAAGCACCAGTGAAGTTTGATGTGACTAAACTAAGATGCATTCATTTACATGGAAAGTAGTGCGGGCAGATGCGTAAAGAAGTTAGAAAATGATATTATAATTATTTTATAGTTATTTTTCTCTCTCCTACATGGCATTTCTTATAGGGCCCTCTTTGGGCCCATATTTTCTCTAATGAAAACTATTGGACTTAAAATTTTAGAATATGGACCAGTGAATAATTCCATGCTCAGATCATCTCATTTTTCATTGTATGCTGCTTACGTTGATCTGAGTAAGCATGAAAACTATGAGCTCTTGCATCCGTACGATAGAAGGAAATTGTTTCATGATTCTAAGTTGCAACTTTAATTAGAGAAAGTGTTGGAAGCAGAGTAGATATTGAGGAATTGTACTTTGTAGAGATTTTCATTTAATATACAAAATCTCTCTGTGTGTCTATTGCCTATTGGCTTGTATAAATTAGCATGTTTTTTGAAATTTTTTATAATCCGATGATTTTGTATTATGACAAATTTGTATTCTTCTGTAAAACCATTGGAAAAGTTGCAATATATAGCTGTTCTTTGTGCTAGTCCCACCATGTTGTGTACTTTTTTGAAATGCCGCTCTTACTTGCCAATGAGATTTTTTCATTCCTTGCGATGACCATAAGCTAAGACTTCCACTATTTCTTGCAAAGAATGTCGAATGATGTTGTAATATGTGCTACATATCATAAAAACAAAATACAAATCAGTACCAAAAATATCTAAAATTAAGTTGATTAATCAAGTCTTCAACATTCCTCTCTTTCTACCTTATGTGTTGAGTGCATGTGTTTAATAGTTGAACATTGTCTGAACATGTTTGAACATTGTTTGTAACTAGTCACACTCATAGTTCAATTGTTGTTGTATTTGTATATATGCTAAATTTGAACAAATATCTTTCTAAACTTATCAACAAATCAGAACAATTTAATTACTTGGTCTATTCATTGGTTCTATTCTTCATTGTGATCAAGACATTCGAAATCACTCTTCGATACTAATACTTTGAATTGATTGAATTTACATATCCTAAAGGAACAATTACGTTGTTGTAATTAAATGCGGTAGATGTATTATCGCATGTGTTCTCGTGAACAATCAAGACTTGAGATCACTTATTCGTTCTGAATAAGTGATAGACGGTTGTTGAGGATTGATAATCGAGATTTCGTCTAATTGTTCTAAGAATATTGTGAGAAACTCTTTGTCTAATTTACTGATCTAGTGATTGATGTTCTTGTCTGACAAGCTTTGTTGGGTACACAGTCCGATACATTGAATTGGCCGATAAGTCTAATGTTTTTTTATTAGTCTCAAACGGAATATGTTCGATATGAGATTGTCTAAATCAGCTCTTTAACGATTTATCAAATTCATAACACAATTTAATTGGAGTTACTGGTTGCTAGTTCAACTAAATGTCTGTCGACGACCAGATTTGTTAAACAAAGCTTATTAAAAACAATATCATCTGCAATTAATTGAATAAGCTATTCCTTTGGGGTTCGACAATATTATATACTACACTTAATCTTCTTTATCTGATAAGTACATTACGACATGCTCAACCAATGGGTTGTCATATTTGGTCTTGTTGACACTGACATTCGGGACGTGTGTGGTGTGCAAGGTCGATTGCCATTCAATACTCTCAAGTTGTGCTCTAGTTGAACCGCATCGGTGGTTGCTTCAACTAGTGATAGAGTGGATGGTGAGGCAAAAGTTATGTGGGAAAGCTACCATGTGCTTTTCGTGTACTTTAAACCACAATTATTTAAGTTACACGACTATCAAGTGTGTCGCACTCTTACAAGGTGAAAGTTCCTTTTCTTTTTTTCTTCTAATGGCCATTTCTATTTTTCTAGAGTAGCCATTATGCAACTTATCTGACTCTTACAAGGTGAAAGTTCTGTTTTTTTTTCCTTCTAATGGCCATTTCTATTTTTCTAAAGTAGCCATTATGCAACTTATCTAACTATTGTATCACACTCTTCCTAAAGGCAAAAGTCACAGTTTTTCTAACGGTCAGTCCTACTTTTCTAAGACAACATTTGTTCGATTTATGTGATGATATATAAGGTCTATCATGTCTTATGAAGGAAGTCATAAAAGTTTCCTTTTAATTACAACTGTAAAATAGTGACAAAGGTGGTCTATCCATTGTTTTCTTAAATGTGATTACAATGTCTAGGAGAAATAAACTACCTATAATCTATAGATTATTGTTATATAAATATAGGATTATATCTATAGACAAAAAAGAAGCAAGGAAAAACATAAATGAATTGGACTCTCTCTTTTGTAGTTTCATAAGCTTTGAAATTGACTTTCTGGGCAAGAAGTAGTCAAGCCCTATTTTGAGAAATTTGCACATTCTCAATTCTTAGCCCTAAACAATTGTGCTCATAGCCTTTTTCATTATTCAAGAATTCAATGTAATTCAAGAATCCTAATTTGTTCTATTTCTTGAATGCTTTTCCTAGCCTCTCTACTTATGCCAATTTCATATTTTGATACATGACATAAACCATGATTCTATTTTTCCTTATTCTGCATTTTAACGTGTTTGCTACTAGGTAAATTAATATAGGCTTGCTATCAGAGACGTTAATGGCTGGCAATGACACCTCAATTCTCTAATCAGTTCCCTTTTGATTTATTATCTTGATAATTCTATGAGCCAGGTTACTCAAGTAGCCAGGTTACCTAATGAATATTTACAGTAACTTATTTTGGTAATGACTTGTGAGGCTTCGTGAATGTCTCATTTCAAGTCCCTGTGTCCTCCCATCTCCATGCAATGGGCATTTCACCCTTGAGAGCTATACGTTCAATTCATAGTATAGCTGTAAGTTGTTTGTGAGATCTCACGGTTATGTTTTCAAGACATATGAGTGCACTGATGACGTTCCTTTAATCTGTATATTTTCCTACCATATTAGCTTCTCATTTAACAACAACTTTTTTCAAAGCTTTTGCTTGGTGTGTTGGAGTATAACTTAATTTTGTTACCTATCTACGTATGTATATTGTAACAACAAGTTTTCATGTTTGTCAGGTTAGTCCTTGTTAAATTCAACTTGCCTTACATCAACCAGACGATGATCCCAGTTTTACATTTTATTATTCTCTGATTCAGTGTATAATTCTATGATATTTGCATAATTGTTGCGTCGGTATTCATATAAAACAGAAATTGGATTCCAATAGCCGATACGAGAGAGGCAGACAAATCTGGGATACACGTTGTGATCACATTGTTTGCTCCTTGTAAATAAGCTAGGAATCTGTAAAAGGCATACACAATGATCATAAACTGAGGTAATGTGGCAAACCTCACGTAGCCAGCCTTATTCGAAGCTATATACCATATATATGCTTACTTGAAGACTTATTTAGGGGTGCAATACTTGCGGTAGCTAGGTGGAATGTAACTCCGAGCAACCCGTTTCATGTGAATTTGTGTAATACCTAACCCAGTGTTTACCCTTTCATTGAGTGAGCATAGCCCTTTGATCATGGACAAACTTGAAGTCAAGTGATTAGAGGGTTGTTGATGGCAAATGACTGCACTAGACGTTTATCTTTTGCACGTCCCGCTGCCAACGCCTGCAGATACTCTAAATAGCATCCACCAACTCTGGAGCAGGGGTGATCTTTTGATCCTTTGCTGGATAATAGAAGGTTACGTAGGATCGTCTTGTGCTGTCGCTGTTCACAATGGCTCTGTGGTTGGCGCTTCTGTATCTCCCATTCGTAATGATCTGCAAATCATTAACATAGTGATGTCAACTTGCTTGTCTACACAAGTTAACTGATACAGACAATAAAGTAACGCTGCAGAGGCTTGAGCAACTCGTGAATTCTTGAAAAGGCTGACAAGCCTTAAATTCTTGGCTTCACGTTAGCGAACACTACAACGAGATAAACCTTCTAGTTGAGCATAGAAGGAGACGAATCAGGGAAGCACAGATTCCTTCATTTGTTGTATGCGATCCTAATTATGTCATGAAGACTCAAAACTATTTACCTCGATTTGATCTGCCAGATTGACGATAGCGTTCTGATGATTTGGAACCAGTTCCCACGTGTCGTTTGCGGCAGCCACCTGCAATCCGTCGCCCTCTTGCATCAGAATGGTGATGCCTCCAATGTCAGAGTGTGCAGGCAGGCCGAGAGTTTTTCCTGGCTCCGGACAGGGAGGATAGCACTGGAATACTATGCTCTGCTGTGTTTCCCCCATAGCCTCCTTGAGGTACGTGGGTTTGAGCCCAAGATTCTCAGAGATGACAGACAGCAGCCGGTGAGCTAGGTCCATTAGTGCTGCTGTGTACGTCTTCTCCACGGTCTTATTAAATTCAGCTTGCTTCTGTGGCCAGTAGTTATAATGCCTTTCAGAATGGGAGAGAGTGAAGCTCCACGAATTCACGCCAAAACTGCGGCTCACTGTCAGTAAGGACCATACGGCTGCCATAGCCTTCAGCTGCGAGCACTGGCTCTCCAGCATACACAAGCTTCTCGTCGTTGGGCATACGTATACCCACTTCCTTCAGCTTATCCATGAGCTCTACTGGCACGCCGTGATTGATAATTTGGAAGAAGCCATTCTTTTCACAGGCTGCAGCGATCTGAACCCTGACGGAAGAAGCCAGTCGTTCATCAATTAGGCCTGACAGATCAATTGGCTTCAGAGTTGCCATGCGTAATCAGTCTGTAGATGATCTAGAAATATTTATGTCGCTTTAAGATAAAAAGTATTGGATGTACAGGCACTGTAGCGTTGTGGGGGTGTGTGAGTGTAAAAGCTGGGCTGTGTGTCTTCCCTGAAAACTATTCTTACTACTGCATATATTTGATCACGAGTGATGAGCGATAAGGACTAAACGGAATTCGGTGGTGTTGGGCATGCACAGGGAGGTACATACGCTTGCTATATATAAGAATCCTTATGTTATAGTAACAAGATTCCACACTCTTTCACTGGGGGAGATACGGACATTCTTTCTATGTGCGGTTGCCATGACGGAGAGCGACCAGCTGGAAAGCTGAGAGCAATCAGCTTACCCAAGCAAATCTAAGAGATATGCTCTTTTTTGGACCGATATCAGAATCTTCTTAAATTCTTGTTTTTGATCAAAATTTATGATCCATCTATGATCAAAAAGGTAACAATTGAGCAATTATTTATATTAAAAACTGCATAGGATTAAGACAGGGAGGGTAATGATACACTATTGCTTTGTAAAGTGTACTGCCAAGTCAATGTACCAGTGGAGACCCAACTCCCAAAAGATAATCCTGGTAATTCTTTTTGCAATCTGTATCTTTGTAATGACGTTCTTTAGTCTCTTGATACACTTCCATGTTTGTTCTCATGTAAAGTCATATGTTGATTCTATTTTCCAATATATCCAAGATTTGTAAGCTGATGTTCTAAACATTTGATACCTTTTACATTTAGAACATTCCAAAATAACTTTGTGTAGGCTAGGAAAACCATAAAAATATTTATGCACTCATATATTCATGCAAGCAGAATGATGGCTTTTCTGAGCTCATGTGGATATAGACGTTGCATGGTGTGGTATATTCAAAGACAACTTTTGGAACGCCCTTGCTCAAATCTTCTATGCCCATTTAAACAATTCCTACCAGTCAACCATGTGGACCAATCAAATTTTAATGTTCATGGAACTTTCTCATGTAGAAAGTTTAGGCATAGATGCATATCCACAAGACTAGTTGTTGGGGGACCGTTTCCGTGCCTCCCTAATCGTGTGGATCTAGAGGGCCAAAAAGCGGGCTTATGGATCTAAATCCAAGTGAGTGTGTCGCGTGTAGTAACGGGCTTTGTTCCAATGGGGAGAGAGTTGACAAGGCCATGGGAGTGAGAATCTATGCTAACTAAGTATAATGAGCCTAGATTTGGGATGAAGTTCATCTCTTACCTCTTCTTTTTTTGTGTTCTTTTCTTGGTTTTGCATGCTTTCTTTTCTTGGTTTTGTTCTTTCTTGGTTATCTAGGCATCTTTGGCTCTAGATCTTCTCCTCAAGAGGTTGATCTTCTAGTTAGAATTAAAGTAGAATCACTGTGCTACTGTACTGTGGGTCCTATAAGTGGATAAGGATCAGTTGGCCTCGCCACGAGGCAAGTTGATGGGACACGCGTCCCGCCAACGGCAACCTGGGTCATGCATGGGTTGCCTGAGTGAACAACTATATGTAGAGTGTAATTTCATTTTGAGAAATACAGTTGCTATGTGAGCTTGCAGTGGAGAGTGTTTTCTGTCTGTATTATTGTGTAGCATGATCTGTGTTCCTGTCCAAAGCAAATTCTAAGTTGGTATCAGAGCCATACAGGGAGTGTACACAGTACAACATCACCATCGAAGAGAGCTTCAGGAGAAGAGAAGTCTTCTGAGAGTCCGGGGTTTACGGCGAGCTGAAGACGAAAAGAAAAGTCACTGTATAGACAGTCGTTAGGCATAAAGAGATTTGCAGAGGAGCTACAAAGAGCAGTGATAGTGGCCATAGCAATTTACAGGGCATGATTTGGTGAAAAACTGAGAAAATTGTGAATTTCTCAGCTTCGGTGGGGTTTTGAAGCTTTCTCTGCAAAGTTGAACCGTGTGTGGTGAAATCCTTACCAAATCGTATGCCGTCAGTCCCATCAGATTGGTAGGACTAGGGCGACCTCAAAGAGGTTGAATTTGTAAGAAAAAAACTCAGAGTAAAGCTGAGAATTGCTTGGAAAAGAGCTGAAGAAGGGTTTCTTGGTAAAAATCAGAAAACTGTTGGAAAAACCAGTTGTTCTCAATCGTTCCAAGGCCAAATATAGATCTGAAAAGTTCCTATAGGGCGTAGAGATAGGGCACAGCCAGCTACAGATTTAGATTGGATCGAAAACGCCCTAGAATCACGCAAGAACAAGCTGATTTGGCTTGAAAAGAAACAAGAAATCAGGAAAGAGGAGGAGAGGTCATGGAGGCCGTGAGGACTGGTCGCGCGCTTCAAAACCAAAGAACACATAGTGTTCCAAAGTGAGACGTGCCTGCAAGTGCATGGATCGGTGCACAAAAGCGCCCAGGACCGTCGGATCTCCAGTCACATAGATCTGTGGTATAGATCGAGCCTCCAAGAACAGTTGTGGGCCGTTGGATCCAAGGTAGCCATTGGATTGAGGTGAAAGGGGCTTTGAAAGGACCCGAAGGCCATTGAAGGAAGATTGGCCATTCAACTTCATTAAAAATTTTCAAACTAAAATTGGAGTTGGGTCCCTTCACATGTGAAAGGTGAAGTTTCTTCAAGGTGAAGAAATAGTTCAAAAGTTCAAAAAGCCCTTATTTTTTAGTCCTTTAGCCTATTTTGACCAAACGAAATGCTATAACCGCCAAGCGAAGGGCCTCCGGACCGTGCTTGCAAGTACGCTATCGCAAAACGGAGTGATTGCAATGGAGAAAGTGTTTAGAACGCATCAGAAGTGATTTCACCATTTCACTGGGCACGAAGTTGGGAGTTGACGACTGAGTGCATTTTGGAAGGCGACGCCGATTTGGGTTTCAAATTGGTGGAAAAGCGGTGAGTGGCTTGGTAAGGGAAAAAGTGCAGGTCATTATTTTCAACTTCTGACATCACTGTTGGCCTCGGCATACTGTTTTTAGCCTACGACAGAAGTTTCAAGCAGTTTTGCGATGGCAAACATGGGAGAGTCCATTTTGAGTGAAAGTAGCAAATTGGACAAAATTTCCAACTATGCAGTGTGGAAATTCAAAATGAAAAACATACTGATGGAGAAAGACGTGTGGGAAGTCATCACAGGTGATGAGAGAAGGCCGCCAAAAAGGAGCAGTTCAAGACGTCAAATCCATCAAGAATCAGTGCCCGAATGAAACAAGGAGAGCACATTCAGACGTACATGACCAGAATCAAGACAATGAGGGATGAACTACATTCTATTGGTGAGTGCATACATGATGTGGAGTTGGTGCACAATGCATTGTGTGGCATTGCAGAACCCTATCAGATGTTTGTGAGCGGAATAGCATCAAGAGAAAGATTGCCAATCTTTGACGAGCTCACAGGAATCTTGATGCAGGAAGAGCAACGACGAGAAATGGTGAAAGCTAGACATCAAAATACTGACGATTAGGCACTTGCGACACGCCAAAAACAAGGCAAGGGCAAGGGCAAGAAGAAGTCTAAGCAGCAATTTGTCAAGTCTCAGGAGGATGAGGGATCTTCCAGTAAGACCAAGAAGAAAGACAAGTGCTTCCATTGTGGTAAAAAAGGCCATTGGAAGAGTGAATATCGCAAATTCCTGGCGGAACAAGGCAAGGGAAAATCAAAACAAGCAGGTAACCTTGTCGATGAGGGTGAGATTGAAGACTCTAGCATTTTCATATCTGCATTGTCATCTAATCAAGATGATCAAGCGTGGTATGAAGATCACTTGAAATCGATGTGCGAATGTTGTGTATATGGGAAGCAGCATCGAGAGAAGTTCAATAAAGGGGGTGTTGCAAGAGCAAAGAACATCCTGGATTTAATCCACACAGATTTATGTGGGCCTATGAGGACCATGTCCTTAGGTAAAGCCTTCTATTTCATGACCTTTATTGATGATTTGTCATGTAAGACGTGGATCTACTTCTTGAAAAAGAAATCAGATGCATTTGACAACTTCAAAAGCTTCAAAGCATTGGTCAAAAATCAGACAGGTAGGCAGATCAAAGTCCTAAGATTAGATAATGGAGGTGAGTACAAGTCTAATGACTTCAATGATCTTTGTGATCAATGTGGGATTAAAAGACAATTTACGCAAGCTCATACTCTTGCTCTCAATGGTGTAGCTGAGCGCAAGAATTGGCCGATTGTGGAAAGTGCCAGATCTATGCTAGCTGAGATGAAACTACCAAACAATTTTTGGTCAGAAGCATGCAGCACGGCAGTCTATCTTCAAAATAGAAGTCCTACCATTGCCATACCAAAGATAACACCTAAGGAAGCATTCACAAAGAAGAAGCCAAAGGTGAACCACTTGTGAATCTTTGGATGTAAGGACTTTGTACACGTTCCTAAGGAAGAGAGACATAAACTTGATATAAAAGCTATCAAGTGTATACTCCTAGGATATGATGATCATGTGAAGGGCTATAGATGTTTTGATCCAGTGGAAAATAAAGTCCATATAAGCCGTGATGTTATCTTTGATGAATCCAAGATGTATGAAGACAAGGATGCTGAGAAGATAGAGACATGCAGTGGAAAAGATGGTATAGTGAGGATACCACCTGATGATGATCCATTCATTGACCTTCCAAGTGATAAAAAAGAGGATACATATCAAGATACTACTACTCAACCTCTAGAGATAGGTTGGAGAGGTAGGGACAAACCTTTTGGTGCAAGAAGGATTGACGTTGCAGGTGACAAATGCAAGGAGAAGGATGTACCGTGGGATAAATTTTCACCAGGAAGCCGATCACCTGACATGAAGCTCTCTAATTGGTTTGAGAGATTGTTGGAGAGCCGCGACATGGATGACTTTCCAGGATCATCTAGCCAGGGAGAGATACGAAGATCAACAAGAGAGAAGACTCAACCTGAAAGGTATGAAGCAAATTATGCTCTCTTATCTAGCATTATTCAAAGCAAAGAACCTTCGACTTATGGTGAAGCAAAGGATGCTGACATTTGGGTCAAGGCCATGGGAGCGGAGATGGAGTCAATTGCTAAACATAGCACGTGGGACTTAGTAGAACCACCAGTTGGCAAGAAACCCATTGGTTGCAAATGGGTATACAAGACTAAGTACCATGCAAATGGAAGTATAGCAAAGCACAAGGCAAGATTGATGATCAAAGGGTATGCACAAAGTAAAGGCATCGACTATGAGGAGACCTTTGCGCCGGTTTGTAAGTGGAACACTCTACGTCTACTTGTTGCTTTAGCTTCACATTTTGGTTGGCCTTTGCATCAGATGGATGTGAAATCTGCTTTTCTAAATGGTGAGTTAGAAGAAGAAGTGTTCATGGATCAACCTGAAGGCTTTGTAGCGAAGGGACAAGAAAATAAAGTATGTCGCTTGAAGAAAGTGCTTTATGGTCTTAAACAGGCACCACATGCGTGGTATAGTAGGATTGATGCCTACTTTTGTTCAAAGAGGATGGTGAGAACACATTCTGATCCAAATCTACATGTCTTATGCTTTGATGGTATGGTTGCTTTAATTGCTCTTTATGTTGATGACTTGATTATTATGGAAAATAATCAAGAGATGATAGACATGATCAAGAAAGACCTCATGGAACAACTCGAGATGACAGATCTCAGCCTGATGCATTATTGTCTTGGGGTAGAGGTGTGGCAAAAGGGACACGAAGTGGGTTTAACACAGGTGAAGTATGTCAAAGAGTTGCTGCACAGGTTTAGGTTGCAGGATTGCAAACCAGTAAATACTCCTATTGAACCAGGTAAAAAGCTTTCTAAGCTTGATGTGTCACAGTCATTTGATGCTACGTTGTATAGACAGTTAGCAGGGAGCTTGATTTACCTTACCATGACTAGACCAAATATATGCTATGCTGTTGGCATTGTAAGTCAGTTTATGACAGCACCTACAGAAACACATTGGAAGGAAGCTAAACGCATTTTGCGTTATGTGAAAGGCACTTCAGATTATGGCTTGATTTACATGAAGCA
Source organism: Diphasiastrum complanatum (assembly GCA_029204225.1). NCBI lineage: Eukaryota > Viridiplantae > Streptophyta > Lycopodiopsida > Lycopodiales > Lycopodiaceae > Diphasiastrum > Diphasiastrum complanatum. The sequence goes on from CM055103.1 coordinate 52,782,648, forward strand.
TGATGGTTTACCTGAGTTGTGTGGCTATGAGGATGCGGACTGGGGAGGTGACTATGATGATCGTAGATCCACCACAGGGTATGTATTCCAGGTTTGTGGTAGTTGCTTTTCCTGGTCTAGTAAATAGCAAAGTACAATTGCTCTATCCACCACAGAAGCAAAGTATAAGGCAATGTGTAGTGCAGCACAAGAAGCTATATGGTTGAGGTAAATCTTGGAAGAAGTTGGCTTGAAGCAGAAAAATCGCACGACATTACATAGCGACAGTCAGAGTGGCATTCAACTAGCAAAGAATCTAGTGTTCCATGCGAGAACTAAATACATTGAGATTCAATATCACTCTATACGTGAGAGGCTGCTGAGTCGTAAAATTCATGCTGTTCATTGTAGCACAGATTAGTGATGGTTGGGTATTGATTAGGGGTGTGAGATGGTGAAGCTAATCCAAAAAATAAACCTTGTGGAGGAAAAATGAAGATGGAGGTGGAGGGAGTGGAGAAACAATATTAGTAGAAATGGTGGTTGTTGTTGTGGTGGTGGTCGTGGCCCAGTGGATGGATCAGACTTCCTCCTGACTGATCCACTTTTTCAGATTCATCATCACTGATCTCCATCAGGTCCACAACATCAAAATATTGTGATGTGTCCAAGGTATGGACTTGCTGGGCCTGTTGTAGCGCAGGCATCCCAAAGGGAGCCGGGAACCACGACTTAGCTTCCCAGCCTTCAACTCTTGCCATCCGAACCCACTTGACATACAAGCAGCCAACTCGCCAACAACGATCAGACTTAACCAACTTGAAGTTCCGAGGACCAACATTGAGATCCAACCTGGCGCCATGCCAGATCGGGGGTCCCGATGTGGGTGACTTCCCTCCAAGCAAGCCGCCCGACATACATCAAACTTAACCAACTCGAAGCTTCGTTACAAACGAGTAACATCCATTCCAAGCAAGCGGTCTGATTTACATCAGACTTAACCAACTGAAAGCTTCGTCACGAGCGCTGAAAGCCAACCTGGCGCCACGCCAGACTGGACAGCCATAAACAGGTAACATCCACCCAAGCAAGCCATCCAACTCAGCCGACAGGTTAGAGCTTGTTCCCCAAGAGCTTAACCCATTCACGTTCATGCAAGGAACACTCAGAACCACAAGCCGTGACAGATATGGAAACAACCAGTTCTTGGACCAAATGGTCCCGACAGCATACCGCTGGCGCCACGGACCGAATGGTCTCGACGGCATACCGCTGGCGTCCCGGGATACGACCCTCAGCTATGTGCCAAGTTAAAAATTTTGAAAGCGGCCTTACAACTGGCGCTTTTACCGAACACTGAAACCCATAAGGTAATCAGAGTCAGTTTGAGGAAAATCCCACTTTATTGATAAATCTGAGAAGGTTACATTTCAAGTGTGTGACCGACCCTAGTCTTCGGGGCGCTAGCATGCCAAGGCGAGAGCCATGACAACATTCCAGCAAGGGAGGCTGAGACTTGGTTGGAGCTCGCCCTGAGTCGCAACCCGCACTCCCCTATAGTATTGGTGTGATTCGGCACCCCCCCTCATACCAAGCACTCTACCCAAGTTGGTAAAGCACATTTTTCTCTCTCTAGGATTTTCTCTTTCTAGAAAGTTATTTTCTCTCTCTAGATTTTATTGATCCTCAGGCTTCCTTTAATCATGCCTAGATCGTGTGAGGTGATTGCACATCGATCTGAGCTCTCTGGACTTCGCTAGAACCGATCAAAGATTTTCAGCCATAGGAACTTGGCGCCGGCTGGATTCTGGTCACAGTGGCGCCGGGAGCAGCAGGGGCCCTGCTGGCGCCGGGGACATAGCTGGCGCCGATGGCGCCGGAAGTAAAGCTTGTAAAGGTAGCTTTACAACATCCACCCCACATGTAGCGCAGGCATCCCAAAGGGAGCCGGGAACCACGACTTAGCTTCCCAGCCTTCAACTCTTGCCATCCGAACCCACTTGACATACAAGCAGCCAACTCGCCAACAACGATCAGACTTAACCAACTTGAAGTTCCGAGGACCAACATTGAGATCCAACCTGGCGCCATGCCAGATCGGGGGTCCCGATGTGGGTGACTCCCTCCAAGCAAGCCGCCCGACATACATCAAACTTAACCAACTCGAAGCTTCGTTACAAACGAGTAACATCCATTCCAAGCAAGCGGTCTGACTTACATCAGACTTAACCAACTGAAAGCTTCGTCACGAGCGCTGGAAGCCAACCTGGCGCCACGCCAGACTGGACAGCCATAAACAGGTAACATCCACCCAAGCAAGCCATCCAACTCAGCTGACAGGTTAGAGCCCGTTCTCCAAGAGCTTAACCCATTCACGTTCATGCAAGGAACACTCAGAACCACAAGCCGCGACAGATATGGAAACAACCAGTTCCTGGACCAAATGGTCCCGACAGCATACCGCTGGCGCCACGGACCGAATGGTCTCGACGGCATACCGCTGGCATCCCGGGATACGATCCTCAGCTATGTGCCAAGTTAAAAATTTTGAAAGCGTCCTTACAACTGGCGCTTTTACCGAACACTGAAACCCAGAAGGTAATCAGAGTCAGTTTGAGAAAAATCCCACTTTATTGATAAATCTGAGAAGGTTACATTTCAAGTGTGTGACCGACCCTAGTCTCCGGGGCGCTAGCATGCCAAGGCGAGAGCCATGACAACATTCCAGCAAGGAAGGCTGAGACTTGGTTGGAGCTCGCCCTGAGTCGCAACCCGCACTCCCCTATAGTATTGGTGTGATTCGGCACCCCCCCTCATACCAAGCACTCTACCCAAGTTGGTAAAGCACGTTTTTCTCTCTCTAGGATTTTCTCTTTCTAGAAAGTCATTTTCTCTCTCTAGATTTTATTGATCCCCAGGCTTCTTTTAATCATGCCTAGATCGTGTGAGGTGATTGCACATCGATCTGAGCTCTCTGGACTTCGCTAGAACCGATCAAAGATTTTCAGCCATAGGAACTTGGCGCCGGCTGGATTCTGGTCACAGTGGCGCCGGGAGTGGCGCCGGCGCCGTTGGAGCCCGGAGCAGTAGGGGCGTTGCTGGCGCCGAGGACATAGCTGGCACCGATGGCGCCGGAAGTAAAGCTTGTAAAGGTAGCTTTACAACACCTGTGGTTGTGGGTCTTGTGACTGCTGGGTGTGCGTACTTGACCAAGTGCACACAACGACAAAGAACAAAGGTGCTGCGGATACCAATTTCTCTACTCCACATAATGGCAGATTCATGACTGCATGCCCAAAACCTTTATAATTGGGCACAATTTGCTTCGAACTGCCTTCATGACTGTGTAGAAAACAAGTAGCCGACAACAGTCTTGGGATATCTCATGACTGATATCACACTTCAACAGGTGCGTAATGGGCCCAGCCTTCAACGACACTTGCAAGTTGCCGACAAAGCGTGGGACATTCCTATAGGGTCCAAAAAGTCCAAGCGTTCATGCTCACGGGCCACTTCACCATCAGGGCTTCCACCCGAAAGGACAAACACCAGTATTATTCCACTGGTACACAAACCACAAAGCTCTCAATTAGATCCACAAGTAGCAGCATCGGCAGCTCAACAGGCTGACACCTCTAAGGCCCAGTTTCTAGACACAAGGCAACAACGCATCCGCAGAAAGCTTCAGGCCAAGAGGAAATCATCAGACGGCACAGAATCTCTAGAATCCGATTCAAATGATGGGAGCTCATCCTCCCAAGTAGCCTCTCAACAACACTCATTACCCTCACACATCATCGACGTGGGTGATGGAGCAGCTACATCATCGGCAGCAGCAGACACAGACACAACCCAAGTCGTACCACCAGACCAAGTCACCACCCCACCCCTGTCCAACTTCACCAATGACAAATTCTTTGGGGGGGGGGAGGAGTGGAGAGTCCCATTCCCCAAGACACGGAAGCAATTCGCACTTCGCTGAGGTGCGAATGGCATTGTTGTCAAGGTATTTTTGGACGCCATCGTCTGTCTTTGGTGATGATGTGACGTGATGGGTCCGTTGAGTTTTGAATTGAAAGCTCTTGTTGAGATTTGAGTCGAAGCCTCCGGTTGAGATTTGAGTCGTGGCCGTCGGTTGAGATTTGAGTCGTGGCCTCCAATTGAGATTTGAATTGTGGTCTCCAGTTGAAATTTGAGTGGTGGCCTCCGGTTGAGATTTGAGTTGTGGCCTGTTGAGATTTGAGTCGTGGCCGCCGGTTGAGATTTGAGTCGTGGCCTCCGATTGAGATTTGAATCGTGGCCTCCGGTTGAGATTTGAGTGGTGGCCTCCGGTTGAGATTTGAGTGGTGGCCTCCTGTTGAGATTTAAGTCGCGGCCTTCGTTGAGATTTGAGTGGTGGCCTCCGGTTGAGATTTGACGTGAAAACCTCTGGTTGAGATTTGAGTCGTGACCTCCTGTTGAGACATATTTTGACATAGCCAAGAAGCTAGCAGATCCAGGAGGCCAAGCATTCAAACAAACAACCATCAACAAGGGAATAGACTCCAAGAGGCAATGGCTTCAATCAGCCTCATGCAGAGCAAGATCTGCACAATATTTGATTCCTCAGGATCTAACTTTCTAGACTGAAAAGTTAAGACAACTTTGATACTCAAGGGTGAAGGACTATTACCCTGGGTCGACGGCACAGAAGAAATGCCCACGACAATAGACAAGGAGCTACGCGAATGGAGGGAGAAAAATGACAAGGCAGTAGCCTTGCTATCATCTTCCATTGAAGATAGGCTCACACTTGACCTGGCTACACTCTCCAAAGCTAAGGAGATGTGGGATGCATTACTCACCAGATTTCAGACAAAATCAAGAACTCAAGTCATGATGCTGGAAGATCAGCTGACAAATTTATAGTGGGATGGAAAAGACCTCATATCTTTCGTAAGAAAGATGAAGGACCTGTTTTTGTCACTACATAACTCTGGAACAAAGAACGCTATGTCAGCTGAGAAGTAGTTCACGTACCTGTTGAGAGCCTTACCCAGATCATTCCAGATGACAAGAACCCTGCTCGCGAAAGATCCCGCCATGAATCTCGAAAAGGCAATTGTCGAGATTCGAGAGGAAGTCGAGGCCAGAGAACATCTTGATCACAAAGATGGTTCTAACCAGGCCCTCTACGACAACAAAAAAAAATCAAAGAAGCAATTTAAGCCTAAGAGGGAGTCCAATCAAAGGCAAGATCGTGACTAGCAAGTAGAGAGAACAAGATGAACATAAATTGTTTGACTGCCTATATCTGTGAAGACGTGTGAGAAGCATCAACATCTGACACACATGAGGTGATCCTAGATTCAGGAGCCACCTCACACTTCGTTACGTCAAGACGAATCATGTCTGATTTCAGAAGTGCAGATTCCTCAAGATTCATAGTTCTTGGAGATGGATCTAGACATCAAGTGAACGGTATTGGTTCACTATGGCTCAACACCAATGGTAGAGACAGACGACTCTAAGATGTTCTATTCGTGCCTACTCTGCAACAAGACTTGCTCTCTGTAGCAAGAATAGCAGATGCAGGAATGTGTGTGACATTTTCTGACGAAGCATGCAACGTGATCGATGCCAGTACCAGTACCCTCATCGCTCAAGGCAGAAGGAAAGGGAACCTATATCATTTGAAGATACACCTACCTGCAGATCAAGTGCATCAGACCCACGATGACTCGCCAGGCACTCTATGGCACAGAAGACTCTGCCACATGAACTCAATGACACTTTACCAAACAAGCCAACATGGAGCGATAACATGGGTCAGCATCTCAAATGAAACCAGTTTGACCACCTATGATGCATGTTTGAAGGGCAAGATGTCACACACACCATTCATCAAAGGCTCCTACAGAACGACAAAGATTTTGGAGCTAGTGCACTCTGACATCTGTGGACCATTCAATGTGATCTCAGTAGGGGGTTCAAAGTATTACATAGCCTTCATTGATGATTATAGCAAATTTGCCAGAGTGTATTTCATTCAAAATAAATCTGAAGCACTTGATCAATTCACTAAATATGTGAATTGGGTAGAAAGATGCATAGGCAGCAAAGTGAAGCAAATCAGAATAGATCGAGGTGGCAAATACATCTCGAATCGCTTTATTGACTTCTGCAATGATCGTGGCATCATTCACAGAAGAACTGCAGCCTACACACCGCAGCACAATGATGTTGCTAAACGAAAGAACAGGACCCTAATGGAAGCAGCCATATGCATGATGGCCTACTCGAAAGCTCCAAGGGCACTGTGGGCTGAAGCAGTAGCTACAGCCGCATACATCCTATGGACTAGGGTGACATACAATAGAACTTTACAGTTCTCAGAACCGTGCTCTAGAAATAAAGATCCACTACTTCCATAGCTTTCAAGGGTTTTTCTTGTCTGCTAGATTCTGATCCAGTGCCCTCCTTCCACCACGGCCACTGTAGATATTCTTGATTGCACTAGGGCGCCCTCCATCAGCCTTTTACCATGAAGCAAAGAGCTCACAAAGAAAAAGCATCTTTATTACAAATAGACTAATACATATATAAGTAAAGGTCCCCTCTGCACGAGGACGCCATGTGGGATAGACCTAATAAATGCATGAAATTCACTATTGGCCTCTATGTGGCATTTTAGGCTATATATAGATGTAATCTCGTTATCAGCCTAGGACAAGCCCCCGGACTAGCTTTTTAACTAAAGCCTACCAAATTGAAACAATACATACTGTAAACTACAATCACAGTTGAGCTTACTATTTTAAACTAGAGTAACATATATGATTTACGAAAGACCGCCAACATTTTTTACAAATTTGATTTTTTATTTTCATACTGATTTATCTACATTTTGTTTCAGACTCTATTGTTCATCTTCTTTTAGTTTTGAAACTAAAGCCGTAGACCACGAAGCAATATTGTCTCAGTTTTTGTTTGTAATGAAAAAGACTCTGATGGCTCTTGGATACCACGTATCTCGCATCAAGAGGTGTTTTTCGTAAAAAGAGAAAATCAAATATGGATTATAGGAGCTTTTGGAAAGGTAGAATTTTAGACTTCAAAGTTTCACCTGGTGGTCGATGTCTTGGTTCAACATGTCTACATTCATAAGGAAATTAGAGTGGAAGGCATAAGTTCAAATGATAGACTCAAATGTAATTGTAAGTTTTGGAGAATGTTTTGCTTTGAGCTTTGCATTAATCATTTAGACATGTATCTAAGTATTTAAATTATATATAGTTTTATGGGTTTGTGCATATTTGTATCCATCAAGCATAATCGAATGGCAACCTATACAATCCCTTGTTGGCATCATGGACGTTATTCATTCTAATTTTGGTCTTCTGCAATACAAGAACCGCTCCACGAGATCAGTTTTGGATTCTTGTATTTTCTTCTATGATTCATTTTACACACCATCCAGTTTCGGTGGAAGATTAGAGGTGATATCATTACCCTCTTTCTTAGGCGAAGAATGGATTCTTTCGGCTTCCACCATAGCAGAGAGCTTCCAATCAAGGTTTTTAATGGACATTCAAAACTGTATGAAATGTAGCATAGGTTCAAAAAACAATAGATTGCATTGGTTTTTGGCTTTTGCAATGTTTGTAGATTTTTTTGTTGAATGTAATATTCGTAGAACAGCAACAATGTTTATTTGTAGTGATTTAAAGACGAGATGCTATCAAGGCTCCTTGATGATCATTGGGATATAAAGAGTAATGGCAATATTGAGTGCATAGTTAATAGATCGTCAATGCAATTTAGATATCTTATAGAAAATCAAGTGCTTTCTTTAACATTTTATTATAGAAGATGGTCCAAAGTTGGCAATGAATGGAAAGCATTGGATCAGGACTTTACAGTGAATCATCAAGATCAAATAGAAATCCAAGTGAAGCAAAATGATTCTACTATTACAACAATTGAAGTTGAGGAAGATTGGACACTCGTCACATTCGATCAGAGCTTACCTTTTTTGTAATATGATATTCTTGAACACTTCTGTTTTCAAGTCAGTGAGATTGGTAGGTGTATGTGTGTTTTCTTTAATACACATTTACAATGACTTTCAATGATTTTATTTGGACTTATTTCAGTGTTTTCAATATTGCAAGATTTCATTTAAAATAATCTCCATGTTGATATTGTTTAACAAGTTTCTTTGATGTACAGGTAAGACCAAGACAAGAAAATCGCATATAGTGCAAGGGTGTAAATAGAAGAGTAGAAATTGTCGAAACTACATAAACATTGGGATGGTAGACGTGCAACAACAATGTACCTTTCAAAAAAAAAAATACAAAGTAGTCTCAAATGGCTTCAAGATTTCATCGAACAATAGTATTCAGTATTTTGGAAAATGTACATTGTTTTTAAAATCGAAATAATATATTTGTGGCTTTCAATAATAGCCCACTTTCTGTTTGCCTATCTATTGTTCTATGCATCATCATGTGATGATATATTTCTATGTATTTGTCGGAACTTATATTTCAATATTTACATTCCAATCATAGGTGCCTAAGGCAGATCCTCAAGCACTACAACTTCGCTATCCACAAAACCCCTGACAGCTTCATTCGAGGCACCTTCATGCTCATAGGGCCTTGCAGACAATAGTAAGATTTCCAACATTTTGTGCCAGTACTGATGAATAACATTTGTTGATACCTCAGGAGATTGGAACTACAATTTAAAACATCGAGTGTATGTATGTATTAGTCAATGTTTAAAAATATATCACCATATACCAATCCAAGAATGATTTAACATTCCAGATAAAAAACCATCCGTAGCTGAAAGCATCGTCTTGTTTCGAAGACTGAGAAATCACAACAAAAAATTGTTAAATTATAATTCAATATAATTCTAAACTCCATGCCATCATGTAAATAAAAAACATGAAAAGATCATTTTTACCTTTGCATCAACAATCTCTATGTTAGTATTTACAATAAGCCCATTTGACCTGGGCAATAGCTCACCATCCTCTTGCACATGGACTTAACAGTGGAATGAGTGGCATGCAAGGAATTCATTATCATGCACACAGGTGTGCAGCTTCCAGTAGAACTCTTTTGCAGTGCCCTGATGTACCTCAACCATGGATGGTGAGGTCTTCTGCATCTTTGCAGACGTACAGGTTCAGAAGTCTATGGATGGGCTGGTCCAACAAAGCTAGTAAGCCTAGCGGTTTGCTTCATCTGAGCCATTGAGGCCGGATATCTCTACCACGCGAGAGAGTGTTACTATGATGATGAATGATAGACTCGTTTGCGTGACAGATTCTCTCGTGTGATGGCGATGCTAGAACCTATGAGGCTGATATTGCTACGATGCGAGAGAGTAGTTGGTCAGGCGGGGTGAGGAAGGCGCTTGCATGATAGCGGTATCGGGTCAACAAGTCCTATGGGAGCATTCCAAGAAGAAAGCAAATTGAACAAAAACCTATAAAATCGTGGAAAATGGGCTTATATAGCACAAAAATATCACACGTGTGAAAACTTGCAACACATGGCCCAATCTGACATGTGAATCTACATGTATGGATCTACACATGTAAAACTGCACGTTTGGAACTGCATGTGTGGGATTTCATGTGTGGACACGTGGTCAAATGGTACAGTGACATGTACACGCACATGTATAAGCTCGCATGTGTGGGCATGCGGCCGAATGGCAAATTGATGTGTATTGTAGCACGTGTGGTCTCGCACGTGGGGACGGTTAAATTACGCGTGAGAGATCTGATCCGTAGTTGGATCGACGCGTGTATAGCTTGGATTTTATTGGTTTTAGCTATATAAATGTTGTTCGATTAGTTAAAAACTTTCGTTTAGTTATCAATTTTCACTCCCCATAGCTCTTGTTTGTGTCCACACTTCTAGTTCTTTGCAGTATTGCTACCACGTGAGAATCTAGGTCAGATTCTTTATGAGCTGGCATCCCTCGTGTCGTTGTGATATCCGATTAGTCACCAATATCACCATCACGCAAGGACTGTCTGATTTTCTTGTAGCTTCCATCCATCTCATGTCGTAGCGATACTCGAGGCTATTGTTTATACTTTAGATATGGCTGTCTCATGATTGGATATAAACTTCCATCAACCCATAGATCATAATGTTTCATGTCTTCCGTCCTTTGGTGAGCTAGTAAGGTGGATCCTTTTAGATTTTTTTTTGATAGTGGAGCATATTTTGCAGGAAAATCAACATGGAAATGATATTTAGACATCTTAATTTTTACAAGTAGAGGTGAGGAAGTCCTCCAAATCCAAAGTAGAGACTCCAAATGTCCTCCAAGCAACCTGCAAGCTTGAAGATGCTCCCCAACTCCAAGCTAGGATGGCTCCACCTGCAAGTAAGGATCTGCAAGCCTCCAAGGATCTCTCCTCCACCTGTGTCCCTACTCTCTAAACACAAATATAGATAACAAGCTGGCCTCAACTATTCACCACCCAACCATAGCAACATCCAAGCTCCAAGCAAGACCTATCTAGAACCCCCTTGCTAACCATAAACAAATCACAAGCATACCACAACACTCCATAGCATTCTCAAGATCCAAACCCTACTTATGTCCCATACCATAAGCAAGATCCAAACCTTAAGCATACTACCACAAGAAAGCACTCTACACACTAGTAGCAACATTAGAGCATAAGCAAAGCAAACAAGAGAGATCTGCCCCCTCCCAATGGACACCCTACTACCCTCATATAGATGGCCCATGGACCCCTCCAATGCACTGTGGAGCTCCATGCTCATCCAACGAGAGAGAGAGAGAAGCCTAGGGGAGTTAAAGAATCTCCAAGAGCCTCCATAGGCTTATGGAATGTCAAGAGGCTCCTTCCATAACCTATGACTCTTTGAATGCCTTTCTTGTGGGAGTTGGGAACTCAATGGACACTTTAGAAGGGCGCCCTCCTACTAGGTCCCATTGCCCAAATTGTGCAAGTATACTTTGGTCCTAAACCAATAAAGTGATATGGTTCAAGGTTGTGCCCAAGGTCTAGAAAAATAGTCATCCAATGGCTTTCTAACACCTCTCTAGGTTCCATACCTCCATCCAAGGCATAGACACCTACCTGCCCTTAACCAAGGACACTAGTACCTTAATCTAAGGCCCCTCTTATCCAAGGGTCACGTGACTCCATACCTCCAACTAAGGTATAGTCACTTGCCTGCCCTTATCCAAGGGCACATACCCTTAATCCTAAGGGTACCTTGCCATTTAGCCACCAACACTAAATGGACTAATAGGGGTCTGAAGTACTGCTAGTTACATAGGTATGTAGCATTAATAATCGATAGATTAATCTAGTAGAAAACCAAATTCTTATATATTTTGCAAGCTTATCGATTTCAAGCGCAATTGTCAATCTCAGTAGCCTATCACCAGCGCTCCAAACCGATACGAGATGAATTTTTGACACGCTTGAGATCGATATTGTGAGAAAAAAACTCAAGATTTGCGATCATAGATGGATTTTTCAGAACACGTGGCGTCATGCCAGTGGTCTACCTGTCTATCCGTACACATCATAATGACTCATTGCTGATGCCACGTGGGCATTAACACGTGCACAAATCTGATTGGACCACGTGTCATTCCGCACGTGTCAACTATCGCATCAATCATTAAGTGAACGGACTAAAATGATCAGCGAACCAGAAAATGACACATGTCCTTTTGATCAGATTCCACACGTGTGAAATTTTTTATTCCTCATTTTCGGCACGAATTTTTACACAAAGTTTTTTATTTTCACACAAATATCTAGTTTTCTAGAATCTTTTGTTCTGTAATCTCTTTGCTGAAATGTTGTTATCTTTTTTGCATGAATTTGGTATCAGTGTCAATATACAGTATTTCAAGTCACTTTTTTCTCTTTTTCTTTTTATTCTTCCTTCTATTACAGAGGGTCCTGGTGTGGAAGTTTTTTCTGAGATTTATCTCAAATTTCAGTCTCTATTCAATACCCTCTTGTTCAGATCTCAAAATAAGGACATGGTTCATTATCAAGACTTGTTAGCACTCGACAACAAGCGTACTTATAAAGCTAAGCTTGATAGCTTGTTCACCAAGTTGCATAATGATTTCAAGTCTGTAGATGATCGTCAAATACACAATAAAAAATGTAGATTTGTAGAGTTTCAGTCTGCATTAGTTTTTCTTTTCTTTTATTAAATATTTCAGACGATTCGGATCTACTCCTTTTACTTCTGAAGCTGCTTCTTCTAGCGGTAGAAAATTTGACAAGTCCAAGCCTGTAGATATACAAACTTTTTTTATTGTTACAAGTGTTAGTTTAGATGATTGTAAAGATCTTGATCTTGCTCGAAACATGACTTCGTTTATAGGCCCTAGAACACCCATTACCCTTTCTCCTTCTGAGATATTTCTAATCACATTGCCTACTTATAATATAGACCATAATTCTTTTTTGACAATATTGGATATATTGGATCTTTTTTATTTCACTGAAGCTGAGACTCTTTGAATTTTGAGCAAAGAGCTTGATGAATTTTCAGATATAATTGACTTTGATGTTGATGATCTTCTCCCTAGTGTTGACGATGTAAATAATGATGAGTTTTATTCAGTCTGATGGAAAGATTGCTTGAAAATGGCGTTGGAGGAAATGCATAATAAAGAAGATGATCTGCCTTCTGAAGAGGAGTTTCTCAGAATTCAAAGTCAGCTTGGTTTTCCAAAAGCAACTGTCTATTCACCAATCATATTGACATCGAAAGGTGGACATAGTATTGATGGAGAGATAGTAATCAGTGAAGACAAAGTCGAATGCGTAAGTTTTTGTATCTTATCAAGTACTAGTGGATTGGTTATGTCAAATTATATACTGGAGCTTATTTTGGATTTTTTCATTTTAGGAAACAATTTTCCTTGATGATTTTGCGATTCGTTGAGGAGGGCAGAGATGTTCTGTTGGAGAATTTTCAAGAGATCATGAACTGGGGAATTATTTGAAGTTCTTCAAGAATAATGAGATAAGCGTTGCCCATTCAAAGTTTCATCAACATGGTGATACAATGATTATGGCAATCAAGGCACTGTCTCATTTTCTTGGAGGACATAATTTCAATAAGGTGCATAAAATAATATTTGCAAAGCATTAGAAAAACTTAGAGCCCGAAGAGGGCCTTTGAAAAAAATGCTTTTTATTTTGTTTCTTATTTTCGTTGCCATGTGGACCAATTGAAACCTTGAAATTTGGGTTCTACGTAATGTAGAATTTTTCAAATATAAATAAAATAAAAACTTTTAAAATATATTGTTGTTTTGTCAGGCAGCATGTGGAAATGCTATTGGTTGATGAGGCCTGCCCTTCCAGCTCATCACTACCCGAAGAGACCCAAAAATATCGAAAATGAATATGACAGATGGTTGAGATGAGAAAATCGATGTAGTATTAATGTATATGCATTGTCAAATCATGGTTAACAGGGTTAACCAGAGTTAATTTGTAGCGCCAAATAGATCAGTGTTTCAATTTTTTGCCAACACATTTTCTCAAATTTATGGCTTTTTGTCTACACAAATTTTCAAATTCATAGTTCATTGTTTCAGATTTTTGCATGCAAATTACGAATGGTGCCATCAAGAAAGTCGTGCTCCTCAATCGACTCTTTGCTTCTATTCAACGAGACAGATGATAATGGATTATGGGTGCCAAGAAAATATTCAAAAAACTCTTGGGTTTTGATACATCCATCATCAAGAGGAGCATTTCAAAAAAGAAAAAGGTCAAAACTATCATTTCAATCTTATTGGAAGGCCAACATTTTGGATTTCAGAACATCATTAGGAGAAAAATCTATTTCTGAAATTCTAGTCCAATATGTATATATGCATTCAGAGATAAATGTGCAAGATTCAACCGTCAGGATCACAAAAAAAAAACTGTGAGTATTGATATTTTTGATACTTTGATTTTTGTCATTCATAAATATCTAATAGTAAACTTGCCAATCTGATCATTTTTCTCTTGTAGATTTATATCCATTCAACATAAATGAATGGGAGCCGAGTGGATCTTTAGCAGGTGTGTTAGATGTTATTCACACTGATATTGGACAACTGCAATATCGAGGTAATTCCGTTACCTAGTTTTGAAAGTGATGAATGGATTGCACCAGATGCTATAATTTCAAAATCATTTCGTTGCAAGATATATAATGATGTAAAAAATCTATTAAAAATGAGCACAGGATAAAAAACAGTTAGATTGTGTTGGTTTATTTCCTTGAATATATTTGTGGATTTCTTTTCAAGTGTCAATGTACACAAAATCCCAACGATGTTTGTATGCAAAAATTTATCAGATACTTTATTATCTGAACCTATGGATGAAGGTTGGGACAAAAGATCAGATGGAGAACTAGAATGCAGCATTAAACTGTCTTCCATGTGCTTCTGTTATCAAATTGAAAAACAAATGTTGAGCTTATGCTTTCATTATCAAAGATGGAAAAAAAGTAAAGGTAAATGAGTGCAACTCGATCAAGACTTGAAAGCCAGTGGACATTCAAAACGAAAAATATTGAAACTATATACAATGATGTCGTTTTGACGTGTGTTGAGGTGGAGGAAGATTGGAGTGTAAACTACATCAGGCGGGAACTATTGCTCCTACAAGATGATGTACTTTCAGACTTTAGATTCATTTTCAATGGTAAACTTGTAAGTAACTGTAAACAATCGATTTTTTATAAATAGTTTCAATCAAAACTTTCTAATACTATATTAGTTTTATGCAGGTACATAAAAGACATGAGCCCGAGATCAAATGCAGAGATATTGAAGAAACAATCCAAATTATGGAAGAACACTATCAGCAAATACGTGCCAATCATCATGTCTTTTTATCAATATAGAAAATTGCATTCCATTATTACACTATGGACACAATCTGATCGTAAGAATCTATATTGATATCAATAAAAAACCCTCCATAAACGGGTTGTTTACATGTAAAATGATTGTATTTTTTTTTTATGTATCTCTATTTACAAATAGATCTCTATTCAATCAATTTTTCTATATTTTCTTTATCAGTATTAGGAACTGATAAGGGAACAACTCCTTCTATAATCTCGCCCTCCTCTATTTCGAAAAGGGCCTCAATGTCTTTTAAGACAAGAGGACTCTCTGCTATAATATTGTCTTCCTCTGTATTAGGAAGGTCTTTTATTCATTTTTTATCATATAAAATAAAATCTGCATCCTGAGCAACTTGAAAGGCTGTTAAGGCAGGATCAGCTTCCTTTTGAGGGCCCTCGATCCCAGGTGCAAGCTTACACCGTACTGGGCATAGGTTCTGATCAACTCTTGCCGAAATTCATATACATCATCAAGAATATACGGCTCAAGAGTGAACTGTCATCACAAAATACGAGAATCAGCAAATTACAAACAATGATAGTAAAAACATATGAATCAGAATGAAAGGAACCACAAATGAACATAATATTACCTTTTCAATATCTACATCCACTTGTAAATTATACCACTCAAAAAATAACTTCATATTGATATCTTATTGGAAGGCCAACATTTTGGATTTCAGAACATCATTAGGAGGAAAATCTATTTCTGAAATTCTAGTCCAATATGTATATATGCATTCAGAGATAAATGTGCAAGATTCAACCGTCAGGATCACAAAAAAAAAAACTGTGAGTATTGATATTTTTGATACTTTGATTTTTGTCATTCATAAATATCTAATAGTAAACTTGCCAATCTGATCATTTTTCTCTTGTAGATTTATATCCATTCAACATAAATGAATGGGAGCCGAGTGAATCTTTAGCAGGTGTGTTAGATGTTATTCACACTGATATTGGACAACTGCAATATCGAGGTAATTCCGTTACCTAGTTTTGAAAGTGATGAATGGATTGCACCAGATGCTATAATTTCAAAATCATTTCGTTGCAAGATATATAATGATGTAAAAAATTTATTAAAAATGAGCACAGGATAAAAAACAGTTAGATTTTGTTGGTTTATTTCCTTGAATATATTTGTGGATTTCTTTTCAAGTGTCAATGTACACAAAACCACAACGATGTTTGTATGCAAAAATTTATCAGATACTTTATTATCTGAACCTATGGATGAAGGTTGGGACAAAAGATCAGATGGAGAACTAGAATGCAGCATTAAAATGTCTTCCATGTGCTTCTGTTATCAAATTGAAAAACAAATGTTGAGCTTATGCTTTCATTATCAAAGATGGAAAAAAAATAAAGGTAAATGAGTGCAACTCGATCAAGACTTGAAAGCCAGTGGACATTCAAAACGAAAAATATTGAAATTATATACAATGATGTCGTTTTGACGTGTGTTGAGGTGGAGGAAGATTGGAGTCTAAACTACATCAGGCGGGAACTATTGCTCCTACAAGATGACGTACTTTCAGACTTTAGATTCATTTTCAATGGTAAACTCGTAAGTAACTGTAAACAATCGACTTTTTATGAATAGTTTCAATCAAAACTTTCTAATACTATATTAGTTTTATGCAGGTACATAAAAGACATGAGCTCGAGATCAAATGCAGAGATATTGGAGAAACAATCCAAATTATGGAAGAACACTATCAGCAAATATGTGCCAATCATCATGTCTTTTTATCAATATAGAAAATTGCATTCCATTATTACACTATGGACACAATCTGATTGTAAGAATCTATATTGATATCAATAATAAAACCCCCATAAACGGGTTGTTTACATGTAAAATGATTGTATTTTTTTTTATGTATCTCTATTTACAAATAGATCTCTATTCAATCAATTTTTCTATATTTTCTTTATCAGTATTAGGAACTGATAAGGGAACAACTTCTTCTATAATCTCGCCCTCCTCTGTTTCGAAAAGGGCCTCAATGTCTTTTAAGACAAGAGGACTCTCTGCTATAATATTGCCTTCCTCTGTATTAGGAAGGTCTTTTATTCATTTTTTATCATATAAAATAAGATCTGTATCCTGAGCAACTTGAAAGGCTGTTAAGGCACGATCAGCTTCCTTTTGAGGGCCCTCGATCCCAGGTGCAAGCTTACACCGTACTGGGCATAGGTTCTGATCAACTCTTGCCGAAATTCATATACATCATCAAGAATATACGGCTCAAGAGTGAACTGTCATCACAAAACACGAGAATCAGCAAATTACAAACAATGATAGTAAAAACATATGAATCAGAATGAAAGGAACCACAAATGAACATAATATTACCTTTTCAATATCTACATCCACTTGTAAATTATACCACTCAAAAAATAACTTCGTATTGTACAAGAAGAACCATGCACAACTAAAAATGTCGTTTTGCTGTACACACTGCATATATAGAATGAAAATTAGTAATATTATTATAGAAATTTTATTTATGCTATGATGATAGATTTGAATTAAAAAAGAAATACATGTATATCAGAGATAGATTAAATATACCTTGAGAGATCTAATGGTTATCTCTCCAATTGAAATTGCCGTTGTCGGTATTTCTCAAACGACATCATGAAGTAGAGAATCAAATGAGTCTATGTGTATTTGCAGCTGAGTTTAATTTTACACATAGAAAATTTGATACTCCCTCCTTATTTATCTTTACAGAAAGAATGTTTAGGCTCCAATGCCGACTGTAACAACCAAAATACAAATATTGATAAATCCATATTTATGAAAGAATCTCTTACTTATTAAAGCAATGAAACATCCAACAATCTATATTAAAGCAACAAAAACAGAAGAGCAATCTTTACTTATTTTCATATGGAATCAAATAAAATTTCGCCACAGGACTGCATTTGATAAAATAGACAGCCTTCTCAAAATTGGCTTCTTTCGCCTTTATCACTCCCATGAAAAATGGACTAACAACAAAAACTGTACCATGGGAATCAAAACTAATACTATTCTGCAAAAAAGATTCTTTGGCTTCTACTATTACATCTAAAATTTCTGAGGTTTTATCTATTAGTCGGCACAAAATTTGGGACCTAATCTAAAGCTTGTACGTGTATCTGGAAGAAAAAAATGAAAAAAATTGCCGAGAAGATC
This sequence comes from Diphasiastrum complanatum, assembly GCA_029204225.1. Classification (NCBI taxonomy): domain Eukaryota; kingdom Viridiplantae; phylum Streptophyta; class Lycopodiopsida; order Lycopodiales; family Lycopodiaceae; genus Diphasiastrum; species Diphasiastrum complanatum. The sequence continues at coordinate 52,800,765 of CM055103.1, forward strand.
AATTTTATTAGCTAGATAGGACTCGTATTGATTATAATGGTCAGAATCAAAATAAACTTGGGCTGGATCGTATGGAATTCTTACAAAAAGATTATTTACAGGAGCAGAAACAGAAGTGGAAACAATATTTACAGTTTTCTCTGTTATTTTGTTCTTGGGTAATCAACACTTTTGGTGATGCAACCTGCTAAGAAGCTGGACGAATAACAGGAGGAGGAAGGGGTGAAGATCCTCGATCTGAGTGAGATTCTCTAACATCTAACTCAGAGCTCAAGAAGATATGGGGTCTCTTGGCCGGGATACGTCTAGGAGGAAGGGAAGCAGCTGGCCTTCCAGATCCAGCCTTCTTGGGGACAGGCTGCTTCCTCTTCCTCCTAGAGGTAGTTGGCAAGTTGGTTCTATCTAGAGGCAGGTCTCTGAAGGTGCTGGCATTATCAATATGCAGACCAAAATATCAGTCATGAAGCCTTCTGAGAATGATGAAATCCTTTGGCATGATGGTGACACGCTTACCATGCATTGCATAAAGACAAGTATCCTCAAAAAACTGGGACAAAAAATCTTCTGCAGCACCCTATAAGGCCTGCATGGTTGTCATGGCAAAACGAACATTTAGCCCAAGTGACAGAGTGACATTCCTTACAGATCAGCCAAAAGGAGCTCTAGAGATCAACAATTTAGTTGAGCTCTGGAGTTTTCTAATATCCCTCAGCCAGACCTGCTTCATGCCATGTCTACAACCAGTACCAGGGGGAACACAAGAATGGGATGGTTGTACAATGGTTATGGCACGGGCAGTGGATTTGGTCCTAGCCATCATTCTGAGAAGAAGAAAATTAACAATAAAAAGTTTGAACAAAAGCAAAGGGGATGAAAACAAACAAATTTGCGATAAAAGGGCGCTTGAGATCGATACCAGAACTGAATATCAATTTCGAGCACAAGATATACATAGAATATTTTAAGAAACGAGATGCACGTTCGAAAGCGATATTGGACTACCAGCGGTATCGGTCTCGAGCGCACTATGAGAGGGCGGACGATTGAACGGTGAGAGAGTGCGCTTGAGAGCGATATTGGGAGCGAAAGCCAAAAATTCTGCGAAAAAAAATGAAAATTCCAAGGACTTATATATACGAAATTTTTGCACGTGTGAAAAGGTGACAATGACACCCTTGCCCATTGTCTTTTTAATACATGCACACCAACAATCAAATACCAGCTTGTGCCATATCATACCAAGTAAGATAATTTATTTGCTTCTTGCCATTAATAGCGTTATCATTGGCATTCCAATTTGAATTATTTCTACTGCATCTAATGGACTGTCTATGACCATTGGAGCTTGAACCTACTGTTTGTCAAGAGAACGGTAGATATTGTAATTAAGTTTTTTTGTGTAAACTTTAAGATGAATTTGGCAAGTAATACTCATAAGGATATTGATTTAGTATTGTTGACAATATGTAAATACATTCCAATAGAGAATGCCAAAGGAAGGGGAATGTGATATTATTAGTTTGGAGGTAATTCCTGGCCATTTGATCAACAAAAATGTAAAAGTTATCTATCTTGAGTTGTGGGGGTGCTGGGCCACATCCACTCCATATTCACTTGTAAATATGTGATTTGGCCAAATTATGATTTAGATTAGCTTGAGCTAGTGTAGGTTGCTTACACTTGTCATGATGGTAGAGAGAGATTTGTGCACCTCATAATGTCATTTGACCATGTGGACCAATAGGAGCTAGAGGTACATCAAAATGGTCCAATCATTGTAAGAGGTGATTTGAGAGCTATGTTTCTATCCATCTTGAATCTCGATCCACTCTATGAGAGTGAGAGAGCTTGCATTTGACACTTAGTTGGAGGAGAGAGAGTGAGAGTAGCTCCAACAATTGTCATTTTATTTTTGGAATTTTTTTTGCACACCCTAGATTATGTGTTTATTTGCTATCATGACAAATTGGAGTGTTATGTAGAAATTTGTCGTAGGGCGGTCATGCGTATGCCCACAATAAACAAGCAGTACTCAAGTTATTAGAGAGGCAAGTGACACTTGCATGTTTTCGAAAAGCTGCAGGAGCATCGGGGGTATGCATACTGGCAGAACTGGATCATTAAGCAGAAACATGCAAAAAGCCACATCCACGAACGAGAGCTGAAGAATGTTTGGTGCTCTGTTATCCAGGGAGTATCACTAATACTCTGAAAGTGAAGGATCAACATTGGGAAGGGCCCTATCAAATTTTGGATACTTTCAGCAATAGTGTTTTAATTGCTTGGCATTTTCCACCAGGCATTCCCTTCGTGGTCAACAATAGTCACGTGATGGTATATTATCCTCATGAGGGGAATACTGATCTTAATTGGGGCATGATTTACTCCTTATTTGATATTGTGAAAGCGGGCATAACCTTCAATCAACGACACCTTGAGGGCACATCAACTGGCATTGATCCGTAGCTCACCCAATAGAGGACAGTGGCAGCGCAAACGACAGACAAACACCACAACCACATGAAACAGATGAATAGTACACCTCGGTGGAACTCGGTTTTCTTCATTGGGGAATATGTGTTAGGCCAATTCTGGCCAATGTATTAAAGTTAGATTTTACATAGTCAAATATTATGTGGATGATGAATAAAGTTATAAGTTAGACATCTACATGGATTATATAGCTCAAATGTTGACTTAGCATAAGTAGAATAATGATGAGATGGACCACCATGTTATTTTCATAGTTTATTAGTTGCAGGGTTAAGGCCTCTTAGCCGCGTTCAAGTTAGAACAGATTGTAGGCAACCACAAAGGTAACAAATGTGGTCTTATACGATCTTATGCGGCCCATTGTGATCATCTGTGACCCTATTGTGGTCATGTGAAGCTCTATTGCGGTTCTATGTGACCTTATTGTGGTCTAGTGCGGCCTTACGTGGTCTTAAGGTGGAAGTTAGAATGAACTGCAGGCAACCACAACGTCATATGCGGCCTTGAGATGGTTTGGATGCGAAAGTCAAACGGGCATTCAAGTTAAAAGTTGAATGGACCAAAAGGCATTAGAGGAGTTCTAAATCCAAAAAAGACCCTTTGTAAAGATTCTTTTTATATATTTTCACAATTTTTTCTAACACATGGACCAATCAAAACACTCAAATTTGAAATCTACGTAACATAATTTCTTGAGTCCACATTTTGATTCCACACTAAAAATGGCCTAACGTTTTAGTGGTAAGTTTGAATTTAGCGGAGTTTGGTGCATTGAAAAGTGCTCAACAAGAGCTTTCCAATAATACGTACATGACATACTTCTGAGCTACGATTAAAAAGTTATGGCAAGTCAAAAGTATTAGTGTTATAATATTTTAATAATATAAACTACATCTTGCACAAATTCTTAAAGGGTCTTTCTGGAGCTCAAAACTCTTCTAATGCCTTATTGTGGCCATATGCGGTTTTATGTGGAAGTTGACTGAAGCAACCGCAAAGGCAATGGTTGCGGTCTATTATGGTTTAATACAAAGTTAGATGGACTGAAGGAAACTGCCAAGGCAATGGTTGCAGTCTATACAAAGTTGGATGGACCAAAGGAAATCGCAAAGGCAATGGTTGCGGTCTATTATGGTTTGATACGAAGTTCGATGGACCATAGGCAACTGCCAAGTCAACGGTTGTGGTCTATTGCGGTCTGAGACAAATTTGGATGAAAGAAGACTGAAGACAACCGCCAAGTAGTGAGTTGCAGTCTGTATGTGGTTTTGGATGAAAGAGGACTGAAGGCAACCACCAAGTAGTGAGTTGCGTTCTGTAAGCGATTTTGTGTGGAAGAAGACCGAAGGCAACCGTTAAGTAGCGAGTTGTGGTCCATTACGGTCTGGATGTGGAAGATGAACCAAACCGCATAGGAAACGCTTGCAGTCTAGAAACGGTCTTATTACGATGGATACAGAAGCGGTAGCGAACCCAAAAGGCAGTGATTGCAGTATGTATGTGGAAGGCTAAGGGAACGAAGGCCACCGCCAAGTAACCATGTTGCGATCTGTAAGCGGTGGATAGAACGAACCGAGAGGCATCAAATGCGGTATGTAAGCGGTGAACAGACCAAAAGAAAACAATAGTTGTCTGTAAGCATTGGCCAATAGACCGAAACGCAGTGATTACAGTCTAGAAGCGGTGGTGGTCCCAAATGGAGAGAGAGAAGGCTGTCACAACAAAGAGGAGCGATATATTACAAGAAAAAAGTGGTATTTGAATGAGAGAAATACACGAGAGATAGAGGATAGACTGGGGGGATTCTTGATCATTAACATTGGTGAGTAGAAGTGTGATTAAGCGTCAGGAAGGGTGATAGTCGAGCACAGTTTGATTAATATTACTGACTATGGAGAGCTCTTCAAGAGTTTTGATGGACAATTGGTAATTGATTCATCAGTTTAAGTGATTTTTACCTCCATTTTGATGTTTTTTTCTCAAAATTGTCATATATGATTTGCAAGGATGGGACTGATTGTTATTATCTAATGACCTGCTGCCCTTTGGATCCTTTCTGAATTTGGATTCCACTTGGTTCTTATCAGATCTTCCTTGATCTGTCCGGATCTTGCCTGATCTTGCTGAAATTTGGTGGATTTCGCTTGATCTGACTAGATCTTATCTAAATCTTAGCTTGATTTCATTAGATCTGGCTGGGATTACTTCTGATGAGGTTCAGTTCCGTGTGTCATAAGAGGAAGTTTGAGTTCAAAAAGGGCCGCATATGAATTCGTGCCAAGATTTCTTTTACATTTTGTCACTATTTTCAACCAATATCTTTGAAAATAGTAGCTCAGAAATATGAGATGTAATATGTCATTGGAAAGCGCTCGTGGAAAGAGCTTGACGAGCGCTTTCCAACGCACCAATTTTCATCGCATTCTGATATGGCAATCAAAAGTTATGCCATTTTTAGTGTAGACTCAAAATGTGACTCAAAGAGTAACGTTACGTTAAAGCCACTATGTCAAGAAACTATTGGGCCACATGTACAAAAGAAGTGAATAAAAAATGAAAAAAGAATCTTGACAAAAGGCCATTTTTGTGTTTAAACTTCCTGTAATGATTGCCATGTTATCTCTCTAGACATTATAATTACTTGGTAGGGTAGTATGATTTTATTGAAGTAATTTTGTGATCGGTTTTAGTATTTTAGATTAACATACTTGTTGCAAACATAACCTCATTACATAAGTTATGTACAATTATATAACTTCATTATGGTGACATTGCACTCATTTCATGATGACATTCAAAGTTTCCAATCTGCCTGAATTATTTGCTATACATTTCTTTTCCTTAAACACTCTTTTATACTGCTTGAATGTCTCATTTCAAGCCCCCGCATCCTTTGACCTCCATGCAATGGGCATCTCACCTCATCCTTGAGAATCATACGTTCAATTTATTGTATAGCTGTAAGTTTCTTTTGAGACCTCTTTCTCACGGCTATGTTTTCTGTACGTATCAGTGTATTGATAGCCTTGCTTTAATCTGTATATGTTTGACTATTATCGTAACTTCTCATTTAACAGCAATTTTTTGCAAAGCTTCTGTTTGGTGTGTTGTAGGTAGTATCACTTGATTTTGTTGCCTATGTATGTATTTTGTAACAGCAAGTTTTCATGTTTTTCAGGTTGGTCTTTTTTAATTCCACTTGCCTTGCATCAATCGGGGTACACCAGACATTTTATTGGTCTCTGATTCAGTGTGATATGATAAGTGCATAATGCAGTCGTTGCTTCCGTTTCCTTACAAAACAACAATTGGATTTGAATGGCCGATTTGAAGAGACGCAGACACAGATCTGGGATAGGCGTTATGATCACGTTGTTTGCTCCTTATAAATAGACCAAGAATCTGTACATTGCATAAATAATGATCATAAACTGGGGTAATGTGGCAAACTTCACGTAGCCATCCTTATTCTAAGCTATTCACCATATTTATGCATCTGCTTAGCTGCCTTACTTAGAAGACTTATGTAGGGATGCTATCCTTGTGGTAGCTAGGTGGAATGTAATTCCGAACAACCCCTTTCATGTGAATTTGTATAATACCTAACCTAATTTTAACCCCTACATTGAATCAGCATAGCTATCTCTTTGCTCATGCCTAGGTGGAATGTAATTCCGAACAACCCGTTTCATGTGAATTTATGTGATAGCTAACCTAATTTTAACCCTTCATTGAGTCGGCATAGCTATCTCTTTGATCATGGAGAAACTTGAAGTCAAGTGACTAGAGGGTTGTTGATGGCAAATGATTGCACTAGACGTTTATCTTTTGCACGTCCCGCTTCCAACGCCTGCAGATATTCTAAATAGTATAGTTCCCTGTACAAAGGACCTACCTTTGCATCCACCAACTCTGGAGCGGGGATGATCTTTTGATCCTTTGCTGGATAATAGAAGGTTACGTAGGATCGTCTTGTGCTGTCACTGTTCACAATGGCTCTGTGGTTGGCGCTTTTGTATCTCCCGTTCGTAATGATCTGCAGTTCATAAACACAGTGGTGTCAACTTGCTTTTCTACCCGAGTTAGCTGATACTGACAGCAACCTAACGCTGCAGAGGCTTGAGCAACTCGTGAATCCATGAAAGGGCTGACAAACTATAAAATCTTGTCCTGACGTTAGAGATTTCAATACAACGAGCTAAACCTTGTGTGAGTGTCTAGTTGACAATAGAAGGACAAAAATTAACGAAGCACAGTTTGCTTGATTTGCTGTGTTCGATCCTAATTATATCATGAAGACTCAAAACTATTTACCTCGATTTGATCTGCCAGATTGACGACGAAAGCATTCGGATGATTTGGAACCAGCTCCCATGTGTCGTTTGCGGCAGCCACCTGCAATCCGTCGCCCTCTTGCATCAGAATGGTGATGCCTCCAATGTCAGAGTGTGCAGGCAGCCCGAGAGTTTTTCCTGGCTCCGGACAGGGGGGATAGCACTGGAATACAGTGCTCTGCTGTGTTTCCCCCATAGCCTCCTTGAGGTACGTGGGTTTGAGCCCAAGGTTCTCAGAGATGACAGACAGCAGCCGATGAGCTAGGTCCAGTACTGCTGCTGTGTACTTCTCCATGGTCTCATGAAATTCAGCTGGCTGTTGTGGCCAGTAGTTGTAATGCCTTTCAGATAATGGAAGAGTGTGAAGTTCCACAAACTCACGCCAGAACTGCGGCTCACTGTCAGTAAGAACCATACGGCTACCGTAGCCCTCAGCTCCGAGAACTGGCTTTCCAGCATACACAAGCTTCTCGTGCTTGGGTAGATCAAAGAACTTCCGACCAACTTCCTTCAGCTTATCCATGAGCTCTACTGGCACGCCGTGATTGATAACTTGGAAGAAGCCATTCGTTTCACAGGCCTCAGCGATCTGAGCCCTGACGGAAGAAGCCAGTCGCTCATCGTGTAAGCCCGACAGATCGATTGGCTTCAAAGTTGCCATGAGTAATCGGTTTGTAGATGATCTAGAAATATTTATGCCGAATTAAGATGAAAATTAACGGATGTACACGCCTGTAATGTTGTGGGTGTGTGTGAGTGTAGAAGGTGGGATGTGTGATCTTCCCTAAGAGACTATTAATACTAGTTCATGTATTTGATATGTAGTGTGGTCACTGTGGAGGGCATGTTAAGATTAAAGAAACGTACATAAGCTTCCTATGTATACGAACGCTTATACTATAATAAGAAGATTCCACACTCTTCCACTAGTGGAAGAGATCAGGCATATTCTTTCTATTAGGGGTGGGGTTACCATGACGGATAGCGACGAGCTGGAAAGCTGAGAGCAATCAGCTTACCCAAGCGAATCTAAGAGATATGCTCTTTTTTCGAACGATATCAGAATCTTCTTAAATTGCTGTTTTTGATCAAAACCTATGACCCATAATCGGCTGCCAGATATCTGGACGACAAATTAAAAAGGGAAAAAGCTGACAATTAAGCAGTGCTTTATATTAAAGAATGCATCGGATTGAGACAGGGAAGCTACCGATACTACACTATTGCTTTTGACAGTATACTGCCAAGTCAATGTGCTAGAGGAGATCCAACTCCCAAAAGAGAAACCTGGTTATTCATTTTGCAATCTGTATATATGCAAGTCAATGTTCTAGTGTAGATCAACTCCCAAAAGAGAAACCTGGTTATTCATCCAACTCCCAAAAGAGAAACCGGGTTTTTGCAAGATTCTGTATTATCATGATATTTTTTAGCCTCTCTTTTTTAATCCAAATTTCTTTAGACTCTTCGAACAATTGCACGTTTTCTTCAATAAAAAGACATGTAGTCTTTTATCTTTTCTGTTTTCTAACATATCCAAAATTTGTAAGCTCATATTCTAAACATTGATACGTTTTTTCATCTAAAACATTCCAAAAATAACCCCACCTACCTACCTAGGAAAACTATTTTAAAAAGAGAATGTCCCATACGTGTGTCACACTACCTACCTACCTACGTTCCAACGTTCAAAAAAGTTTTTCCCCTTCTCTCTCTCTCTACATACACACATATACATATGTGCATACACACATGCACATACCATACATGCATATCCACACATACACATACACATACTTATACACACATAAACACACATACATAGCCACAAACACACACACATATACATACACACCCACACTCTCACATATATACACACACACATATATATATACATACGCTCACATACACCTAAATGTACATACACATGTGCTTACACGCACATAGACATACATGTACACATGTACGCACATATCCATATACACACATACACATACACATACATACAAACACATATAGATATACACACATACACATACACACAACATACACACACTCAAACATACATACATCCACACACATATACACATATATACATACATACACACTGTCACACATACATATGCACGCACACTCACAAATACATAAATCCACAAAAGACACACATGCACATACATATACACACATAAATAATACACATATGCCTACACATACACATACATACACACATATTCACACATTAACACATGCATACATTCATATACACATACCAGGATATGCACATACTCAAACACTAACAGAGCTTGAAACAATGCTTAAAAATGGTGCTTGCTACAATTTTTGAGGGAAAAGATCTGGTGTACTCTTCTCGGAGTTCAAAGTCAGTATTTGTGGGACCTTGCAAGCTAGCTTCCACTGTACATGTCACCAAGCCAACTCCTTAAAATGTAGAGAAGGCTACATCTATCTCTCATCCAAAAAAAAAAACAGAACAACCAATGTAATTGAATCCTACTTGATTAGACCCAAATCTTGACCTAAAGTCATGGCCATCCATCGTCACAAACCAATCCCTTATGAGGAAAGCAAGAAGGTTGTAAATGAACCATCATTATCTTTACCTGGAGCTTCCATTCGCCCTTTACAAGATAGTTTAGAGATAGCTAAATTAAGAGAAGGAATTCATAAACAAAAAAAGTTGAGAAACTACATTAATTTTAGATATTGATTAGTGTGATAGGCCACATGTAGACCCAATAACAGGAGATAGGCCAATGGAGATTAGAGAACCTAACAAAACACATGTACATAATTCAAAAATAAAATTTAAAGATCACACACAAGCCATAGTAACCTTTTGATGTTTTGGTAGATCCCTCTGAATGCAACATTGCTGCAAATTTTCATTTTTCTAGTTTGGATTCTTACCATTTTTTGTGCTTGGGGGCATACATAGTATACAAGCCCGAAAACAATTGTCCCAGGAGTATCCTCATGTTGCTTCTTTATGTAGTGTCAGTGCCAGTGCATTTGTTGGCTTGATAGTGGACGAAGCTAAACTGCTCAGACCACAATATTGACCAAGACTACTGGATGAAGATGACAGTAATACGGAGTATTTGTTTTTTTTACAAAGAAGAGTATCCAAAGTTGGAGGTGTCAATCAATTGGAGCTCAAAGCAATGATGTGCACAAGAGACATGTTTGTCGTTTGATTCATAACATCCTATGCAGAGCCTAACCAAATACAAGAATTTCTTCCAGCCAGCTTTTCGTAGTGGCCAAGTAATTTCCCTGCTATGCTTGTCATGGTTTGTTTTGCTCATACATTGTTATGTTAATCGTAATTTGCTAGACTTGTACTAAAGTTCATTCTATTTTAATATTGATTTTAATTATCTAACCATTAAAAAAAAAGTTGATTCCAGGTATGGGCCCTTGTTGATAAAATATTTGATAAGTGGAAAAAATTTCAAATAAAAGGCCAAGGCTACACAAGGTGCATCAAAATAAAAATAAAAAGGTAGCCTCCACTCACACTTTGAAGCCCATCCCTACAGAAATGAGAATATCATAGTGGAAAAATATGCAAGGGATTAACTCTTTAGAGTTAATAATAAGTGTTATCTCTAGAGTTGCAAATGATCAACTCTCCCTTGAAGAAATGGGTAAAGAATTTCAGAGGTAATACTCAGGATTGTATTTGCTTTCATTTCACTTCTTAAAATGATTTTCTAAATTTTAAAAAAATTATAACTCATACACTTTTTTTAATGCAGACATAAATTATTCATGAAAGTTCAAAAAGCTCTTGTGACAAGGTTAATTTGTCAAGATTTCAAAGAGTGCCAGAGGCTTTATCCTCTGAGCAGCCAACTAGGAATCCTATTTCATTGTTTGTTATTAACATAAGCTAAACTTATGTCAATAACAAACAATGGTGATAGTTAAAAGTCTCACTAATTATAAACTCAACCCAAACCCTAAACGTAGACCAAAGTTAAATCCCAAATTTAGGCAAGGACATGAAGCAAAAACAAAAGTGTGTAAACTTAATTCACAAGAATGAAATACATGAAAGGTTTGGATAAATGGCCTCAAAAGCAAAAAGGGATGTTTAGGGTTAGGGTCATATGCACTGAGTTGTAAAAAAAATATTTTTCACCCCAACAAAGCTTCTTTTGTACATCTACGAGTCCTTTAAATACATCCCAATAATGACCTTGGATTTAGACTTCATAAAAAATAAACTATACTAGCTAAACATGGACATTAACTAATAGTACTTAAATTCAATCCTAAACATACTACAAATACAAACTCAACTAAATTGAGACTATATTCATATTTTGATTTTTACGTAAATTCATATTTTGAGAATTCTTCACCAAATTGAATGTAGATTTATTGTCTCTAAAGATATATTCGTATCATGTGACATCAATATTAGTTTTAAGCTTATTAGTTATAAATTCTTAATATTCAATAGAAGAATTATAATATGAGATTTTCTATTTGATGTAATGAATAGTCTCAAAATAGTTGAATCAAGCCTAAAGATAGATCTATTCTAGAAGAAAATGAGTATAACATAACATAAGTCATAAATCATAAACCTAATGAAGAAACTAAGAGTTTCTATCTTTCAAAGCCTTAGTATTTTTCTTAGTTTTTTTTTGATGTTTTTCCTGACTGTTGCTTTTTGAACTGTGTTTTACACATCCTACATTTTTTAATTGTTTCGTCACACAGTTAGCAAACTGTCGCATTTTTTGCATGTTGGAAAAAATGCGACACTGTCTTGCCAAATGCCTTAGCACTTTTCACCCTTTGGAAAATTGCGATAATGTCCCAATGCCTTCCGGATAAATGCGAAGGTGCCCTTGAAAAACTGAAGGTGTCTCTTTCAAAAATGCAAAGGTCTGCAGCGTGAATGCACTATGTAACGGGCGTAAAGGGACTGATGCACGAAGGACAGTGACAGGAAACTATAATTAATTTTGATTAAGCCTAATATATTTCTTTTCATTAGAGCCTTTACGTACATAACTGTAAAGGTTTGAGCATTAGAGAAACTTAGAGCCCTGACGAGGGCCTTTGAAAAATATGTTTTTTAATTTTTTTTCTTACTTTCGTTGCCATGTGGACCAATTGAAACCTTGAAATTAGGGTTCTACGTAAAGTAGAATTTTTCAAATATAAATAAAATAAAAACTTTCTAAATATATTACTGTTATTCGTTGGACAGCATGTGGAAATGCTATTGGTTGTTGAGGCCTGCCCTTCCAGCTCATCATTGCTCGAAGAGACCCAAAAATATTGAAAATAAATATGACAGATGGTTGAAATGAGAAAATCGATGTACCATTAAGGTATATGCATTGTCAAATCATGGTTAACAAGGTTAACTAGAGTTAATTCGTAGCGCCAAATAGTTTAGTGTTTCAAATTTTCGCCAACACATATTTTCAAATTCATGGCTTTTTCTCTACGCATATTTTCAGATTCATAGTTCAGTGTCTCAAATTTTTGTTTGCAGATTACGAATGGCGCCATCAAGGAAGTCGTGTTCCTCAATCGACTATGTGCTTCTATTCAACAAAAATGATGATAGTGGATTATGGGTGCCGAAAAAATATTCAAAAAAGTCTTGGGTTTTGATGCATCCATTTTTAAGAGGAGCATTTTGAAAAAGCAAAAGGTCAAAACTATCATTTCGATCTTATTGGAAGGCCAGAATTTTGGATTTCAAAACATCATCAGGATGAAAATCTATTTTTGAGATTCTAGTCCAACATGTATATATGCATTTAGAGATGAATGTGCGAGGATTCAACCGTCAGGATCACAAAAAAAAGCAACTGTGAGTATTGATATTTTACAATACTTTGATTTTTGTCATTCATTAATATCTATTAGTAAATTTGCCAATCTGATTATTTTTCTCTTGCAGATTTATATCCATCCAATATAAATTCACACTGATATTGGATAGCTACAATATAGAGGTAAAACTGCAAAAGTTCTAGCTGATAGTGGGATCTTTTTTTCTAAATCAAAGTACGTTCTTGATACAAAGGGAGGTTTTGGACAAATAGTCTCAATTCCATTACCTAGTTTTGGAAGTGATGAATGGGTTGCTCCAGATGCTGCAGTTTCAGAATCATTTCGTTGCAAGCTATACAATGATGTAAAAAATCCATTAAAGATAAACACGGGATCAAAAACAATCAGATTGAGTTGGTTTATTTCTTTGAATATATTTGTGGATTTGTTTTCAAGTGTCAATGTACACAAAACCCGAACGACGTTTGTATGCAAAAATTTATCAGATAGTTTATTATATGAACTTATGGATGAAGGTTGGGACAAAAGATCAGATGGAGAAATATAATGCAAAATTAAAATGTCTTCCATGTGCTTTCATTATCAAATTGAAAAACAAATGTTGAGCTTATGCTTCCATTATCAAAGATGAAAAAAAAATAAAGGTAAATGGGTGCCACTCAATCAAGACTTGGAAGCCAGTGGACATTCAAAACAAAAAAATATTGAAATTATATACAGTAATATAGTTTTGACATGTGTTGAGGTGGAAGATGATTGGAGTCTAAATTACATCAAGCGAGAACTATTGCTCCTACAAGATAATATACTTTTAGACTTCAGATTAATTTTCAATGGTAAACTCGTAAGTAACTATAAACACTCGATTCTTTATGAATAGTTTCTATCAAAACTTTCTCATACAATCTCTATACTAATTGTAACTCACATTGCATTAGTTTTATGCAGGTACGTAAAAGACATGAGCTCGAGATCAAATACAGAGATATTGGAGAAACAATCCAACTTATGGAAGAGAATGTGAAGGATTTTATATCATTCAAGATCCAATCCATGTTCCTGATCTTTGGTTACAAAAGGAGCAAACCAACAATCCTGCCATTGTAGAAAAATCAGTATCTACATACAAAATGAGATGCAAACTTAGAGATACTAATCAAACATGAACCAAAACATAAAATATAGTTGTTGTCCATACAATTATAGTACCTTGCTGTATTTCACATGTGTGGAACTGAAAATAACATAATATGAGCATTCTACACACAAGATTGCAAGACATCATCAAGAGAGTGCACCAATGAGTAGTCGAACCCAAAGAGAACCATGTATAATGATGAAACAAGAGAGAGAAGAGAGAAGATGTGTCTCTCCATGAGTTACATCCTTTTATAACAGGTCCAAATTCTATTTGGCCACTTGGCTTTCCCTCCAAAATGTAAACCCTACTATTTTTGGGTCTAGATTCAATGTACGCAATATTCAAATTTAAATCTCTCTCAAACTCGACTACCAACTTTCTTACACTTTCAAAAAGTGTTTATTGATGTATTTTAAAAATATAACTTCAAAAACTTTATCTCTAAGTCTAATGAGTTTTGGCCTCAATTGACATTTACCAAAATATGACTAAACTTGTTGAAATCTCTCACACTCCCTCTTCAACTAGTTTTGGCATAGTTTTAACCATCGATATCGCTTTCAAGCGTAGCTTACATTTCCTTTCTTGTCTGTTATTTGTACTCGCGTTTGGATCCGATCATACTCAGTTTTCTGATATCTCTTTCGAGCGCATAGGGCCTTGAGGTTCTGATCTAACCTACATTTTGCACCTGAGAAAGATATTCAAAATGTTTCTTCTGTATTTTTTTTGTTGAAATGTCTAATTTTGATTCTGGTCTGCTATCTCCAAGTTCAAAGAAAAGTCTACTTTTTGTTGGTGTTATTACTGATCAAAAGTTGAAAGTAGAATTTGCCCATGATCGTTGCTTTGCGAAGGATGTGAACCCAAAGTTCAAAGTTATTGCGGAAGGTATAACGGAGCCCAACACTAAATTGTACAAGTTGAATGATATAATCAGGGAGCAACATGGACTTGTCTCATCCATTCCATCGCAAACTGAAATGTGGCATAAGAGGCTTGGTCACTTGAACTTAAGAAGCCTCAGTTTGATGAGAAAATTGAAAATGGTGAGAGGATTGCGTACGATAGAAGACCACTTGAAGTCGATGTGCGAATCACATATGTATGGGAAGCAGCATTGAGAGAAGTTCAATAAAGGTGGTGTTGCTAGGGTAAAAAAACATCCTGGATTTGATCCACACAGATTTACGTGGGCCTATGAGGACTATGTCCTTAGGTAAAGTCTTCTATTTCATGACCTTTATTGATGATATGTCACATAAGAAGTGGATTTACTTTTTGAAGAAGAAATCAGATGCATTTGACGATTGCAAGAGCTTCAAAGCATTGGTCGAAAATCAGACAGGTAGGAAGATCAAAGTTCTAAAATCAAATAGTGGAGGTGAGTATAAGTCTAATGACTTCAATGATCTTTGTGATCAATGTGGGATCAAAAGACAGTTTACGCAAGCTCATACTCCTGCTCTCAATGGTGTAGCTGAGCACAAGAATCACACAATTGTGGAAAGTGCTAGATCTATGCTAGCTGAGATGAAAGTACCAAAATATTTTTGGTCAGAAGCATGCAGTACGGCAGTCTATCTTCAAAACAGAAGTCCTACCATTGCCATACCAAAGATAACACCTGAGGAGGCATTCACAAAGCAGAAGCCAAAGGTGAACCACTTGTGAATCTTTGGATTCAAGGCCTTTGTACACATTCCTAAGGAAGAGAGACGTAAGCTTGATGTGAAAGCTATCAAGTGCATATTCCTAGGATATGATGATCGTGTGAAGGGCTATAGATGTTTTGACCCAGTGGAGAACAAAATACATGTCAGGCGTGATGTCATCTTTGATGAATCTAAGATGTATGAAGACGAGGATGCTGAGAAGATAGACACATCCAGTGGGAAGGATGGTATAGTGAGGATAACTTCTGATGATGATCCATTTATTGACGTTCCTAGTGATGGACACGAGGATATACCTCAAGATACTACTACTCAACTTCAAGACACAGGTTGGAGAGGTAGGGACAAACCCTTTGGTGCAAGAAGGATTGAAGCTGCAGGTGACAAATGCAAGGAGAAAGATATACCGTGAGATACATTACTAGGAAGCCGATCACCTGACAGAAATCCCTAAGCGGTTTGAGAGATTGTTGGATAGCCGTGACATGGATGACTTTCCAGGATCATTTAGCCAAGGAGAGCTACGAAGATTAACAAGAGAGAAGACACAACTTGAAAGGTATAAAACAAATTATGCTCTCTTATATAGCATTATTCAAAGCAAAGAACCTTCAACTTATGGTGAAGCGAAGGATGATGACATTTGGGTCAAGGCCATGGGAGAGGAGATGGACTCATTTGCTAAGCATAGCACATCGAACTTAGTGGAACCACCAGTTGGCAAGAAAGCCATTGGTTGTAAATGGGTATACAGGACTAAGTACCATGCAGATGGAAGTATAGCAAAGCGCAAAGCAAAATTGGTGATCAAAGGGTATGCACAAAGTAAAGGGATCGACTATGAGGAGACCTTTGCGCCAGTATGTAAGTGGAATACTGTACGTCTACTTGTTGCTTTAGCTTCACATTTTGGTTGGCCTTTGCATTAGATGGATGTGAAATCTGCTTTTCTAAATGGTGACTTAGAAGAAGAGGTGTTCATGGATCAACCTGAAGTCTTTGTAGCGAAAGGACAGGAGAATAAAGTATGTCGCTTGAAGAAAGCGTTTTATGGTCTTAAATAGGCACCACGTGCAAGGTATAGCAGGATTATGTCTATTTTTGTTCTAAGGGGATGGTGAGAACACATTCTAATCTGAATCTTTATGTCTTATGCTTTGATGGTATGGTTGCTTGGATTTTGCTATGCTGTATTGGCAGTTAGAAGGGAGCTTGATTTACCTTACCACAACTAGACCAGATATATGCTATGTTGTTGGCAGTGTAAGTCAGTTTATGGTAGCACCTACGGAAACACATTGGAAAGCAGCTAAGCGCATTTTGCGTTATGTCAAAGGCACTTCAGATTATGGTTTGGTTTATAGGAAGCATGAGAGTTTACTTGAGTTATGTGGCTATGTGGATGCGGATTGGGGAGGTGACTATGACGATCGTAGATCCACCACAGGGTATGTATTCCAGCTTTGTGGCAATTGCTTTTCCTGGTCTAGTAAAAAACAAAGTATAGTTGTTTTATCTACAATAGAAGTATAGTATAAGGCAACATGTAGTGTAGCACAGGAAGCTATATGGTTGAGGCAAATCTTGGATGAAGTTGTCATGAAACAAAAAAATTCCACAACTATACATAGCGACAGTCAGAGTGGCTTTCAGCTAGCAAAGAATCCAATGTTCCATGCGAGAACCAGACACATTGAGATTCAAGATCACTTTATACGTGAGAGGCTGCTAAGTCGTGAGATTAATGCTGTTCATTGTAGTACGGACGAACAACTAGCTAATATTTTCACTAAGCCACTTGTTAGAGAAAAGTTTGATAAGTTTAGATCAAAGCTTTCTGTACTTAAAGTTTGTTAACTTTAAATCTATGTATACTTCAGATTTCTTCTCCTTCTCTCTAGAATAAATATCTAGTTGAAAACCAAGATTGGGCAAAGATAGCAAAGCACAAAGCAAAATTGGTGATCAAAGGGTATGCACAAAGTAAAGGGATCAACTATGAGGAGACCTTTGCGCCAGTATGTAAGTGGAATACTGTACGTCTACTTGTTGCTTTAGCTTCACATTTGGTTGGCCTTTGCATGAGATGGATGTGAAATCTGCTTTTCTAAATGGTGAGTTAGAAGAAGAGGTGTTCATGGATCAACCTGAAGTCTTTGTAGCGAAAGGACAGGAGAATAAAGTATGTCACTTGAAGAAAGCGTTTTATGGTCTTAAACATGCACCACGTGCATGGTATAGCAGGATTGATGCCTATTTTTGTTCTAAGGGGATGGTGAGAACACATTCTAATCCAAATCTTTATGTCTTATGCTTTGATGGTATGGCTGCTTGGATTTTGCTATGTTGTATTGGCAGTTAGAAGGGAAATTGATTTACCTTACCACAACTAGAACAGATATATGCTATGTTGTTGGCAGTGTAAGTCAGTTTATGGTAGCACCTACGGAAACACATTGGAAAGCAGCTAAGCGCATTTTGCGTTATGTCAAAGGCACTTCAGATTATGGTTTGGTTTATAGGAAGCATGAGAGTTTACTTGAGTTATGTGGCTATGTGGATGCGGATTGGGGAGGTGACTATGACGATCGTAGATCCACCACAGGGTATGTATTCCAGCTTTGTGGCAGTTGTTTTTCCTGGTCTAGTAAAAAGCAAAGTATAGTTGGTTTATCTACAATAGAAGTATAGTATAAGACAACATGTAGTGTAGCACAAGAAGCTATATGGTTGAGGCAAATCTTGGATGAAGTTGGCATGAAACAAAAAAATCCCACAACTATACATAGCAACAGTCAGAGTGGCTTTCAGCTAGCAAAGAATCCAATGTTCCATGCGAGAACCAAACACATTGAGATTCAAGATCACTTTATACGTGAGAGGCTGCTAAGTCGTGAGATTAATGTTGTTCATTGTAGTACGGACGAACAACTAGCTGATATTTTCACTAAGCCACTTGTTAGAGAAAAGTTTGATAAGTTTAGATCAAAGCTTTCTGTACTTAAAGTTTGAAGACTTTAAAGCTATGTATACTTCGGATTTCTTCTCCTTCTTCTCTCCAGAATAAATATCTAGTTGAAAACCAAGATTGGGCAAAGATAGCAAAGCACAAAGCAAAATTGGTGATCAAAGGGTATGCACAAAGTAAAGGGATCGACCATGAGGAGACCTTTGCTCCAGTATGTAAGTGGAATACTGTACGTCTACTTGTTGCTTTAGCTTCACATTTTGGTTGGCCTTTGCATGAGATGGATGTGAAATCTGCTTTTCTAAATGGTGAGTTAGAAGAAGAGGTGTTCATGGATCAACCTGAGGTCTTTGTAGCGAAAGGACAGGAGAATAAAGTATGTCGCTTGAAGAAAGCGTTTTATGGTCTTAAACAGGCACCACGTGCATGGTATAGCAGGATTGATGCCTATTTTCATTCTAAGGGAATGGTGAGAACACGTTGCTTTTCATGGTCTAGTAAAAAGCAAAGTATAGTTGCTTTATGTACAACAGAAGCATAGTATAAGGCAACATGTAGTGTAGCACAGGAAGCTATATGGTTGAGGCAAATCTTGGATGAAGTTGGCATGAAACAAAAAAATCCCACAACTATACATAGCGGCAGTCAGAGTGGCTTTCAGCTAGCAAAGAATCCAATGTTCCATGCGAAAACCAAACACATTGAGATTCAAGATCACTTTATACGTGAGAGACTGCTAAGTCGTGAAATTAATGTTGTTCATTGTAGTACGGACGAACAACTAGCTGATATTTTCACTAAGCCACTTGTTAGAGAAAAGTTTGATAAGTTTAGATCAAAGCTTTCTGTACTTAAAGTTTGCTGACTTTAAAGCTATGTATATGACTGTATAAAAAGTAGACTCTACTTTAAGGGAGAGAGTTAGAATTGAAGTAGAATCATTGTGTGACTTTAAGGCGATAAGGATCAGCTGGCCTCGTCTCGAGGTGAGTCGACGGGACACATGTCCCATCAACTGCAACCTGGACCATGTATGGGTTGCTTGAGTGAAGAACTATATGTATAGTGTATTTTCATTTTGAGAAATACAATTGCTACATGAGCTTGGTGTGTAGAGTGTTTTTTGGTCTGTGTTACTATGTGCAGCATGATCCGTGTTCCTGTTCGAATCAAATTCTAAGTTTAATGTTTTCATATCTCCTGCTAAATGCCATTCTATATTGAAAGTGCCAATTCCAAGAATATTGAGTGGAACTCCCTCCATGTGATTTTTTATGGTAGCAGGATATGACGTTCTATTAAATATCCATGAGAGAATGTCATGGCTCTTTCATCACCTATAAGAGAAAACAAACACGAATGTGATTTCTCATAGAGCATCAAATTCTCACAGTAACCCAGAAGGCCATTTTTGCCATGACACATATAGATTATTAACTGACTCACGGAATGAAAATCTATGTGTATGATCTACAATATTGGAATGCATGCTAGCAGTAGATAACTTTATGTTGTTGTCTTACTCAACATTGTTTGCTATTTACAAGTTTAATTTTACAACGGATCGTCAGAAACGATCTGGGGCTTGGAAGAGAATTAGACCACAAGCAGTAGTAGTAGCTACTACTACTGCCTGCGGTCTAATTCTCTTCCAAGCCCCAGATCGTTTCTGACGATCCATTGTAAAATTAAACTTGAACACGTTTGTCATTGAAATAGCTGGATGATATAACTATTTTTTTGAGATGTTCCACCGTGTTGTGTATTTCGATGAAATGTCGCTCTGGCTTGCCAATGAATTTCTCCATTCCTTGTGATGACCAATTCCTTAGACTGCCATAAGCTTTTGCAAAAAATGATGCACGATGTCGTAAAATGTGCTGCAATATCAGAGATACAAACATTGTCAAATTAATTATTTTAAATTTAGTATATGTGCAATGAGATTATAATTCTAAGAGTTAGTTACATTGAAAAGAGATTTACCATATAATGCGTAATATGACCTTCACCCCAGGCATCTTTAAGTGCATCCACAAACTCAATTGTTGATTTTTCAATTAGTAGGACATCAGTATCAGACAATTTATCTTTTCTGAGCAATTTGACCATGTTGTCAAGCTTTGTTCAAACTTCAACTTTTTTAATCCTCGTTGTTCCTTTTTCTTCAAAATCCTTTGTGGCATTGAGTACATCTATCCAAATTGAGTACTGTATTTTAGTTGGTTTTTCAGAATGATTTGATAAGAAACGACGAGCTTTGGATCTTCCTATGCTTGGTTTGCATGGAATTTTTCTTGTTTTCCCCGAAAGCTTCTTGTCCTTTTATATTTTAACATGTCCTTTATGAAGACCCGCTTTTGATAGAACTTCCTCCAATCGAGCTATTGTTTTTGTGGCTAATGACTCTGGCTTAGTATTCCAGGCAAACAAAATATGAAGGTATATCAATTTTTTGATAATTCTAACCTCTCCATGTAGTGTACAAATTTGAACATTTTTAAGCGGAATCAATAATATTGGTTTCCAAGTCGGATCTTCTATATCCCTTGAAAATCTCCTGCTCTTCGACATGTCTTGTGTAGTTTTCATGCAATAGAGGCATAGATGTTTTGAATTTGCTCCATGTGAGACGTTGAACATGCACTTCAACGACTTCAGGTCTCCAGCCAAATGCCATTCCACCTTAAAATCACCTATTCCAAGAACATTGAGTGGTGTGTCGCTCATATGATTCTTAATTATCTCTGGATAATCTGTTTTATTAAAAATCCAAAATAGTATGTCATGATCTTCTTTTAAAATCTGTTTGAAACACAAAATCATGAACGATGTTAAGAGAATTGAACAAAGACCTATAATAACAAAACAATATTAGCTTAAAACACAAAACCATAAATTCTCGAAATGAATTAGTTGCTAGTACTCAATAAAGTAAATTTAAACCTGGAAAGCTGCTAATCACCAAATATTTTTTTTGGACTGCACACTGAAATTAAGACTCTCTGAGTTTATCGTATTGCTTAATGCTCTATTCATAAGCATAACACTAACTCTTTCCAGTTTTTACTTAGAATTTGCTTTGCACAGGAACACAGATCATGCTACACAGTAACACGGACAGAAAACACTCTCCTTAGCAAGCTCACATAGCAACTGTATTTCTCAAAATGAAATTACATTGTACATATAGTTGTTCACTCAGGCAACCTATGCATGACCCAGGTTGCTGTTGGTGGGACGCGTGTTCCGTTGATTTGCCTCGTGGCGAGGCCAACTGATCCTTATCCACTGATAGGACCCACAGTACAATAACACAGTGATTCTAACTTTAATTCTAACTCTCTCCCTTAAAGTAGAGTCACTTTTTATACAGTCATATACATAGCTTTAAAGTCAACAAACTTTAAGTATAGAAAGCTTTGATCTAAATTTATAAAACTTTTCTCCAGTAAGTGGCTTAGTGAAAATATCAGCTAGTTGTTCTTCTGTGCTACAATGAACAACATGAATTTCACAATTCAGTAGCCTCTTTTGTATGAAGTGATACTAAATCTCAATGTGTTTAGTTCTCGCATGGAACACTGGATTCTTTGCTAGCTGAATGCCACTCTGACTGTCTCTATGTAAAGTCGTGGGATTTTTCTGCTTCATGCCAATTTCTTCCAAGATTTGTCTCAACCATATAACTTCATGTGCTATACTACACATTGCCTTATACTCTGCTTCTGTGGTGGAAAGAGCAATTGTACTTTGCTTCTTACTAGACCAGGAAAAGCAATTACCACAAAACTGGAATATATATCCTGTGGCGGATCTATGATAATCATAGTTACCTCCCTAGTCCGCATCCACATAGCTACACAACTCAGGTAAACCATCATGCTTCTTGTAAATCAAGCCATACTCTGAAGTGCCTTTCACATAACGCAAAATGCATTTAGCTGCCTTCCAATGCGTTTCCGTAAGTGCTACCATAAACTGACTTACAATACCAATAGCATAGCATATATCTGGTCTAGTTGTGGTAAGGTAAATCAAACCCCCTACTAACTGTCTATATAGCGTAGCATCAAATGACTGTGACTCATCAAGCTTAGAAAGCTTTTTACCTGGTTCAATAGGAGTGTTTACTGGTTTGCAATCCTGCAACCTAAACCTATGCAGCAACTCTTTGACATACTTCACCTATTTTAAACCCACTTCATGTCCTTTTTGCCACACTTCTACTCCAAGGCAGTAATGCATCAGGCTGAGATCTGTCATCTCAAATTGTTCCATGAGGTCTTTCTTGATCATGTCTATCATCTCTTGATTATTTCCCGTAATAATCAAGTCATCAACATAAAGAGCAATCAAAGCAACCATACCATCAGAGCATAAGACATATAGATTTGGATCAGAATGTGTTCTCATCATCCCCTTTGAACAAAAGTAGGCATCATTCCTGCTATACCACGCACGTGGTGCTTGTTTAAGACCATAAAGTGCTTTCTTCAAGCGACATACTTTATTTTCCTGTCCTTCCGTTACAAAGCCTTCAGGTTGATCCATGAACACTTCTTCTTCTATCTCACCATTTAGAAAAGTAGATTTCACATCCATCTGATGCAAAGGCCAACCAAAATGTGAAACTAAAGCAATAAGTAGATGTAAAGTATTCCACTTACAAACCGGCGCAAAGGTCTCCTCGTAGTCAATACCTTTATTTTGTGCGCACCCTTTGATCACCAATCTTGCTTTGTGCTTTGCTATACTTCCACCTGCATGGTACTTAGTCATGCATATCCATTTGCAACCAATGGGTTTCTTGCCAACTAGTGGTTCTACTAAGTCCCATGTGCTATGCTTAGAAATTGACTCTATCTCCTCTCCCATGGCCTTGACCCAAATGTCATCATTCTTCGCTTCACCATAAGTCGAAGGTTCTTTGCTTTGAATAATGTTAGATAAAAGAACATAATTCGCTTCATATCTTTCAGGTAGTATCTTCTCTCTTGTTGATCTTCGTAGCTCTCCCTGGTTAGATGATCCTAGAAATTCATCTATGTCGCGGCTCTCCATCAATCTCTCAAACCACTTAGGGAGCTTTCTGTCAGGTGATCGGCTTCCTGGTGAAAATGTATCCCACGGTACATCCTTCTCCTTGCGTTTGTCATCAGCAACTTCAATCCTTCTTGCACCAAAAGGTTTGTCCCTACCTCTCCAACCTGTTTCTTGAGGTTGAGTGGTAGTATCTTGAGATGTATCCTCATGTTCATCACTCGGAAGGTCAATGAATGGATCATCATCAGGTGGTATCCTCACTATACCATCTTTCCTACTAGATGTGTCTATCTTCTCAGCATCCTCGTCTTCATACATCTTCGATTCATCAATGATAACATCACGACTTATATGGATTTTGTTTTTGACTGGATCAAAACATCTATAGCCCTTCACACGATCATCATATCCTAGGAATATACACTTGATAGCTTTTACAACAAGTTTACATCTCTCTTCCTTAGGAATGTAGAAAGGCCTTACATCCAAAGATTCGCAAGTGGTTCACCTTTGGCTTCTTCTTCGTGAATGCTTCCTCAGGTGTTATCTTTGGTATGGCAATGGTAGGACTTCTATTTTTTGCTTGTGAAACAGATGTTCCATTATCCAACACCTTCAAACTACTGAACCGATTCTTGTTACCTGTCATGTGTCTTGTGGCTCCTGAGTCAATATACCATGTTTGATCATCTTGATTAGATGACAATGCAGATATGAAGATGCTAGAGTCTTCAATCTCACCCTCATCAACAAGGTTACCTGCTTCTTTTGGTTTTCCCTTGCCTTGTTCCGCCAGAAATTTGCGACATTCACTCTTCCAATGGCCCTTTTTACCACAATGGAAACACTTGTCTTTCTTCTTAGTTTTGCTGGAAGGTCCCTCATCCTCCTTCGACTTGGCAAATTGCTGCTTAGACTTCTTCTTGCCCTTGCCCTTGTCTTTTTTTTGGCGTGTCGCAAGTGCCTGATCGTCACTATTTTGACGTCTAGCTTTCACCATTTCTCGTCGTTGCTCTTCCTGCATCAAGATTCCTGTGAGCTCATCAAAGGTTGGCAATCTTTCTCTTGATGCTATTCCGCTCACAAACATTTGATAGGGATAGGGTTCTACAATGCCGCATAATGCATTATGCACCAGCTCCACATCACGTATGCGCTTTCCAATAGAATGCAGTTCATCTCTCATTGTCTTGATTCTGGTCATGTACGTCTGAATGTGCTCTCCTTGCTCCATGCGGGCACTATTCAACTTTGACTTCAGAAACATGATTCTTGACGGATTTGACGTCTCGAACTGCTCCTTTAGCACATCCCATGCCTGTCTGGGTGTAATAGCATCACAAATGTGGGTAATGATGTGATCCCTCACTGACAAGTTAATAAAGGTCAAAGCTTTCCTCATCTTTTTGTCGTACACTTTGATGTCTGCTTCATTTGGCGACCTTCTCTCATCACCTATGACGACTTCCCACACGTCTTTCTCCATTAGTATGTTTTTCATTTTGAATTTTCACACTGCATAGTTGGAAATCCTGTCCAATTTGCTACTTTCACTCAAAATGGACTCTCCCATGTTTGCCATCGCAAAACTGCTTGAAACTTCTGTCTTAGGCTAAGAACAGTATGTCGAGGCCAACAGTGATGTCAGAAGTTGAAAATAATGACCTGCATTTTTTTTCTTACCAGGCTACTCGCCGTTTTTCCACCAATTTGAAAGCCAAATCAGCGTCGCCTTCTGAAATGCACTCAGTCGTCAACTCCCAACAACGTGCCCAGTGGAATAATGAAACCACTTCTGGCATACTCCGAACACTTTCTCCGCTGCAACCACTCTGTTTTGCTGTACCATACTTGCAAGTACAGTTCGGGTGCCCTTTGTTTGGAGGTTATAGCCTTTCGTGTGGGTCAAAACGGGCATATGACCCAAAAATAGGGACTTTTCTAGTTTTTGAATTGTTTCTTCACTTTGAAGAAACTTCACTCTTCACTTGTGAAGGGACCCAACTCAACTTTCAGTATGAAAATTTTTAATGAAGTTGAAGGCCAGAATGCACTTTACTTCTTCAGGGCCCAGTTCAAAGCTCATCCAATGGCTGAACTAAATCTTGTGGTTCAAATTTCTTTCCCATCACAGATTTTGGACCGTCGATTCATTTGACACCTCATCTAAAGGTCCAAACTGCATGTGGGCATCGAACCATACTCCTGCAGTCGCTATGGTCTTTGGTACACTAAGCTGTCTATTGCGTTGGGCGTGCAAACAGCCCGCGACCTCCCTGCTGCGGCCGCGCCTCCCTTCTCTGAAAATTATCAAATTAAACTCTCCTATGAATCGTTTTGAGCACAATCTAAGGCCTGGAGCAGGGTTGCCCTACTGAATCCATGACTGTAGCATGTTCAGTCAAGAAATTCTGTGGAGAAACGGTGATTTTAGCTCAACTTCACAAAGTGGCTTTTTTCACCTTTTTACCGCAAATCTGCTAGGTTAACTGTCTGGAGACAAATCTCTGACATAAACCTCAGAATCTCTCCATGCCCGGTTGACATTGTGATTAGCTTCCTTCCTATCCTTACGACATCCAAAACGGTGCACAAAAAGTGAAGAAATCACCAGTTATGTATGAAAACCGTAACCTCAAGCCCGGTTTCAATTTTCAACTGGCTTCAAAACTGTCAATTTTTCACCAAATTTTTCCCTGTCTGATGTTATGCATAGGCTAATAATCCCTCTGTTGAGCTTGTCAAGCCTCTATAAATTAGAAACTGTGCACCAGTGCTTCTCTTTCCATCTTCAACCCGCCGTAAAACCCCGAACTCTCAGAAGACAGTTCTCCCGAAGCTCTCTTCAACGGTGACACTGTACTGTGTACACTCCCTGTACGGCTCTGATACCAACTTAGAATTTGCTTTGCACAGGAACACAGATCATGCTACACAGTAACACAGACAAAAAACACTCTCCTCAGCAAGCTCACATAGCAACTGTATTTCTCAAAATGAAATTACAGTGTACATATAGTTGTTCACTAAGGCAATCCATGCATGACCCAGGTTGCCGTTGGCGGGACGCGTGTCCCATCGACTTGCCTCATGGCGAGGCCAACTGATCCTTATCCACTGATAGGACCCACAATACAGTAACACAGTGATTCTAACTTTAATTCTAACTCTTTTGTCTCTTTATTACTTCTGATTCATCTAACTTGAGAACTGATATCAATTTTTCAACACTTTCATTTGTTATAATAAATCTCAGTAAATGATTCAGATCTACAAACACATTGTTGGTGGAATCATATGACAAAGTGCCATGATCTACGAATACCAATGATGTTTTGCAAACCCCTGTTTAACACATCCCTCTCTAACTTGATTTGAAAGGGTCAGGGAATAGGAAATTTTCCTATATGTACTTGTCCAAATGCCTCTTTGATAATTTTAAACATTGTGTCATATGCATCCATGCTAATACCAGAATAATCTTGCCGACTTCACCCATAAGGGCCTCTGCAATCTTGGACTTGATTTGAGAATATCGTTGATTTTCTAGTAGACTCGTCGTTGACTTGGCTGTAAGTACTACACTCAAAGACTTCCAATCATGTCCTTGTCTTTCAGATTTTGATTGGTGACTAAAGTTGATTTGCAGAATAAAAATAAGATTTAGAAAAAAAACAATTCACAATCATTGATGTGCTAGATAAAACAAAAGACATGAATAGTTTAAAACATAATCTTACTTGAAAGCATATATTCTTTTTTTTCGTTGACCCCCACTTGATGAAAGCTCGTCAATACCTTTTAAAATAACTCTTTTTCGCTTATTGTTCAATATTTTCTTCCATATTTTCTTCAAGATTTCATTCTCTTCTTTTGTTTGCAACAAAAGCGTTTCTTTTTCTCTGTAGTCAGTAGGCAAACCATTCAACATATTTTCCAAACAATGGATTTTTTTTCATTGAATTACTAATGCCATAACTTTTCAATCCTTCACAATAACCCAATAGACCATTGTGTCCTTCACACAAAAATATGAGTTGTGTGATTGATCTAAAATTTGGATGTTGCATTGAGCTTGGATTGATTGGATATAAACTTCCATCAACCCATAGATCACAATGTTTCATGTCTTCCGTCCTTTTGTGAGCTGGTAAGGTGGATCCTTTCAAAAAAAAATTTGATAGTGGAGCATATTCTGTGGGAAGATCAACATGGTGATGATATTTAGACATCTTAATAATCGATAGATTAATCTAGTAGAAAACCAAATTGTTATATATCTTGCAAGCTATTAAAACTCGTCTCAATTGAAAAAAAAAAAATTGGAAAAGTTTGAAATGACCTTGGCGCTCTTTTTGATCCAACACACTCCATGTTTCTTGATTTATATGCAAAATCAAAGCTTTGCAGTTATGAGCAAAATGCTTTTTCAATAGATGTGTGTTGAAATTGCAAATTTTTGAATTGCAAAAGTTTGAAATAACCTTCACACTCCTTTTGATCCAACAAACTCCATATTTTCTGAATTGCAAAAATTTAGATTCACGATGGCGCTCATTGTGATCCAAAAGATTCAAAGTCCCAGGGCTTGGTATGACAGAATTAATCACTTCTTGTTGCAGCACAATTTTACTTTTTGCTCTGCAAACTGCAATGTATATCTGAGGCGTAAAGGGTCAAGCTATATCATAATAGCATTATACATTGATGATTCTTTAATTATCAGCAATTCAAATCAGTTATTACAGGAAACCAAATCTCTGCTCTCATCAGAGTTTGAGATGATTGATCTAGGCCCAGTCCATTACCTTCTTGGTATGGAGATCAGTAGAGGTCGCGCAGGCAGAAGGATAACTATAAGCCAAGAATCCTACTTGACTAATGTACTTCGCAGATATGGCATGGAAAACTGCAAGTCCATAGACACACCTATGGATCTAGGAGCTAAGTTGTCGAAAGATAGGTGCTCCAAAACTCAAGCAGATCAACAAGAAATGTGCAGGTATCCTTATCAGTCTGTCATAGGATCTATTGTGTATTCTATGATCTGCACACGACCTGATCTAGCATATGCAGTAAGCACATTATCTCAGTACATGTCCAATCTAGGCATACAACATTTGAAAGCTTTGCAAAGAATACTGAGGTACATTCAAGCTACAAAGCACTATGCGTTGAGCTATAATGGCAAAATAGAAGCTGCACTCACATTGACCACTTATTCAGATTCAGATTGGGCTAGAGATGTGGATACCAGAAAATCCACATCAGGCTACATGTGGACCCATCTCATAGAACAGCAGAAAGCATAAATGCATTTCTCTGTCCTCCACAGAATTTGAATATATTGGAGCTACATCAGCAGTGAAGGCATTAGGGGATATTAGAATTCAAAATGGACCCTTTGTCAAGATGCTTTTTTTGAAAGTCGGCAGTTGATAGCGCGTAGGTGAGTATAGGCCATTGTTTGTTGTGTTAAATTTTTGGATTGAATCCGAGTCTTCATACTTTTCCCATGTTGATCTTTGTTTTTTGGACATCACACACTTTGAAATCTTTGTAGATAAGAAGCGGTTGCCTCCACGCCAAAGGGAGAATCTAGAATATCCTCTCTGAAAATTAGAATATTTCATCTAGTACCAGAGGCTTTTTGCAAACCCAATATCGGATCTGCCTATAACTTTTGAACCGTAACTCGGAATTAGGTCATTCTGGTGCCGTTGCGAAGCTCTCGTAGAGCTCTTTCCAAAAAAAAAATAGAAAAAAAATCCTAATATCGGATCGGCGCACACCCTTAGGGTTGGACCAGGTCAAATTGGTCAACCACGCGTCGATCCGATATTAGGTTGATCGTTGACTATTTTACTGCCCAAAACTTTGACTCAAAATATCTCTTCCACCGTAGCTCGGAAGTAGGTCATGTTGGGTGCCGTTGAAAAGCTCTCGTCGAGGGCTTTCTAATGGCATTGTAATCGTCTCAATCCGAACTGTCTTTCAAAAGTTACCGTTTTTCAATATTAGTTCAGCGCACCCGACCCAATCGTGATATTCCTGTTCCCGACTCCCACGCGCCCATCCGATATAGTCTAGTTTCCGATTTTTCTGTCTGATATCGATTCGGCGCGCCCGACCTACATTCTGCAGCTGCTGACTTGCTACGCGCGCTCTGATCCGATATTGGGTCCGCGAATGGCTCGCACGAAGCGAACAGCATAGAGGTGTCCCAATGCAAGGAGGCCACCACGGAAATCCACCCCCACCTTGTCCTCCACCATCGCCTCCTAGGCCAAGGGGCATGCCACGTGACCCACCAAGACTGAAGGGTATCCGAATGATCTATGTGCGTGCTGAACCGATATTCGGACGTGAAATTCAAATGTAAAGTTTTCTGTATTGTCATGTTAGTGCTTATGTACAGCAAAGCTTCAGAAATTGTTGCCCTCATAAGTTTTTGTGAACGTATCGTATCTCTAGGTATAGAATTTGGTGGCCATTATTTTTTACTAATAGACCATTCATTACTTTTAGGCGCATGTACCATGCTGTAATATTATTATTGGTGGACGTTTACAGCCCCAGATTATATGACAAATGTATGGTTGTTATTACAAGCACACTTAACTAATTAATGCATAAAGTTAGAGCTGGTTTTAACCATAGTAATTAGAATGCGGGCAGTATCGGAAACTTGAAAAACGGCAACCAAACGGTACCGGTTTTCATTCTCTCTCTACCTAACCTCTCTCTAAAGTCAAATTTCTTAAAGGGCCCATTTTGAGCCCAAATTTTCTCTAATGAGATAATTTGTCTAAGGAGGCTGTTGCAGGATCTGCAGTTTCCATAAATCAATCCAACAATACTCTAGCGCGAAAATCAGAGCTGTATAGCTCTATCTTTGAGCCCACGAACTCATAATAGACCTAAGCATATAGAAGTTCAATTCCATTATATATTTAAAAAGTTTTTATTTTATTTATATTTGGAAAATGCTACGTTACGTAGAACCCCGATTTCAAGGTTTTGATTGGTCCACATGGCAACAAAAATAAGAAAAAAATAAAAAAGCATCTTTTTCAAAGGCCCTCTTTAGGCTCTAAGTTTCTCTAATGAAAGGAGCACTTGCATGACGTCCATCAATATGGTGACACATGTCCATTTTTTGATAGAAAGCTAGTGGAGTCTAGATTGTGTTGCGATTTGTTTCAACCCAATTGGATGTGTCTTGTCGAAGTTATAGACATTTGAAGCAAGGTGGGTAGGGCACCCAACCTAGTTGGACACACCGAGTTTGACCCATATTTAGCTTGTTACATCCAAAAACTCAAGTTAAAGTTTGCCAATCTTGTTGGCGAAAATTTGAAACATTGATCTATTTGGCGCCACAAATTAAATCTGGTTAACCCTGTTAACCATGATTTGACAATGCATATACATTAATGGTATATCAATTTTCTCATCTCAACCATCTGTCATATTCATTTTCAATATTTTTGGATCTCTTTGGGTAGTGATGAACTAGAAGGGAAAGCCTCATCAACCAATAACATTTCCAAATGCTGCTCGACGAAACAGCAATATATTTTAAAAGTTTTTATTTATAAGTACACTTGTTGTTGAGTGCCAACAAGTCTTGATAATGAACCATGTCCTTATGTTGAGATCTGAACAAGGGGTTACTGAGCATAGACTTAAATTTGAGATAAATCTCAAAAAAAGCTTCCACACCAGGACCCTTTGTGATAGAAGGAAGAATAAAAAGAAAAGGAGAGACAAGCGGAGCGTAAACATGTAAAAAACTGCGCTTGAAATCGATATTAGGCGCTAAAATCAAAAAATTTGCGTGAAAATCCCTGCCGAAAATGAGAAATTCATAAAAAAATTTTACACGTGTGGAATCTGATCAATAGGAGATGTGTCATTTTCTAGTTCACTGATCATTTTCGTCCGTTCACTTAATGATTAATGCGACAATTGACTTGTACCATCACCGCCTTTTCTTCTTGGGAATTTTTGATAGAGTCAGAACCTCCTTCTTGGTGCTACTACATCTTATTTTGGCCTTGTTGTGCTTGAGAATCCGACAGTCTTTGATGTCGTGATTTGATCTTTTGTAGTATCTACAAAATAGTTTAGTCTTGGCAAGTTGTTGTTGTCGACTATTCTATGGTTGTTGTGGTTGTGTTGAATCTGACTGCTCAGCCTTCATCTTCTTGTCCTTGAAGTTCTTCTTCTTGAAATGTTTCTTTATGTCTTTCAGGTTCAAGGATACGATGTCAAGAGCTTTTTCATCATTTGCTTCCCATGCTGGTAGCATTTTTTATTTTGTCGGTCTAGATATCATACCGTTTATATCCCCATAGCTCATTTTTGATCAAGATCATCCTCATCTTGAATTTCCACATGTGAACATCGTTTCCGTTGAACTTGTTGATCAAGCGAATCTCTAAGGTTAAGCCTTCCATGATGATCGATGAACAAAGATTACAAATCAGATATAAAAACTAGCTCTAAAATATGAGCATATAAGGTTCTTTATCTCAAGACTCTTAGTGAATCCAAAAACCGTGCGCTCTGATACAACGATGATGGGACACATGTGGATAGCCCACAGGCTACAGTGGAATATCTAAGGAAGAGTTTCTTGGACTTTGGGTTCTGAAGACAGAACTAAAATAAGGGGGGAGATATGTTATGGCCCTAATGGGAGTTGTATACCATTGGGGGGCTGCCTTAGACGTAGGGGCCAGGCCTAATTTGGATAATAACTAAGTAAGACCTTAGGCTATGCCTGCATGCAGTATAGGCATGTGTGTTGAATCCTAGTATGGGATAGGATGTACATGCACTGTGTCTATGCATGGGTCTTTGCTATTATATGCGTTAGGGGTACCTACATGCAGTGGACATGCATGGGAGTTAGGCATTAGTTGATAGCACACTTACATGTGGATTCAGTGCATGGACAAGTAGGGTGGGATCTTCTCTCTATATATACCCTCTCCTATGTCCATTAGGATCATTGAGAGTTTGTAGCCGTTATGTTGTCGGATTGGTAAGCGCTTCCTATCATAGAGATTTGCCATACTCCCTAGTGCTCGGGGGCTAGATCGGATGGTCTAGGATTGGTTGGGACGGTTTCGTCCACTACACTCCCTTATTGTGTTCTTGGCGCTCAATCCTGATTGGAGGTCTTGGTGGGGGACGTTTTACATAACCTCAGATTTGAACCGAGCCATATCAATTCCCTCTTGATCGAGTCTTGTAGATTGTTCTCCACGGCACATCTTAGTTCCATATCAGCCGAGTCTGAGCATCTGTCAATCTCAACCGAGTCATTCTCGACCGAGCCGAGTCACTCCAAATCTCTGTTACCAGTCTCAACCAAGCCGAGTAGTTATAGACAACCACCATGTCTTCTCATAACTCTTCTAGTCTTGATGATCAGGATAAAGATAAGATAGAAATCAGCATGGGCAGTCTAGACATACCCAAAATGACCACTTGATACTAGCAAGCATATCAATTCATGATTCAAATTGAGTTCCAGATACCTGCATTGTCTGGATACCAGAATTCTTATCTGTTGCACATTGCTTATGCCTCATACAACCCAACAGACCAATCTTTTCGTTTCATTTTACCTCCAAACAAGGACCACTTTTATATAGCTATCATCTCCTCTTCCATCAAAGACAACATTACCCTTGACCTCGCATCAATCTCTAATGCTAGATAGATGTGGGATACACTCATCAGCAGATTTCAGACCAAGTCACAAAATCAGATAATACATCTAGAAGATTAACTTACCTATCTAAGATGGGATGGCAAAGATCTCACCAGCTTCATCAAGAAGATGAAGAATCTGTTCCTATCGCTACACAACGCTGGAGCAGAACACACAGTCTCAAAAGTGAAGCAGCTCAGTTACCTGCTACGCTCCTTACCGCGATTGTTTCAAACAACTCAGACATTGCTGGCTAAAGATCCTACTATGACCTTCGACAAGGTAGCCATTGACATCAAGGAAGAAGTTGAAGCTAGAGAGCAGTACGACGATAGGATCGAGTCTGATCAAGCTTTCTACAGAAAAAGAGACTAGTCGAAGAAGAAGACTCAACAAGGCAACAAAAGGAGAACAAAAAGAAGGAACAGACAATGAGGTAATGACAAGAAGACATGAGACAGATGCAGACGTAACGGTCGCACAGTAGATAGATGTTGGCTGAATCCAAAGATTGAGTGTGTACATTGTCACAAGAAAGGTCATGCAGCCATGGATTGCTATGACAATCCAAGAGACAAGAAGACGCAGAGTAGGAAGGAAAGCACGAACAGCACATCATACATGGAAAAGCTCAAATTCTCAAAGATGGTTGAAGATCAAGCTAGCAGAAGTCCCACTACTTACCTATGCACTGATATATGTGCAACATTCACATCTGATATTCAAGACATAGTTCTTGAATCAAGAGTCACGTCGCACTTTGTGAGAACAAGGCAGATTATCATAATCATTGTCTATGTAGATGACACTCTGATCTTGTCACGGAGCGACAATTTGATTGTGCAGGTGAAGGCAGATATTTTGAGGCACTTTGAAATATCAGACCTAGGAGAAGCCAAATGCTACATGAGTTTACAAATCGATAGAGATCTTCAGGCTAGGAGATTGTATCTACACTAGTCAAGATACATTCAGAAGATCATTGATGACTTTGACATGGCAGATTGTAAGGGAGTAAATACTCCAATGGTTCCTGGTACAGTACTGACAAACGAAGACTATCCCAGAGATGAAGCAGAACGACAAGCAATAAAGCATAAGCCTTACAGAAGGCTTATTGGTTCTTTGATGTACTTGGCAGTTAATACGCGGCCGAACATTGCTTACGCAGTGTTCAGACTAAGCCAATTCAATATCAATCTAGGTCCAATGCACTGGAAGATTGCCAAGAGGATCCTACAATATCTACGAAATACAAAGGACTACGGCCTATGCTATTGTCGAGATGCAGGATTCAAGATTGAATCCTACAGTGATGCAAGCTGAGCGTCCCTGAAAGATGATAGCAAAAGCATCTCAGGAGGATGCACCATAATAGCCGATGCAACTGTTATCTAGATCAGCCGAAAGCAGACAATAACTGTCCAGTCATCTAATTATGCAGAATATATTATTGCAGCCACAATGGCCAATGAGCTGACATGGCTCAGACAGTTCCTAGGTGGACTAGGACAGAGCACTGATGAACCATTGATCCTACACATGGACAACATCTCCGCTATTCTTCGGACAAAAGACCTAGTGTTTCATTCCAAAATGAAACACATCATCATCAACTATCAATTGATCAAGGATCTGGTTTTGAAAGAGGAGTTGAAGACTGTCTTCATACCGACAAGCAGATGGTAGCTGATAGGCTTTACAAAGACATTGGATAAGGCAATGTTTGAAAGGTAGAGAGCCAGCTTGGAAATATAAAAAAATACACGGTTTAAGAGGGAGTTGAAGAAACATTGTGTTTCAACTTTAAAGCCTTAATATTTTTTCTTGTATTTTTAGACTACTGCATATTTTAACTAGTGCATAGTCTGCATATTTGAATTGTTTGTCGCATAGCAACCCGATTGCTCGGCCTTGCCGGAGCTCTTCAAGATTCTCATCATCATCCTCTTATGCCAAACCTCTTCCATGGATATTTGCTCACTTGCCACACATCCAACTTGGTTAGCAATAACACAAGCATCTAGTTTGAATAACTTCCCTTGACTTTTACCTTTTGCAATCAAGACATACTTCCTTTTGATCATACAAGCATCTCCATCAAACTCCACTTTAAGACCTTTGCTTAGCAATTGACTCACACTAAGTAGGTTCTTTGGAATGAACAAAACATCCTTCAAATGAACATTCCTATTTGTAGAGAGAGAAATAGGAAGTGTGCCAATCATTTTGATTGCACATTCACCATCATTGGCCATGTAAAGAAGTGAAATACTCCTTGTGAAAAGTCATGTGTGAGCTTTCTCCGCTCTCAATCCACCATGGATCAATATCTCCAACAATAGAACTCAAACATGAAGACTTCACAAAAGCATCATCATCTGTGTTTTGAGCATCAACACCATCCTCATCAAGAGTTAGATTATCTTGCTTGTCTCCTTGATCTCTCTTATTTTTGTAGCAATCACTTGCAAAGTGACCTTTGATGCCACAATAGAAGCACTTCAATTTAGACCTATCTTTCTTCTAACCAAATAAAGAAGAATCACCATGATCTTGTCCTTTAGACCACTTGCCCTTACCTTTGCCCTTGAACTTGCCCTAGATGAACATGGCCTCCTCATCTTGAGATGTCGATGTAGATCCACCTCTTGCTTGAAGCCTATATTCCTCATTGATCAAGATTTCTTAAAGATCCTCCAAACTTGGCAAAGTTTTTTGAATAGTAGGACTTTGTACAATGTTAGCATGAGCATCCAACAAACCATTAAGAATGACTTGAACAAGCTCTCCTTCCTTAATGCTCTCATCAATGCAAGCTAACTCATCACTTAAAGCCTTCACTCTCAAAACAAAAGTATTAGGACTCTCTTCTTTCTTTTGTATGATTTTAAAGATTTGTCTTCTTAGAGTCAACACTCTAGATGTAGACTTGGATTCATAACGCTTCTTCAAAGCTTCTGAAACCTCTCGAGATGAATTGGACTTACCAATCTCCTTGAGTAGCTCATTGGTAATGTTCATCTTGATCATGTGTACAGCTTTCTTTGCTTTCCTGTCATACCTCGCTTGATCTTGTTGAACCAAGGGTCCAACCCTACAACAATATCCATCAACTCATGCATTTGAAGAAGTGATACCATTCTCACCTTCCATGTAGAGTAGTTGGATGAGGTAAGCTTGTCATTGACATCCAGCATGAATCCACTCATTGAAGCCATGTTGAAATGACCTGATATTTCTCTTTCAACCTATTCCAATGCACAAAGCACTCTTATGAAATACAACAAATGTTTTCAAAGAAAAATCACAAAGATATGGAACCTATCAATTCTCTTCTAGCACTTATCACTAGCAAATCAACATATAGAATGAAGAAATCTTGTTCTACCAACAATTTAATTAATCTTGTCACTTCCTAAGATTGAAACAACAACCTCAAAAAATAGAAATCCAATCAAAATTAGAGTTTTGACAAAATCACAAATAAATTGAATCTTCTAATTTCTACATGCAATTGCAACAAACTTGATATTGAATCTTGTAGCCTCCAATGAAGCCTTCCTAATGCATCAAAAATCGGCCGATTCTAGTAAGCCAACTATGAAATCAGAACTCCTCAAGTTCATAAACCTAAATTGAGTTTTGACCTACAAAAGCTATTCTAGCATGCTCTAGAGATAGAAGCTCCTCCAAATCTTTGATAAATGTGACTGATCCTTTCATAACCTACAACACATGCTCTGATACCATGTGAAGATTTTTTCAATCATTAAGATCCAAAATCATCTATTGATCTTTGGTTTGAAAGACAACACAATTTACACCATTTACATTGTAGAAAATCAACATCTACTTAATGAAAGAGATGCAAACTCAATAAGATACTGATCAAACATAAAAGTAATGATAATATAAAGTTGTTGTCCATACAATAACAGTAACCTACTGTATTTCACAAGTGTGGATCCAAATATAACAAAATATGAGCATTTTACACGCAAGATTGCAAGATATCATCAAGATAGTGCACCAATGGATAGATGAACCCAAGAGAACTCATCTATAAGCATAAAATGAGATGAGAGAGAGAAGAATCCTTTATCCCACAAGTTTACATCCTTTTATAACAGGTCCATGCATCATTAATGAGCTTGGTTTCCCTCCATAACAGAAACCCTACTATTATTGTGGACTAGATTCAGTGTACAAGGTATTCAAATTTGAATCATCCAAACTCGACCTCCTACTTTCCTTCACTTTCTAAAAGTGGTAATTCAAATGCTTTTAGACTAATATAACTTTTAAAAGTCAAACTCTAAGTCTAATATGAAAATTAGCCTCAATTGCCAAATAAACAAATATGTCCAAAATATCAAAGTAGTTGACAATTTCTCACATGGAATGACACGTGTCGATGGCCGATTCATTCATGTGTCTACCCACATGTATCCCTAATCAATACATCATAATTACTTGTATAGATAGACATGTGGACCACTGAAATGCTGCCATGTGGCATCGATCGTTTTACACGTGCAAAATTTTACACACGTGGCATCGACCGTTTTGCACACGTGCAAAATTTTTTTACTTATACTTTTTTTCACACAAATTTTTACTCTCCAAGTTGTCTCACAGAACGTAATTTCTATGTCGCCTTTTTTTTTTCCAAAATTTTCTACATGCAACTTTCGGGATGCAGAAGGTGCAGGTAAAAACAAATTTACGGCAAAAAAAAAAAAGAAGAAAAACAAAAGTAAAAAAAGTTTCATGCCGCGAAAGGTCACCTCCAAGGCCATTCCGCTGTGGAAAGGGCCTTCCGCCTTGGACAGCGACAATTTTGGATATATATTATTCACGACCAACATGTAGCATGTTCAACACACTCGCACACCCATAGGGAGCCCCTTCCTATGTTAATAGTGTACTTGCCATCGACATTGACGCCAATTACAGATCCTTTTTAATCCAAGGGTGGTGGAAACTTTTTGAATGATGCATGCTAATGCTTTTAACACAAAATTATCACACCACCTTTAAATTTTTGGTATAGCTAGGACTTAGGGTGGTTCCAAACTTGAGTGCTTGACAAGTTATGCATCTAGAATAAAGTACTCCCATTGGCTCATTGACAAAAAAAACTTAGTCGTGTTTCATACTTAGTTTGAGTTGCCACCATGTAACACATGAGGTGACAAGGCCACACAAGGGCAACTCAAGCGCATTCTTTGAAGATGGAAACATTCCTCGGCAATCTAAGGAAAATAGGCCAATGACATAGTAAGGATTCAAATGGTCCAAAACACACTAGCAATTACTCCCATTTCTAAAAAATGGTGGTTCTAGTATGAAGAGGGGTGGGTGGTTTGGTGACTGTGGTCTCAAGCCATAGAAAGTGATTGCTAAAGAACGGGCCAACTACCCTCTAGTATGAAATAGGGGTGATTCTAGTACGAAAGAGGGGCAATTGGGTGGTGGCAGAGTGAGAGTGGAGGGACCCAAGCAATCAACTTGGTGGTGGCAGGGTGACAGTGGAGGGACCCAAGCAATCAACTGGTGAGGAAAACAGAATGGTGGACAAATAAGTGTTGCAGAGCTCTCCAACACACTCTGCCATTATTGCAGCATCACGATTGAACTCTCTATCAAAGTGGGTAGTATGGAGATCTTCGGCCTTGGGCATTGGGCATTCCTATGGTAATATACAAAAAGTAAAGGTAGAGGCAAATGGGTAGAGCCAATTTCCACTGGTTTTCGAAGAAGTCCAAGAGTCCGTCATGGACAAATCCGCCGAACGTCAAAGCAGAGGTGTTGCTTTGGCGCATCCCCATGTGTCTTCTTTTGCTGCAACCCTGCTGGTGGCGGGCCACCTATGCCCTTGTCCTTCACACTTAACGTCACGGACTATTCTAGCTCCTAATCACCGTTGAATTCTAGGATGAACGTTCAGATCCTGCCACGTTTCAGGAGATTCAACCATTAGATAGGCTCCAAATTGCATCTTTGACACGTGGCAGAAATCCAAGCGGTTGGATTTAAGATGGACAGTGCCATTAAACTAGCCCGCCTTCCCCTTGCTGCATTCCTTTCGCTGCTAGCCTAGGCCACGTCGTTCCTTCCCTCGTATCTTAAGGACATCATCTGATATAATATCTACCGTTGGATTATATTACTCGCGTTTAGATTCTGACACGTGTACAATAGTGATTAATGACGTTAGATTCTCGGTACGTGGTAGGGATCTAAGTGGTCGGGCGTCAAATAGCCAGTGTTCAGATTACGTCGAATCTTAGCACCACGAAAATGTAAGGGTACGCCACCGTTCGATTCTGTCTTGAATGCTCACATTCTGCCACGTTTTAATAGTTACGTTGAGTGACACGTGGCTAGAATCCAAGTGGTCGCGCGTAAGATATGCTGTGCGTTTATGCTAGCCCGCCTTCGCCAAATCTTGTTCGATTGCGCTGCTCCCTGCCTTCTTATTTCTGACCGCCATCTGTTTCAAGCCATTTGTCTGATATCTGACACCATTTCTGTCGTCGAATCGATCCAATTTATGCAGCTGCCAGCATATTTTGCCTGCATTTTGCTGCATTAACCCGAATTCCAGTGTCAGAGTTTGGATCGAGTGTTTCATTGTCCAGGTTTCAGGATTTCTGTGTCAGAATTTTGAACAATCGATTCATTTTTCAGCGTTTTTCATACAAATTTCAGAATCTGGTTGAATTGATCCATTGTTCGGGGCTTTTCATTCAAGTGTTAGAATCTTGATCGATTCATTTTGCAGCGTTTTTCATACAAGTGTCAGAATCTGGTTAAATTGATCCATTGTTCGGGGCTTTTCATTCAAGTGTTAGAATCTTGATCGATTCATTTTTCAGCGTTTTTCATACAAGTGTCAGAATCTGGTTGAATTGATCCATTGTTGAGGGATTTTCATTCAAGTGTTAGAATCTTGATCGATTGGTTCATCTTCCAGCATCTTATGATTCAAGTGTCAGTATTTGGATCAATTAGCAGATTTTGGATTGATTGATTGAATAGTGCTGCGATTACGTTTTGTGTGATATTTACATGATAATCGATCGAAATTAATGGCACTTATTCGATAGTTTTCTTGTGCATCATCGGGCTGAACACTGATGTGGCAGACTTTGATCAAAGAAAAATCTGAACTGTCTCCTCTCGGCAAAGGAGCTGCGCTGTTTCTGAGATAACAACGCAATAACGAGCTCTCAGGTATGGCTTTCATGCTACTTTCATATTTCTCAGCTCGCTCACTAGTTTTCCTGGATGTATAGCGTGATTGTCTTGACAAGAATAGAACAGCGTAGATGCCATATATATGCTACAGTACAGTGAGCTTCACAATATTTTTTACGGAGGTACAAGGACCTGCAACTGTCTCGCAGCTGCGTGAGGAGCTTTACGCTTCTAGCTAACACGGATATTTATTTAGCTCATGGTAGTGTTATTATGTTTCTTCTTATCCTTTAAGTTGGTCCGTCGAAACAAAACTTTTAATTTCTCGTCATTCTTTCTTGAACATCTCTCTGTACGCTCCATCTGAACCTCGTAGAAGGCGTTATATGAACGCATTGTAAAATGCATACACTTTAACTTAGTACTGAAATTTTGGTGGTGGGGTGTTTTTTGGTTCTGATAACTGTTCTAGCTAAATTTCATCATCCGGTTGTTCATGCCTACGTAACAGTCATGCCAGGAAGATCTCACAATTTGTAAGATGAAATGTGAGTACCATTTTTGTCAGTTCATCACATTATTCCAAGAAAAAATTGATCAGAAATTATGGCACGCCCACGAAATCAGTTGCACCTTTAGTTTGATCTTTGATGTTTATATTAACAGTAGAGA
This sequence comes from Diphasiastrum complanatum, assembly GCA_029204225.1. Classification (NCBI taxonomy): domain Eukaryota; kingdom Viridiplantae; phylum Streptophyta; class Lycopodiopsida; order Lycopodiales; family Lycopodiaceae; genus Diphasiastrum; species Diphasiastrum complanatum. The sequence goes on from CM055103.1 coordinate 52,841,875, forward strand.
AAAGTAACTGTCTACGAAAGCTGCACAACTCTTTTATATCGAAGTAGTGGTCATTTCTAGCGTGCGTGTGCCATTGTAATCTTATGTTGCAATGGAGCAAATTCTGCATGCTTGTGCTCGGAATTGAAGCTCTGTTCTCTTAATCTGCATAGTCTCCAGCTGCTAGGAGTTCAGAACTGCAAGCACAGATTTTCCCGAAAGTCTAAATTTTCCTGCTGCCAGAGACCAAAGCTGAATTTGATTCTTGGATTCGAATACGCGTCGTATAAGTGGCAACCCCGTGCTCACCTTTGTACGCATTTGTTGATATAGACAATCCGCTTGGAGCACTGAGGATGGCAGTTGACGAGGGAAGTGGCCAGTATCTGCAAAACCTGTTGGGAAACTCACTACTCGCTAGTTTTTTTCACGATAACAGCCAAGCAACATTGATTGTCGCAGTGCTTGCTGGTGTTTTGATCCCTCTGCTCCTTGCTTTAGCAATCGGAAGCAGAAACGGCAAGAAAGTCAAAGAAAGAGCAGTGACAGTGAATGTAGGAGGTGAACCTGGCATCGCCAAGCGCAATAAGAGGTTTCAAGCTTTGCTAGGGACTGCAAAAGATGGAGCAACAACTTTGGCCGAAATTTTTGAACAGGCATGTGTTGAGCATGCATCAAGTCCCTTCTTAGGGACTCGGATGTTGCTCAAAGCGGAGATGGTGAAGGGTAAAGATGGAAGAAGCTTTGAAAAGCTCACTCTAGGCAAGTATGTCTGGACAACCTTTGGACAAGCATTTGAGCGTTCATGTAACTTTGCTTCAGGACTTCTTGCAATCGGTCATAAGAAAGGCGAACGGCTGGCAATTTTTGCCGAGACTCGGGAGGAGTGGCAAATTGTACTACAGGTACATATGAATGATGAGTACTTAAGATGTCTTGGAAGGTCTTGTTTTCTAAGTAACACAGTGTTTCTAGAGAAAAAAATTCATCATATGTAAGGTTGGGTTTTTGTATTTGTTCAAACCAGAAGATATTCAATCAAATCCTTGAAGCTAAACATAGTAATTAGTTGGGCAAGAATGTCCCGAGTGCGACACATGGGTACGGTAGCTAACAATGTGAATTCTTTGCTTAGATACAGTGCAGGGAACATGATAGTCACCTTGGATCCACCAATAATGACAACTGATTTATGAGGGATCTGGTTATGAATTGTAAAATGGTGGTCCAAGCTCATGTCTTGCACACATTGAGTAGAGATATTCGGAATACAGAAGTGCATCATTAAGAAACATAAGGAAGATTGAAAATATTTATATCTCCATGTTAGAGTCATTTTGTGTATATTGCTCTCTTCAAGTTGGTTTCCATCCTTTTACTAGCCCCCCTTTCTATCCTTTACTCCCATGCTTTCTCAATGTCAGTTCTTTTTTTCTTATTCACAACGATTTGTTCTCAATGTTTTACAGGCTTGTTTCCGACAAAATTTTTGTGTGGTCACTCTATATGCCACACTAGGAGCTGATGCAATTATTAATTCTTTGAATGAGGTATGTGTCATTTGTGAAGAATTTTTTATACCCAACATTTCCTTTTACAATAGATCCACAACTTTTTAGTCAAAGAATTTTAAGCTTTAACAAAATCTCTTTTGTAAGCTTTTAGTTTCCATTAGAACAAGCTTATTCATTCAAAATGTTTATCTAGAAAGTGAAAATCTCTAAAACCAAGTCTTTCAAAGGTCTTTCTTAGTGGACATATGCCCTTTTAAAATTAAAATATATAGATTGTCCTCGTACCATCTGAGCATGATTGGAATGTTTTTGACATTTTGAATAAGCTTAGCATTAATGAATTCATGGAAGTTTGGCAAAATAAGGTGGCACTCTAAGTTCATAAGTTCTTGTTTGATTTTCAAATATTATAGATATAAGTGGCAATATGTGCATTGTGGAGTTGGGTAAAGTCTTTGCTTTACCACTACCAGATGTGAGAGCTCTTGATCACATAGCTATCTCTTACAATCAAAAACATGCACTCTAACTTAAAGAATTGCTTAGTTTAAATGTATAAGTTAGCACTATGCATGAAATGTTTTCAAGTTTTGTCCCAAGTATCAGGTGATTTTTTGCATCTCTACTCCGATTTCCTTTCTTTTTTATGAGATTTTTTGCATCTCTGACATATTGGCCGCAATCTTCAAGCTTGTATTAATTTCTTATCCAACCTATAGTGAACTTGTATATATCTTGAGTGCACATGATCAATCACACACTCCATGGGGGGTAGTCTGGTGAGTCAAACACACAATAGTTTTCTCATGACCATGTCATGGTAGGAGATTTCCTTCTTTAATATGCAAATCTACTCTATTGCAACAGTATGAGACCAATTATTCTCATTCTCTCTCTCTCTCTCTCTCTCTCTCTCTCTCTCTCTCTCTCTCTCCACCATGCCTTCGTGGTGCCCCCTAGTTTGCAGCCCAAAACCCGAAAATCACCACCAAAACTTGGCACCAATGACCATGGATGATTGCCCTTCATCATGCGAACCATCTTTGATGCAAAAACTTAAAATTGGAATAACTTGAAAAGTATAGAAGTCGCATCAAGGTATATGTAGCATTGTATAGACATGTGTGTCCATAACACTAGTCATCATCATAGCAACTATGTCCAAGTCATTGACTTTTCTATCTTGGCTCCCTGCAGACAGAAGCTACAACTATTATTTGTGAGCGCAAGCAGTTGAAAAAGCTGCGTGAATTGAGCAAGCAGTTGGAAAGTTTGAAGCATGTTGTGTATATGGAGGATCAACTAGACAAGTCTGAACCAAAGATTTCCGATGCTGAAAGAGACTGGAAAGTGGTTTCATTTAGTCACGTCGAACATTTGGGAGGAACAGCTCCCCTTGAGGCAGAACTACCTGCTCCAGATGATATTGCGATTATAATGTATACAAGTGGTAGTACTGCTTTACCCAAGGTTGGTTATAGTTGCTGGTCAAAACATGGAAGATCATGTTGATGATTATTTCTCAAATCAATCTAGGATGAAATACTTCTAAATATCACATCCAAATATGTAGAATTATGTCGAAAAGAAAGAAACAAGTTGAATTTTTAGGCTGGTATATCTGTATTACTGTAATAATGATGAGTACATCTCATTAGTTTTGTAGGATCTAAGGCATGGAATGCCTAATGTGTTAAGGCCTAGCCCCTATAATTATCAGGTCCGCACTGGATAGTAAAACTTGTTTAAGACGTTTCTCATGAGAATTATTCTGCACAATCCTTCCTATGACCTTGCTAGCAATGTGTCCTGTCCTGAGGGCTGTGCTCCAAGGATTACAACCTACGAAACTGCAATTTCTTGTTGTTTTCCTCCATAGTTTTTGTTTTTGCTTAATTCATAGGCTCTGGTGCCCTGTTTTATTTAATGTACACTAGTCAGTTTGGGCCCTTCTTATTATTCGTTTATGTGATGGAGATTCCTAAATGAGTGGCTGCTTATTTTTATGAAACGAATGGAGTTACCTGCTTTGAAGCAGCTTGGTCTGCTTGCATCCAGTTTGAAACAACATGCTAAGACCTGTATTCTTGGGGGCACTGAAGTTTCAACTGATCAAGATGTCAATTTACTGCACACCGCGGCCTTTTTACAGGATTGACACTGAAATGAGCTTGCAGTGGATTAAGCCTATGTTCTACGTCGTGTCTGTTAAGGTCAGATTCTAACATTGGGCCGCCGCCGCCAATTTATCAAAAAAATTGACAGATAATTTTAACTAAGTTAGAGCTTACTTAGCAAACAGATTCATAATTGAGATCCTGCAAAGTTTATAATCAACGATAAATGCATTGATTCTGTAATGAAAAAGTTCGTCTTTCAGCACATAAAAAAATTAGAATTCAATGCTGCAGTTACTGGAAATGACACAGAAGTAGAGCATCACACAGAATGTGCATAAGCATCTAAAACTTTTCTAAACCTAGCTTCTCTCCTATGGACAATCTAAATATCCATCTATTATCATAGAACTCCCCCATGACAGAAAATTAATGGAATTCGCACATTGTGTATGCCTATGCCCTTTTGAAGGCTCACAGTTCCTGATTTACCTGATTTATTCTTTTTGTATCATGCAATCTCTTGACTGTTATCTTTTGTACCTAAGCTTATGAAATTTGATTGGCTAGAAATCTAATATATTGATATTCTTATAATTTTTAGCCAAATCAAATCACCCCTTGCATCCTGCCCTCCATAAAGTTGCCTACGTCCGTTCATGTGTGCAAAATCATGGCTGTTAGGGAAGATGAGCCTCGTGCTGCCTTTTTTGTTGGTAACCTTTATTTGTTAGTAACATGCATACAAGTTTAATTCTGCTTTTGTAGTCAGGTTTTACTCATCTAGATAGAGTTCGTTTAACATGTAGACCTTTATCATGTTTGCTCAGGGGGTAATGATATCACATGCAAATATGGTGGCAGTTACTGCATCTGTGATTGTATTAGTGCCAGGACTTGATGCGACGGATACGTACCTAGCCTATCTTCCACTCGCTCATGCCCTTGAACTAGCAGCTGAGGTAAGTGGAATTTATCTTGGCTAGAATGCTACATCATGATATGCAGGTTTCGGTCGTGTTCTACATCACTTAAAAATGCAGCTGGGGAGGTGAGCTTTGAGAAAGTTTTGCCATTTTTTAACAGTTTCTTGTTTTTATTGGGGTATTGCAAGTTTTCAAATTCATACGTATGGTCTCCCAACATTGGGTCCAAAACGGTCCACTCCTTGACCCCTTTGGCTTTCAGTTTCTTGACTCATTAGATTCATAAGCTCAGGTGAGGAAATAAAGCATGTTTCTCAACATGCTAAAGGACACAAAAGGACATTATGCAACCTGGATAGAAACTTACTTTGAAAACATGCTGAAAGATGGGAAGACCTTTGACGTCTTCTAAAGTTAAAAATTAGCAATTCCCGAAATTGCCTTGGAATGTTGTTCTAAACCTGCTATGCATTCAAGCAGAGTTCTGTACAAGTTATGAATGAGCATTTGAACCTTCAAAAATAAGAAGGAACAAATAGCTGCATAATTACTTGGAAAATAAGCTGAATAATTTAGGGCCCTTTTCATCTTGGAATATGGTTTTCCTCCATCATGTCCTGGGTCTGTAAAATAAATGGTGAGATATTTGGATCTTCCAAATTCTGCTCTTACACTCGGTCAACACTCATTCGAATGCTATCCTCAAAATTTGGGAGGACAAATACTTATTCTTCAATGCTTTTCTTCGTCACTTTGGTCTACTAACCCCACCAAGAAACTCTGTTGTCAATCCTTATCTATAATAATCTTTACAGCTAGATAGTTAATATTGGATCATAGAATCAATGAACCGTTAACGGTTCAGTACGGTTCTCAGAACTGTACCTTGAACCGTACTGTTCACAATTTTTTTTAAAGCAGAACCGTGTGAACCGTGGTCTTTCCCCCAAAAACAGCCCAAAAAAATCCTTGAAAATGCCAAATTTTTTTCAGAAAAAACAGATTTGTCTCCCTACAAATCTGCTTTTTCTGAAAAAAATTTGGCACTTTTTACTAAATTAATTAATGGCCAAAAAGGCCAAAAAGTTGATAAAGTTACCAAAATTGATAAGAGAGAGAGAGAGAGGGACACAGAGAGAGGGGGGGGACTGTAAACGAGCTATAGGGGGTTTTGGGGGGGAAATTTAGGAAATTAATTAATTAATCAGGTGAACCGTACCACGGTTCCTTGAACCGTGGTACGGTTCCTGCCACGGTTCCCAGAACCCACGGTTCGGGGAACCGTGGGTTCTATGTATTGGATATATTAAGCTTCATTCCAACATAACTGCATGCATGAATAACAACAATTGGATATGCTTGTACTCACAAAAATACAATGATTTTGGGAGCCCAAGCCTCAAACTATGTGATATAACCTCCCTAACAAAACTTAGAAAATGGCTACAACCTCGCTGTGATCCTCGAGGACTTTTACATTGCTGTTATATCGATTTTAGTTGTGGGCAATCAAGTAGTTGCTGGTTAGTAAACTTTGCTCCCTCTCCGTGCCTGTCTACCTTGCTCTCTCCCTATCCTTCTCCCTATCCCTGTCTATGAACCTTCCTCCCGTATTTGACTCCATATCTATCGTTGGACCATTTTCTAGCATTGGAGCTCTTTTGTATGCTAGGTAGCTTGTCTCTTGTCATAAGGTATGATCTCATTTGAATGGGTGCACACACCGCATTGCGAACAAAGTATCGTTTTCATAAATGTTTTTCAAATAAGTTGTAATAAATTAGAGTGTTGCGCTCTGATAAGCATTCCCCTTACTCATCATCCTCAAATGTTATGATCATTATTCCTTCATTTGGCTATCTTGCTATTATGAACTCAATAAAAGATTTGGCATCACAAGTACAAATTTGATAGCAATGGATGAAACAAATAACAATCCCCTGAAAAGAACAATGATTATCAATTATTGCCAATAGCTAGTACCTTATAAGGAATAGTTGATGAGTCCTCTAGAAGAAACTTACGTAGTAAAAGACCATAAATTGTCGAATGAATGTAACAACTCCTAGTTATACCCTACAATTTAGGGCTTAGTAAGGAACAAATAATGAAGTGGCCTGCAAGTTCGTACAATTTTATTTGCAAGTGTCTAGAAGAGCCAATGAAAACAAATGAAATAATAGATGATGAATGGGGTTATTCTATAGTTGGTTAGTAGTAATGAACTAGAGGCTAGTATATGATAGTTGGTATTCCTCACAAAGGTTAGCCAATAAAAACCTAAAAGACACCAAGATATGCCGAAAATCAACAATGTATTGCCTTCTCTTGATAATACATAGCGAGATTTTATCAAAACACTAAACAATACTGCTGCCACTAGCCATAGCTACATAGTAGCAAAGGTTAGGCATAATGAAGAGGTTCTCCCCTTTTAGCTCCCATGCCCCTCTGTCTCGAGCACTAACCATAGCTGCATAGTAGCAAAGGTGAGGCATATTGAAGAGGTTCTCCCCTTTTAGCTCCCATGCCCCTCTATCTTGAGCACTAGCCATAGTTGCATAGTAGCAAAGGTGAGGCATTTTGAAGAGGTTCTCCACACCCCTCTATCTCAAGCACTCGCTTGACCCTTCCTAGTGTTGAAACATGGCAAACTCCATGCACAGCCAATGCTTGCCAATTGGCAGTACCCTGACACACAGGCAAGCAAGTAGGAGGACCATCCAACAAGTGCCACTCATCAACCAAGCCAAGTGCCCAAGTGAGCATATGACACGTGTCTCATTGACCAGTCAATTCCTACTTTTTAGGAGGTCAATCCAACAACCTCTAACTTCAGACCCAATACCCCGTACTAATTACAAATAGGTCAGTAAAATTCTGCTATTTACATTTCCTTATAGAATACCATATGCTTGTGTGAGCCATCTAAAAATCTATAATATACAAGTCCTGGGGCAGGAATATGACATTCCTTCCCTCCTCAGACTTGGGGATAAGTCATAAAACGACCAGAATGGACATGCATGGAGAGTTGTTAATCCCATATACACTCTTGGGAATATGGCTTGAGTTATAGTTATATAAGACTGAGTTTGGACATCCATTGAGATTCATTCATTCATTCCTTGGGTGTGAGGCCAGGACTATGGGTCCTCTAGCACTTAGGTGTGATATCTTCTAGATTTGAAGTGAGCTATGGTGGTATGGGATGCCATGGCTATGACCCAAGGGAGAGAGCTAGAATGTTATATGGGTAAATCTTAATTTAGAGGTGAGCATGGATTCACTCTATGGTTGGGTTTGGTCAACTTTGGTGATTTGCATGTTCTAATCAACATTGTTCTTTATTCTTTTGGGTGGATGTTAGAATTAAATATGTAGTATGCATTATAGTGATATCAAAACAGCTCCTGCTCGAGGATGATCTAAGCGAAATCAAAGGAGACCTTTGGGCAAAGATGGAGTACTTGAGGTGAAGGATCAAAATCTAGCAATACCATTGATTCTTTGGTGTAGTTTAGCCAGGAAAGTGTTTCATTTGCATGTATTAGTTTCCTATAAATTTGATTGCAATTGAGGTGAAAAATTGATTGAAAGGATAACATACTATAATTCTTGTTGGGTGGATTTCAATTTATGCACGATAAATTATCATTTATGGAGGCATGTGCATTTACCAACTAGTGTATGGTTACCATTTGTTTTTTCCAGCATGAAAAATGCATTATTGTTGATAAATGGTAAATTTGGTAACTCGAGAATGCCTTTTGTGAAATGGTCAAATTAGGTTAGAAATGATGTGAGAAAGGGCAAAGAGCTGATAATTTCATGTTTTTAGATATATTCCTCCAAATTGTAACAATTTTGAATTATCTTCATAAAGATTATTAATTGCCTTGTCTTGTTCTATTATAGATGGCCTCATGTATGAAAGGTGTTGCAATTGGTTATGGTTCACCATTGACAATGACCAATACATCAAGTAAAATAAAAAAGGGTACTAATGGTGATCTATCGGAATTGAGGCCTACACTCTTGACAACTGTTCCTGCTATTCTTGATCGCATGCGTGATGTAACGAGGCAAATGGTTGGCTATCAAACTATGAAGATTCACCATTGATGATTAAGTTTTTGAGGTTTGAGGCTTGGCACTAGAAAAAATGAGACAAGATAATATTTGTTATGTCTAGTTCTCTAACATAATAATTAGTTGGGTTTGTGTTTGTTCAAAGGTTGATGCAAAAGGAGGCTTATCAAAACATTTATATGATCTGGCTTATGGAAGGAGGCTTGCAGCCATTGAAGGAAGCTGGTTTGGAGCATGGGGCTTCGAGAAACTTTTGTGGGATGTGCTAATATTTAGGAAAGTTCGTCAAATGATTGGAGGGCGTGTTCGAGGGGTGATTTCTGGTGGAGCTCCCCTTTCTCACGATGCACAAAGATTTGTCAATGTGTGCTTTGGGTGAGTTAGATAGAAACCTAATATTTAAATTGATTTTCTCAACCAAACAATCTAAAATCACGTTTATAATAAGAAGAATCATAATTACTATAAAAAATGACATATTTACCCTTTGATTTTATGTATTCCTTTTTTGAATGATGTAGAGACTAGAAATGTAGACATGTCAATCTGGGCAATATTTTGGTGTATGCCTCCTTTGATCCTCACATGTTTATTCAACGAGAGAGAGAGAGAGAGTGAGAGAGAGAGAGAGAGAGAGAGAGAGAGAGAGAGAGAGAGAGAGAGAGAGAGAGAGAGAGAGAGAAACATAAAACACCATAAATCTTGTTTTATTATGAAAAAAATCAAAAGCAAAAATCCAATGCATGTTCCGAAAACGACATTTCTTGTATCTCGTCCTAAACGAGTTTAAGAACGAAACAATATATATATATATATATATATATATATATATATATCATAGATCCAATGGTACCAGGATCCGCGGATCCCGGTACCGCGGATCCACTGTGGTACCGCGGATCCATACTGATCCGCGGTACCACAATATATATTATTTTTTGATATATAATATTTTTTAATATTTAATATATTATTAATTTTTTTAACCTAATCCCCCCCCTCGCTTCATCTCTCTCCCTGCCCGTCACCCTACTGTCCGCGCCCTCCCTGCTGTCTTCGCATTGCACTGATCCGCCCCTGCTATTGCTATTTCGGCCTTTGTTGTGGTTTTTTCAAGCCTTCCGACTCCTATCGCACCCACAGAGATCTCTGCCTTCTTTCCCCAGTCCCTTTTATAGAGATGGTGCATTCCAACCTTGCCGATCTGTGGGACGAGGTGGACATTGTCAGGCGGGTTCCCAACAAGTCCAACAAGTCCGGTGCAAGGATCGTGCGTTGTCGATATTGTCTGGCCGAGTTCGTTGCCACCCTCACTCGCCTTAAAGGCCACCTACTCGGTGCACGCGCCAGAGATGGTGGCACACTGAATGCTACCCCCTGTGCCAGCATGTCCGTTCCCGTCAGGCAGCGACTTTTGGATACCTACGGGCCACGTCTTGTGGCGGGAGAGAGCACCATTTCGGAGGGTGTTATTTGGTTTTGCACCGCTCCTTACGTGGTTGACCCCGAGTTGCTGCCTGCTTGGCTGGCACGCACGAGGAGAGGGAGTGCATCCTCGTCCAGTCCCTTTGCCCCTCATCCCCCTCAGACAGTTCTGCCTCACGCACCCCCATCTGCACCCATTCCGGTGGATCCCGTCCCACCGCGTCCGCCAGTTGCCACTGCAGTTCCACCACCACCTACTGTTGCTCGCACTCCCCCAGTTTACGACTTTCTCATGGACTCTCCGCCACCTGAGCAGGAGCAGGCCCCGGATGCCAGTGACGAGGCCTTCCAGGATGTTGAGGAGATCTCTTCCTCCCTCCCTTCACATCCGGATGACCTCCCTACCCAGCAGTTTTCGTATCCCATGCCAGATGTCCACCCTCCACCAGTGTACCCCACTTACGCTGCTGCACCCATCCCGGCCAGTGCATCCCACTCTCCCCATTCCACGTCTACAGCTGGTGCATCCACTAGTGCCCAGCCTGTCGCGTCATCATCCATTCCCGTCACGTTCAGTGCACCGTGCTGGAGATCCGCTACCCGTCGCCCAGCTGGGCGAGTTTTTAGGCAGTAGAGCATTCGCGGGGCACATTCGGCCACCCGGCTGCTCAGGATCCAGAGAGGAGGCAGCTACCCATTACCTGGTGGACCATGTTCGGTAGCACATATCCATCTATACAGCGTCTTGCACTGCGTGTTCTTTCTCAGGTATGCATCTCATTTTATCCTCCATTGCTGTGTTTCGTTGAAGTTTCACCCGTGCAAATGTGCTGAAGTATTTCAATGCAAGTTGCCACAGGACTGTGCTGCCTCCGTGTGTGAGTGTAATTGGAGCACATGGGCACTCATTCATATGAGGAGAAGAAACCGGTTGTCAGTGAGTCAGTTGGAGCGGTTGGTGTTCTGTAGCACCAACGCACGTCTTGCCAGGAGACTTCCGACCATTACGAGCGCATTACAGGTGATAAGTTATTCTCCCATAGCAGTTTGGTTGACTCCTGGTATGTTGGTTTCATTTCTCGATAAAGTTGTCTCTCTAACATGCAAATTTTTAACCTTGCAGACGAAGATATCTGATTTGGAGTGCCAGGTTGACTTGCCTATGGACAGCACCCATCCCATGCCTGCAGATGACCTGGGCACACAGTTGATGGCAGAGAGAGAGAGGGAGCTTGCCGAGATGAGAGAGAGAGGGAGCTCGGGCTTGAGCACAGAGAGCCTCCATTGTACGAGGCAGATGAGCCAGTGTGAAAGGATGATCAGGATGAGGATGAGCCCATTCGGGTTGCGTTCGCCAGATCAGAGTGGGATGAGGCATATGATACAGGTGTTGGGCACATGCCTAGAGCAGGGGTCACAGGTGCATCACGTGGTAGAGGTGGGACACATGCCACAGATTATACCGGGAGACGGGCAGGGCACACGGGGGGGCCAGTGGCATACCTTCTTATGTTGATATGATGGAGGAGGGTCTTGATAGGGGGCAGAGTGATTTGGGTTTACCTTCCACAGCTGCTTGGATGCGTGCATCACAGAGCCATAGGCATTTCTATGACAGCACACCAGAGGAGTCACCAGATGACTTTGATTGTACCGATTGGGAGGCCATGCAGGGTCCGCATGGTGCACAGGATGAGGCACGGGATGATCCAGAGGATGGTGCACATGATGAGTCCCAGAGCCCAGAGCATTTGTATTCGGATGCCCAGTTGGACAACTTGATTGCAGACTTGGATTCAGAGGCCCAGCAGATGCTGAGCGTCAGGGCCCCCCCATCCTCTCTAGCCAGCATGCCCTACACAGAGTCTCAGCCAGAGCAGCTACACGAGGTGCCTGCAGTTCCTCCAGTTCCTCAGAGGGTGTACGTGCGCCGCACAGCACCTCCAGTGCCACCGATACCGTTGAGGCCTGCAGCCCCTTCATCGCCATCCACTTTTGCAGCAGCAGGTCTCCATGGCAAGCCACCATTTGTGCCCAGATCTTCTCTTGCAGCGCCCACATCTACAGATGTTGCTCCAGTGGCAGCACCCATAGCACATCTGTAATAGATCCTAACACCACAGTAGGGCAAACACTAACTGATCCACCCAACCTTGCCTACTCCCTGATATAGAGTAAGCCCCTCCTAGCCCAGTGTGAGGACTGGTAGCATGCTACTGCCAAGTGTCGGCCACGTGGCACTGACGTGGCCGACTGCACGTCGGGACCCAACTGGGGGCCCTATCCTGCTGACAGGGTCCCTAGGCTGTGTTAGGCCCGCCATGGCTATGGACCGTGCTGGGGCACACTACTCACACTGTCTTGCCCTGTTGGTCATGTACGCTAGACACGACCCTGACTGTGGTATCTGACCTATCTGTGTTCTCTAGGGTTCGGCACTGGTTACGAGCTCGTAACACTCCCTCCCCCTTAAGAACCGTCTTGGTCCTCTAAGACAAAGTCTGGAAAAATCTTGCGAAGGACGCTGCCCCTTTCCCAAGTGGCATTCTCAACAGGCTGATCATTCCACTTAACCAGATATTCTCGGTATAGAGTATGACGAGTCTGCGTCTCTCTACTATCAAGAATCTCCTCTGGTTCATGTGGAGGTTGTTGAGGATCCAATGGGAGAACTAGAACACTGTCCCCTACCAAATTGTCTGATCTGGTTAAGGCTTTTCGTAACTGACTTACATGAAAGACTGGAAAAACCTTACTGCTGTGTGGGAGTTCTAGTTCATAGGTGACCTCGCCTAGTCTCCTACTGATGGTAAAGGGACCACAATACCTTGGAGACAACTTAGCACACACTCCTGATTTGAGGGTTTTAGAGTCAACTGGGACTCTCAAGTAGACTTTCTCACCAGTGGAGAACTGCACATCTCGTCTGTGTGGATCTGCATAATGCCTGGCTCGATCCTGGGACTGTCTAATGCTACGCTTAGCATGTTCTATCATCTGGTTTAGGTCCTCTAAAAAGTTTCTGGCTGCTTCAACTTTTTCTTGTTTAAACCCTACAGTTGTGGGTGAGCGTGGCTGAAAACCGTACATCAGCATAAATGGGCTGTATCCCGTAGCTGAATGTTTGGTACTGTTGTAAGCAAACTCTAATATCGAGAGATACTCCTCCCAATTAGTCTGCTTCTTGCTGACGTATGCACGAAGCATATCCTCCAGCACTTGATTTACCCTTTCTGTTTGACCGTCCGTCTGTGGATGGTCGATGGTACTCATATTAAGTTTAGTATGGAGATGATGGAATACTGCCCTCCAAAAATTTCCAATAAACTTACTGTCCCGGTCGCTGACTATGCCGGAAGGTAGACCGTACAATTTAAATAGCCCGTCTACAAACAACCTCGCTAACTCTGGAGCTCTAACGGTTGTTTTGGTCGGAATGAAATGAGCCATTTTGGTCAGACGGTCAACTGTGACCCATATAGCGTCATTACCCTTTTGGGTTTTAGGCAGGCCTACTATAAAATCCATGGAGATACTCTCCCATTTACCAGCTGGTATTTCTAAGGGATGCAACAACCCTCCTGCCTTTAAACGCTCTGCTTTATTTACTTGACATTTCTGGCAACTGGTTACATACTGGTGGACATCCTTTTTCATACTGGGCCAGAAAAATTGCCTATGAAGAAGCTCATAGGTCTTCAGTATGCCTGGGTGTCCCGCGCTAGGATTGTCATGACATTCATATAGGACCTGCTGCCTATAATCCTCTGAATTGGGGACACATACTCTATCTCTATGAAGCAAGTACTCATCCTGAATGGAATACTGTTTCCATTTGAATCCTTGAGTCAACTGACCCTCAACCACTGGGGTTTGCTTGGGTAATACAGGCTCAGAATCCTCAACGTCATCTGACGACGTATACTCCGACTCATCATCATCCTCAACGGAAGCTGCCGTATTCTTGGATGAACTGGCACCAGCCCCGGGAACTGGTTCTGGAGTCTGTAACTGTCTGCTCTGGACTGAGTTCCAGATAGTAAAGAAGAATGCATCATGCTGGCATTTCCCTCTCAAGGACTCGAGTAACTCATTACGAATCTGAGTAAAACTCAGTTCGTTTATCATAGGCATTCTGCTAAGGGCATCTGCTACTGTATTGAATTTTCCACGCCTATATCTGATAGACATGTCAAACTCTTGCATCAACTCTGCCCAACGAGCTTTCCGACCTCTAAGCTCAGGTTGATTGCAAAGGTATCTGAGACTCTCATGGTCTGTCAGGACCTCAAAGTTGGCACCATACAAATAATGCCTCCAAGTCTTAAGGGCATGTACTATAGAAAAGAGTTCCTTTTCATAGGCACTGTACCTAGTCTGAGATGGCTCGAGTTTTTTACTCTCGAACGCAACTGGTCGTCCGCCCTGAGTTAGCACAGCACCTATTGCAAAGTCGCTAGCATCTGTTTCGACCACAAATGGCTGATTGGGTCGACGACTTTTAAAACCGGTGCTGTAGCTAAGGCTGTTTTGAGAGCATCAAAGCTCTCCTGCTGTGCGGATTCCCAAAAAAAACTCCTTTCCCTTCCCCTTAAGGAGATTTGTCATAGGAACTGCTATCTGAGCTTATTCCTTGACAAATCGTCTGTAATATCCTGCCAGACCAAGAAAGATCTGAAGTTCCAAAATATTCTGAGGTCTCAGCCAACTGAGTATGGCTTTAACCTTATTTGGGTCCATCTTAATCCCATCTGAAGAGATAATGTGACCCAAATATGCTACTTCTTCAACGAAGAATTCACACTTGGATTGTTTAGCATAGAGCTTATGCTTTCTGAGCAGTCGAAACACCTTTCTGAGATGTTTTAGATGCTCCTTCCTCATTTTGCTGTAAACGAGGATGTCATCTAAAAATACGACTACAAACTTACCCAAGTATGGTCTGAGGACACTGTTCATCAAGGTCATAAAGGTAGCTGGAGCATTTGTGAGCCCAAATGGCATCACCTTAAACTCATAATGACCGTGACGAGTCCTAAAAGCTGTTTTCGAGACATCTTCCGATTTTATACGGACTTGATGATATCCCGATCTGAGGTCTATTTTGCTGAAAAACTTAGCCCCGTCGAGTTGGTCAAACAACTCATCTGCCCGAGGCATAGGGTATTTATTCTTAATTGTGACTTTATTGAGGCCTCTGTAATCTACGCAAAGACGCATAGACCCCTCTTTCTTTTTCACCAATAGGACTGGTGAGGCCCATGGTGAACTACTGGTCTGAATTTGGCCTTTCCCAAGATAGTCCGTTAACTGCCTAGTTATTTCTTCATCCTCTGTTCGGCTGACCCGATACGGAGGTTTAGAAACAGGTGCTGTACCTGGTACTAGGTTTATTACATGATCTACCTCTCTGCTAGGTGGTAAACCATGTGGTAAATCTTCAGGAAAAACATCTTTAAATTTAGACAACAAAGTTTCTAATTTACTGATTTTCTGCTGAATAGAACTGGAAATAGAAACTTCAGGAATAAACTGAAAGTCACATAAGAATACCTGATGGTCTTCGTCTCCGATTAGCTAACAGAGCTCTGAACTGCAGACCATAGGGCTGTTGGGAACATCATGCTCCCCATGCAACTGGATCTCTCGGCCTTTATGCTGAAAGCTGAGGGTGTTCTCCTGATAGTTTCTGTGGAGGGAAGGTCCTAAACTGTAGAGCCAATATCTCCCGAGAACAATGTCTGTTCGATCCAGGTGCATTATCTGAAAGTTTATTTCATCTTGGTACCCCTGAATACCAAGATTTAACTTACTTACCATAGTTTCCCATATTTTTTTATCTTCACCCTTAGCTAATGAAACTATGTACCTATGCTGACTAGGTACTTCTGGTAGTTTAAGCTTTTTAACCAGGGTGTGGTTGATGAAATTATGGGTTGCCCCATCATCAACCATGACTCTTACTAACTGGTTACCAACTTTCCCATGCATACGTACTAGGTCATGCGGCCCAAAGCTGAAGGGTCTCGCTAGCATTGCAGAGGTCAGCTGGCAACAGTGTTCATGATCTTCATGATACACTTTGATCTCGGAAGCCGCCGAGTCACTGGGGAAACATACAGTCTGAACAAGATGAACTTGTTTTTTATCTTTTTTAGTGAAAGGCCCCTTGGGACACTGTCTGACTGTGTGTCCCTTGCCCATACACACAAAGCACAAACGTTCTTGTTTGGCTTTCTCAAAATCATCTGGTTTTAAGGGCTGTATGAGTGAAGGGCGTTTTTGAGGAGCTTCACCTTTAAATTTATCTTCTTTCTTTCTTTTTAAAAATTTCTTTTTAAATTGAAAGTGTTTCTGAGAAGGCTGCTCAGAAAGTGGCTGTTGTCTCGCCCTCTTCCTACCCACTGAATCATCATAGATTTGAGCATATCTGAGAGGTTGCTCAAGGGTAGTAGGCGAGTTTCTCTAGACCACTACTTTATATTCATCTTTGAGGCCACGGACAAATCCCCTGATTTTCTGATAGTCATCCATATTTTTAATCTTTAAAATTGCTTCTCGATACTGCGAGATATATTGGATGAGGGACTTGTCCATTACTGTTCTTTCCCAGGCTTCCCAGGCTCTATCAAGTTCATTCTCTGGTAGAAATTCTCTTAGGAAAGCTTCTTCAAAAGCTTTCCATGACCGGGGAGTCTGCCCAGTCTCCTGGAGATTCAACCACCACTTATAGGCCATAGTCCCTAAGGAAAGACTGGCCTCAATAGCTTGCAAATGGTCAGGGGTCTGTTTAAGAGCATGAATGTTCTTCCATTTGCTGAGGAAAGTTTGTAGAATATCTGCATTTCTATCCTTCTCTTCCCCATTAAAAGTAGGAGGTTTTAAGTCTTTAAAAACACTGGGGTGCGACCGTAAAGTCTCACCCGAAACTGATGGAAGTGGAGAAGGGGATAACTGAGAAGTGGAGGGAAGGCTTCCTTTCGCGGAACTCAAAATCAAGTTTTTGAGTTCAGCGAACGAGTTGTCCACACTGGACTTGAAATTGGCTAATGCCAACTTCAGTTCATCCACTTCTGTTACCAATTGGAGGAACTGCTCCTTGGTAACCAGTTTGTCGAGTTCTTCGGCGAACTGTTCCTGTTCTTCTACTTCCATGGGTTCCTTCCCTTTTCTGTAAGCCAAGGCTTCTGTTTCAAGTTCGTCGAAGCCTCTCTCCGGGGGTTGATTAGGTCCCTGAGGAGTGGTCATCTTCGGAATTGAAAGAGAGCTACCTTAACTTCTGAAGGAAAAAAATTCTAAAAGACTAATTTACAACTGTACAAGGGAAAGGAAACTTAGCTCTTTCTGAGAACTGTACTTCAACAGAGAGAATCAAGAAAAGCCCTTCTCAGCTTCTTCCTCAATCTGATTTGAGGTTGGAAAATGTGCAACAAGATCTGAAACTTTTGCTATCCCCCCTCGCTGGTCTGACAGCATCTCAATTTGTCCACAAAATGGCAAATCTGAAGTCCAAAAACCCTCTGAATTCTGAAATTTCAGAAGTCTCCTGCTCGCTGATCTGGTAGGAATCCTCTTGCTCCAAATCTCTGACGTTGGGGCCTGAAAACTTGTCCAAAAACCAGATTTTCAGAAGCACTGGCAGCGCTGGCCCTGCTCCTCCTTTTTGGCTTCAAACTCGCTGAGAACCAGTAAATTTTTCCCTGGAAATCATAACCAGGTCTCTGACTGTACAACGATGGAGGTGCTGGCTTCTTCCTACTCTAATTTCGCTGGGAAAACTATAGAGAATCCTCTGAACTCAGTGAGAAACAGCTGTGTTTCCAGCGAGCTACCTACACTTGGAATCTGGCTCCTTTCTACTGTGATTTCTCAGTGAAAATTAGAAGTTTGAAGGCTGCTCCTGCAGCGATTCTCCTCCTCTAATCTTTTCTGAGAAACTCAGAGATCTTTCCTATCTTCTGATAGCTTTCTCTACTGCTGCTCCTGAACTCCCTAGGATGGAGATGGCTCTGATACCAGTGTAATAGATCCTAACACCACAGTAGGGCAAACACTAACTGATCCACCCAACCTTGCCTACTCCCTGATATAGAGTAAGCCCCTCCTAGCCCAGTGTGAGGACTGGTAGCATGCTACTGCCAAGTGTCGGCCACGTGGCACTGACGTGGCCGACTGCACCAGTGTAATAGATCCTAACACCACAGTAGGGCAAACACTAACTGATCCACCCAACCTTGCCTACTCCCTGATATAGAGTAAGCCCCTCCTAGCCCAGTGTGAGGACTGGTAGCATGCTACTGCCAAGTGTCGGCCACGTGGCACTGACGTGGCCGACTGCACGTCGGGACCCAACTGGGGACCCTATCCTGCTGACAGGGTCCCTAGGCTGTGTTAGGCCCGCCATGGCTATGGACCGTGCTGGGGCACACTACTCACACTGTCTTGCCCTATTGGTCATGTACGCTGGACACGACCCTGACTGTGGTATCTGACCTATTTGTGTTCTCTAGGGTTCGGCACTGGTTACGAGCTCGTAACAACATCCTCCACTGGCAGCACCCACGGCACCGGCTCCTCCTTTGGCAGCACCCAGGATGTACCAGTACCGGCCACCGCAGCGCCCCTTTCAGTACTTATCGCCGCTGTACTTGCCTCCTGTAGGGATGGCCCCTCCACATCCAGTTCCTCCACCAGCAGCAGGCCCACGGGCACACACTCCTCGGACCTATCCTCCACTATCAGCTGCACAAGGACACCCATCTTTGGCTACTCTATCCCAGCCGGCCGCAGCTTGGGCCCAGCCTAGCCAACCAGGTGATCTGCATGGGGGTGATGAGGCATTGACGGCTCCCCTCGTCCGCAAGAGGCCAGGAAGGCCCAAGGGTGTACCGAACAAGAAAGGCAGGGCACAGAAACTGCCAGGGAAGAGAGGACGACCTCACAGGGCTCCAGTTGTTGGTAGAGGTGCAGTATTACAGCCAGCTGCAGCAGGTGTTGTTGGTTTAGCCTGCTTGGGGGCTAATGCGGAGGCAGATTGGGAGGATGAGGATGACGAGTCTTCCCCCTCGGATACACAGCCCATGCCAGTACCAGACAGGCATAGATATCAGTTGTGAGAGTCAGCTCGGGGCCCTGAGTTGTCTCCGGAGCATTCATATGAGTTTGAGGCAGAGCATTGATTGTAGCTCTGTCATTTTATTTTCAGCAGTTTGATATCATGTTCCATGTTTGGCGGCCAGATGGTCGAACACTGTATTCAGACCATTTTCCATACTATATTCAGTGTTGGACATACTTTATTCGTTGCACATTTTGTATTTGTCGATTTGTAATTGTTATGCTCTGTTTTCAATTTTATTTCGAATGGTATGTGCGTAATTACAATTAGTTTCAACTGCATAGATTGATAGCAGATGCACAACACAAAAATACAACCCCCTTTATAGCATTTCATAAACACATACATTACATTGCAATACACCACCAGGCATGCGTTGCACAAAAAACACACCGTACATTAATTCATCAGATATATCAAAATTACAATACCGCCATATACGGTTGGGGCTGTTCTTTACACTATGTTAGACACTAAATGCTGCCTCATCTACTGCCGAAAATTACATAACAACAGTCAGCCACATACGGCTAGACCCCATCTATTCTAAACATTCCTATGGATCCTCCACTGACTCCTCGACCTCGTCAGGTGCATTGTTCTGTCGCTCTCGCTCTGCCTCCCGATTAGCCCGAGCTGCCTCCTGGTTAGCACGACGGCGGGAAGCCCTTTCCCTGACCATGATGAGTTGCCGCCGTGTGAAGTTCATTTCGATCTGCTCATCCAAATCCAGCTCGACATCGGGGGCAGGGGGCACAGCGCGGGCTGGGTGCTCCAGCTCCGGATTTCTCTACCGAGCCTGTCGCAGCATCTCTGCAATGTCTGCCTCTTGCTTCCGATGCCTTTCGTTGTGCCTTCGGACATCTTCCTCGAGCTTCCTCCTGGCTTCGGCCTCAGGCCTCGGTGGTATGCGCTCCGCCATCTCACGACACCCTGTTGCTCGAAATGGCTCTCACAGCCTCTCACAGCCTCTCAATGTCTCTCACTGGCTCTCTCACAGCCTCCCTCTCATAGCCTCTCACTCGGTCTATGACACAGCCTCTCACAATGCCTCTCTCTCACAGCCTCTCACTGGCTCTCTCACAGCCTCCCTCTCACAGCCTCTCACTCGGTCTGTGACACAGCCTCTCACAATGCCTCTCTCTCACAGCCTCTCACTAGCTTTGTCTCACAACCTCTCACAATGCCTCTCACAGCCTCTCTCTCACAGCCTCTCACTGGCTCTCTCACTGTCTCGTGAGTGCCTATTTAACCCCACAGCCTGTTTCCCCATTTGCATTTGTTGATGATCCCATGTGCTACGGTACCTCTCCCATGTATTGCTCTCCCACATGCTGCACTCCGATTGGGTCCATGGTTTGCTCCTCCACAGTGCCCATGTGACGGTGTACCTGTCCGGATGTATTGCTCCCCCACATGCTGCACTCCGATTGGGTCCATGGTCTGCTCCTGCCCCATGTATTGCTCCCCCACATGCTGCACTCCGATTGGGTCCATGGTCTGCTCCCCCACAGTGCCCATGTGACGGTGTACATGTCTGTGGTCTGCTCTCCTACAGTGCCCCCAGTACAGTCCCCTGTACAATAACATCTTTTTTCTAAATTGTAGCCCTTTTTTCTCCTGAATCTTTTACCCAGTATTAGCCTGTTAAAAGGGTTTTTTTTAAATATATATATATATAATAAAAAATATTATTTTTGTGGTACCGTTGGTCTGAGGGCGGCACCATAACCGCGGTACCACCATTATGGTACCACAGTACCATAATGGCGGTACCACGTGCCACTATGATATATATATATATATATATATATATATATATATATATATATATCTAAGAAAGCGGGGGATGGGCGCAAACGCGCGTCCGCGTCCAGGCGTGGGAGCGAGCGTGCTCGGGTGCGCCCGGGGTGGGAGTGACCACCCCGGGCGATAATGTTTTTTTTTTTTCAAAAAAAAAAAATATAGGCCCCTCCTAGCTCGCTCCCACATGCCCAAAAATAATTAAAAATAATTTTTCCAACCCTTAACCCCCCGGAATCAATTATCACGGATGGACGGCCTCTGGTCAAAAAAATGAAAAGGGGGCCAAAAAATTTTGCAAAAAAACCTATCCACTGCCCATGCCTCCCATAACTGGGATGGAGTGAGAATGGGCTTGAAAGAGCAAACAATCCTAACAGTTTAAACAAGCAGACTGTCCCTCGCTCTGTCGCTATCTCTCTCTCTCTGGCAAGAAGAGCTTTCTTAGATTTATATATCCACATAGTATTGGCAGATATTTGCTTGTGTTCAGATCCATCTCTAGCTAGGTATGTTATTTCATATTTACCTCTCAGAATGGAATGCCTGATATAGATGTTCGTCTTTGGTAGTGGATGTGGTTACCAGTTTCAGCAACGTAGATCTTAAGTGTGACGAAATCAACTTTTGTGATTTATATATCCCCAAAGTCTTGGAAGTTATTTGCTTGTGTTCGGATACATCTTCTAGTGAACGCCAGACATATATGCTCACTACAATACGTCCCTTTTGAACTGTGTATATCCTTGTCACTAACCTTTACTACAGAGTGGGGGACTACAACTTTATCTTAAGTTTGGAATTCAAGCAATCTTTGGGAAAAGTCTCCTAGCAGCCCACTATCATCTTTGGAATAGATGTATCACATGGCCTCCCAGGATCCGATTCATCTTCTATTGCAGCTGTAAGTGTCTTCGTGCCTTTTCAGCTTCTTCGAGGTTGAAGACAAATTAGTAAGTGTCTTTATATAACGTACATTGAAACTGCAAGTGATCTTGAGGTTGGGGAGATGCTTACAGTAGAGGTTTTCTAGCTCAGGAAGTCAGAAGAACAATGCATCGGCCTTCTTGTAGAGATGCATGTTTACCCTAAACCCTAAACCCTAATCTATTCACCACACAAGCACACAAATCAAAACACACGCACACACCCACCTGTACACCTCTCTCTCTATCTCTCAATCTCTCACCATCTCTCTCTCTCTCTCTCTCTCTCTCTCTCTCTCTCTCTCTCTCTCTCTCTCTCTCTCTCTCTCTCTCTCTCTCTCTCGTGGGCGCGGCTCTGCTAGCGCCTGTTTTCTTTTTCTTTTTTTTTTTAAATTGCGTCCGGGTCCTGGGCGCATGCCCGGGAGGCGCGTCCAACTTCCAAAAAAAGAATGGGCGCGCTCGACCCTGCGCCAAGGGATCGGGCGCGAACGCGCCTGGCCCGGACCCTCATGTCTGATATATATATATATATATATATATATATATATATATATATTTTGAATCATGTTTCAAAATGAGATTTTTGATGCAGTTTGTTTAGAAACACGTGTGTAAAGAAAAGTATGAAATGTGTTTTCTTTTTGCAATATTTTAGAATCAGTGACAAATAGGGGTACCTATTTTGGCACAGGTAGAGATGTAGACATTGCTACATTCCAAACTGTTTGATTGTTTTTTCAACTCGTTTGAAACCTCAACGTTGCAAATGTGTTAGAAACGTCAAAACTATACTTATTCTTTTCTAGGCCCAAGGCCACCAAAAAGGAAGTCAAGAGGTCCCCATGTGAGTGTTAGGGCCCTCTTAAGCCTTAACCAACACCTTTCACCTACTAAGTATTTTTCATCCCAAATAGATGATCAAAAGGCTTAAGACCAACCATTTTTTTACATTTCCTTCTTTTGGAGTGAGTCGCCAATGCGTACCAAACCAGCAGCCTGACGCTCCTATGACACATTTCTATCTTCTTTGTTTTCTCGTATATATATCTATTTGATTTTTGTTCTACTCCTATGACACATTTCTATATTTTTGTTTTCTCGTATATATATCTATTTGAGTTTTGTTCTACTCTTATATTTCTTATATTCTTTGTTTTCTCGTATATATATCTATTTGATTTTTGTTCTACTCTTATATTTTGTCGCCTCACGACTGCCGGGTTTTGAATTCAATAATTTGAGTCACTCGACATTTCATAGCTTGACAGTTCGCTTGTCCATAGCTCTTCTCATCGCTTGTAGACATTCGATAGTTCACCATTTCCAACACTCCCTCTTGAACGATACAACCTTTTTCTTTTCATCCGATTCCGATTGAATTTGTGTTTTATAAATAGCGGCTCGTCGAGTGGTTTGGTTAGGAGGTCTGCAATCATGTGTTCGGGCCAAATAAATAGCACTTTGCGAATCCATCTTCATGATGCAGGGTTCTGCTTGCAAAAAGGGCCTTCTCCTGGTCACCATTTATTTCTCTTTCATCTCTCATCAATCTTTCGTCTACTACGAGATTGACTGCTCTTTCGAATGTCATCTCAGACAAACTTAGGATGAGCATTCTCAGTGGCTGATAAGATGATGGTAGTGATTTCATGAAGTACATCAACTGTTGGGATGCTGGCACTTGATGCTCTTGACCAGATGCAGAGTTGTGCGAAGATGGTTTTGATCTTCTGTAGATGTTGATCCAGCTCGTTTCCATTCCATCGCAAGCTCTGCAGCTAATTGTGGAGGTGCATGACTAATGCAGTTGTCCTCACTTCGTACTTTTGTTTTATTTTTTCTCACGCTTCATGGCTGCTTTGGCAATCTTCAATCTGCATGAGAATGTCTTCGTTTATGGAGGATACGATGATCGCCATTGCGCGTTCATCCTTCCTTATCCACTCCGCCCTCCTTCGATCTCCCTCTGGATGTTTTGGCTCTGTGAGATCGGTCACTGACCATATCTCCTCGCCTTTTAGAAGTGTCTTTATCTCGAACTTCAATATGCGATAGTTTGCGCCATCAAGATTGATCGTGATCTTTGCCTGAATTGTAGTAGCCATATTGTATCTAATGAACCTGCTCTGATACCATGCTGCGTGATTGCGGTGCTTTTGCGAAAGTGTGTTGCGCAATGCGCGGAATTGCAGGAACCAGCCAAGCTAATATGAATCACAGACAATGTGACGATCAATCAAGCTCATACAACGCAAAAATTACTAGAAGAACAGAACATCTTTTTACATTTCCTTCTTTTGGAGTGAGTCACCAGTGCATACCAGACCAGCAGCCTGACGCTTCTCTTACACATTTCTATCTTCTTTGTTTCCTCGTACACATATCTATTTGTTTTCTGTTCTACTCTTATATTCCACTAATGGGAATTACAAGATAACTTAACTAGTCATTACAAGAGAGGTTTATGCTAAACTATCAGTTAACTACGTGTAATCTTGCCTATGGCTGAGTGTGACACTTTTCGCGTCTCACGACTACCGGGTTTTGAATTCGATAATTCGAGTCACTCGACATTTCGTAGCTTGACAGTTCGCTTGTCCATAGCTCTTTGTTCATAGCTCATCTCAGTGCTTGTAGACATTCGATGTTCGGTACCCACTCGAACTATCGGCTGTTTTGGGATGTGCCGAAAAGGCTGGTTGAGGTCAGTAAGTACCCGGTCTATTATAGTTAAGTCTGGTTCTGGTAGGCCTGTAGTTAGCCTACGTATGGGCTTGCAGAAGCTGCTAGTACATCACTGGTACCGATCACCCAATAGTCAATACTCAGTACTTGATGTAGATGATTCATGAACATAGGCTGATGTAACCGTTCGTTATTGTTGCTATGATGGACTGTAACCCATAGGTGAAAATCTGGTAGTTAAACCAATTGCAGTAAATGATAGTCGATAACTTATAATTGGTAATGATAGCCAAGATTGGGTAGATCGATGAAATTTTGTCATAAGCCAAAATGATTGTTGTAAACACTAATGTTTCTAAAAAGAGGTCATAAGCCGAAAGGATTGTTGTAAACACTATCTTTCTAGAAAGAGCTACTAGAAAGGCCTTCCAGGTAGCAAAGAAGATGGTCTTCCCAAGAACTAGACAGTCCTTCGATACTAGGTTACAAACATGACTTTAACCAATCTTTTAGACTGAAATTCCTTCCTAATGTTGCTTGAAAGATATTATTGCACCCTCTTGAAGGCATTGAAGTGGCTTCATTATAGAAAAAATCATAGAATCCTCCCTTTAACATTTGTGGAACGGGGCTTTTATTGTACAGAATGCATTGCAATCTGTACATATAGACTGAGTCACAAAAGAAATATCTCATTTTATTCATCAACTTCGGCATTTCCAGCTGTGAAGGCTGATCGTAGAAATGATATAAACAGACAGGCTAGTCTCTCTTTTTTGCCATCTCAGGTGGAGACTTTTGTGTTTGGATTCAAGCTGGGAAGATTCTGGCAATGGCTGACTAGAAATTGATGATTTCAAATCTTCCATCTGGCAATTTGACCAGATCCCACGCATGATTCTTCTCGATAGAATCCATTTCCTCCTCCATGGCTTTCATCCAGTGATTCTGGTCCTCGCTTCTGCTTGCTGCCTTGTAACAATTGGGCTCTTCATGGCTCTCGTGTGCCAATAGAACCATGTCATCAAACTTGGAAGGCACTTTCTTGATCCTGGTTGATCTTCTCTGCATTGGCTCTAACTCTGTCATTGGGGCTTCTGACTCTCTTATCGGCAGTTCTTCTGGTACCTCTGGCTCCCTTGTTAATGCCTCTTCTAACATGTCCGCCACTGTAACCTCTTGATTCTGGATCTCTTCGTTGATTTCCATGCCATCACTTATGTAGATGACCTACGTATTAGGCATCTTTTCTTCATCAACTCCCTTTCTCAGCAGGTCCAGCTCCTCTTCATGGAACACTACATCTCTGGAGATGTAAATGTTCTTTGATTCAGCGTGATATACTCTATAAGCCTTGGCATCATCTACGTATCCAACCAAGACGTATTTAATTGATTTTTGATCCAATTTCTTCCTGTTTTCGTGTGGAATTAGAGCAAACGCAGTACACCCAAAGACTCTCAAATGTCTTAGGGATGGTTTACGTCCAAACCATTGTTCATAAGGCATTCTCCCATTCAATGCCTTCGTGGGCGATCTATTGATTGCGTGTACTGCCGTCCCTGCAGCCTCTGCCCACAGAAACTTGGGCATTTCATTGTCATGCAGTAGGCACCTCACCTTTTCTATAATCACCCAGTTGTTCCTCTCTGAGACCCCGTTTTGTTGGGGAGTATATGGGACATGCAGCTCACAAAAATCATCGAAGGCGTTGCTCCTATATTCACCGCCATTGTCTGTCCTCAGCCTTTTGATTCTTCTGTCTGTCTGGTTCTCGACGAATTGGTTAAATGATTTAAACACTTCGAACGTCTGACCTTTTGACTTCAAGAATCTAATGAACACCATTCGTGAGCAGTCGTCTATGAATATGACGAAATATCTCGCTCCTCCTATTGATTCAGTTTCCATGGGTCCACAGAGGTCTGAGTGGATCAAATTCAACAGTTGCCCCTGCCCTTTTCCTTCGTAGCTTGCAAAACGTTCTCTGCTCTGCTTTCCATACATACATGCGTCGCATCTTCCTATGTCTGTGCTGGGATTGAAATCGAAATCCCTGACTAAGTTTCCTTGTGCCAATTGACACAGTCCTGCCAATTCCAGGTGTCCCAGTCTCTTGTGCCACATGTCGTTCTTCTCTGTCTCTGTTGAAGCCACACGCACTATTTCCCGCTGCTCTGTATTGACTATCAATTGGTATAATCCTCCTCTTCTTTTTCCTATAGGTATGGCTACATCGTCTATGAGCTTGCTGCATTCTCTTCTTGAAAATACTATCAATTGGTATAATCCTCCTCTTCTTTTTCCTATAGGTATGGCTACATCGTCTATGAGCTTGTTGCATTCTCTTCTCTAGATCCATGTCAACAATGCAAGCAACTGAAATCAAGTTCTTGGCAATGTTTGGCACATGCAAGACTTCACTCAATGTGAACCTTCTGTCATTGGGAAGTCAAAGGCTGATTGTCCAACTCCCACAGCTCTGATCACCTCTTTGTCTCCTATTGTCAGTTCCTTTTCCCCTACAATCAGCTCATAGGTGACGAAAGAACTTCTGTTGAAGGTCATGTGTTTCGTTGCAGCTGAGTCGAGATACCATCCCATGTCTGTGGTGTCTCTGAATCCCTTTAATTCACTCTTGATTTCTATGATTTCTGCACAACTGTCTGAAGAAGATTGTTGGCTGATCTCTTCTGGTTCATCTTGCATTATAGCCATGAATGCTATCTTTGTCTCATCCTCCTCAGCTTCAATCTCCGTCAGGTTCGCTTCTGCACTCAGCCTTCTCTTGACATCTTCACGCTTCTTTGGACACTGTTTCACAAAGTGCCCGATCTCGTCACAATAGTAGCACTTCACATCATAGCCCTTCTTCTGTCCTTCTTTCCACGACTTCTTCTTGGAATCCTTCAAACTTTCCCCCCGCTCAGTGTTTTGATCTTTCTTGATCTTGAAGTCCTTGAATCCGCTTATGAGAGCAACATCAGTTTGCCTGTCATTGGCTTCTCTCCTTACCTCATCCTGAAGTAATCGATTGCATACATAGTCTACTGTCAGCCTTTCTTCCATCCCTTCCAGATTGATCAACAGGGCCTCATATTGGTCTGGCAAGCTTCCCAATATTCTGTAGATCAATTGCCTTTGCTCCACCGCCGCGCCTGCTTTGTCCAATTGCCGCGCCATGGTCTTGATCTTCTCTAAGTGAGCACTCATGCTGTCACCGCTACCCATTCGTATGTTCGCCAGGTGAAGCAGAATGTTGGCTATCCGTTGCGCTTCGTACGCCTCCTTCAGCTGCGTCCAGGCCTCCATCGATGTCTTGGTGTGCCTGACTCGATCCACCGGTTATCCTAAGTGTGAATTGCTTATAACTAACATGATTAATACCCCTTTGATTTGTTGTCCAGAGCTGTTGAGGTATAATACTCATCTGCGATCACGGCAAAAGCATCTGCCTTATCTTCATCTGCTTCAACAATGTTTGCCTGATCTGCACCCTTTCTTTTATAGTCTTCTTTTTCTTGCAACATTCTCTTGCAAAGTGTCCACGCCTGTCACAGTAAAAATATTTCTTTTATGACCTGTCTTGCCACCCTTTCTATTTTCTTTTGTACGCATCCCAGGCGCCCTTGGCTGTCTCATGATCCCTTACATGGGAAATGGCTGCCTTCCCAAGTGACATGCAGATCAACATGTGAGCTTTCGGCTCCCTGCTAGCTACCAGCTCGGCCTGCGCATAGCTTTTAACACGACCTCTTGATCCAGTTTTATCGTCTCTGTCCCTGCCACTACGCCCCATAGCCCCTTCTTTTTGATCAGAATCTTCATTTTACAGCTCCAGGAAGTATAATTCTCTCCCTCCAGTTGATCGATCATCTTAGCTTTCATCGATCCCTCAGACGCCATCCTATGCTTTATCACAACTTGATTGTCCTCCGTGATTCGCGATAATGATATGGATCCAATAACACGAGCTAATTCGTGCTGGAGAAAAGGTAATGATGTCTGAATGCAATTTGCAAACGTGTCCCCCACTTTTTTCTTTTCACGCGAGTGGGCCGATAACCATTGAAAGAGATTTAGTATCAACCAAAGATTCACTACGTTGAACAGCAAATGGCATTCAGATAATTCACAGCAAGCAAGGATCATCTCATCTTCAGCGCATCATGAATCAAGAAAAAAACTCATAAACATATAATAGCAAAAACCGTGTCGATCCATTCGTGTCATATGTACATATATTCGTGTAAGCCTTACACGCCCATATTCCAAAAGAAAGGTCATGTGCCTATGTGTCCTGTGGGTTTAACTAACGGGCATCCTTATGGCAAGAAAGCTCATTACATAGCGCTTAGTTACATATGGCTAGAATTGCCTGATGGTGCACAAGAATTGTCAGGTGCACGTTATGCACCTGGTGCTTGATGCCCAGCATCGAGCAGGGCATCGAGCACCCATCGTTGTGCACCAACAATGAGATTTAAAAAGAAATATCCATTCCGGTGTGGAAAGTAATTGCCCACTTCATTATCATGACCTTTTCATGCAGGAGATTATTGGATTTCATGCAGCAGACACAGCATGAGGCTTTTCCGTGCGATGATTCTATCTTCTCAAGTTCTGATTTGCAGAAATTAGCTCTCCGTTCAGACCATTTGCACTTGCTATTTAATTCGTCGAATTTTCAAATTTGAATATAATATTTCAAGCCCTCATACATCGGACTTCGAAAGTCTGCACTTCCAATCTCATCGTCTCTGATGTAAATGGCACCAAATTTTTGTGATGAGGGTGTCGTTTAAAAAGATTCCAATCACAAACTAAAAACCAAATAACGCTCTGTACGGAACTTGGGAGAAATTTCTTCTTCGTACAAATCTGTACGGGACTGTTTACAGTGAGCCCATACTGTACGCCAAGGAACCAAGGCAAAAGGTTTTAGATTGCAGTCTGTCTTCATTGTTTGCCATGCTTGTACAAATCTGAGTGGCTCGGATCTTAAGTCGCATTCAGTTGATATATACAGAATTGCACAAGTTTCTTTAGCTGGGTTCTTGTTTATGTACATATCTGATACATTCCTCTGAATCCTATGCTTTTGCCATACATAGCATATACTGATCTTGACTTTAGCTCTGAGTCATATTTATGTGCACCTAGTAAACAGTCTACCCACCATGAGCTTGTTTATTCTTTTAAATGTCATCTCTTTGTATTTCACTTTTGCTCTGAGGTATATTTTTGTGCACCTAGTCTGCCCACCACGAACTTGTTTATTCTTTTATACATCGTCCTCTGTGCATTTCAGTTTTGCAGAGTACTAATCTTGCCTGTTCTTTAGGGTACCTATTGTACAGGGCTATGGTCTGACTGAGACCGCTGCTGGGTCAACATTTTCTGAATGGGACGACACTTCTGTTGGTCGAGTGGGCCCTCCTATGCCACATTGCTACATCAAGGTACAATGTGTATGTTGTCTTCGAATACAACTGTTTGTGTGTGATAATTACAATGAAGCACTGTTATTGATAGCAGCATTGCTACTTTGAGAGTCTGTGTATGAATATAAGTTTTATAGTCGAGTTTCAAAGCTACAAGCTGGTGGAAACTGAAAGTCACGAGAGCCTCACAGAATATGAGGTGGAAGCTACAACTTCAAGGGATCAGCTGTGCTACCTGATGAGTATCAGTTTTATAATCTAGTTTCAAGGCTACAAGCTGGTGGAAACTGAAAGTCACTAGAGCCTCACAGAATATGAGGTGGACGCTACAACTTCAAGGGATCAGAAACGTCTAATATCCAGACAGTCCAAATCCACATCAATATGGTAGACTTAGAATAACGAATATCCTGGTCATAGGTAACAATAATACCTTGGTCATAGATAACAATAATACCCTGGTCATAGATAACAATAATACCCTGGTTTGGTGAAATAACTACGTCAAAGTCTTTGTGCTAGCTGAGGCGAACAAATCACAGATGAAAATTTGCCCTAACAAATACAATCATAAAGAGAGAGCTATATGCAGGCATTGGAGGTCATTCCCAAGATAAAATTCAAAGATTTTCTATTTTACCCCAGTGAAGTATTTAAAGTTTCAGTTTATTATTCTGACTATCCTTATGTGCTATCAAATGACTGAAGTGTGAAAACAGCAACATCCAAGATTTTTTGAAACTGAGCCGACTATGGTATTGGTGTAATCACTTCTTGAAGTATCATAAATCGGGAATTTCTAGAATGACCAAACAAATCAGCAACATATTCACAAAAATAAGTTATAGGTAGGTGGATATATCTGAATTAGATAAGAATGAGTTAACCAAGAATGTGAGTCTTAGGAGTTTGCCTTTATAATAGTTGAGCTGTTACCTTGTTGGGATGACATCAAGATCAGTTCTACATAATGTTGTGTGCACTCCATGTGTAGCTGGTAAATTGGGAAGAAGGTGGGTATCTGACAACCGATGAGCCAATGCCCCGAGGAGAAGTCGTTATTGGTGGGCTGAATATCACCAAAGGGTACTTCAAAAATCAAGCCAAGACAGATGAATCTTACAAGGTCAGGCAAATTTTACTTTGTAGTTCTATTGGATACTAGGAGCCACACCAAATCTTAATGTAGCGTTTTAGTGTTATCTGTAGCCTCTGGAATAATCTCATAATCAGCAATATAAATGCTTGGCCTCTTTGTTTGAAGGTGGATGAGAGAGGCTTGCAATGGTTTTATACTGGTGATATAGGGCGTTTCCATCCTGATGGTTGCCTTGAAATTGTGGATCGAAAGAAAGACATTGTTAAACTGCAGCATGGTGAATATATTTCGCTTGGCAAGGTATGCAGAGAGTGCCTGTTTATAAAACCCCATGAGAAGTTGATGATTTTTCTTCCTCTCTTACTGCACTTGCGATATCCTAAACTCAATTTCTAACTGTAGAACCACACATGACATCCAGAACATGGTTGCATTTTCAGATTTGCATTCTTTCTTTTTTTCAGGTGGAGGCAGTCATGTCAGTGAGCCCATATGTGGACATCATCATGCTACATGCTGATCCATTTCATAGTCACTGTGTGGCACTTATTGTACCATCACGCATGGCTCTTGAAACCTGGGCAAAGAAAACAAACTTGAATTATGAAGACTTTCCTGATTTATGCCAGAGAAACGAAGTTGTCCATGAAGTGCTGAAATCACTTTTGGAGGTAAGTTGTTATGGTAAGAAAGAAAATAGATGTAAACAAGTACTTTCCCTGACAAAAATTTGAAAAAAGTTTTGTAACTACTCTTTGGTCTCAGCATGGAAGAAAGAATGATTTATTTTGAGGGAATGTGGCCATGCATTCAAGAATGCATCCACATATGCCAATATAACGATAAAACTAACACAGTAATCTCCAACTAGATATCAAGGTAATCAACAAAAGAGTGGTTGGTGGCCCTCCTACAAAGGAACATTGCCTCAAAAGGCTCTCCCTCGAAGCTCTCAATCCCTATAACTCTCAAGAATAAAATTAAAGGAGAAATTGTTTATTTATTCTCATTCGACCACCTAGAAGTCTTCGCCTTACGATATACCAGTGAAGAAATGGACCCAATTTGATTAAGTAGGTACTTAGTGGGCTACATGAGTTAAGTGCCCATAGCTAAAAACTAACTAAAGTTCTTAAATAAATGCCAAGTTAAAAAATGAAGGGTGCCCAGAATTAGATCTCAGAGGCCCAAATCAAAATGTGCAGCCATAGTCCATATATATCTCCTAATTTATAAAAATGACTCTCTCCTCAATAAGATGATGTGCTTGATTGCAAATATACAAAGAATGCCAATGTTGAAAATAAAAACACAAAATCTCAAAATCCATATACTAAAGAAGAAAAAGAAGCATATGCCAAAGATTAAGCTGAAGAATTGGAGCAGTGAAGGGAACCAAATCATACAAGTATGCCAAGAATTCCAAAATTATGATGAGTACAGAGTGTGATAAAGTCTTTCTACAAAATTATAGATACCATGCCATGTTAAACCGAAGTGCAATTTTTAAGCCCTAATTATGACTCCATAACTCGAGCTAGCTAACCTATGAGATAGAGCTACATTATCTTGCTAACTGAGCGATGTGAAATAGTTTCAAAACATCTCCTTTTCGGGGTAAAAGCATGGAACTTACCTTATTTGAAGAGTTATGCAGCACCCAATATCACGATTGAAGTTGCTCAGGTGCTACAATCTACTAATGGCAGCAAGTAGATAACAATAGGCCATCCATGTTACTTAGTTTGAAGCTTCGTGTTCTTTGGTGGCTATTTCACTTGCATGTTCTGATGTCTAGATGCAATATTCCAGACAATGATTTAAAGGGTTTTTTATGCTGACCAACGTTTGTAAATTTGTCATTTCTTACAAAAGGTAGGAAACCAGGCCAAACTACACCGATTTGAAATTCCGACCAGGGTCAAGCTGTTTCCAGAAACGTGGACTCCAGAAAGTGGTCTTGTGACTGATTCCTTAAAAATCAAGCGTGAAAAAATCAGGAAAGTTTATGCAGATGCCTTACAAGATTTATACAAAAGCTGAGCAGGTTATTGGATTGGACTTTGACGAAACATGGGCTGCCTTTTTTCTATTTTATGGCTATGTTGGTTCAGAAAAACTGGGTTAGCATTTCATTGATCTTGCCACACGAGTCATGTATTTGGGCAAGGGCTAACGGCTCATTGGTTGAAAGTGTAAACTCCTGTTTTGGAGTAAAATAGACTAATAGGGGCTCCAAAATAGTGCTTTTGCGTATTATGTGCAAAAGCAATGTGGGTCAGTGTTCACTTTCCAGTTTTGAATTGTCAAGGCAAGTTATGGAATAAGTTGACTAAATAATCAGAGGTTTTAAAATTTTTCAACTATCACTCCTGAACTGCCTCAGGCAGTTCACATGAACTGTTTGTTCTTTGTATTCTGATTATTTGATATTTAATTGGCACATGCTGTTTTGATTACTATGCATGTTTCCTTTTCGCTTGAAGCGTGTTGTTTTACAGCATTCTATGCATTTCCATTGACATGCATTGATAGAATTCGTAAAGGTTCTGAAGATAGACTTGATCTATAAAAAATGTCATCATTTGACTCTATAGTACAGAGTCAGTCTTCAACAGATACTATCAACAATGGTCGATATCTCTCTATAGGACAATCTGAAATCTCATTACACCATATGTTCCAATGATTATAGATAGATTTGGGAAAGATGGACAGAGACAACTCATATATTTTTAGAGAGAGAGAGAGAGAGTTGGAGTGGGTCATAGGTGGTCCCCGTATAGAGAGAGATTGAGTTGAATGTGCCATTTTGGTAGCATCACTCAATCCTTTAGATAAGTAAATGAATTTTCCACTGACCTTTCCATTGGGGAAGCCTACCATGAAAATGGCTTGGCCTAATGGCCTCAACATCTTTCATGGTAGGATTTCCCAATGGAAAGGTCACTGAAAAATCCAGTCCCCCATACAAAAAGGTTACATCTATGGTCGATCCTCCTCCAACCTTTTATCTAGATTAACTCATCTAACCTGTGTCCTGCCTATCGAGCATTGCACAAGCAAATTACATGAAAATTTTCTAGCTTAACTGTGCTAGCTAATGTCTAAACAAGTTTTGCTCACATCAGAATCCACAACAATAAAGTATAAAAACAAATAATGTTTAAACAAAATGTTTTTCCAAATTGGAAACTTTAGAGATAGTGATAAGTACATTATGATTCCACTTTATTACTCACTCTTTACATAGTTAAATGGCTTAAATAGCATCAGACCAAGGAATCGAAATTCCTATATTGGGTATATGCTTGAGAACCATACCATTTTCTCCGCTTTCGTCGAGATCGGTTTAAAAAAATTCATTTCCAAAATCGATTATTATAGCTTAACCAAAGGTCCAACAGTATTTAAGTTCCCAAAAAACCGGCTTAGCCAAAAATGTTAAAGTAATAAAGTCTGAAAACATGCGTATTGTCCCTAGAGAAAGGAAATCCAAATTCCTTCAACTCACATTACGAGAAACAACAGAAAATCCAAGGCTAAATTTTGACAATCAATCACCAAGGAATGTTATTCCTTGTCCACTTCTTATTTGGTTGCCACAAAGTAACTAGCTTTGGCCAATAGTTGATATTGGAAATGTGTTACAATCTTTGTGCTCCTATGGAAGTCTCATCCACTGGAGGCTCCAAATATTTCGTCACCTATATTCACGATTACATTAGAAGAGTCGGATGCTCAAGCAGAGGAGTCAAACATTGGAAACCTTCAAAGCTTTCAAGTAGTTAGCAGAGAATGAGACTGGAAAGGAAATCAAGAGGATTAGAAGTGAAGTTTTTTGCTAAATTTTAGTATGCTTTAATATTGCTAATTGACAGTTCACTTATAGTGCAAGAGGAGCTAGTTCTCTCTAGAAGTGTTTGAGAGAGAGAGAGAGAAAGAGAGAGAGAGAGAGAGAGAGAGAGAGAGAGAGAGAGAGAGAGAGAGAGAGAGAGAGAGAGAGAGAGAGAATTTGTGTGTTGTGGGCATGAGAATGCTTGAAGCGATTTTGAGCGTTTTTTTCCTTGTCTTGGTTGTTACTTCATGTGATTTGATTTTATAAATAGGATGCACGGTTTCTTGATGTGAATAAGAAGGTGATCTAAAATCATTGTGGTATCACATTGCTATCTCGGTAAAGCTAGTGTTGACTACAATCCATGAACATTCCTTCCAATGTTTCAAGGTGAGCTCCGGAACAGGTCCTTGCCCAGAACATGCTTTTTTTTTTGGATATGGGTGTCAAAAAATAAGTCTTTTGATGGGGGATTTGATGGTAATTTTTGCAAAATGATTTTATGTACTGTAGGAGCCTACTTATCCTTGACAACACCTAGGTATTACTGATTCACTGATTCATGATTCATTGATTCACTAATTAGTGGATCTAAAATGTTGTCAACTTAGCCGCTAATGAAATTGGCACGCTATACCCTATACTAGGAATTCTAAACAGGCAAATTGTAGCAATGGCCTCAGTAGGTTTTTTGGTTTTCTACTATTTTGATTGGTTTTTAAATGTGTTTGCAAATTTTTTTAAAACTATATGGGTAAAAACAACCGTAAATAGGTGAAATTAAACTAATTAAGACTATATGTAATATATATATATATATATTAATGGTACGGAACGGTTCTGAGTTAAGGAACCGTTCCGTACCATGGAACCCGAATTTTTTTTTTATACATAATGCTCAATGGACCTGCTATTTATAACAAATAATATGACATTTGACCCTACATGGTAGCGGCTAGAAACCTCTCCAAAAACCTAGATTTTCATGACTAGATGCAATATGTCTCAACTAGCCAATAAAAATGAGTCTAAATCCGATCTTATCAAGTTATCTACTTGCTAAAAATAGTAAGGACAGTATTCCTGGGCCTTATTGACACAAAAAAACTTAACTCTAAGTTGAAATTGCATATTGGCCTCAAAATTGCCAACTTAACTAGTTGACATTTTTCAAACTCCCTCTTCAACTAGTTTTACCACAACTTTGATCCATCTTAAGAATGATCTCTATTTCAATAATAGACCTTATTTCTATGGTTTTATAATGCAAAGCAATATATTCAACTTTACTCAATCGTATTCAAATACATAAGCAGACTAAGGAACCACTATATGAAGAAATATATGTCGAAGGCCTTACGTCGAAGGCTTTATGAAGGAATGTATTTTAACGGAAGAACATATGAAGCGACACTATCCTATTAAATGGATAAGACTGAATTTCGAATATACTATAATGCAGTTGGAGCATTCGCAACTCTTTGTACAATTGCAACTATACACGTGTAATCATGTAATTAGTCCAAAATGACATGGTAGAAAACCAATTTAGCAGTTTATACACATGTCAACATTTCATTAGTCTAGACTAGATAGCTTCTTGGCATACAGAAAATCATGCCCTCTTGTCGAAAGGGTGTGTTGAACTCAGACCTATTCCTATATGTACTCCATTTTCATTCCAATGTAACAACGAGATTTTGCATTTTTCTCTATTCTATCTTTGAGAGAAACATCTTATCTTTGTTCTATCTCGATCAACTTTGATAGAGAGACATTGTCGATGGATCCGACCTTTTATAGACTTTTGTCATGTCTGTGGAGTCTGATAATTTCATTAAGAGTTCTGTCAAAACTGTGTGTGATGTTACTTCTTGAATTCTATACTCGACATTAAAGTAGTATTGGCTGCTAGTTGTTCAAATATCTATCAAAAATAATAATCTCATTATTCAAAACCACATAAAGTGCAATAATCTCCAATATTCATACGTTTATCATCTCTATGGGAAGGATTATCTTTTATACTACATTAAATCTAACTATTTGAAGGGAATTCAGCTACGACATAAGAGTTCATCTTTTGGCGCTGTTGCCGACGATGGTAAATATAAATTGGAGACTTTGCAGAAAAATCTTGGACGCTTATGAAGATGAATGTCAAGCGCAGAACGCAGTGCTAAAGCAAACGGTTGGAACGTTATCAAATATTACGTGAAGACTTTTTCAAGGAAATTCAGGAAGCTATTCAAAGTCGCCGATCATCAATCTCATCTTATCAAGAACCTAAAAATTTGTTTGAAAATATTTACAATAATCTTGACAATTCTTTTCCTGATATAGTTGTTTCTAATATTCTTAAACCAGATCCAGGCCACCTATACCAGATATGGAGGCTCCTCTACCGAGATTCACTCCTATTTCCAAGATCAAATATGATTATTTCAAAGGCACATTGTTGGATGATGCTGATGTTGGATTTTAATGCTCAACCTTAAATCCTTTTGATAATGAGCATCTTGAAAAGCCATTCAAAATAGAGATTTTTTCGACCTTGGGATTGGTTTGGATTTTTTCTAACCCTTCACTAAATTATCCGGGCGTATTCGACACTGGATCGGATCGGATCGGATCTAATTTTTTCGACCCCGGAAAATTCGACCCTCAATATATGTTTCGACCCTGTGTATATTTCTTGACCCTTTGTAAAATATGACCCTATGTAATTTTTTGATATTGTCGGTTAGAAATCTGACCCAATGACTTTACATTGATGTCCGCCAACTTTGCACATGCATTTATGGCATAAAGGCGGTTGTAATAACTGTAGGAAATTCAGTTGTAGATATTTTTAGTATATCAAACTTAGAATCTTCATCAGAAAACTTCTTCTGATATTCTGAGTCTGATAATTTGTTAATCGGTATCAGCGTTATCACACTCACCGAGCTAAAGTTATAACTTCATGTCATTGTACTCATTATTGATAATAATTAGAGTGCAATTTGTCCTACTGTTGTTATTATTCTATTGTGTGTTTGTATGAATCCTTCATTTGAATTATTTTGCTGCTAACTGTGGCATTTCCAATCCACGCATCTAGCTCGCTCCCAGCTTCCACTCATACCCACTAATTTTTGACATGATATCAGAGCGGGCTTCTCAATAATCTGCTCCTTATTGCGAATTATTAGTCTTGTTTCTCTCGAGACAACATTCTAGCAAGTGCATAGCCAACAATATTCTGAAATCGTTGTTACTACCAATGATCTCGCTCACCCAAAATGGATCTGTCTTCTCTAATCGAGACACTCGATGGAGGGAACTATTACCTTTGGAAGTTCAAAATGAAGGTCCTGCTATTAGCCAAGGAACTGTGGAACGTCGTTGACGACACAGAAATCAAGCCAAAAGGTGATGCAGCCATTATCACCAAATGGAGACTGAGAGATGGCAATGCATTCGCCATAATTACTCTCAATATCAAGGATGCACAGATAATTTACATATAAAATGCTCAGACAGCCAAGGAAGCATGGGACATCCTAGCAACCCTGTATGATATCAGAGATGTTACTTCCAAGTTATATTTGAGGAAGAAATTCTTCAACTTGAAGATGTCTGATGCAGAAAGTGTTACAAGTCACATCAACACTTTCAAAAATCTTATGGAGCAAATGGTTGTAATTGGCTCAATCATTGAACATTCCGATGCTGTTATGAAACAGTGAGTGAGAGAGGGAGAGCGTCTGAGAGAGAGAGAGAGAGAGAGAGAGAGAGCATCCTGAGAACCGTGATCGAGAGAGAGGGAGAGCATCAGAGAGAGAGAGAGAGAGAGAGAGAGAGAGAGAGAGAGAGAGAGAGAGAGAAACCGTGAGAACCGTGAGAGAGAGAGCACCATGAGAACCGTGAGTGAGAGAGAGAGGGAGAGCATCAGAGAGAGAGAGAGAGAGAGAGAGAGAGAGAGAGAACCGTGAGTGAGAGAGATCCTGTGGAGTGCTGGCCAGGGCAAAAAAAAATTGCCCTGGCAGCCCACCTCCATAGCACGCCGGCGTGCTATGGAGGTAGGCTGCCAGGGCAAATTTTTTTGCCCTGGCTAGCGCCCCACAGGTCCCAGAGGGATACATTTCATCCATCTCAGCTGAGAGATCAACTTGTGGCGATTGGAGAACCAATCAGGGATATTGAATTGGTACATACCACCATGAGCGGTGTCCTGGAAGGGCTACAGATGTTTGTGAGCGGCATTGCTTCGAGGGAGAGGTTGCCTACTTTTGAAGACTTCCACAGAATCATGTTGCAAGAAGAGCAGTGTCACGAAGTGGTGAAGTCAAGGCAAACCCCACAGGAGGATCAAGCCTTGCTTGCTAAAGTCAAGCAGAAAGGATGGAAAAGGATTCCTAAGAAATCCAAGGATGATGATGACGAGGGAGAGTCGTCATCAAAAGGGAAAAAGAAGAAGAAAGGCAAATGTTGCTATTGCCACAAACCGGGTCATTGGGCACGCGAGTGTTATAAGAAGAAAGCGGACATAAAGGCGAGAAAAGTGACTCAACAAGAAAACATTGCTGAAGATGATGGAGAAGATGACGAGACAAGTGTCTTCTCATCGGCATTGGCATCCCAAGTTGATGATGGTGCCAGATGGTTCATAGATTCAGGCACCACAAGGCATATGACCAGGAAACGTGATTGGTGTGAAAAATTCTCACCAATCCATGATGGGGATAAGGTCACTCAAGCCAATGGAGAGGAATGCCAGATACAGGGTCTAGGCAATGTACCTGTGCAGTTTTCTGATGACAAAATCAAGAACATCCCTAATGTTCTTTATATTCCTGGACTCAAAAAGAGTTTGCTTTCTGTTGGTGTAATGGAAAATCAACATCTTAAAGTTGAATTTGTCAAGGATGGATGCCTATGAAGGATATGAACCACAACCATAAAGTGGTGGTGAAGGGCTATAGAGATAGCAATTGTGGCCTTTATAAATTGGATGCTGCAAAACCAGGTGAATATGGTTTGGCTATCTCAAACAGCATCTCAATCTGAGTTGTGGCACAGAAGACTTGGTCATTTGAACTATGGGAGCTTGAGATTGATGGCGAAGCTGAAGATGGTAATAGGGTTACCGGCATTGCAAGATAATCATCATGCAATATGTGAAGGATGCATCATGGGAAAGCATCACAGGGAGACATTCAAGAAAGGTGGAGCTACAAGAGCTAAGGAACCGTTGGAACTCATTCACAGCAACC
Organism: Diphasiastrum complanatum; assembly: GCA_029204225.1. Lineage (NCBI taxonomy): Eukaryota > Viridiplantae > Streptophyta > Lycopodiopsida > Lycopodiales > Lycopodiaceae > Diphasiastrum > Diphasiastrum complanatum. Next base: position 52,882,099 of record CM055103.1, read on the forward strand.
TGTGCGGCCCAATGAAGACCATGTCCTTGGGGAAAGCATATTATTTTATGACTTTCATAGATGATTACTCTAGGAGGACATGGATTTATTTCTTGAAGAAGAAATCTGACGCTTTTGCTCGTTTCAAGAAGTTCAAGACTTTGGTAGAGAACCAACTAGATGCACGCATCAAAGTGCTAAGATCTGATAGAGGGGACGAATACAAATCTGATGATTTTGAGGACTTTTGCAAAGAATACGGCATCAAAAGACAATTCACACAGTCACACATGCCGCATAGTAATGGTGTAGCTGAAAGAAAAAACTGGACTATTATGGAGAGTGCATACTCCATGATGAAGCAAATGGGCTTGACCGATTCACTTTGGTCAGAAGCGTGCAGTGCGGCAATGTTCTTGCAAAACGGGAGCCCTACAGTTACGGTTCCAAATGTGACTCCCGAAGAAGCATTTATTGGAATAAAGCCAAAAATCGACAAGTTTCGTGTCATTGGATATAGGGCCTATGTACATGTGCCAAAGGAGGAGCGAAAGAAACTTGATGCCAAAGCAATCAAGTGTATCTTTGTCGGTTATGATGAAAGGACGAAAGCTTACAGGTGTTTTGATCTTGTATTGAATAAGATTCACATTGAAGATGAAGACCATGCAAGTGGTGAAAGCATCAAAAGACTTCCCACAATTCTGGAGGAAGAAGATGAAGAAGATGCTCCACAAGATGATGCACGTGAAGACAAGAGTTGAGAGGGCGAGTATGAAAGGACACCACCTATTCAAGAGCCTAGGGGGAGGTACTTGCCAATAGGGGCAATAAAGGAGAAACCAGTTGGAAGTAAGAGACATTACTTAGACACTCCTTGGGATACATACTCTCCACGTAGTGTATCACCTGAATCTAAGATACCAAAATGGTATGAAAAGATCATGAAGGACGCAAAGCTAAATCAACCAGGATCTAGCACACAAGGTGAAGTGAGAAGATCAATGCAGGAAAGGAAGTCTCCCGATCGTTATCATGTGAACTATGCCCTAATGACTGACATTTTGAAGTGTCGAGAGCCATCAACCTTTGATGAGGCAAAAGATCACAAAGAGTGGCAAAGGGCAATGGAAGAGGAGATAAAATCCATCCACATGCATGATACAAGGGAGTTGGTTGATCTACCACTTGGAAAGAAACCCATTGACAACAAATGGGTGTTTAGAACAAAGTTTCATGTGGATGGCACAATAGCAAAGTATAAGGCATGCCTAGTAGTGAAGGGTTATAAGCAAAGTGAAGGAATTGACTATGAAGAGACATTTGCTCCAGTGGCTAAGTGGACTACGCTACGCCTTATCATTGCCTTAGCATCTCATTTTGGTGGAAGATCCATCAAATGGATGTGAAGTCTGCATTTTTGAATGGTGACTTAGAGGAAGAAGTTTACATGGTCCAACCGCAGGGATTCATAGCAAAAGGGCAAGAATAGAAGGTATGTAAACTACACAAAGTACTTTATGGCCTTAAGCAAGCGCCACGCGCATGGTATGGACGCATTGACAGTTACTTTCTCTCTCATGGGTTTGTAAGAATAAATTTAGATCCAAACCTTTATGTTCTTATAAATGATGACAGCATTGCCTTGATTGTACTTTACGTTGATGATATCATTATCACGGGCAATGATGAGAACCTCACTCATCTATCAAAGCCAAATTATGCAAGCAGTTTGAGATGACAGATTTAGATCTTATTCACTATTGCTTGGGTGTCGAAGTATGGAAAACTAGCGGTGATATCAGGTTATGTCAAAACAAGTATGTGGGCGAGATATTGGAGAGATTTCACATGATAGAGTGCAAACCTTCCATCACCCCTTGCGAAGCTGGTAAGAAATTATCTCGTATTGATGATAGTGCACATGTTGACGCTACACTATTTCGTCAGCTAGTTGGGAGTTTGATATATCTTACGACTACACGTCCTGATATCTGCTATGCTGTAAGTTTGATTAGCCAATTCATGTCATCACCCACTATGGACCATTGGAAAGCTGCAAAAAGGATTTTGAGGTATGTGAAAGGTACACCTAACCTTGGTCTAATCTACAAAAGACAAAGTGTTTTACCTAAGTTGCAAGGTTATGTTGACGCTGATTGGGTAGGACGTATAGATGATAGAAAGTCAACAACAGGTTATGCCTTCAATTTTGGTAGCGATTGTTTTTCATGGTCTAGCAAGAAGCAAGATACTATTTCTCTTTCTTCTACAGAAGCCGAATATAAAGCGTTGAGTTTTGCTACCCAGGAAGCTGTTTGGCTATGTAAGTTGTTATGTGAGATCGGCATGAAGCAGGTAAATCCTACTGTTATTTTTTGTGACAATCAAAGTGGAATACAATTGGCTAAAAATCCTATCTTTAACGCAAGGACAAAACATATTGAAGTGAAATATCACTTTGTGCATGAAAAGTTACAATCTGAAGATATAAGTATTGTACATTGTTCTACGTTATTACAAGTTGCTGATATATTTACGAAAGCTTTAAGTAAAGAAAAGTTCGAGACTTTTAGAGCCAAACTTGGCTTAGATTTGGTTATGTAAAGAGCCTTTACTTGTAATACTATCATGGAGGTATGTTCCATGAATAGAGTAAACTCTAAAATAAAGAGAGACGTTGATCATTGAGGGAGAGAGTTAAAATAGCAATGATCGACTTATACAGTGCTTTCTTATTTCAACGGCACCACGTGTGCTTAGTTCTAGAGTTATCGGGCCATCTTTCTTTTATGAGCCCTTTGAGTGCTTTTAAGCAACTTATCTTTGTACTTACTTATCAGTCGAATATACAGTTTGAGGAGAGCAATTCTGTTGTCTTGTTGCACTTGACGTTGTGCTGTGGTGATTGATCCAGTGGGGTGTTTAAACTATGTTTTTTTAACTGTCAGTTCCTTGAGTTAGTAAATGACCAATCTTGGTATAACACATTTGAAGGCTCTTATCAGAGTCATGAGATATCTTTGAACTACTATGAACTTTTGCATTTGTGATGGAGGAGTCAACAATGACAAACTTAATATTCTCAGTGATTTTTATATGCAAATTGGACAAGAGATGTAGACACTCGTAAATCCACTTCAGGATTTATATTCTTCCTCAACATTGGTCCTATTTCATGGAATAGTCGCAAGCAAACTTCGATAGCTCTATCTTCACTAAATTAGATTATATCGCAGCCTCTCAAGGTACAAAGGAAGCAATATGGTTGAGAAACTTACTTTCAGATATCACCCTGAATCAATATGCTCTGACAATCCTGTTTTGTGATAATCAAAGTGCCATTGCTTTATCAACCAACCCCATATTTCATTCTAGGAGGAAGCACATTGAAATTAAGTATCAGTATGTTAGAAGCAAAGCTCTCAACAAAGAGGTTGACTTGCAGTACTGCCGAACGCAAGATATGACAATAGATAATTTTACTAAAGCCTTAAGCTTCGATGCATACAAGAAATTTTGTGCAGAACTAAGTTTGAATGTCAAAGCATTCATGGATTCAGATTAAGGGGGAGTGTTGGATTATTCTCCTGATCATCAACTAATCGATCTTTTAATCTTCGTCCACTTATTATCCAACACTGCAGTTTTATGCATGTTTCTACACAATTTGTAGAAGTACACGGAAATCGCTCACAGTTGGATTCCACAAGTGAATTTCCAAGAAGTACTAACTGGACGGATTCCAGCTCACTATGGCCAACTGGTCATTTAATTCTACAACCTAATTAGCTCTCCTACTGAACTAGCCGCATTTGCTTAGTATAAATAGTTGATTATATATTTATAATTTATTCATGCAATGCATTGAAGAATAACATAACAGCTCTCTCAAGTTTTCAAGCTTGAACACTCTGCACAAAATCTGTTATGTGCATTAATACTAAATGTCTTTGTAAGTACATCTACAACCATGTCCTGCGTTCAGCAGTACGTTAAGCTTACCTCTTTGTCGAGGACCTTACCCTTGACATAGTGATATCGGATCTCAATGTGCTTACTCCTAGAGTGAAATCTAGGGTTGGCCGAGAAGAAAATGGCACTCTGATTATCACATAATATGATTGTCGGGGTGTACTGAATCAAACTAATGTCTGACAATGAATTTCTCAACCAAGATGCTTCTTTAATAGATTGAGAAGCTTTTACATAGTCTGCAGAAATACACGGAGTTGACAATAGTGTCGCCTTTTTTGCCTATCAGGAATCTCGTGGAAAAATGCAGTGTCGCCATTTTTGTTTTCTTTGTTTGTTAGGAATCTCGTGTAAAATCACAATGTCGCAGTTTTTTGCTTTTTCCAAAGAGCCTCAAATGTTAAAGAAATGACTCTGGCAAAGTGTGGGGCAACCCTAAATGAGATTTAAGGGCACCTTCGGGTTTTTAGCATTTTGTAAAATCCTGACACTGTCGTCTTTTTGTGACAGTGTCTCCTGTGGCTGTTTTAGTTCATTTATGTAGAGCTACAATTTTTAGTTCAATTTTGTAGACAGACTGTTTACGGCGAATTTTCATCGCTTATCAACAATCAATGACAAGGAACCGGATGGATGCCAGTGGCGGATCACCAGCCAACTGGCGATCACATTTGATGATCTAATTTCTTAGTATAAATAATTGTTCATATTCATGCAGTTTCATTATCAAATCAGAAGTTATCAGCAAGCATTTGAATAGTTAGCTCTCTCTCTCTCTCAAGCCTGTGAGCTTGAACACTCCTGAGCATTCTAGATCACTTCTTAGAGTTGTTTTAGAGATTGCTATTGCACCCGCCACTGCTTATCAGCATTGCGCATTAATTCAGACTTTCATTTTAGCCGCTCGGAGATAGCATAGAGTACGCAGCTTCAATCTGCAACTTATTGTACTCATTTACTTCTGTTTCATTTTGAATCAATACAATCCTTTACTGCTTTTAGCTTTGTCTTAGAATGTATGTGTTTCTGTAGTTCTTCGTGACTAATTATTTGTCTAGCGTTTCGTGACAAATTATTTGTCTGATAATTTTTTATGCTTTATTGTGTGGCTACGTAATCACTGTAGTACTGATGATTCCAAAGTTAGTTACTATAAGATCAAACATGATTTCTATCACTATTGTTTTGTTTAAAATTGATAGGCATAGTCATGCATTGTGAAAGAGGAAGATAGTTTATTCTGCCATATACGAAAAGTCTTTCTTTCTAGACACTCGAATTATTTTCATTCATTTCTTTTCGAGTTCATTTCTTTTCAAATTAGACCTATCTTCTGCACACCACTTTCCGACATGGTATCAGAGTATTCCATTCTTATATCAGAGCTTCTATCACAGTATCAGTGCTAGATCATTATTTCCTTTATCTGAACCGCCACGGTATCAGATCTGTGATCTCTATCAGGGCCTAATACTATTTCGATATCAAAGCGAAATCTCTAATACTTGATATCTTTCGTGATATCAAATTGATAATCATACTCTTCCGTTCTCCTCAACCTTTCAATATCAGAGAATTGATTTCCTATTGTTGGCATTCATCTTAGCGTCATCGATACAATCGACAGACTAAGTTTTAGATGGATTCTCAAAATAAAGTTGGTCTTATCGCAGATAAACTGAATGGATCCAATTATCATTTGTGAAAATTTAAGATGAAGACCTTGCTAATCGCCAACGAATTATGGGATCTTGTTATAGGTACAGAAGTAAAACCTGAAGACGACGATTCAAAGTAGAAATTGAAGGATGGTAAAGCTTTCGTGCTTATTATCCTCAATATATCAAATACATAGATTGGACACATAGCTGAAGCTAAAACGTCAAGAAATGTTTGGGACATCCTGAACTCACTATATGACGTGAGGGACGTAACTACTAAGTTACATCTACGAAGAAAATTCTTCACATTCAAGATGTCTACTGGTAATTCTCTTTGGAGTCACATTAACTAGTTTAAGAATCTCTTGCAACAGATGGCCGCTATTGGATCAGTCATAGACGATCAAGACATAATTATGATGTTGCTTTCAAGCTTGCCCTCTACATAGGAGAACTGGGTGATGATCATATCAACACACTCAAATTTAACTGCTCACGAAATCGCTCGACAAGCCACTCTTTGCCAAGCAAAGAAAGGCAATTGGATTAAACGTACAAAGCTACAAGGTTCAAGAGGGAGTGTCAGAAATAGTGAACTCCTGCAACTTTGTTGCAGCACGAACAAGCAACGAAGGTCGAATGAGAACAATTCACGACAGTCAATGTGCCTTGACTCGAAGCATGAACGATTCGCAAATCATTCGTGAATCGTAAACATACCTCCAGGACCGCAAACTGCAAAGAGACGCAAAACGAAAGATTACGAAAGAAACGAAAAGAATGAAGGCAAACGAAGGAAACGAAACAAACGAAGGAAAATACTTCATGTTGCCAGCTGCCAGCTCAACGGGCTTGGAGTCATAGACTTCACGCCTAGGTGAAATGAGTGGCAACAATGGAGACTAACTGATTAGTTGATTAGCGTTAACTAGTCTTGTGATTTCTGCGTTTAGCCATCTTGTAAACTCCACACAGTGAAGGTATCCTCTTTGGATCATAAACTATTCTCTCTAGATCATAAACTAGGCGAAGAGATCTGAATAGACAGAAATATTTGTAAGAGACAGAGAGAGAGGTAGCAAGTAGAGCAGAAAAGAAAAATACTAGAGCTATGCATGAAATTCTGCCAACGAGCAGAATACAACGAAAGAGCAGAGTGTCATTTCGCCAACGAGCGAGACACTAACAATATCGCTCTCAAAATTAAACTGATAAAACATTCGCTCTATTTTCGTGCATCTCCCTGTCTTGTGTCGTTTGTCTTGATTGCTAGAATAAAATTTGTTCTGTGGTGTGCAGTCGAGTGTCTAGGTTCCTGTAAAAGCTTCCGCGCAAAAGAAAATTCAAAGACACAAAATCGTTCGCGAATACAAAAATGAAAACGAAAAAGAAACAGTTTCGCCTTCGTGAAAGCAAACAGTGTCTTCCACTTCTGCTACATGGGCCAAGTATAACAAGTGCATGTAACTCCAACAAAGGGTTCATCAGATCCTTCCTTAAAGCTATCAAATCAATGTCATATGATTCAAAAAGATATATGCCAAATAATAAGCTGGAAGATTGCAATAGTGAAGGAAAACCCATTGACTAAGGATTATAGTAAATTGGAATTTTTACATGTAGTTCTATAATGAAGTAAGCTCAAACTAATCTTAGAAATTAGAGATAGAATGGTTCTAGATTTTTTTATGAAGTATGAACTAACATAATTTCTTGCATGTCCTAAATTGTAGTATGAATTATGTATTTCAAATGTTAAAATTTTCAATATATTGAGGTAGTGATTATTCTGTCGACGACTTTGGTCTAGGTTACCAGTTGAGCTCTTCTCCTCTTGCTATCACATGGCATGGCATGGCTTGGGGGATAGATCCAGGAGGATTCTCCAGGAGGGGTCTAGGATTGGTTGGGTGGTTTTGCTCCATAGTCTCTCTTGTTGTGTTTCCTATCCTCATCTTAGGGGTTTTCCCTAGTGGTCTTTACAATACTAACTAAAGCTTTCATGATTTCACATTTCACCAATCTCTTTCTTAAATATTTAGGATTACCAGATCTTTTTAGAATTTTGATAAAATTTTATGATTTCACATTTATGTATTTTCATCATATTTTTTTCATTTTCGCAATTCACTAAGTAGAACATTATGTATTCCATTGCAATTGTGAGATGAGTGTTATCTTAGATGGAGACATGTATTCCCCTTTTTCTATCAGTGTAATAATGGCTTTCAGGTGAAGTGTTACATTAGAATTTGAAATTTACGTATACTTTTGAATGTGAATTATGTATATGTAAAGTTTGAAATTGTGAATGTCAAATTGTGGTCTTGAATGTACACCTATGCAATAATGGTTGTGAAGTCATGATTAAATTTGCAAATATGAAATTGTAAAAACGTAAAGATGGCTTAAATCATGCAATTTAATGTTGAAATTCTTTGTAAGAGCATATCTAAAATTGTGATTACAATTGTGACCAAATCTCCCAAGGTTAGGATCTTCAGAGCTGATAATATAAATATTCATTAAGAAGAACCATGAGATCATTATCTTCTACTTGAAAATTTCTAATTGCATGTACTTATCAAGTTATCAATAGATAATTTTGTCCAAATATGGAGTTTATTGAAGGAAACTTCTCAAATTACAAGTTCTAGAGAATATTTTAGAATCTATTGTCCTTTCCATGGAGGATGTATACTTTCATATTTGATTATATCACTTTTGTAGATTTGTGCTTGAATTTGTTGCATAATTTTCAACTTTCACGATTGTGCAATTAGTATGTTGATGTTTGTATACGGACATAAGGAACTTCTAGAACATCACAATATATTTTATGGCCACAACCTCTTCTAGTTTTGAATTTTGAATGGGGAGCATGGATTCCTAGCTATAAAATTTATCATGATATTCTAGAAATTTCTAAGGTACAATAGGAAAAGGTCTAACATACTAATTGCACAATCATGACAGTTGAAAATGTTGCAACAAATTCAAGCTCAAAAATCTACAAAAGTGATATAATCTAGTATGCAAGTAGACATCCTCCATGGAAATGAATTTAGATTCTAGAATGTTCTGTAGTACTCCATATATGGACAAAATGATCTATTGACATCTTGACAAGTATTTGCTACTAGAAAATATATATTTATGGTATTATGGATACGTCGATGTAGTTGTAGATGCTATTCTTTATTGGAAATTCGTTTGCTTTAGCACTTTCAATAAGCATAATGATGATGTTGACATACAAACACCTAACATCACTTTAAGGGCAACATAAATGTTGACTTAAGAACACACATATATTAAAATAAAGGTGTTGTTTTGATAGTAAATTTGTATGAATCTACATGTGAACTTAACCATTCCAAAATTGGCACTTATTAATAAGGTGACTATATAATGCATGCTCTTGTGAATGCATGCATAAACATGCTAATGCTTGAAATTGGACAAATCTAATGTAAATGATGACCTTGAGGCTTGTCCAACATTCAGAGTATAAAGACTACTCCATCCTGGAGTTGATCCAGTAAAGTACTTATTTCAGTGTGGTTGCTGAAATACATGGAACCAGCTTCCCAAAGAAAGATCTGAATGGCTGCATCATCATCGCAAACAACACACAATTATATTATTTAAATCAGGTTTGAACATACTTGTATAAAGTGTCTAATTGCATACACGCAACAATTAATCTGATAATCTCATAATGCATCTAGTTTCTTCTCCCACTCCTTTCTTACCACAAAGAAATACCCAAACAGCAATGACTAATTAATTCTAGATTCCATGGCTTTCCATTGGAATGTGGAAGGTTCGACTCCTTAGACCAACAGAATCAGAAGCTAGCAGAATTGTCAAAAGCCTGCATGATCTTTCAGAGTGTAGTCTTTCCAAATGTTAACAAGAACCAGTGCAAGTAGGCTGTGCAAGCAATTGCTTCAATTAACCTGCCTGATTGTTTGCAGCATTGATTACGTTACTAGATCTTTCAAAAGAAAACTCCTAAATCTTTGCACAATGCATGCACTGTCATAAATCTGAATATTTGAACAGATAGATTGATCGGTGCTAATGGGTTTTGAATTTACCAGGCGTACAGTTCTAGATTTCCTCAGTAATGGTTGCCTCTGGCTTCTTGAGACTGCTCCGCCATCTTTTGTCAGCCATAGAAACTGCTTTGATATCTCTTTGTCCATATCCATCGGAGCCAAACCATGAGATGCGTGATCCACACTTTTTAGCAATTGCATTGAAGTACTGTAATCGTAGCTGTAGAGTGGTCTCCTCGTCATTGTGCTGTTCATGGAGGACGCACGGCATAGTGCAAACATGGATAAGTCCATCTGTGGGTCAGTCTTCCCCTGACCACCTGTTTCCTGGGTTGATATCTCCGTATCTGCTCTGGTAGACAAGTCTCCACTATGCTCAGATAGCGTGACACTAGAGCTAAGTCGGCCACTAAACTCAAAGCTACTCATGCTATACAAATTACCGGAAGATTGGTTGGAATCGTTGCAAGGGGGGTAACCATTCATTGTTTTGGATCGGTTGAGTTTTCTTTTCTCTTGGAAGCTCCCAAAATTATCATAGTGGGAATGCTTTTGTTGATGATGAAACTTCATTGAGAGATGCCTGCCTGTGAGCATCGGTTTCAAATCCAGCGATCTCTCTGAGGCTGAACTTTGAGACCTCTCAGGAGACAAGCCCTGCTCCAGATTATGATTGCCAAACTGTGAATCAACCTCTGATGGTGGCTGTTGAGAGGTGAGCTCATCAAAAGCCGAGTCAATGTGAGAGACAGAGCCATTGCGATCATTTTGGAGATTGTCAAACGATGAGGCGCGATCTGGTGACAGCATCCCAATTTCAGATCCATCTTGGCTTGTGAGAGTTGTATTTTGGATTGAATTAGACAAGCTAGCCTCCCAATCAGACTGTTTGGGAGAGACAGAAAGGTAAGATGAAGGAGTTCCGGAGTACATTGGAGTGTAGTATGCAGATTCATCCTCTGACTCTCCTGCGCTTATGTACGTGGAATAACCATGCAGGTGACTGACCTGCTCCAGAAATGTGTTTGATGCTTTCTCCCTTCTAGCGTGCTGCCAGTGATTATGGGTGACGTCCAGAGATCGTTGCTGCCCATGAACCTTGCTAGATATCATTCGCTTGAATTTTGTGGAGAAAGAAGTGGGACTAGAATGAGCTGAGAAAGATGGTTGTCTAGCGAGCGGGGACTGCAAAGGAGACACGGGTTTTTCTGCTGCTCCGTTACTGGCTTTGTTAGAGATGGCTCTGGGGCTTGAACGAACTGAGGGACTTATGTGATGAGCTGGGGGTGGATGCAATGGAGAAATGGGCTCTTCCTTGACGCGGATCTTGGGGATTCCTGGCTCTGCCTCCCATTTGAAGGGAATTATTGATCCCCCTCCTGTCTTGCAAGTCAGCACAGGAAGTGGATCTGCCGCAACTAAACTACTGCGAGCTGGTGCCGGGTGCAAGGCATGGAAATTAGCAGCACCATCTCTTCCACCTTGGCAATCTGGATCATCTGCAGTGCTGAGAAACTCTTCCTGCTTCAAGGCTTCAACAAGCTGCATAACTTGCAGATCGTCTTAGCAGCTAGCCCGTTGAATGCAGAAAATCAACAAACATGCAGAATCAGTATCGTGCTACATCCACCCACAACCGATCCAACAGCCCACAATCAGATTACTCTCAATACCTTGAGCAGAAATGCGAGAAAACCAAATCTGTAATTCCAATTCGCAATTCCTTGTAGGATTGATCAACTGCGATAGAGACCATCGACTTTTTCTGCACTAATTGGATGATGAAAACCCGAGAGAGAGAGAGAGAGAGAGAGAGAGAGAGAGAGAGAGACAGAATTACGAAGAATCCAAAGCGATTGAGAAGTATTGAAGGTGGAAGCGAGAGGGGAGGCGGAGGAGGAGGCGCAGCCGGTGGCGGGGGCGGTGGGTGGCGTTTGAGGTGGAGGAGGTGGTGGCAGATCGGGGTTTTAAGTTGGAGGTCATGGGTGGCAACTTGGAGGTCATGGGTGGCAAACCTCCACGTTGTCCATTATAGTAATGGAACGTGACACATGATGTATTTCCACAACGCGGCGTCTGACTCGTTTTTTTGCTGGGTTCGTTGGTGTATTGGCTTTTTCATTCATTTATAAAACACCGAGAGAGAGACACATAGAGTTCCAAGGCCTTGGGTTAGGGGGCGATGGGAAAAGGGAATGGCTGAGTAAGCCCTTCCGCGCGGCTTTTGTGCCTAGTGATTTCTCCTTGATTTTTGAGCTTGTTGTGAAATGCCGAGGGGCAAAGTGTTACATCATACTCCATCATTGTATCTTTCTTTCATCAACGTATTTATGTTGCATTGCAACGTTTGCAAGCCCTTTCAAATATTCGACGAGCTCAAGTTGTAGGAGCGGCTGCTTCAAATCTTCCTGCATTACCTATCAGTGACACTAATACAGCTAGTGATTTACATCAGGCAGTAGGTCTTGAGTAATTATTTTGATGTCTTAGGTTCTATTAAGCGTATTAGCTTTTAAGTACGTTTGTCTTTTGGCAATATCATTCCATGTACTAATGTCCTTTTATACCTTGATGGGTTCTCCCATCCTTCATTGATAAAAGCATGTGATTATATGTTACAGAAGGAAACCATAGATAACAACAAGAGCCCGAGTTTGAGCTTGAGGGACGTTCAGTTTACTTGGGTGAAATGGTTGTAAGGAAGGGCCCTTCAACAACGTAGTATTATGTCTAGGGGCATACAATTGGCCCAAGATCCACTCAGCAAATGGTTGGGTCACCTCAGTCGAAGTACTTTTGCGAGATCAAAATTTTATTTTTTCCATTTTTAATGAATTGTTTTATGGAGAAACCTTTTGTGCGGAAGGTTGTGTTTTTGGAAAAAGAGAAACTAAAAAATCGATATTCCATTTAGCATTTATTGTTGAGTTAGTTATAAAGTTATATTTTTGGTTAGAAGCCATTCTCTATATTTGACATATTATTGGTGATGCTTTTCCAAGTTCTTTTTAAGACTAATATGTATTGTGTATTCATATCACATGATGCAACATTTTCACGTGTTCATTTATAATATTCATTCATTGTTTTGAGCTTTCCATATAGTTGTTTTTTGTATTGTGCCCAAGTGAACACTTGGAACTAAATGCCTCTCACAATGTGAGCACAAACCTTTTTTTATCACAAATTAAGCGGATGGTGATTTTCCATATGTTTCAAATCAATTAAGGTATTACTTGTGTTGTTTTTTGTATTGTGGCAAAGCAAACACTAAGAACTAAATGCCTCTCAATACGTGAGTGCAAACCCTTTTTCATCATAATATGGATGGTTACTTCTCCTATGTTTCATATCAATTAGGGTATTACTTGTATTGCCAGACACCTATGAAACACAAAGTTGCAATATGGTTTTTACTTTATTGGATGGTGCATCTATATCTTCGACATCCTTGTTTCCCAAGTACTCAAACATCAAACCTTCATCCATGCTTCTAATTTAGCAAAATAAGTCATATTTTTCTTTTTGTTTTTTTTGGTCACAAAGGTAGCTCAATAAAATGGCATCATCATGTTCAATGTGTATGCTTTACATCATTAATAATTTGACGCCCATTTAGAATGTATTTGAATGGCTCAATTTTGTGAACATCAACACTAACGGGTAAAAATCTTGTTAAAAAATCATTTTAATAGGCGATATATAAAGCTAAAGATCATCTAATTATAAGCATTCTGATACATGAACAATATTATATGAAGTCAAAAATATAGAGATTGGCTATTATTCTCCCTTTTTTCAAATATGCTTATCTTCATATATAATCAACATAAAACCGGATCTTTAGATTTTTAGTTCTATATCACTGTCTTATCAAATTACTACTCGTGGAAAACACCCCAATGATATACATTTTCCCAGCTATTGTCCACTTCAATGTGTCATGAATAAACGTTTCATATGTTTGTTTCACAGTACATGATTCAAGTATGTTACTCAACCTCTCTCCCCATTAGACAACTCTCAGTCAAAGTTTCAAAGCCATTACACTCAAATCCCTTTAACTATTTGAACATAATCCTAGAGTAGAATTTCTAAACAAAACAAATGCCTTCCAAGACCGTTTTAAAAAGATGGATTCATTTTAAGTCTTACAAGACAACCCTAGACTATATCTAGAGGCCAATTTTGAAAGAGGCAAAAAGAATTTGTTGGTGTGGTATGTACTCAAACTTTCAATACTAGAGAAGGATCAAATATAGAAATATATAGGATTTTGAGTTGCAAAAGCAAGTAGTTCAATACTATGAATACATTTTGTATGCTCTTATTTATATCCTTCAAATAACAAGAACATGGCTTTGGATGTGAACTTATGGAAATTAAAGCAATAAAAGTGGAACTCTCATCATTCACTTTATGTGAAATGTGGTTTAGTATTGTGTGAGTTTTATCAATGTGTGCTTTAACATTTGTGTTGATTTTTTGCTTCATAATTGCTATATAAGACGTGCGCACACACACACACACACACACACACACACACATCACTCACAAGAATCTATGCTTCTTTGAATCATTTCCAACTCTAATCAATGTATGTAGCTTATTTCACTAGATTTGCAAACATGCATGTGTGTGTGTGTGTGTGTGTGTGTGTGTGTGTGTGTGTGTGTGTGTGTGTGTGTTACATACCCATAAGGGCATGCAACAGGTTACCTAAGGGGATGATCTCATTATTTGGGACATGATGCTGCTAGTCTAGAGCTATTATAGATTGTTTGTGTGCCATATGTCAAAATTCTATTGGAGCGAGACAATCCAAAGTTATTGGCTCATGGTGGTGCACGCATCTAATGCATGTGAATGGTTATGGCATGACCATTTGGTGGAGGTGCATGTACTATGTATATAGAGGTCAATCTTCATGGGCTTGGCATTCATTTTTTCCTAGAAAATTAGAGCTCTCCCACGTGGTTGGGCTTAGCCCAAATTGAGAGAATAAAATGTTGCATGGCCTAATAGTCAAGTTAGTGAATAAAAGGGGGTTTCCCCTCAAATTCAAATTCTGATAATGAGAGAGGTAGGAATTGGCCAATAGGAATTGAGGCCAAGGGCCCTAAAAGCCACTATAAATAGGGATGATTTGTAATTCATTTATCATGTTCAATTAAGAAGGTGGCAATTCTATCCAATGGCACTTGGATGTACTTGCTCTTCTCCTTGAGAGAGAGAGAGAGAGAGAGAGAGAGAGAGAGAGAGAGAGAGAGAGAGAGAGAGAGAGAGAGAGAGAGAGAGAGAGAGAGAGAGAGAGAGAGAGAGAGAGAGAGAGAGAGAGAGAGAAGAGTAAGCTTGATCTTGGTGATTAGGATTAGTGGATTGTAGTATTTAATGTTGAATCACAAGCATGTGTATGAATCTGAATTATGTATTTACTCTCATGGGAATGAACTTCCGTGTGACATGTTAGAATCCTCTTCACTTCTTGATGCTTTCTAGGTGCTTACATCTAGGGTTGAAGGTGGATAGAAAAACTCGCTACAATTTTGGCACATTTGCCGAGGAGTAATACCAAATTTTTATTTTTAGCATGTTTTTGATCCATGGATGGATGTTAGCTTGCATTTAGGCATATTGATTTTGGCATAGTAGTGTTAAAGTTGCATTTTAGGGTTAGTTTTGGGTGAATTTTTCATGTTTTGTGTGGATTTCTTGCTTGTAATCTATTTTGATTGTTGAGCAAGGAAGGTCAGATAGAACACCATTCCTGAGATCCACTTGGATCTAAAGAAATCAGATAAACCACAAAAATTGTTCATTTTCTACAATTTCGGGGACAAAAGGGGCAAAATCTTAATCAAACGCTGATAACTTTATGTTCCCTTGCAAACAACCTTCGTTGACTTGTAGGCAAGATCACCCTAATGAAGTGAAGCTAGAACTTGAATGGCGAAAGTTACTTTCCAGCCAGAAACTGAAGAAAGACAACCAAAGACAATGAAAAAAAAATTCTAAAAACCAAAAAATATAGAAAATCAACTTTTGTCTATTATTCTACTATATATAAATTTGATCTAGGTTAATTCTATAAATGTGAACTTGATCTTCTAAATAATCTAGCTCTGATTATGTGGTTTTTGGCGGAATTGCCGAAACGTATCAGACATGAGCTCAAACGTCGTGAACAACACTTGACATTGCAATGGGCAATGGATGAAGCTATACTATGGAAAAGATGAAGATTCAAATAATGAGTCGCATGTTGGAATGTTGCCTTACACTGCATGGAAAACAACCACAACTTCTACTACGATTGCATCAATTAATATCAATACAACAGTCGAATTGATGATGGACGAGTTTGAAAAACTTGGCTAGAAGTAGTAGTTGCAGTTGGATAAGATGCAAGCATAGTTTGATGTGAAGCTAAAAGCCTTGGAAGAATATCATGCAAAGACTGACAAAGGTGCTAAGAAGATGCTCAAGGTTTTTCCTAGCAGAGAAAATGTTTGGTGTGTGATTTGTGCTGATAATCACACCATGAACAAGTGTCCAACTATGAAGAGATGGATGTTTATACTCGTTGTCATTTGTGCAACTTAAATGGACACGAAACAAATTTTTGTTCGTTTAATCTTTGGATTATGCAACAAAAATAACATAAGTTTGATTTTCATGAAGGACTAAAGTGAAAAGCACCAGATGGCAAACTGCATGACCTTGCATTTCCAAAACTATTAGCTTTACATGCTCCACCAGGACAACAAGTATCTCATGCAAAAATGATGGAGCCAGAAGCTTCATCAAGCCAAGACCAGTGGAATTATGTTTCAGAATAAGAGTCTAGACCTCCAAAGCAATACACAATCTATGTTGTTGTTCAATAACAACAGTTCAGACAATGGGCAAGAGCACCACTTGGTTGTTTTGGATATGGGCATTGCTGAATTCCAAACAAGGGCAAATTCACTCATTTATGTCGTAAATTGGATATGGGCATTGCTAAATGGACTGTCCAACTAGACCAAAGCCACCACCTATAATTGTTCCATTGAATATGATTACGATCAAACCAAGACCAGCAGTTCGGCTTGTTCCATAGAAATCCACTGAACCATCTGCACTAGTTATGGTCGTCATGAGAGCTCAAAAAGAAGTTACTGCTAAACCGCCTCTTGTAGAGACCATTCATTTGTCGTAAAACTTGGGGATGACCAACAGCAGAAGCTCGAAGCTTTGAGTGTAGGCGTGTAGGAATGGAAACACAACAGTTAGCAGTAGACATATTCAAGAAGAATGATTCATACAAAATTGTGCAGATGAACAATACAGTAGTGAGACAAAAATTGCACTCTGACTAATATCAACAGTGAGTACAATGGCTTGAAGTAATAACTTCAACTTGTTGAGCGTGATAACACTGGCTACAGATAACTCTGATTGTAAAACCTTACTTAGCTTGATTCAACTAGCTATTGCTTTGTTCAATTTTTTATAGTCATAGTCATGCATTGGAAGTAGGACGTTTTCACATTACATTATTCCATCCTATTTCCGACATGCAAGATCAACCAAGTACCATGGGGTGCAGATATCTGATTTGATATCATGACATCATCAGAAGTGTTCTAAATTGTGGCTAATCTGCCACTCTTGTAATTCGTGAATTAGTTGTAGATGTTTAATCTTTCTAATCGATAAGTTACAAGACGCAACACGAAATTGTGCGAACTATATACTTTTTGATTGATGCATAAGCTAAGTAATGAAAGTAAGACGTCAGAAGATGAAATATACAGAATACGAGTTTCCTGCGTGCGACACAATTTTGCATAGGATCTGTAGATCCACAAGTCCGCTAGTAAGCAAGACACGAATTCGTGAGAGAACTGTATTTCTCTCACGCCAACGCACTGCGTGGATCTACATGTAGTGCTTGAAAAATCAAAAAAATCAATAGATGATATTGTAGCTGTTGTGCACATTATTAATCTATATGATTGTATAATCTTGTATGTAAATTCGTCTGCTATTATTTGTGTGTCTGATTCGCTTGTTCATTCTATTCCGCACTTTGGTTTGATCTTGTTGAATGCTACATTAATTTGTTAACGTAGATCAGCAGTGTCTAACTACTCTCTAAAGGATTGTAGGAGTGATATAGCCGACAGTGGCCAGTGATCACATCTGAATTCTTGACGAACTGATTTTGTTCGCGAATTTTTTCGCTTCGTGTTTTGCCTCGCTTTGCTTCGCGATCACTTGGCCATAAAGGGTAAATCAATTACAGAGCTCACCTTTTGTTTCGTTTTGCTTCGTCTCATTTTGTTATAGAGCTTGATTGATCTTGTCGCGAATTCTTTCACTTCGTTTCATTTTGTTTCGCGATTTGTGTGCTTCCAGCATGAATCAATGTCAGAGCTCATTTAAGTTTTGCTTCATTTCGCTTCGTTTCATTTTCTTCCAAATTTTGTCTCATTTCGTTTCATTGTATTACAGAGCCTGATTGATCCAACTCGAACATAAATAAATCAAGTGTCACGAATCGTTCGTGATTTAATTTTATCAGTTTGTCACCAAAGTTTTGTTAGCTTCATATTTTCCTTCTTACTAATCGACTAATCGGTTTTAATCTTCATCCATTGTTTATCCAGTTCTACGGATTTTTTTGTGTTTTTATACAGTCTGTAGATTTACAAGTGGTTATACACAGTCTACAGAAATACATGGAGTTTGACAACAGTGTCGTATTTTTCACCTATCAGGAATCCCTTGTAAAAATGCAGTGTTGTTTTTTTTGCATTTTTCGCTTGACAGGAATTACGAGTAAAAATACAGAGTCGCATTTTTTGCATTTTTTTGAGTGGCTTAAATGTTAATAAAATGACTTTGGCAAAGTGTGGGGTAATCCTAATTCAGATTTAAGAGCACCTTCGAGTTTTTCGCAAAAACCCGACATTGTCGCCTTTTTGCGACACCACCACCTGTGGCAGTTTTAGTTCAAATCTGTAGAGTGACAGTTTTGGTTCATTTATGCAGATAGACTATTTAGGGCCAATTTCCACCGCTTATCAGCAATCAATTTCTGAACTAGATGAATGCCAGCGGACACCAGCCAACTGGCAATCGCATTTGATGACCTAATTGCTTAGTATATATATATAGATGTTCATATTCATACAGTCTTAAGAAGTTCTGAAGCGATGCATCAATATTGTGAATTGTGAAGGGGCTGAGTGTTATTACAGGATGCTTAATGCACTCTTATCAAGCACAATCAGAAAGTATTGTAGTTAGCTCTCTATCAAGCTTTCAAGTTTGAACTCTCTTGAGCATTCTAGCTCAGTCTTTTAAAGATTTATTTTAGAGTTGCTATTGCGCTACTGCTTATCAATAGAGATACTTATTATTAGACTTATTCTCAGTTACTCAGAGATAGCTTAGAGTGCGTGGTTTCTATTCGCTATTGTCTTGCGCTCATTAGCATTTGATTTTGTTTTTCTGAATCAATACTATCTTCTATTGCGTTCAGTATATGTCAGAATGCATGCATCTCTGTATTGCTTTTGTAACTGATAGAAATTTTTTGAGAATTCAATACTTTAGGCTTGGCTACGTAATCACTTAGTATCTAGCGATTTCAAAGTTAGTTGCTAAAGATTGAACGTGATTTTCATCACTACTGCTTTGTTCAATTTTTGATAGGCATAGTCATGCATTGGAAGTAGGACGTTTCTGCATTACATTATTCCATCCTATTTCTAACAATGGCCAGTCCTCTTACAGTATCTATAGAAAAGTTTCTGCACTGGTTGGAATGATGAAGAGCTTGAATTCAATCATGAACCGAAATTTGGTCCAGAATGCATGTTGCTCTTCTTGTCAGTATAACTTGACTTTGTAGATCTCTTGGATCTAAATTTCTGATTTTTCAAATATGGAGTTTGAGGATCCGATCTTGAACCTGAGAAAGATGCTGAATCTTCTGATCCCCTCTTGTAGAAGCAACGATATTACTTTCGATAGAGTGAGGTGCTCTTGGGTAGAAATTGTCATTATCCAATTTTAGTAGACTTCAGGTAGACTCGATAATAGAATTATGAGTGCATCAGAATCTTCTATGACTGAGCCAATTGCAGTCATCTGCTCCATAAGATTTTTGAAAGTGTTGAGGTAGCTCGAAACACTATCTACATCAGCCATTCTGAGGATAAAGAATTTCTTCCTCAGATGAAGCTTGGAAGTAACGTCTCTAATGTCGTAGAGAGTTGCTAGGATGTCCCATGCATCCTTAGCAGTCTGAGCAGCACGTATGTGGCTAATCTGAGTATCCTTGATGCTAAGTGTGATCATGGCAAATGCTTCGCCATCTCTCAGTCTCCACTTGGTGATGTTGGCTGCATCACTTTCTGGTTTAAGCTCTGTGTCATCAACGATGTCCCACAGTTCTTTGGCTAGAAGTATAACCTTCATCTTGAATTTTCAGAGATGGTAGCTATCTCCATCGAGTTTGTCAATGAGAGATGAACTAGATGATGGATCCATTCTGGTTGAACGAGATCGTTGGTAGAAACAACGATTGTCGGAATACTTTTGGGTACGCATTTGCTAGAGAGATGTCTTGGTGGAAACAAGACTGATAATCTGCATTAGAAATGCAGACTACTAAAATGTCCACTCTGATACCATGTCATAAAACTTGGGGATGACCGGCAGCGGAAGCTCGAAGCTCTGAGTGTAGACGTGTATGAACGAAAACACAATAGTTAGCAGCAAAAATATTCAAGAAGAATGATTCATACAAAATTGCACAAATGAACATTACAGTAGTGAGACAACACTTTGATTAATATTAACAGTGAGTACAATGGCTTGAAGTAATAACTTCAACTTGTTGAGCGTGATAACGCTGGCTACAGATAACTCTGATTATAAAATCTTACTTAGCTTGATTCAGCTAGTAGTATATATATATTTACAAGTATCAAGAGACAAATATCTTATAAGCCTTAAATGCCATTTACTCCAGTCTTTGTATATGTACAAAAAGTAGGTAATCGCCCTTGGGATATTTAGCTATTAGGTTTGATGATAAGTTGGCGACGACGGTCTGCCAATGTAGGGAGAAACCCAAAGGTGTCCTTAGATTGAAGGTATGTAAATCCGGAAGGTGCCTCTAGAGCGAAGGCAGGAAATATACAAAAAAGACAAAGAAATCATGAGGTATCTACGCAAAAGCAATACATCCAAAAACTTGTAAGTTTGATAAAGAAGATTTGGTACCTGTCCAAACTTTGAATGGTTTTGGTTGAGAGGCCTTTAGTAGGACATTTGTTCTAAATATAGGTTGCTGTTGAAATAGCTTCAGCCTAGAAGTAGTAATGCTTTATTGACTAGAACAGAGGTTTTCAAGGCTTTACTAGACTCAGAATAGCAATATGCCAATCTATATAAGTAACCATGCCTCTTGCCGAGTGCAAGGATCTTATTACTCCTATCAATAAATTTGTATTGATCAAATTCAAATTTTATCTTATGACCTAAATCTGTAATTCTACTTATAACAAATTTGTAGAGAGTTTAGGAATATATAAGACCTTTGACAGCATTTTGAATTGATCATGCTGGAATTGCAATCATAGTACCTTCACCTTCAATAGTGTGAGTATTATTGTCACCAAGATGAAAAAATTTCTTCGTGCTGTAAGGCGTGTTCTCACGTTGATTGGTCATATGTTGTGCTGCTATAGAATCCAAAAACCATAAATCATCCAAAAATGCACTTTGATCTTTGACCAAAAATGCACCTTCATCCACTTCGACCTGGGGAGATGATGAAACTGTGTTTGCTTGTTGATCAGGTTGTTTGGCTATATTCTTCGCTTGGAGAATTCGGCAATCCTTGATCTCATGGTTACTTCGCTTGCAATACCTACAAAACATCTTCTTCTTCGATTGTGGCTCTGATGATTGTGCTTGACTTTGAGTCTGTTTCTAATTCGTTGCAGCCTTCTTGGAGCTTTTATCCTTTTGTCTCTTAATGCATTTGTTGACATATAGAGCCTGAGAGGAGGAAGTGGAGGGAGTGTCTTGACTTCTCCTATTGTCTTCTTGCAGCAACATAGTGATAACTGTAGTACTTTAGAGGTATGTATTTTGTCTTGGAATGGAAGACAGGATCCTGGGATAGATAGATGTCACTCTGAGAGTCCAGCATCATCGTGCTTGGCCCTTCTTGTGGTATCCCGATTGCCTCCAGCATCATCTGCAGCCACACTACCTCATTCGCCACCTTTGAAGCTGTGACATATTCAGCTTCGCAAGAGGATGGAGCCACCAAGGTTTGCTTTTTGCATATCCAGCTGATTGCAGTTCCGCACGCTATTGTACATCCTCCAGTGATGGACTTGTTGTCATCTTTGCAGCTTGCCCAGCTTGCATCACTGTAGTGGTGCAGTTCGAATCTTTTTTCTTCGTTTTCAGCTCTGTAGATTAATCTCATATTCTAGGTACCCTTCAGATACTGTAGGATTCGTTTTGCCATTTGCCAATGTGCCAGGCCAGGATTGGAAGAGAATTGGCTCAAGGCGTAAACAGAGAAAGCTAAATTGGGTTTGGTACAAAGACTACCGATTAAGTTCTGGTAGGGTATATCTACCATCTTCTATTCTTCCTCTTCCATTTTTGGGCAATCCTATTTCATGAGCTTAGCTCCAGCTATCATTGGTGTGACATTTTCTTTGCAGTCCATCATGTGGTACCGCCTTAGCACTTTTTTGTGGCATATTTTGACTGACTCAAGTGTATTTCGCCCTTTGTTCGATCTCTTCTGATCTCCAGCCCAAGGCATTTTGTTGCTTCTACAAGATCTGTGATTTCGTAGCTTTTAGAAATCTGACTCTTTGTGTCTTTGATCAGCATTAAGGAATTTCCTATCATTAGCGAATCATCCACAAAAATGGTCAGTATCACAAAATCTTTTCCTACTCTTTTGATGTAGACATTGCAGTCTGGTTGAGTAGGATTGAAGTCAAGAGACTTCAGAAGACCATCAAGCTTTTTATACCAAGCTCCTAATGTCTGTTTCAGACCAAAGATGCCTCTCTGCAACTGACAGACATATTGTCGATTGTCAGGGTCTTCATAGTCTTTGTGTTGTGTGGCATATGCAAGGAGCAGTCGTATGCTTGTCATCTTGACCATGGGCGAATATGTGTCGAAATAATCAACACCATATCTCTACGTGTAGCCCTTCACGACAAGCCTTGCTTTGATCTAAAGTAGGATCATTTACATCAACATCAAGAAGGTTAGATCCATCCACACCTTTATCAATCATGCTTGAAGACACTTTTGAAATTTTTCCCTCATCAAAGATGACATCTCTACCAACAATCACTTTGTTAGTAGAAGGACTTGTAGGCTTTACTCACCTCACTATATCCAACAAAAATACCTCTTCTTGAAGATGGATCCTCCTTGGTCCTATCATCAAGAGTAATGTTGACAAAGCATGTGCATCCAAAGGTTCTTAGAAAGTTGACACTCGGCCTCCTCTTGGAATAGCATCTCAAAAGGTGTCCTTCCATCCAAAATATCACTCGACCACCTATTGCACAAGAAATTGGCACACAACAAAGCTTGATCCCAAAATGGTTTCTCAAGATTAGCACTTAACCTCATGGATTTAGCACTTTCACATAAATTCCAACTATTCCTTTCAGCCACTCCATTTATTTGTGGGGTCCTTGATGTTGTATACTCCCTCTTGATCCCATGCTCATCACAAAAGGCCTTGAACTTGGTAGATATAAACTCACCACCATTGTCACTCCTTAAGCACTTGATCCTTGTGGAAATTGGTTCTCCCTTGCATTCTTGAACTTGATAAAGACATCATACACTTCATCCTTGCTCTTTAGTAGATAGATCCAACAAAATACTAAAATCATCAATGAACGTTACATACATCTTAGCTCCACTATTGCTAATTATAGTAAATTCATGAATATCTGAATGTACAAGTTGAAAAGGCTTTGTAGATCTAGATGTAGATCTAGTATAAGGTAGTCTATGTGACTTAGACAAAGCACAAGACTCACAAGCATGATTGATGCCACTTAAGGATCTTGGAAGACCTATCAAGACCTTTTTTCTAGTCATTACCTCAAATGACTTGAAGCTGAGGTGTCTCATCCTTTTATGCCAAACATCTTGAATAGGTATTTGCTTTCTTTCAACAAATCCAACTTGGTTAGCAATAACACAAGTGTCTAGTTTGAACAACTTCCCTTGCCTTTTACCTTTTCCAATCAAGACATCATTTTCTTGATCATACTCAACCTTGAGGCCCTTACTTAGCATTTGACTCACACTAAGAAAATTCTTGGTAATAGATGGAATAAACAAGACATCCTCCAAATGAACATTCCTATTTGTAGAGAGAGAGATAGGAATTGTGCCAATTCCTTTGATTGCACACTCACCATCATTGGCCATGTAGATCACCCTCTTGTCATCTCCATATGCCAACAAAGAAGTGAAGTACTCTTTGTGAAAAGTCATGTGTGAACTTGCTCCACTATCAATCCACCAAGGATCTAGATCTCCATCACTAGCAAGCATACATGAAGACATCACAAAAGCATCATCATTTGGATCTTGAACATCCAACCATCCTCATCAAGAGTAAGATTACCTTGCTTGTCTCCTTGATCTCTCCTCTTCTTGTAGCAATCACTTTTGATGAACCTACAAGTGTATATGAAGCAAGGAAAGAAGAGGAGTGGATCCAAGCAATGGATCTTGAGTATCAAGCTCTTATGAAGAATGAAACATCTATTGGAGGATCTTCTTGTGTAGATGATGCTATGCAAGAAGATGGATGTTTTCATGAATTTACAGCAAGTAACGGATCTGGAAAACAAAGTTTCTTCAATGACTTTGATGATCAAGTTGATGATCAAGAGGTTGATCTCAAAGGGCTTCAACTAGTCAAAAGAAAAGTTGGCAATTTGGAACTAGTCAGGAGCATCAAAGGAGAGTCAATTGGAAAAGATGTTATGGATCTATTTTTTCAGGTTATTGAAAGGAGCAGAAAGGAAGTGTTTTTCAAGTCTACTTACTTTTTCTATCTCATGTTTGAGCTATTTCATGTGGATGTGTGTAAATTGTCAATAAATGGTTAAACTAGCTACATTGGTGAGCATCATTTTGATGTTGGATTTGTATTAGAATTCTTGGTTGGTTTTGCTGATGGAAATGAAGCTATTGAAGGTTCATTATGTCACTCATTCATGTCCAAGTCATCAAGTGATGATGGCATTTTATTGCAAGATGGAGATGGATGCTCATTCATGGAATTTGATGGTGGATACAAGGCAACAAAGGACAAAGGAGGAGACATGCAAGCAAAATTTGATCACTCACATTTATTGTTTGTTTGCTGTATTTTTCCAAAGAGTTCAGAGTTGGAAGCATGGAGGAATCATCTCATTTTCATTCTATGTGATTCTTCATTGCTCATTGAAGTAGTATTGCAATATTTTATGAGGGAGCAAGTCATTGCAAAGGAGGTGGAGCTTCAACATGTGTCCTCAAGCGAATGTCTAGCTGATATCATCACCAAAGCATTGGGAAAGGACTTGTTCATGAAGCATAGGACATCAGTTGGAGTGTCTATGCTAAAACTAGTTGAAGAGGTAGTGTGAAAGATTCAACTATTCAAGTACCAAAATAGTCTACTCGAAGACTCCTTTCAAAGCTTTCTATGGCTACAAACCAAGTCTAAGACACCTATCATGTACTGTTAGTACATCCATGCTTATACATGCAAATAATATCCAATGTAAGCTTTGTAGGCCCAAAAGGAGCTATTAGCCTTAAGAACAAGGCGGTTCCCTCTTTAGGCCCTTCAAAGTTATTAATAAGGATAATAGGCCAATCAGTGCCCAATGTAGTTTAAATAATACTTAACAAGGGCTAACTATCCCTCAAGATAGTTATGTTTAGTTAAGTAAGAGAATTGTCTATAACTAGGCAAGAGACATCATTTTGTGAATCTTTTGGCTCATTCACAAGTAAGAGCTTCTAGCTTCTTTGTGAATGTGAGCCATAGGGATCTCCATTGCTAGGTCTCATGTGCCCTATCTACATGAATCCATGCTCATTTGCATTTCTTTGTACTCTTCTTTTCATTTCTATTGTGATTCTATGGAGATCTTTCTGTTTCTAGCTTTCTATGAATATGCTATTTTGAATGCTTTGTACTTTTCTTGCTCTTAGCTTTACTTCCATTGTAATTGCTATTTTCTTAGATTTTGCACATGACATTTCTTGGTGTCAGAGCATAGATCCTAAATTTATATTGATTCTATGTGAATTTCATTGGATTTGATAAGTTTTTTGCATTTGTAGCTTTCTTTTTGACAATTTTTAACTTTGAGTTTTTCAGATCTGTTCAAATGAATGTTTAGAATTCCATTTAGTTTTCTATTTCTAATTTGATTCCATAAGTTTGTAGAGCTTTGTCTTAGCTTTCATTTGCACCAATTTTCAAGGCATTTGGATAAGAGATTCAAAAGTTACTGCACTTTTCCCAAAAGCTGTCAAAATAGGTGACTAAAATATTCATTTCACTTTGTTTGCATTTTTCAGATTTTATTTGAGATTTAATCTCAATTTTATATCCATAGGATTCTAGAGCATTGTTTTAGCTTTGATCTGATCTATATGGCAGGTTATTTGGATTAGTATCTAAAGAGCTATGACAATTCTTGGTTCCTAGTTCTAGTTTTGCTAGTTTTCTTTCTTAAAAAATTTCAGACCTGTTATGTTGTAAATTTGACCTATCAAATCAACTCAATCATTGATCTGATCATATAGACTAATAGAGCTTGTTGTTAGCTCAAAGCTATTGAGTTTGTGTGATTTGGATCAATATTGAGGAAGTTATGATCAAAATTAGTGGAGATAGGTCAGAATTGCCAGAATTTTGAAAACTTTTTGTTGAATTTTCCCAAGTGAGAGAGAAGTAGTTCATTTTTCGATTTTGAAGTTTTGTTTCTTTTGTAAAAAAAAATTTGATTATTCATTTCGAAGTTTAATAGTAAAAAAAACCTAACCCTACCTACCTATAGTCCTAACCTAAACCTGGCCCTAAACCCTCTACCCAATAAACCTAATTGTTAGCAACAAAGTAAAATCAAAGTAAAATAGAACACCGTGGCATGTGTATTGTGAGTCCACTATGAGTACTTGTTAATAAACCCCTACCATGGCATGTGTGTTATAAGTCCATGGGTAGAAACTTAATTAAATTCTAAACTTCTAAGTTAGAAAACTTAACTTAGAGAACTTAAACTTAGAAACTTAAGCTTAGAAAATAAAAGATTCTAAGCTATCTTGAGTTCTAAGTTTAGAGTCTTAGGCTTTCTAAGTTAGAAGTTGAGAAGTTTAGAACTCTTAGAATTGCAAGTTTTAGAAATTAATCCCATAAGTTAGTAGAAGCTTATGGAAGGCCCTTCTTGCTATAAGAAGAGAGGCATTTCCCTTGTAAAATAACACATCGAGATTATGCTAAATTGCTCTTTATTTGAGCTACTGAGGTATTAGCTTTTCAATGGTTGACAATCATTAAAAAAATTACAGGCAATCAGTAACAAGATTCACCTTTTGCAAGTGTCAAAGGTTCAGTGGTGGGTACAATAACAATCATGTCACGGCAAAATTGAAAAAGGAGATCATAATGAGATTTGAAAAAGAACCCACCCCTATAAACAAGGTGGAGGGGGGGGGGGGGGGGGGGGGGGGGGGGAGATGAGAGGCCAAGAAAGAGAGAATTGATGTTTGGGGAGGATTGTTGATTAAGATTGTGGAGAGTTGTCAATTGCTACTAGTTGTGTGAGAGAAATACTTCAATGTTGTGAGAGTTAGGCCTACTTCCTGAACATCTGTAAAGAGACTTATGGCTTCACTCCTCTTTGTGTGGAAAAACAGGGTCCCATCTTGTGTGGGAATATGGTGTTGAGAGTATTGTGTGGTGATGAGAGCATACTTATCCACTTGTTAACAGTGTTCGTTGCACACATTCAAGTTTGTTATGCTACCATTTGTAGATTGTGTCTCTGATGTAAAATGTGCTATTACATTTGGTACTAATCTGAATTTTCAATATTCCTTGATCAGTGAATTTGTAGTGGATTTGCTATTGTAGAGCTTAGTTAGGCATCATCTATATATATATATATATATATATATATGCATTCCAATATTGTTCTTGTAATATGAAATTGCTATCTAGATTGAAGAGCTGAAATTCTCTTCTTTACATTACATTCAATTTTAATGTGGTATCCAATATACCCAATGGCAAGACAACTAGATGTTAGAATGCCTACTCATTTTTGCCCTTTTGTTGTTGATGTTATGCAATCAATCTGGATTTAATTTGATCATGATTTAGATCCTATAAAGTTTGATTTGACATAAAATCTGGTAAATTTGAAATGATTAAAACTATAGATGGATCTTATACGATGGACGATTTGATATATCAAAGCTAGTTTGATCTAATGTTGAATTGATGAATCTCATCCATTTTGAATCCAATGTCCCTAGGTGATTTTCAGATTAATCTCTTTCTATATGCATTGACCCTTGAGGATTATCTATTTAGGATTTATCAATTTTTTTATTTGGATTTCAAAGTTGTGTAATTTATTGTGTAGATTCATGGGGTTGAATACAATTTGTTACGGCTTGGTTTGTTGGATCTGTAAATTTGTGCTTCTCATGATAACAATTGTGCTCTTAGTTTCTATACATGCTTTTGCCACAACTACTTCTAGCAATCATGTTTCTAATCTAATCCAATTTACGATGTACATAAACAAAATACTACATTCACACAAAAATGTGCAAACAATGAAATGAAACATTGATTTTTCATTCACTCTACTTTGGAAAAGGTCAATAGTATTGTCATAATTTGCTACCATTCACATGAAAAAGGCATGCCATTGTCCAAGTATATTTTTTACTATATGTTAAGACCGCTCCCTTTTGAATATAACTTTTCCTTTAGTGACTTTACTTTTGTTAAAGAGTGTCAAGTTTGTTGGATTTCAAAGCTCAATGGAAATCCCTTTTAATGAGCATCCTGAAGCTATAAATACTCAAAAAAACCAAAAAAAAAAATCAAAATCATATATATAGAAGATTGAAGTTTGTTTTTGACCCCTAAGTATTGAAATAGATTTTGATCCTAGCCTAGGTCGACTGATCGAATCGACTCGAATCTTTTTGACCTGATGCTTATTTCGACTCGGCACCTATTTCAACCCGGCACTTGTTTCAATCCAACACTTGTTTCGATTCTGCACCTATTTTGACCGTCACTTATTTCAATATTGTCAACTGTTCCAACCTGCGTCGCAATCAGAGGACAACGTTAACAATTCATCTACCATGTACTTTCTGAGTGCTATCTAAAACGATTGCTATCTAACATAGAACAGATCAAGTAGAACTAATAAAGATGTATAATAATACTTACTTGTACTCAGTCATTGATCCACAATTATCATCAAAACAGTATACATCAGTAGGTAGAATATCGATTTGAAGGGGGTCAAGCAATGCACCAACAAAAAGTGCTCACGCATTTTTGAAACTTGCGTGCGCTTTTCACACCTCTGTACTCTGATCTATTAATATCAGTTTTGTTCCAATCAAGAATGCAATTTTGTCTCACACTACTGTCTATTCTTGCATTGATGTACTGATTAATCTTTCTTCAATCTTACTAGCTATCTGACATACTACCGATCCAACGGCACGCTCACGCAATCTCATTTTGCTGTCAATAACCCAGAGTATTCATCTTTGAGTGAATCCATCCATAGCTTCTCCTTTGAACATCCAATCATTCACCATCCATTTTTGACATGGTATCAGAGCTTGTGGTTTAGTAATCGACACTT
The DNA here is from genome assembly GCA_029204225.1 of Diphasiastrum complanatum. Classification (NCBI taxonomy): domain Eukaryota; kingdom Viridiplantae; phylum Streptophyta; class Lycopodiopsida; order Lycopodiales; family Lycopodiaceae; genus Diphasiastrum; species Diphasiastrum complanatum. Next base: position 52,911,760 of record CM055103.1, read on the forward strand.
CGGGCATCATTTGGAAGTGTGTAGATAGCCAGTTGTATTCAACATCGTTGTTTCTACCAGCAATGTCTCCTCTCCAAAATGGAACCTACTCCTAGTTCATCTCTAAAACTCGATGGAGATAAATATCATCTTTTTAAGTTCAAGATGAAGTTAGTATTGCTTGCAAAAAGAATTGTGGGACATTGCTGAAGGCACTGAGATCAAACCAGAGGTCAATTTGCTAGTTAGTAAAAGGAGGCTATGTATGAATGAGCCAACTGTTAAAAAGTGGGATTTGAGGACCCTACAAAGATTATTGCAAAGTTTCGGCATGCAATCATTAATTCAACCATTAATGAAACCCTAACTTGAAGGTACAATATGTTACTCACACTGTTACGTGCACGTCCTGCATATAGGATTCGGTATAATCCTAGACTTGGAATACAGTACTCCAATATGCGAGATTATTGGTTACGCTTCATTATTTTGAACTAGGCCATTAATGTAATTAATAACCTTGTGAGGCCCAATCACATATGTGGAGCTACTGCATGGGTTAGGACGACTATTGACATGTGTGTAGAGTATCAATAGTAATGAAAAGCACTTTGGAAAATATTCTTGGCTTACATGGGGCCATGCCTATGGATTATTGTCAATATTAGCCAGTTTATGACGGGTTTTCAAGGTTTTGCTTGTATCTCTCATAACTTGTGGGGGAAGAATATGCTAGTACAGATATATGTTTATGTACAAGATCATAATGAGGTTGTTTTCATATGCACATGAATAATCTTGTTTGATCTACTATGTATTTCTAGTTGGTGCACTTGAACCAATTGGTGAACATAGACATATGAACTAGTATTGCTCAAAAACATTTACTTGTAGGTTAATGAGTCTTTTTAACGAAGGGTCAACTTATTGACTCATAAATGATCTAGAAAAAAATCTAATATGGTGTTATGTTAATATAAGTGGGGCCTACACCTGGACATTTTGAGATTTCTAAGGATTGACAATGAACTTGAGTAGTTAAAATATTCCTAGAGTAGATGCAACTCATAGCCATGCGTGCTTACATGAGTTGCATGCATGGCCTGCATGACTTGCCCTACTTGATGATGACATGCATAAATTATAAGATCCATCTGGAGTTGCATGCATGCACTTCCTTTCTATATTTGTGGGTTTTTCAAAGGTTCAAAATTAGGTAACTTTAATTATTAATTTAAAAAATTTAAGGTTTTATTCAAGCCTTTTATCAACTTCATAGAAATCTTCTGGGTTTTTATGAGTTTGGCTTGAACAATTTTACGAGCACTAGTGAAGACCTGGCCTTACGGTCCTTATGAACTAGGAGGGCCCAAGGGAGTTGTTTTGAAGCAGAGGTGGAATGCACAAGGGAAACATACCTGCCAATTGCAAGTTTTCTTTACGATTATTATTGTTTTGTTTAGCCGCAAAATTCTTACATGGACATTCCATGTGCTATGTGGCACCACTCATAAGCTATCCACATAAAAATTCCACCATCATACCAATTGCTAGGTGTGGGTGGCAGCCCACTCATTATATTTCACATGAAATTCTACTATTTTGCCCACTTCTAGGTGTGGCACCCCACTCATTAGATGTTCACATAACAATCCTTACCATTATGCATAGATGTGGACCCACTCATTAGATATAGCATGTTCACATATAAATTCTACAATTATGCCAACTGCTAGGTGTCAATCGCTCATTGGCTATTACTTACATGCAAACTTCTGGGTGTCAACCTCTCATTGGCTATCCACAAGAGTCTTGGCAAAATTTGTTCATGCTTAAAAACACATGAAAAACATATTTATGATGGGTATTTGTTTTCGAGAGTTGTATATGTATTTTGAAGACGTCTTCGAATACAGCCAAAAAAGAACAAAATAAGATTATGTTCCCAACCTCATAGAGGCTCTCATCCAACAATGGAGCACCCAAGGAACATTTCATCATGCTTTTCTTTTTATCAAAATTTTCCATTAGTGAATGAGGGTGGGGACTTGCTCACCGTGGATGAGGGAGGGGACTTTGCTTCATGATCGTCGAGAAAACCTTTTTAGGGTTATCCGCAAAAACTTGCATTTTTTCAAACTTTCCCTTTTAAAGCACTACTACTCATAAAAGGCTGTATATGCCTATGTAAAATATTATCAAGATATCTATGATGCCGATTTCTGCGAAAATATGGAGGTTTCATTCTTGTACTTTGCCGAGTTTCTCGAACACCGGCTTGCTTGCGGGTGCAACCCTCAGTCCCAAGTAAGTATACCATGTACATTGATTAGAAAATTCAAAAGAGGATTTCAATTAACTATACATGGATGAAAAAAGCAAGCTCAAGTCCCAATTGAGTACACATTGAAGATGAAAAAAAGCAATCCTTGTGCACTTACTTGAGAATTGGAATTTGCAATCAATGATATTAGTTTTTTAAAGCTCCCTCTTATCCTTATGATTGTGTAGTACAACTCTTTCTAGTTTGTTACAAAACTTACAAGCCTCTAGGCTCTGAGTCTCAAAGCAGTATCAGTAGTTTATAGCACAGCCTACAGGTACTGTACACAGTGTAGAGCTTCTCACTAAATTGGCAATTGCGATCACCACCCACCTGAGGTTCTTATTAGAGTGTTATTAATGGCAACATGGCTTGGCCGTATGAGTCACCTGAACTCTCCTCCTGCTGAGGCTACCTGCTTTGAAGTTGACTGTTGCAAGAATTAATCCTTTGTTATTACTCACAAACTAATCAACATTCAAGCACAGCTTTGGAAAAACTGAAAAAGCCAGCTCTCTCTCTCTCTCTCTCTCTAGTGTATGTGTCTCTCTTTAGAGTAATGTAGAGTAATGGAGCCTAGCCAGGGCCCAGTAGTAGTACAGTTTGTTGGAGAAGAAGAAGAGAAAGACAGAAAAAGAAGCAGTAGTAGAGTATTTTGTTGGGTAGTAGAGTTTGTTGGGGAAGAAGAAGAGAAAAAGAAGAAGAGTATGTGTCTCTCTGTAGAGTAATGGAGCCTAGCCAGGGCCCAGTAGTAGTAGAGTTTGTTGGGGAAGAAGAAGAGAAATAGAGAAAAAGAAGCAGAAGTGAGCAGGTGACAGGTGACTGGGCAAATGCAGAAGAGGGGGAGGAGTAGAGGAAGAACAGTTGACGGCTATTCAATGCTCACTGGCTAGCTAGTACCTACTATGGTGCCACTGGTGTGTGTGTGTGTGTCTGTGTGTAGTCAGGCTGTGTGTGTGTGTGTGTGTGTGTGTGTGTTTGCTTTTCTAACTGCTTCTTTCATCGCTCTCTGATCCACTGCTCAGTGCTGTGTGTTGCTCGTGAGTCGTGATTTTGTTGGACCTGCTGCGCAGTGCGTGCTGCTGTGCGGCACTTTGTTGAGCTTGAATTTGTTGGGTGTGTTCGAAATCTGGATTCTGGGTGCTTCTTTGCCACCACTTTGAGCTTGGGTTGGGCTGGTTTAATCGAAATCTGGATTCTGGGTGCTTCTTTGCCACCACTTTGAGCTTGGGTTGGTTTGGTTTGATCGAAATCTGGATTCTGGGTGCGTCTTTGCCGCCACTCTGAGCTTGAGTTTGTCTGGTATGATAGAAATATGGATTGTGGCTGTTTCTTTGCCCCCAGTTTGAGCAGCTTGAGCTTGCTTAGTATGATGAAAATCAGGATTCTCGGTGCTTCTTTTCCCCCAATTTGAGCTTGAGTTCGTTTGGTATGATCAAAATCTGGATTCTGAATACTTCTTTGACCCCACTTGAAGCTTCAGTTTATTTTCGATGTTAAAAATCTGGATGCAGTTGCTCAGCTAGAGATGGTAGTCGAGGTGCTTAATCTTAAAGCTGGTTAAAAACGTTTTAGCTGTAATGAAGATGAGCGGGGTAGAACTGCAGTCAAAGACATATATCAGAACGTTATCACGTGAATCTTGACATTGGAGCGTGGTATTCATCATGTTTCTATTCGTTGATGTCTGGGAGTTCTTGCCGGCTTGCTTCTCAACGTTAACGATCTTTTTGACAAGAACCTAGTTTATGATCTGTGTCTGTTATATGCTGGAGTTGAGTGACAGACAGTTAGTTGTGTACTGATATCGAGAAGCATTTTAGCAGCGGCATAGTTGGCAAGAAGGTATGGATTCTCAGACTGATTTTCGAACAGTGGAGAGGCGTCAGAGTTCAGGGAATGGATTGACGGATAAGCCCGAGAAAAAGAGATCCAAGTCGTTGGACGAGCGTACAATTAACCAGCATTTGTCTTTGAAATCCAGCCTTTGTGAATGGGAGCTGAAGAAGCCAACCAAGGTGGCTCTTGATGATTGCTCACTTTATGTGACGCCGAAATCTGAACAGAGACGCAGGCTCGTCTGTAATGGCATTAAGAGCTTTGATGCGATGGCAGCTGTTCGTAAACCAAGTGACAAACCTCGATGCATTTGCCATCTTCTTCTCAGGGAGAAATCGCAGGAGCTCAAGCCATGCTATGACCTCGTTGCATCGCCCGGACCAAGATCTTTGTTGCGATCCTTGGATCTTGCAGACTCGCCAACTGCTTCATTTAAGATCCCTGCGTCAGTGCCGTTTAAATGGGAGGAGGCCCCGGGGAAGCCTAGACCAGATGCTGCAATCAGCAAGCCAGATCGCTCTCTTCAACTTCCTCCTCGTCTGCTGATCAAATCAACTACAGGCGATTGTCCTTTGCCTGATCGCCCGAGGCGGCATCAGAGAAGTAGCTTTTCTCAAATTCGCGGAATCCGCAGCTCATCTATGGAATGTAGTAGAGAAAGGCCGATGTTTTGCACTCCGTTGATCTTTCGAAGCGCTGAGCTCAGTGCTTCAGAAAGAAAGCCGAAATCTGTCTTCAGTTCATGCGAGACATACTCTCCCAGAAGCATCCTTAGCGGTCCTATTTTGAACAGTGCATCTTCATCGTCTGATCCAAACAGCATGTCAGATTCCGAAACTTCTACTCTAGCAGCTCCGCTTATGGAAATCTGGTCTGATCTCGCTACTCAAGCAGAAAACGCCTCTTTCCTCGAAAGCGAAACCCCGAGCTCACATCCAGAAATGCAATTGATCCCCTACGTGGAATCTAATTTGAAAGATCTTGCACCATCTCCAGAACCGGAGCCAGTTCGAAGCGGGAATCCTTTATTCCAAGGCGTCAAAGCAGTAGTAAAATTTCTTAGCACAAGCAAAAGCAGGTTGCAAAGAGGGAGGCAGAAACACAAGGCTGGGGGGTTTTCAGAGGCAGAACTTTGGGCACCAACGCTTGCTACGTACTTTCAGTTCCTTGAGCGAAATAAATCAAACACCATGAGCGAGAAATTACTCCTCTTGGACAAAATAGAGGCCGAGAGAAAGACCGCTGTCGAGAAACGATCCGAAGATCTCTTTTCTCCTAGCATTCCTGACAACACAGCCTCATCCTTGTCTCCTGAGTGTATGTGTCAGTGTAAATCTTGGAAGGAGCAGACTAGGCATCTGCCAGAACAGTCTGCAAAGAACGACTCTTCTATATTCAAACAATCTCATGTTAATCCTTTTGAGAAAGAAAGCATCAATACTGAACTTCCTGATAGATTCATAGGTCGAGAATACGAAAGCTGCTCACCTTCACGTCTCTTCTTATTGTCTCCTGCCCGGATAGTACCGATGAAGTGGGGCACACGAAGGATGAACCTGCAGTCCCGGGATGGCAGAAAAATTCACAGAAGTCCTCGATCATTTGTATACATCCACCATCTCTTTGAACCTCTTCTTGCCTTGTTTCACATACTATATACGTTAGTAATTATACGTTTCATCGGCAGTTTTGAATTATATCATTAAAATGCTGCAATCCCAATTGCTGACATGCATGTTTTCTGAACTTCGTGTATCAGAATGTGCTAGTTAATGCCATCAAGCATGCCTTCATATCCAAAAAACAAGATCACCGAAAGCCAAACGTTCAATCCAGTTTGCTTTATGGTTGCGTTCAGTGTTAAAAGATCTTTGAAATACGATTCTGGTAAGTTATTGTCGCTCTAAATAGAATTGATAGAAACGTTTGAATAGGTTGCTGAAATTGTTATCTGGTGATGATGGCATAATCAGCTGATCAGTTTCCTCCAGCAATGAACAAACTTACAAAAAGCAATAGATTGTTTTCTGCTTCTCTTATTCTTTTCCTGTTGCAGGAAAACTGTCAGGCGTTAAACAGTTCAAACTACTTCACAGAACATACGAAAGAGCAAAGATTAACAGTTCACTACAGAAAGCAGGAACAGAGAACACAAAACCCTCATGCCTGTTCAATCACCTCATTCCCATTGCGTGAATTAGGAAGACAGACAAGAAGATTCTGTACAATGGCAAAGATATCGATATTGGGTATTGTTCAGGCACTCCTGTGAACCTTAAAGATGCAGTGGTATTGTCAGAACTATCCATCAACCTTCAATTCTAGCTCAGGCTAATCTACAGATGCTCATTACTCTTATGTTTCTTTCAGAATAGGAATTGCATGCATAGCCTTGTAGCAACCACCAATCCAGTTGCAACCAAGCCTTGCAAAGCAAGCAACAGTAAGCTCAGCTCAAAATTTAGTTTTTCTGTTAAGGATCTCATTAATTACAGACTGAGAAGGTTTGTAGTTTTGATTAGATACTTGTATAGCTCATTTGCTGCCTGCCTGCAAGCAGCTGGGAGCATTCACTTCAAAGACAATGTACATGATGGATGATGAAGGCAAGACTTATATATGATGAAGGTAAGTAGAATTTTACTTCAAAAACCATTGTACATGATGGATGATGAAGCAAGACTTATATATGATGAAGGTAAGTAGAATTTTGAAGACTGATGGGTGGCATTGCTTGGTTTGGAATATGCTCACAACCCATTCTTCAGCCTTTTTCTGAAGTCTCTTTGTTAAGGGTTTTGTGAATTCATGGGAGGCTAGTTAGAAGGGATCTAGAAAGAAACCCACCTCCCACTCTCTTTGCTTAGAGACATTGCTCAAATGCCTTGCTTGCCAATCAAATTATCTTTCAATATACATGATGGATGATGAAGGCACTTATTATATATGATGAAGGTTAGTAGAATTTTACTTCAAAGACAATGTACATGATGGATGATGAAGCAAGACTTATATATGATGAAGGTAAGTAGAATTTTGAAGTCTTGATGGGTGGCTATTTGAAATCTAGAAAGAAAACCACCTCTCACTCTCTTTGCTTAGAGACATTGCTCAAATGCCTTGCTTGCCAATCAAATTATCTTTCACCACATGGCGATTGATGAATGGATAACTTGCCCAAAAATTAGTAAGTGACCCAAAATTTTGTTTGTTGATGTAAGACAACCTAGGGTTGTGGAATTGGATGGGAACTTTCTATGCATGATGTATTCAATGATAAAAAGCATGTGTCATCACAACAAAGAATTCGTGTGCCCTCACATACCTTATGAATGCACACATGTATGACATAAAATCTTGCATAGTAATGCATCTCTTAGAGTTAGTGTTTTGGTTATGGGACACTTCTTACCACTAGGTGCTTTGGAAAGTGCCAAATGGCCAATCCATGTGGCAGTGGTTTAATGGGCCAGAAGCCCAAATGGGTCTCAAAGGTGTGGGTAATGCATTGGAGATGCGCCCCACCCTCCCTTGGCCCTTATAGACACTACCCAACAATCTGGCCCCAGTGCGCCATAGCCCTGTTATATATTGTTAATAAATCCTGTAAAACGGGACGTATAGCTCGATGGCTGTTGATATTAGAAGAATATAATTTCCGCGTAGTCGTTCGGAAAGGAACCCAACATTTCATGGCGGATCACCTTTCCCGGCTCCCTAATGCTAAAAAAGCAATTGCACCAATCAACGATGATCTTCTTGATGCATGTCTTTTTCATATTGATGCTACACCCTTATGGGCTGAGGAGATCACTCAGTTCCTAGCAACAGACAGACTCAAAGAAGGCCTAAATATGGTTGCAAAAAGAAAATTTTGCTTAAAGCAGCGCCCTTTCAGAAAATAGCAGGACAACTTTACAAAAGGGACGTTGATGGTATTATCCAACGATGTGCTTATGAATATCTGAGATACAACCTATCATATCTCAGGCTCATGAGGGCATTGGCGGCGGTCACTTCTCTGCTGAGGCGACAACTAAATTTATCCTTTAAGCAGACTTGTGGTGGCCATCATTATTTAAAGACACATTTGTTGTTATTAAAACATGTGATGTCTGTCAACGAGCCAAGAAAAATACGAAAGCAGACTTCACACCTTTGACTCCCATTATAGAAGGCGAAGCCTTCCATAAATGGGAAATTGACTTTGTTGGACCAATCAATGTCAAATAATGCAAGTCCTTGTAGAAGGTTATATTATAAGTATAGAAAAATTGTACATTGCTAAAAATATGAGAAGAAAAGAATCCAATTGGAGTCCCTCTTATTTTGTTTCCACATTCTATCTTCTAGACAAACATACGTTTGTCCTAAAAGATACCAAACTTGACTTCTCATGAGTCCATTTGCTAATCATTAGTTTTCTAGGGAAGGATATTAAGCATAAAAATTCCCTATCTTGGATCCCAAAGTGCCAATTGATAAGTACGATACATAATGTGTCGTGCAACCCATGTTTGTCTTCTATGATATAAGCACAATTGCCAATATGCCCATCATCATATGCTTTGACTTATATCTTCTTCTTTTTGGCTATTTTTGTACGTACATGAGTTCGTTAACTATATACTTTTAAGTCATTGCATGTGGAATGTGTGCTAAAAATGGTTCATGCATATACACTTGCATGGCTAGTATGAATATTTAGTGAGATTGCATGAAGTAATATCTACAATATCTAGCTAGCAATTTGGTAGATTATATTAAAGCCCTAGTTGATTTAATTAACTACCTAGGTGCAATCAATTTATAGAAGCTTGGATCCTCTATGAGTTAGAGAGAGGAAGCACATTCTTTTGCTGATATAAATTGTTTGCAAGAAGTTGGTGCTCATTAGTATGAATATAGAGAATACGTCTTTCGATTGTAGGAGATCTTTGTGAGTAAGTATTAATCAAAATGATATTCAAATGGTTGTAATAGGGTATATTATTTATCTTAGTCAGCAGGTACATGTGCAAGCATAGCAAGCTAACTTTCATAGTAAGGTCTCTCAATATTTCTCTATTATCTACAAGTCTCTGAGTGTGGAGAGCTAATAGTACCATCAATTGATTGTGGTTTTGAAGCCAGTAACAAGTCTTTCCATTAATCTAGAAAGTCATTAAGCATCACAAAGGTGACAAATCATCATGTTCATAGCATATACACATTGAACACTTTCCTATTGCATGAGAGACGTAAAGTATATGATCAAGATATATCTCTCGAATGTGGGCATACAAAACTAAAGACCACTTTTTTTTAAGGCTATTATTGGACAATTTGCCTTTGTATGGTATGTGCATGTTGATTTCTCCATTACATGCAATTATTGTCATTTCCTAAGTGTTTTTAGCATGTGTGGTAAATTGATAGGAAGGCCTAATCATCATATCAACCCATTTTGATGATTGTACACTATCTTTTTTATCACAATTCCTAGCAATAGTAGTTAAAACAAGCTCATGGTTAAACAACACACATAAAAGTTATATTGCATGATGTTAAAGAATTTGAAAAAAATTTGGTGCTATATACAATCATTTGTTACTTTCCATAACTAGTAATGATCATTAAATATAAGAAGCTTGAATATTCAAACCACAAGATTTGTAGATAAAGTTGTAGATTACCTTGATAGAGAAAGAACTCTAAGATATCATATGTGGCAATGCACCAAGGCCTACTAATAGATTTTGATGGGAAAGCTTCTCATAATTTATAAGATCTCCCTCAATTTTCAACCAATGATTAACAACACCCATGATCTAAGCATACCTCCCATCCAACTAAATGTCCCATGCAACACAACCAATTGGTCAATACCCCTCCCCCCCCGAAACAAAAAAAGTGGTTGGGTTCCAACAATCTATATATACATATCAAGTTGATTTTACATACACCCATGTGCTACAAGATTGTAACGCACACCTAATCCACTATTAGGCTTTTAGATATGGAAAATTGTACTACCATAACGCTCTCCTAAGGAGATGCAAACCCTAAACATTGAGTAGATGCAAAGAGTCACAATTGGAGCATTAGGATGATGATAACAACAATTGATGCCCCAAACGATGAACGTGTTGGTGCACCCAAATGACCATGTTGGCAAAGGTGACCCCCCACTTGTCCTATGTATATAGAGGTGGATCTCCATGAGCTTGGCATTTATTCTCATGGAGAGCTCTTCCCACATGGTTAGAGCCTAGGAAATTGTCACATGTAGGTATGTGAGGGTTGAAACTATGGTGCAATGGTATGGGATGACGTAACTTGGGAAAAACCTTAGCATGCTTGATTGTGGTATAAAGCTCTACCACATGGGGGTGAGATGGCAATATTTTTATCAATGGGTGGTAAAATAGTGTTTTTCACCTAATTGTATCATTGGCTTGGTTAATTTCTCGATGGGACTTCTAACATTTGCTATTAAAAATGCAAAAACAATATTGATGTGAAATCAGCTCATGGCTTCACATGATTTGTTCACAAGTTCATTTTGGAATATCTTAAGAGAATGTTTTCAAGGGGGTGAAGAAAAGTTGTAGTTGCATAAAAATTCCACCTGTAATTGAATATTATGCAACATCGTCCTTGGATCGAAATGAGATCACAACTAGGGTTGAAAATAGACACCAAGGGTTGAAATAGACACATGGGTCAAAATAGGGAGTTAAAATAGACATTGGGTCGAAGTAGACCTAGGTTGAAATCTAAATAGTCAGAGGCTCAAATTTTGGACTTTGACCCTAGGGATCAAATCGAGATTTGAGAGTCGATCCAATCCATCAATCCAAGCCAGGAATCGAGATAGACTTCGACTCTTAAGATCAAAATGGATTTTGATTCTCAATTTAAATCTTCATTCTAGAATTGTAGTTTACAAAAGATTCTAAGTATTTGCACTTGTGGAAAACACGTTAATAAGAGGATTTTTCCCTTGATCTTTGAATTCCAAAACCAAATTTTACAATAGTGTCATGAACCTTTTTATTGGTCATCCTAGCATATAGAGAACATTGGAGCTTGTAAAATGTAATTTATAGACCAAAGAGGAAAGGCCATGTCAAGGCAAATATGTGCTAGTTCAATGAAACAAAGAGGCTCAAAGTTGTAGGTCTTTTACATCATTCTTCTAGTCCTTAGTGCGATACAAGACAAACTCTTTGAATCCTCTATCATAGCTTTCTTTAGGGATTTTAAGCAAAAATTAGAAGCTCTCAAAGATCTCTTAAACTATATTATTCTTGACAGAGCCACCCTTTTTCTTGGAGTTGAACCTCTTGATAGCAATATTTTCCTCTCACACCTTTGGTTTACCAATTTTTCAAACAAAGTTCTTCTGAAATCCCCCATTTTTGACTTTTAAACTCCCAACTCTCTTTTCAAATACACTAAGGACTTATCCTTGAGCATTCCTAGACTCCTCCTAAATCCCACTAAGATCATTTTGCTTGTCTTTACTTCTAAGTTCAAGTGGCTCCTATTTAATTTTTGTTGGTCTCTAGGCCACATCTGCTCTAGACCATTCCAAAGTAGCCATCTTGTGAGGGAAAACTTATCTCACTTGGACTAGAGATGTCTACTTCCCTTCTTCTTTCTTCTTTGAAAAACCCAAAGCTCAACAGCTCCGAGAAGATGCATACACTATCAACTTTCCATTTCTTATTGAGATGAATATATATTGCTCATTTTTCTCCCTTCTATTTTTGAATGAACACCTCTCCATCTCTCTGTCCCTTTTCGTTGATGAGCTCCATTTCTCATTGAAATCGCAATAGAGGAAAAAACAAAAATCCTAGACTTGATGGTGTCAGCCTTGGTTTATTTCTTGTCTATTAAAATCTTGTTGATAACTCCCTTATTAATACCATCCACTCTATTAAAACATATGAATAGTTCTCTTCATCGCTTTCTCACAATTTGATCAAACTCAACCCCAAAATTGACTCACTTAGATCCATTTCTGACTTCACATATCTTGCCATGCTCAACTCTTCCTATAAGATCATCATCAAAGCCATATCCAAAGGACATGTCCCTCTCCTCTCCTCTCCTCTCATCTCATCTCTCTCCCATTCAGATTGGCTTGTTTAAAGAGAAACTGCTATTCAACAACATTCTTGATGTTGGGTCAATAGTCTATTTCGCTCTTTGGTTCAACTACTCCTCTATAGTTCTTAAATGTGACTTTGATAATGCTTTTGACAGAGTGATGTTGTTTGCATCTTGGACTCCATAAACACTTGTTTTTTCTTTTGATCATGAAATCTCCTCATTTGGCCATTACTCTAGTTTGATGCCTAGCTTTGAGAATTATGATTTGCTTCTTCTCACCCATGAAGACTATTTTCCCTAGTGTTATAGTCTCTAACTCAATTTTCTCCCTCGTGGATATATTTTCAAACATCTTGGCCTCCCATGATCATGCATATCTCTTTTTCTTTGTCCATCTTATTGGCTTTAAACAAATCATCTCCTCTTACCTTACTCACTTTTTCTTTCTTTGATCACTTTCCCCTTTGTAATATTCAACCATTGCCAAAAGTTTCAAGAAATTATTTTGAAACAACGGTCCCACCTTTCTCAACTAGGATATTCATTTTGCTAGGAAGATTATGACTCTGTGATCCTTAACTCTTCTCTCCCTCTTCTCTTCAAATGCATTCATCTCAACTTCTCCTCTCCTCAACCTTGACCTCTATCCTCCCTCTCATTTCATCCCACTCCACCCCTTCAGGCTAGCTCATGAAACTCCTCAATAATGATATTTCCTTTGTTGTGTACATCTTTGATAAAACACTTCTTATTATCAAAGTCAACTTTCATCTTTTGGTTAGCAATAACTTCAATTGAAAGTAGACTATTCTTTAAGCCTAGAACAAACAACACATTTAGGCGTTGGAGGGTTTGTAGATCCCAAGGCAACCCTAGCCCTAGTTAATAAGTGAGAAGGACTTGGCACCCTGTGTGTGTAAGTCCACCAAACCGATGATCACATAGTTATTTGATTAGTTAGGAATTCAATAAAAGGACTTTAGGCCTTTTTGTAGAACTTTTAATGTCATAGGGCCTAAATGTCTAGTTAGTGAATAAAGTTGGGTCTTCCACCAAAACTGGTTTAAAATTCAAATTCAAATTCAAATTCAAATTGGCTCCCTTCAATTTTTGAATTGACTTCCCTCCATTTTTTGGAACTTAGGTTAGAATTGGCTACTATAAATAGGTGCAAACTCGAGTTTGTAAAGGATGTTTCATCTTCATTTCTAATACAAGCAGGTTGGTTCTCTTATGAAGTGGATGTGGAATGTCCTTGCTCTCTATCACTTTCCTCCATCTCTCATATTTTCTTTATGGTTGCGAATTGTTGGATGTGAATGTTATTGAATTTGCTTATTCTTATGCTTTTTGTGAGAGAGAAAGGGAGAGAGAGAAGGGTAATCTTTCATCATTGTAGTTTTAGTAATAATAGATGTAGGGATAATTGATAGTGTCAATGGATCATAGTGTTAATTGTGGATTATTTATGCATGCTGAATTTGGATTTATGTTATCGCTCTCATGGGATCGAACCTAGCGTGACATTTAACCTCGTCTCCTTGATGCTTGTGTGCTTGGATCTAGGGTTGAGGCTAGGATAGAAAATAGCCCCACAACAATTTTGGGGCTGTTGCTGAGGAGCTACGCCAATTTATCAGTTTGCAGCATGTTTGGATGGATGTTAGCTTGCATTCGGCATCTTGTTGTGGCATAAGTGGGGTTTAAAATTGCATTTTAGGATTAGATTGAGAGTGATTTTGCTTGATTTGAGTGGATCTTCTTGGTTGAAATCTAATCTAATTGTTGAGCAGGGGAGGCTATTCAGATCTCCAATCTTAAGATCCATGTGGATCTAAGAAATTGGAAAAAACAACAAAAATTGATTATTTTTGCCAGGTTTGAGCCAAAATGAAGCATAATCATCATCAGATCTGATAACTTTTTACTCTCTTATAAGAGACCTTCATTGAGTTGCATGAAGCTTCGATTTCATTCACAGACATGGATTTCAAATTCGTAATTACATAAATTGTGAATATTGAAAGTTAAAAACATGAGATAAGGCATTATTCTTTCTTGGCTCCATCATAAGTGACCAAAGAAGTAAAGAACTCCTTGTGACTAGTCATGTGTAAACTAGCTCTACTATCAATAGATCCACCTCCTCTTGATTGAAGCCTATACTCTTCATTCACCAAGATCTCTTGCAACTCCACAATACTTGGCAAAGTCTTTAGCATGATCATCCAACAAGCCATTAAGTATAACTTAAAAAAGTTCTATATCCTTAATGTTTTCATCAATACATGCTTACTCGTCATTGAATGCTTTAACCCTCATAAAAAAAGCATGAGTACTCTCTTCCTTCTTTTGCAAACTTTGAAAGATTTGCCTCCTAAGAGTAAGCACTCTTGATGTAGACTTGGATTCATTTGCATACCTCATTTGATCTTGTTGATTTCCTGGTCTCTCCTCCAAACCTACAACAATATCCAAAACATCATTCATCTCAAGAAGTGATTCCATCCTCACTTTTCACAATGAATAGTTACTTGAGGTAAGCCTATCATTGCCTTCCAACATGAATCCACCAGTTGTAGCCATGTTGCAATGACCTGATCTTCTTCTTTCAACCTGATCAAATGCACAAAGACTCTCTTGAATGTCAAAAAATGAACTCAAGAAGAAATCACAAAGATATGGAACCTCTCAAATCTCTTCTAGCACTTCTAACTAGAAAATCAACACACAGAATAGTGAAATCTTGATCAACCTATGTTCTATCCTCAATCTAATGACTCTTTTCACTTCCTAAGATTGAAACACACTCAAATGAAGTTCAGTAACTTCACAAACTAGAGATCCAATCAAAATTAGGGTTTTGACAAAATCACAAGAAATTGAATATCTCAAATTCTACATGCAATTTCTAAATAATGTAGGTTAGGTCAAGTCAAGAGAGTTGGTCATGTCTATTTGGTGGTCATCCCTACTTTGTAGGACCTACACCTAAGTTTAAGGTAAAAATTTGACCAACTAGCTACCTACCAAGCATAACTCTAGGAAATAGACTAGGGTTTCATTTTAGGTCAAGGAGAGTGAGTTAAATTCCTTATTACATGCTGGAAATCCACCTAACTTCAAGAAGGAAGTCGAATTTGCTATGTATTCCCTCTCTCCATAGTGAGAAGATAGAAAATTTTTGGAGCTCATTGGCAATCTCAAGCTAGTTCACTATGTACATTGAGTTTTTGTGATCCAAATGAAACCGAATCAATTTCTACTTGTTTCTCAGGTTGAAGGCCGTACTACAGCCTTTAGTACACACGTGTGGGCTCGGATTTCAATGTTTATCAATGCTTTTGATTGTTAATGCTTGTTGTTTGTCAAATTGCCAATCTAGATCAACTTTTTTGTGTCTAGTTTTTTGATAGATTGTTAAGCAAGCATCCAATCACTCTTGTGGATCTTTTGTAGATCCATTTATGGTCCTAAAGTACAGTACTTTCACATGGTATCAGAGCCAAGTACAAGAGCATAAGCCATTGATCTAATGCAAATCCATTTTTAGCAAGTTTTGGTGCTAAAAACTAGTCTTGAGAGGGCAAGCTAGAATCTTGATTTTGGTGAGGAGATTTGATCCCAAACTTGGTAGGGGTCCAAATCCGTACTGTCCACATGTGTGGGCACCTCTGAACCTGCATTTAATGCATGGTATTCATTTGATCCAAAAAAATTCAATTTGTGAGCTGTTGGTGTGATTTTTGGTGGAGATCCTAGGATAATCTACCAAGATCATTTGCCATTGATTAGATTTGAATTTGTTTTATGGAATCTAATCAGTCTAGGCTGAGTTCAAGTCCTATTAAGGTTAAAAACAGGTCTTGAAAGTACACCAAGAAGGAAGAAAGAGATTAAGTCATTTTTTTGTCCAAAAATAGCCAAATTTGGCAAGATTTGATTGTAAGTAGATTTCACATCATCTTATCTTCATTCCAACTTTGTGAGGGAGTGTTAGAACTGAGATCATAAGTCCATTTGTTGGATTAGAAATATAATTTGAGTGAATAACTACAAGAGAGAGACCTTAGTGAGTTTTTAGAGACAATCAAATCCATTTCTTGGCAAGATTTGTTTGAAAGTAGTTTTCACTTCATCTTATCTTCATTCCAGCTTTGTGAGGGAGTGATAGAACTGTGATTATAAGTCCATTTGTTGGATTAGAAATCAAATTTGAGTGAAACACTGCAAGTGTGAGACCTTTGTGAGTTTCAAGTCAATTAAATCTATTTCTTGTTTGTAGAAGTCACTAGTAAGATGGGATCTGCTGGAGCATACCTTCTAGAAGCTAGTGAGAGGTTGAATTCTACAAATTATGCTATTTGGAAGGTTAGAATGGAGTCACTCTTGGTGATCCAAGACCTTTATGAGTTCTTGATTGAAGATGAAGATGAACCTCTAGGTGCACAGGAGTTAGCTAGATACAAGAAGAGATCTAGGCTTGCACTTCATTGTGTGAAGATGAATGTGAGCAATGATTTGTTGAGAGAAGTATCAGCTTGTACTAATGCTAAAGAGGCTTGGGAGTCTTTAAAATCAATCTATGAGTCTAGCAACACTTCTAGAGTTCTTATGCTTAGAAATCAAATTTTGCAAAGCATGAGGAGAAGTGAGGAGAGTGCACAGGATTATGTACTCAGAATCAAGTCTCTAAATAGGGAGTTGGCTTCCATTGGAGAGAAGATTCATGATGGAGAGCTTGTACAAATTGTCCTTAATGGTCTAGGAGATGACTTTGCAAATTTGGTCCAAAGTTTTGCCATCCAAGACACTTTGCCAACTATAGAAAAACTTCATAGTGTATTAGTGGCTGAAGAGTGTAGGATGCTCCATGCAAAATCTAGAATGAGTTCCTTGTCTTTGCAGGATGGTGATGAGAAAGCCAATTTCTCATTCAAGGGCAAAAAGAAGACCAATGGAAAGAAGAAGCATCCAAAGGAGGCCAAAGAAGAGGATGATGCATCAAGCTCAAAGGACAAGTCAAAGCAAAAATGCTTCTTTTGTGGAAAGAAGGGGCATTATGCATCTAAATGCTACAAGAGGCTAAGAGCACAAGTGGAGGAGGACAAAGAAGGAAACCTTGCAAAGGAGGAGGAGGAGGATGAAGTAGATGTATTCTTGATGGCATCTACATCCTCACCAACAAGCAATAGCAATTCAAGAGACAATTGGTGGATTGACAGTGGGGCTAGCTCCCACATGTCTTGTGAAAAGGACTTTTTCTCAACCTTACACTCATTCAATGATGCTAAAAAGTTTGTCTTTACTGCAAATGATGAAGAGTGTAGGATAGATGGTGTTGGCACCATCTCTTTGTGTCTAGAATCCTCAAAATGCATGGATCTAGAAAATGTCCTTTATGTACCATCAATCACCAAGAATATGCTTAGTGTTGGTCTACTCTTAGAAAGTGGTTTGGATGTCCACTTTAAGCATGGTGTTTGCTTCATCTTGAAGAATGATGTTTGCATTGCAAAGGGATTTAAACATGGAAGATTGTTTAAGTTGGAAGCTAGTGTTGCTTTTAAAAGAATGAGCTTGGCAAAGGAGGAGATCACTCAAGAGGAGATCTTGGCAAAGTGTGATCTTGCTTGCATTGAGGAGGAGCATCAAAAGGAGGAAGATCTTGAGGATCAGCCTCAAAGCATGAGAGTTCCAAGGAAGTCCTCAATGACAATGTCCGAGTCATCAAATTGCATGCAAATTGTCCATTCAAGTGTGCATCTTGCAAGGGTGGTGAGCATTGGAGAGTCTACTATCTTTGAATACTTTTTGGAAAGTATTAGTAGACATGAGGTGACTTGTTTCTTACCTTTAAGATTCATGGTGTTTATTACTTTGTATGACAAGACAATGAAATGGGATGCTTTGAAATCTACATTTGTTGTTGATAAAGCAATTTCATTGGATAACTATTTTTGTAATAGTCTGAATAGAGTCATAAAAGATGAAACATCATTTGCTTTGAAAATCTTTGTGTCCACATGCTTTGTGCATGATCATTCCAATGTAAGGACCAAAGATTATCCTATTTCAATGATAGGAATAATGGTAGTGTTTTGCTCTTCAAGTAGAGATTGTAGAATCTACTTGTTTTCAACCAAAGAATTTGTCAATGGTGGAAATGTGATCTTTCAAGAGTGGAAGATTTGTAAACTTGAAGAAGCACCTTTGGATCAACACATTATTCAATTCATTGATGTTTTGGAGTCAAGTCAAGTGGAGGATCAAGCTCAAGACCCGAGGACTCCAAGAAAAATCTTGAGTATCAAGATGGAGCCATCTAGGCTCAATCATATGGATCAAGCAAGACAAGTTGTCTTTGGCAACATTATTTATGCACTTAATATTTTCATTGATGTATCTTCAAGTGCACAAAATGCCTTGGAATCCATGGCTTGGCATGATGTTTAGTTTTGAAGCGTGCTACATGTATATAGACACATTTATGGAACATCTTGTAAGGGATCCTCTAAGAGGTGGTGAAAGATCCTTCATGGACATCATTCTCTATTGGAGTCTCAAAAGTTCCTTCTTTGTAGCTGGATTTTTTAGACACTTCTAAAAGCTTTCATTGATCTATCAAGAGAGTTGTAAATAGATCAAGCTAAATTTGAGGAGGAGTGTGAAGAATTGCCAAAAATTGGCAAATCTAGCTTGATCAAAAACCATGTAGAATAGTGTAAATTGTGTACACAAGTGGGTCCCACACATGTGAGGCCATGATGCTACATGGGAAACCCATCCTAATGTAGGTTAGGTCAAGTCAAGAGAGTTGGTCATGTCTATTTGGTGGTCATCCCTACTTTGTAGGACCTACACCTAAGTTTAAGGTGAAAATTTGACCAACTAGCTACCTACCAAGCATAACTCTAGGAAATAGACTAGGGTTTCATTTTAGGTCAAGGAGAGTGAGTTAACTTCCTTATTACATGCTGGAAATCCACCTAACTTCAAGAAGGAAGTCGAATTTGCTATGTATTCCCTCTCTCCATAGTGAGAAGATAGAAAATTTTTGGAGCTCATTGGCAATCTCAAGCTAGTTCACTATGTACATTGAGTTTTTGTGATCCAAATGAAACCAAATCAATTTCTACTTGTTTCTCAGGTTGAAGGCCGTACTAAAGCCTGTAGTACACACGTGTGGGCTCGGATTTCAATGTTTATCAATGCTTTTGATTGTTAATGCTTGTTGTTTGTCAAATTGCCAATCTAGATCAACTTTTTTGTGTCTAGTTTTTTGATAGATTGTTAAGCAAGCATCCAATCACTCTTGTGGATCTTTTGTAGATCCATTTATGGTCCTAAAGTACAGTACTTTCACACTATGACTATTGACGATACCCATTCTGTATGCTCGATTTCATAAATGAAATCAGCATCAAGCAATTTCTGCAACTCCTGCTTGATCAATTCTATATAGTTCGGGGTGCAGCGGTAGTAGCAGCTCACCTTGGGGACTGCTCCATCCACCAAGGGTATGGTATGTTGGACTACGGTTGGTGGTATACCCTTCAGCTCCTTGTAGTTCCATGCGAAGCAATCCTTGTATTCCACCAATAATGCATGTGGTCTTTTGAATTGAGTGGGTGCCAACTGTTCTCCCACATGTACAATTTTCTCTTCTTCACCTGGCTCAGCTAAATTCATAGGTTGCATCTGCGCAGGTCGTTTGAAGACTTGTTCTGTTGGTTTCTGATTTTGGTCAAGTTCTCTTTGTGCTTGAGGCATCATAATTACTATGTCGTCTAAGGTATAGTTCTTGAAGGTGTCTAGCATCTCGTGGACTAGTGTTTGGCGGGATTCCTCCTTCAGCATCTTGATCTTAGCGCGACTTGTAATATTTGGATTTCCAGTCATCTGTGAGGAAGATGACATTGTGTCTGGGTCCTTTCGGACCAAATTTAAGGAGTCCACCAACACTTTCTTTTTTCCTTTCCTTCTTATGTAGTTGGGTTCATCCTTGTTGTCTTTCTTAGGAATTGGTGCGATATTCGCTTCATGATTGCAGATATCAACATCCACCATAGCTAGGCCTCCTCCGGTAGATCGCTCTATCGGATCACTTGGTTATAACGTTGTCTCAGCTGATTCTTCTTGTTGGGTGGATCTATCTTGGAGATTTTTGTCCTGGACGATCTCTGTGGCGGCTGAGTTAGTACTTTCTTCAATTTATAACGATTTGGGCCCATATGTTGCAGGACCTGCTCATTAGTCAGCTTATCTCCTTGTTGTAGGTAAAAGCATGTTGCCAAGAGATCGTCCACAGAGTTCTCAATAGCTTCTGCTGACAGCCATGCTACATTGATCATATTCACCCCGAAAGTGATTGGCCTGTCGAAGGTATAGCACTTGGGTGAATATGTGCTGGGTTATGGATCTGAATCTGGTTGACAAGCATGCCCATCCATATAGTCAACGGTTGCCAATGCTTCCCTCTAACTCACAATATCCATTTCAGAGTCGTAATGGCCTCCCTTGGCTTGCCTTGGGTGATCAATGGTGGATGATCCGTCATCATCTTTTGGTGTAATCGGTTTCACAGACCATGTGGTTGGATCGACCTTTACAGCCTGTTCTCTGTTCTTGAAGGTGATTTGTCCGGTTCTCCAGTTGTAAACCACTTGCGTGATCCTCAACCAAGCTCTTCCTAGTAAAACGCCATAGGTAGAAGGGGATTTTGGTATGTCCATCACCACAAAAGTGATTACAAACTACATTTCTACTATTTTCATTGGGATGTCGTCAACTATCCCCTTTGGTTTTACACATGATTGATCTACTAATTTGATGGCAAATTTTGCTGGCTTCAATCCTTGAAAACCCCATTTTTGATATAAGGTAGTGGTGATCAAATTTACACCTGATTCTCCATCTATCACTGCTGCTTCGTCCTCGAACCTCTTGTGGTGGATTGACAGGGTGATGTTGTGTATTTCACTCTCCCACGCTGCCCCAATATGGAGGATGTTGCTCATTCCATCGTAGTTCGCACAATATAAGGGCTCTTCTGCTGCTATTTCTAGTTCTGTTTGGGCCCACTCAACTAGGATGCTCTTGGCTTGAGGTGCAATCCGTAGTAACTCACCGAGAGATAAGTTCACATGGCTAGATAGTAAACTGGTGAGCACACTTGGCAGTTCCATAAGACATGATGGTTCATGATGATGCAAGTAATCGTTTTGATCTGTTCTCACGGGGAATGCCACTGGCGATGCTGGTTCTTTCGTAGGTTGAGGTTTTGCATGAGCTTCTCTTGCTTGTGCAGCTTCCTCTTTTTGTGCTTTTTGTACCCAATGATGGACCTTATGGTATATCCTTCCTTCTTTTCTCACATTCGAGTATGGTCCTACAGTTGAGGGTTGGTCGTCAGTCACTAACACTGATGACGGAGGTGATGGGACCACTCCCTTTGTTTTGTAACTGCTAGCACTAGAACATGTGCTTCTTCTGTGGCGTCCTTCTTGGAACTATTGTTGGTTGTACTATGATTAGATTCAAGGGTGCACTTGTTCTATGCTTAAATGGGCAATTCTTGAAGCAATGCCCATATCTGTATTCTCTACAAAAGGTCGTATACTATCCCTCATAAGGGACATTCAACAATTATGTGGCCTTCACTGCATCCATAGCAGTCATAGATCCAGCCTCCCTGACGTTGAGGTTGTGAGCATAGGTTGCATAGTGCTCGTTGATCGACAAATGTCTCCTCCAGTCCGTACCACTATTTTTGCTCAGGTTTGGGTGGTGGTTCTTGTTCTGTTGCTACCAGACTTACATGAGCCACTTGATTATTAGCTAGCCATGGTGGTGCAGGTAAGGCCATGCGATGTTGATTATTTGGCGTGCCATACCGTGGTGCCGCATTCGGTGCTCCCTGATGGTAAGGATAAGAGGTCTGGTACTGAGTCCTCTTTTGTTGTATGATCTGAGGGCTGAATGGACAAAATGTCGTTTCATGCGAAGATGCATTGCACAGGTGGCAAAATCTATGTGTCAGTTTGAGATTTTGTTTCAAAACTGGACACTCATTCGCTGTATGGTTTTGAGTACAAATTGAACACCATACATTTTCTCGTCGGGGATATTGTGGCTGGTTCTGTTCCGATGGATTTGGAGTTGGTGCTACAACTCCCTGTTCAATTGAGAGATTAAAAAACTAGTCCTGCACTGCCGTAATCAGTGACATTGGAAATAGCATCAACTTTTCTGTCCGTGTTCGCTCGCCATAGATCTCGCACACTTGCTCATAGATATGGAGGAATCTGATCAGATCAAACGATCCGTCATATTTTGGCATGTCTAGTCAAGGGCATCTCTAGTCGAGGTGCCCTTCAAACTGCTTGCAGGGGTGCGACAGGAACAAGTGGGTCCATTGGATTCATTTTTGTTGGTTCTACTTCTGCCTCAATTTGTACTATGGGTAGGTCTAGAGCTTGATTTGCAATCCTTTTCTATACTGATCGTCCGGAGCATAGATTCATTCGATGGAGATGTCTAGGGTAGCTAAATCTTGATGGATCTGTGGAATTCAATTTGGATCTTAGAAATCTGATCAGTCTGGGTGGCCGAAATTGTGATTTTAGGCCTCTTACGGTGGTTTTTCCTTGATAACTTTTTATCCTTGTTCTGATTGGCCTGAGGTTTTCACAATAGCTAGATATGGTGCAAATCTAACTCTTGATTTGGTCTACGAAGGTTACTCGTGTGAGGGTTGGATGTGCAAAAGTTCTTTCACTGATTTGCAGTAAAAAAACCCTGATTTATTTAGATCTGTTGGGAATTAACCTTTATAAGCTTGTCAAGGGCTGGATCTGGGTGAATCTGGCTCTGTTCCAAAGGTGGAAGGTTCTTTCTTACAGATCAAGAAGTTATGGATGTCTACGAAGGTTCAAAAGCACTTTTTTAATCATAGATCAGTCATCTCTGATAATTAACGTTCGTAGGCTTCATCACTGATGGAAAAAGGCATTTTGAAGACATTGAGATGGTTTGCGAAGATTATAACTTTTGCAAAAAATTGATGGATCTTATGTTTTTAGTGACTTTTAGGCACTCAAATCCAATTTTCTGCTCACTATAAACAAACTTTTTTTTGCAGGCTCTTCTGTGTCCTTGTCTCACTGAAATGAAACTTCAAAATTCTCTACTAAGGATCTTGGCCACTAGAACTGAAAATTTGGGTGTCTGCAAGGATTCTACCTAATTTTCACATCTTTTTTTTGGAACCTTCGCAAGACCACTTGTACTGAAAACTATCCTTCGCAAGCTTCTCTGTGCCCTGGTCTCACTGAGATGGAACTTCAAAGAGCTCTACAAAGGTTCTTATAAAGATCTAATTTTTTTTTTCAAGAGTTTTTTGAAATTTTTATGGTTTTTTTGAGATTTTTCAAGATCTAATTGGTAGGAACCTTCGTAGGCTTCTATGCAGGTCTGGGACAATACCCTAGAGCTGCTGCTAGTCGTGTGAAGGTTGGTTCTCAATGGATTTTGAATAAACAAAATCTGATGGGATTTTTGTCTCTTTTCCCTCCAAAAATAGATTTGAGCTATTTTTATGATTTTTTTCAGTTTTGTGAATGGATGCCAAGCCCTTAGAGGCTGTTTTGGGTCTCCACTACCCTATAATAGCTCATAATAGTCCAAGCACAAGAAATCACATAGAACAAGCTAACTCTACCCCAAAAACCACCTAAAAACACTCTAAAAAAGCAAAAACAACTAAAAATACAACTAAACCAGTTAGTGAAACCTATCTCTGGCAATGACGCCACTGTAGGGTGTGTAGTTCTTGTCGGTGAGCAGCACTTCCGCTTGTCAAAGAGGGTTGGAACACTAGATAGGTACCTAATTGTGTCAAGTTGTTAGATTTGGATGCATTCTACTCTTTTCCCTAACTCTAATCCACTTTAACACTACTTCCACTAACTCTAACCACATGCATTCATCTTGATAGAGGGTGAATAGAGAAAGAGAGAGGGAGAGATAGAGGTAGAGAGAGAGAGAGAGAGAGAGAGAGAGAGAGAGAGAGAGAGAGAGAGAGAGAGAGAGAGAGAGAGAGAGAGAGAGAGTAGAGAAAGAGAGAGAGATAGGGGGAGAGAAGAGGGTAGAGATGGAGGTTAGCTCGAATGCTCAATGTCATGCTTATGGAGAAACTTTAACTACCATAAAGCAAAAACAATAGAAACTAAAACAACAAGCAAATCACAATAAGAGCATAAGCAAGATTGATTAGCAAATGAGGATGCTTGAGCTCACAAAATAGTAGAGTCTCCTCCTCTCTATTAATCCACAAGAAACACAAATGAATCTATGGTGTAGGAAGAAACACACCCCACCTACCACCATTTGACTTTTGACTAATTCCCAAAAAACTTAGTAACTTAACTTAAGCTTAACTTTGGCCTTCTAATATTATTTTAATTACATGGCCCAAAGTCAAGTTTATTGCCAAAATTATTTATTTACAAGTGCTCATTGGGCCATGGGCTTATACACGCAGGATGCCACGACCCTCGCAACTATTCTCGACTGATTTATTTAACTACACTATCATACCCTCAACAAAGGTACACTTGGTTCAATAGGCTGAACTGTTGGTCTCTGCTTGATCGTAATCATATTCACTGGAGCAGTAACCAGTGGTGGTTTTGGTCTTGTTGGACAATCCTTGTAACAATGGCCATCACCGCATTCATGACAGAAAGGGACAAACTTTTCGGACATTTTACAACTCTATGGTTCTCTCTGCATGCAAAGCATCCAAGTGGTGCTCTGACCCATTGTCTCATTGCTTGTTGTTGCATGGCAACATAGATAGCATACTGATCTGAAGGACCAATCTCTTGATCACTACTATGATTTCATTTCTCATTAACATTGTAAGGTTTTGGTTCCAATAAGTTAGTAGAAGGAGCTTGTTGTCCTAGTGGAGTTGGCAAAGCTGGTCGTTAAAAAAATTGAAGGGCAAAATTAAAAGCCTTTCCTTTAGGATCAGGTCCCATCTGAGTAGTAGGTTTTCGATACTGAAGCTTAGCATATCTTTGCTAGATAATTCAATGACTAAACAAGCAAAAGGCTATTTTGTGTCTTGAAGAATTGCACAGATGACAAATAGTATTTGTCATTTGTTGCTTCAATGTTGGATATTTGTTCATGGTGTGATTTCCTGCACAAATTGAACACCAGACATTTTCTCGAATAGAAAAGATCTTAGTGAACTTTTCAGGTTCTTTGTTCTACCATAAAATTTCTCCAAGGCTTTCAACTTTTCATCGAACTGAGACTACATCGTATCCAACTGCATCCGCTGCTTTTGACCAAGTTTCTCGAACTCATTGATCATCAATTCTAAGGGTAGCTTTAGTATTCATGGATGCAATAGTAGTGGATGTAGTAGTGGTTTGCCCCGATGTATATGACAGTATTCCAATATTCCGTTCATCGTCAGAATCTTCATTTTCCTCTCGTATCGCATTGTCCATAGCATTTTGTAAAGACGTATGTTATGTATGGCATTTTAGCTTGTGTCTAATCCTCTTTGATAGACCTGCTAAAAACCACATAATCATAGCTTCATCAACAATTAGATCGGGATCACACTCAGATCTGAGGTATTTAACCTATTCAACATAGTCTCGTATCCCTTCTCTCTTTCCCATTTTGATTTTACTTGAAAGAAAAAAAATGATCTTCCATAAATTTTTGAGGTTTAAATATTATGATGAGAGCTTGTTTTACAACTTTCCAATCTGCATGTTCTATTTCATCTTTATTATAGAACCAATCTTGTGCAGCTCTAGTCAAGGCCATCAGAAATAGCGTAAGTTTATCTTGCGAAAAAACTTCGCCATTTTACTCACATGATTCAAAATAGATTTTGAGAAATCTGATAGGATTTGATAACCCATCATACTTTGGAATATCTAACCAAGGTGACCTTCTAACAATCATTGGTGAAACGTCCATTGTGAATCAATTCAATTAGACAATGAGATTGGATCTAGATTTTTCAATCAAATTCTAATTCAAATTAGATCTGTAAAACTTATATCACTTGACAATAATCAGATTTTTGATTTCTTGGAAAAAGATCTTTGATCAAGCGATCGACACTTCTAAATAGGGATTTTTGAGAATCACTATAAAAAATTTAATAAAATGACTCAAAAATTTGGCAGAGGCTAGATCTGGTAGATCAAAAATAAAAACTAGAATAGGCGAAGGTTTCCAAGGCGAAGGTAGACTCGACGAAGGTTCTTCACTACTATTTTGGGTAAAAAATCACTAATCTAGCTATTTTTTGACAAATTTGAAAAAAATAACCTTCACCAACTTTTTAGTGATTAAATCTGACACAGATAAATCTAGGGTAGGACTGGCGAAGGTTCATTCTGCCAAACAATCAATTTTTCCATCTGGACGAGGATTAAATTAACAAGATCCTGATAAATGTAAACTTTGCCGAACTCATAGATGATTATTTAATATAAATAGAGTCCTCAAGAGAGTCAACAAAGGTTTAGGCGAAGGTTGCAAGAGTAATACTATTATTTTTGCAAAAAGATCTTTTTTTGACAAAAATAGATCTCAAAAAACTGATATTTTTGTAGAAAGTTTAAATTTTTTACAAAAGATTTCCAACAACTAGATGAACGGTCACTTTGGTCTTCTATTTTTAGTATTATTCTTCGTCGACCTGGTAGTAGATATATCTGAATCACATCTATGCACAATGGAATCAGACAAAGGTTCCTTTTCTATATTTTCTAGGGTTTTGGTGATTTTTTGATGTTTTTTTATGGTTTTGCAAATCTGCTGGGAAATAACCTTCGCCCTTCAATTTGAAGGTTCTGTGAACAAGGATTTCATATTAACGTAATTACGTGACTTTTTTACAAAAATAACTATGCACTTTATATTATTACAAAATTTATGATAATTACATTAACAAAAAATGACCTGCTAAGTCATAGGTGACCGGTTGAGCAGGTAATTTATGAGAGCTCAATGTGATATTTTGGTATTATGTGAAGTTTGGTGGGATCGCCAAGTTTTTTTGAGTAGCTGGAAAACATAACCAGATTTTTTCTCTTTCTTTTGATAATATTATCTAGCATAAAATAAATGATGGGTCTGCCAAAACTTACGATATATCTTGGTGGGTTTACTTGAAGAGCAAGTTTCTAACCGAGAACGTGAGTATCAATGTTAATATTGGTGGATCTTATGCAAAGTCTAACAAGCTTTGTTATGCTAGATCTAGGTCAAGATCTAATATGCTTCTTGGAAATGTTCATCTTTGTGCTAACTTGGCTAGTCTTGAGGATAATGATGGTTTTTCAATGGTTCTTCATGGCAAGTGCAAGCATGAAAAAGTCAAGGAAAGAGCTAACTTCATCAATGGAGGTGGAGGTTCTTCCTTGGAAAAAAGGTTGTTGCTAATGATTTCTTTGATCATATGGAAAAAGATGTTGTAGGTGCATGCACAAAGGAGGTGGTTCTTCTACATTCTTTTGTGATGAGTCCAAGAAAGTCATTTTTGCAGCAAGTGGAGTCACATGTCTTCATAAAGAGAGTAGATCAAATGGTTCTATGAAGAGACTTGGTGAGGGAGATTGTCACAAGTCAAGAAGAAGAGAAGTATGTGAAGAGTTCAAAGTAGGATGTACTTTGAATGATGTCATTGTGAATGATAGTGAGGAAGAATCATTATTATAGGAGTCATTATCTAAATCATTGAGTAGAAGTTCTTGTTTGAAAAAAGAGATTACTTCAATTATCCTTATGTTGCAAGTACTAATCATTTTTTTCATGGCTTCTAATGTTTTTGAGGTTTCTACTTCTTATGATGCAATTATTAAGAGAGAGTCTTATGAAGGAAAGAGCAATGGAAGATTGGTTCTTGGGAAGATCCAAGGCATGGATCTCACATCTCTTCATCAACTCAAATGATTCTATGATTATGAATTGATCACTCATGATCAAGATGGCAAAAGGTTGGTTGGAGAAGACTACATGGAGCAAATCAAGAGGCAATCTCTTCAAGGCAAGGGAGTTCTCATTGGTGAGTTTATTGAGGCTTGTTATGGAGAAGGCTAGATTTATTAGGTTTGATACTCATTAGGTTTTATTTTCTCTAAAGTTGCTCGAAGTTAGAGCTTGTTTTAACCATAGTAGTTTTAATGCGGGCATTACTGAAAACTCAAAAACCAACAACAAAACGGTACCGTTTTCCATTCTCTCTCTACGTCACCTCTCTCTAAAGGCAAACTTTTTAAAGGGCGCATTTTGAGCCCATATTTCCCCTAATGAGATAGTGAAAAATCCAATTTGGACACTATTCTCTATATCAATTATGAAAGATACTTTAGAACCTTAAAAAGGAGATCTATACTTAGGATGGAGATCATTCTAAAGTTGGATCAAAGTAATATGGTTAAATCTATGCCAAAACTAGTTGAAGAGGGACTGTGAGAGATTTCAACAAGTTTAGTCATATTTTGGTAAATTGTCAATTGAGGCCAAAATTCATTTTAGATTTAGAGATAAACTTTTTGAAGTTATATTAGTTTAAAATACATTCAATAAACACTTTTTGAAAGTGTGAAAAAGTTGGTAGTCGAGTTTGAGAGAGATTCAAATTTGAACTTTGGGTACATTGAATCTAGTCCCAAAATAGTAGGGTTTTTCATATTGGAGGGAAAGCCAAGTGGCCAAATAGGGTTTGGGCCTGTTATAAAAGGAGGAAACTCATGGAGAGACACATATTATCTCTTCTCTCTCTCATTTCATCATTATACATGGTTCTCTTTGGGTTCTACTACTCATTGGTGCACTATCTTGATGATATCTTACAATCTTGTGTGTAGAATGTTCATAATTTGCTATATTTGGATCCACACGTCTGAAATACAGTAGGGTATTGTAATTGTATGAAAAAAAACTATATTTTATGTTTTGCTTCATGTTTGATCAATATATCTTAGAGTTTGCATCTCATTTTGTATGTAGATGCTGATTTTTCTACATTGGCAGGATTGTTGGTTTGCTCTTTTTTGTAACCAAAGATCAGGGACATGGATTGGATCTTGAGTGATCTAAAATCCTTCACAGTTTGCAAGAGGAAGCAACACTATATGGCATATCATGTGTCGCGAATTAAGGGGAAACAAACTGTAGCCCTACCTGACGATGAGCTACCAAACACTGCCTTGTTTTACATTGACACTGTACCTGAATGGGCCACTGACATTGTTGAGTATCTTATGCAGAGCCGACCAGATAATTCTCTACCCAAGGCGGAACAGTGAAAACTGATTCTAAAAGCTAGACCTTATCAACTGATTACCAGCCAATTATATCGAAGAGGACCAAAGGGAATCCTTCGAAGATGTATTTTTCCACACGAGGCCACCCAGATTATTTCAATTTCGCATGAAGGCATGGGTGGTGGGCATTTTTCATCTGACATTACAGTTTGGAAGATTCTACAATCACGATGTTGGTGGCCAACAATACATAAGGATACGGATGAATACTTGAGGAAGTGCGATGTGTGCTAGAGAGCTAGGAGACCAACAAGGTTGAACTATGATCTTTTACACCTAGTTCTAGCTCAAGCACCATTTGAGAAGTGGGGATTGGACTATATTGGTCCAATTCATCTTGCCACAAGAATTTCGTGGCTACAAATTATCTCACCAAGTGGGTCGAAGCCAAGGCAGTGCAAACAGCTGACGCTTGAACAATTGCCAAGTTCCTGTATGAAAATATCATTGTGCGCTTCGAATGCCTGGTGGAGATAGTTGGCAATTGCAAAAGCCATTTTGTCAATGAGACCATCAAGGTCCTATTGGAGGAATTCTTTGTGATCCATCGATTTAGCACACCTTATTATCCTCATGGTAATGGGCAGGCAGAATCATCCAATCTGATCTTGTGTAGCGTGATCACAAAAACAGTTGAAGCTAGCAGATCTAATTGGGAGCACAAGCTACATGCTGCTTTGTGGGCATTTAGAATAGCTTACAAGAGAAGCACTGACCACATACCATTTCAACTGGTTTATGGTCAAGATGTAGTAATGTCAGTGGAGTTTTTGGTGCCTTCATTGAGAATCGCCACAATGCAACATCTTGATGAATCCAAATCTCTGCAATTACGCCATGAAGCATTACATAAACTTTGTGAGACGCAATTGCTAGTTGTGCATGCATTGACGACTAAGAAGGAGTGACACAAAGCATGGCATGATCGTCGATTGCACAAGAAGGATCCTCGATAAGGAGATCTAGTTCTCAAGTATAAAACTAAAGTGATGAAGGGAAAGTTGAAGTTCACAGGCGAAGGCTCGTTCCGAGTAAAGGAGCTCCTTAGCCATGGAGCGTGAAACTTGAACAGTTAGATGGGACACCATTCGATACTCCCATCAATGGTAGCTGACCTCAGGAAAACAGATCTAGGGGGTAAATGACACATACAATGATCAGATCAAACCTCATTAGAAGTCATCCCAACCAGATCCAATGAAATCAAGCCAAGATTGAGATTAGATCTAGTCAGATCAAGCAAAATCCACCAAATTTCAGCAAAACCAGGGAAGATCCGGATAGATCAAGGAAGATCCAATAAGATCCAAGTGAGTTCCAGATAGGATCCAAAGAGCTGTAGGTCATCAGATAATAACAATCAGCCCGCATTCTTGCAAATCAGAGACAACAATTTTGAGAAAAAAATAGCAAAATGGAGGTAAAGTCACTTAAACTGATGGATTAGCTACCAATCCCATTAGAACTCTCAAAGAACTCCCCATAGTCAGATCTGGCCTGGATGCATTGGTATACTAGTCTACAAGAGCTGTGGATTAGAGAAACTCAAGATCTCACCAAAAAACACCAAAAAAGAGCACTTTTTCCATGATTTTTTGAAATCCTTTAGGAACTAACTCTTGAGACTTTGTCAATCACTAAATTTGACTCAGATACATCTATAAAAATCTTTGCGAGAGTTACCGATGGAAAAATCATCAAAATTGAGTGTCTGTGATGTTGGAAAGAGGCATGTGAAAAGATAGGTCGAATAGATTCGAATAAAAAAAATTTGAATCACACGATTGTTCGGGGACATTGGTCCTTTGACAATTTGAGACCTGGTTCCATTGGTGAGAGCTAACTTGCAATTAACTAGATTATATCTAACTAATACTTCGCCCAGATTGGTCATTTCGAATTCAGAAGATAACATTGTCTTGTCTTCTTTTATTAGATTGATACTGTTGCCAAAGAGCAATGTGTCGTCCATGTATAATGTAATAACCATAAAAGACTTCTGAATTGTCTTGAAATTAACATTCAAATCTGAAGAGCTTGGTGTGTATGAGAGGTGGTCTGCTAGTTTTTGATGATCTGTTGGGGAATAGAGGAAGTTGATCATTTTCATCATACTGTAGTTGCTGAATTGCAACATCATCATCTTTGGATTCGTCGTTGATATGTTGTTCGTCGAAAGTAGATGAGCTTGGACTTTCAATGGGAATAGTTGACTGAGAAACCTCAAATTTCAGTATGTTGGACGAGTCAGACAAGTCGGCTACATGGGCTTTGCCTTTTCCTTTTCCCTTGAGGTCGATAAACTGATCTTCAATGAAGATGACAGCTCCGCTAGTGAATATCTTCGACTCGATGGGATCGAACAACTTGTAAGCTTGATCTGAAGTAGTGTAGCTGATGAAAATACATTTGATACTCTGATAGTCGAGCTTCTTCTTAAGATCATGAGGAATCTGTGCATAAGAAGTACATCCAAAAACTCGTAAATTTGATAAAGAAGGTTTGGTAATGTCCAAACTTTGAATGGTGTTTTGTTTGAGAGACCTTTAGTAGAACATATGTTCTGAATATAGGTTGCTATTGAAACAACTTTAGCCCAGAAGGACTTCGAAAGTGTCGCATGTAATAACATGCACTTTGCCGATCCAATAAGGTTCTGTTCTTTCTCTTAGCAAGACCATTGGACTGAGGTGAATAGGAGGTAATGTATTGTTGCTCAATGTCGTTGTTTAGGCAGTACTCCTTGAATTCGGTGGAGATGTATTCTCCCCTGTTGTCGGACCTCAGTGCTTTAATTTGTTTGCACGTTTGATTTTCTGCATAGTCTTTGAATTGTCTGAACGTGTCTGATTTCTGCTTAATGAAGTAAACAACTGTTCTTCTGGAAAATTCGTCAATAAATGTAATGAAATATTCTGCGTCTAACAATGATGGAGTTTGCATCGGTCCACATATACTGGAATGAACGACATCTAACAGACCTTTTGTTGTATGCCTATGACTCGATCTAAAATAAATCCTAGTCTGCTTTTCAAGAATGCAGCTATGGCAGACAGGGAGATCGACTTTGCCAGAAGGATGGGCGAGATCAAGTGCAAGGGATTGTTTGGACATGATGTCATAGTAATGCTTTATTGACAAGAACAGAGGTTTTCAAGGCTTGACTAGAATCAGAATAACAATGTGCCAATCTATATAAGTATCAATGTCTCTTGCCGAGTGCAAGGATCTTATTATTCCTATCGATAATTCTACATTGATCAGACTCAAACTCCACCTTATGACCTAAATCTGTAATTCTACTTACTGATACAAATTTGTAGAGAGTTTAGGAATGTACAAGACTTTTGACTGTAGTTTGAATTGATCATACTGGAACCTCAATCTTACAGTACCTTCACCTGTGATATTGTATCATCACCAAGATGAACATACTTCTTTGTGCTGTAAGGTGTATAAGAATGAAAAATCTCACGATGATTGGTCATGTGTTGAGTAGCTCTAGAATCCAGAAACCATGAATCATCCGAATTCGCGTATTTGCCTTTGAACTTAAAAGCGCTTTCGTCCATTTCGACTTCAGGAGATGATGTAACTGTATTTGCTTGTTGATCAAATTGCTTGGCTGCATTCTTGGCTTTGAGAATTCGGCAATCCTGAATCTCATGGTTATTGCGCTTGCAGTACCTATAAAACATCTTCTTCTTCGATGAATGTGGATTCGATGATTGTTCTTGACTTTGAGTCTGTTTTTGATTCGATGTAGATTGCTTGGAGCTTTTCTACTTCTGTTGTTTCGAGCCCTTGTTGAAATGGAAAGATTTGGGTGTGCAAATGGACAAAATCAATATCCATATCCCAAATTGGCCCATAATCTACCAGCAATACAATTGAAAAATTTCAGTTGATTTCCACTGTGCTAGCAACATAAATATATGTTCTCACCAGATCCAACAGTTAGGCAATCCACGTTGTTTGCAAAAGACTTAACAATGTTGGTGTCGGTTGTTACACGATGGGATGATTGCCTTTCTACTTTGGCTTTTGATCCTAATAAACTGATGGCATTCAGCAACGTCCAAGATCAGCTGCAAAGAGCAAGGTTGTACTATCGTGCCGCGATGATGTGTGACTCATGGGAATCAAGATTTACAGCATGGACTACGTCAAAGTGGCTGGCCATAAAGGTCTAGTTAGTGAATAAAGTTGGGTCTCCCACCAAAACTGGTTCAAAATTCAAATTCAAATTGGTTCCCTTCAATTTTTGAATTGACTTCCCTCCTTTTTTTGGAACTTAGGTTAGAATTGGCTACTGTAAATAGGTGCAAACTCGAGTTTGTAAATGGATGTTTCATCTTCATTTCTAATACAAGCAAGTTGGTCCTCTAATGAAGTGGATGTGGAATGTCCTTGTTCTCTTCACTTTCCTCCATCTCTCATATTTTCTTTATGGTTGCTAATTGTTGGATGTGAATGTTATTGAATTTGCTTATTCTTATGCCTTTGGTGAGAGAAAGGGAGAGCGAGAAGGGTAAGCTTTCACCATTGTGGTTTTAGTGTTAATGGATGTAGTAATAATTATTAGTGTTAATGGATGGATTTATGCTATCGCTCTCATGGGATCAAAGCTCGTGTGACATCTAACCTCGTCTCCTTGATGCTTGTGTGCTTGGATCTAGGGTTGAGGCTAGGGTAGGAAATAGCCCCACAACATTAGGATATTCTTTATCTTCATGCTAGGAAACTGAATGGGTGCATTTCTAATGCCTAGAATCTAACACTATGTGCAACATTGTCACCAGGCTCCACTGGAGTGAATTGATTGAACCATTTAATCAACTATCATGTGTTGTGTTATGTTGCCTTTGAGTCAATGCTCTTTACAACATTCAACTTGGTCAAAATTGTGTTTGAAATTTTTTTCCCAAACAACTTCTACGATTAGCAAAAAATAGCTTTTGGGTCCAATCTGGTCCTTAGGACACCAAATTTTCTTCAATTTGATGCTATAGCTAGACTTTCCAAGCCTTTTCCGATTCCATAAAGCTTTTCCATGTGCAATTTGATCCACCGTAGCACTTTTGTTCACCTACATAGTTACAAGCTTTTCCATAAATTCACCAAAAAATTCAAATGGTTCTCTTGCTCCAAGTACCATGACGAATTTAAAATGAATTGAAAGATAAAAGAGTAATCATGCACACAAAGCTTGAAATTGTATACACAAGAGGGAAATCCACCATAGCTAATGCAAGCACTTCAAATCCCAACTAATTGCGAAAGTGAAAGGTCACACACAAAAGCATAGGGCTTACCATGCATGGCTTTTGTTAGCCATAACAGAAAACCCCAGTAACTTAGCCTTCATGCAACCAAGGTAACAACTCGTACATAGAAAAATATACTAGAAGAGCCAATAAAATTTAGCTCTTATATCTAACAATCACAAATCTGGATAACACAAGATAGAATATTACATGCAAGCTATGTTCATTCACCTACCTAACTTTTACAATAAACGCAAAATCTTAAATACAATACTACATGCAAGCTATGTTCATTTGGCTATCTAAGTGCCATTTCAGACTAGCGGCAAGTCCTTTTGCCTGACCCTTTCACTTGGCGCAAATTTTTTGAACTTTGGCTTGATGGGCAACGGGCCATCCCCCATTTTAAACTTAGCTGGCAAGTGCTAAATGGAGGGCCTTAATCTCATTGGCCAGTTTAAATCCATGCCAAACCATTGGTCCATTTCTCTTAAGTTGCTCCTGGCAACTCAACATGCCAAGCAATGTTCCCAAGTTCCAAAACTGGGCTCGAGTTGTCTCGATGCAGCAAAGGTCCTATGCCACCTCATCTGCCACATGGTGGTGACAACTGAGCGTAGGTTTGAAAGTGGGGGACACCCACACTCATTTTTCCTCTTAACACCAATGGGAGACCTGTTGGAAAGAGGTATATAAAAATATAAGTTGAATATATTCGAATAAAAAGAATTTGAATAACAAGAATGAAAACTTATTGTGCGCAACGGAATAAACTATCTTTCTCTTTCTCTATGCATGACTACGCCTATCGATTTCAAACAAAACAATAGTTATAGAAATCATGTTCAATCTTATAGTAACTAACTTTGAGATCATTAGTACTACAATGATTACGTAGCTAAACATTAAAGCATTAAATTATCAGACAAATAATCAGTTGCAAAGAACTACAGAAACGCATACATTCTGAGGCGAACCTGAACGCAATAAGAAGATAGTATTGATTCAGTATGAAAACAAAACAGATGTAAATGAACAAGTTGTAGATCAAAACCGTGTACTCTAAGATATTTCTGAACTACTAAATATAAGTCTCAATTAAGTGCAACTATTGATAAAAGCAGTAAGCGCAATAGCAATCTCTAATCAACTCTAATGAAGTGATCTAGTAATGCTCAGGAGTTTCCAAGCTTGCAAGCTTGAGAGAGAACGCTAACTATTCAACACTTGATTATTGATCTTCATGCTTCAGTGTTTGAGATGTAGGAATATGAACAACTATTTATACTAAGCAATTAGGTTGTCAAATGCGTCATCCAGTTGGCTGTGCTGAGCTGGCATCCATCCAGTTAGGACTTCTCAAAAATTACTTGCTGATAAATTAATGCAAGTTGGTGGTTTTGGTCATAAACAGTTTGTCTGCAAATTTAAACGTAAACTGTCACTCTACAAAAATGAACATAAATTGTCATGCAAAAATTGTGAAGTTCTTCGCCAACGTCATTCCTTAACATTTAGGGCATTGATATTTTGCGAAAAAGCTGAAATGAGAGAAAATTCCAAAAGACGAAAATCCTAAAAATGTCGACACTGTGAGCCGTTTCCGAGTAGTTATGCAGACTCTGTAAAAACACGAAGAAATCTGCAGG
Organism: Diphasiastrum complanatum; assembly: GCA_029204225.1. Classification (NCBI taxonomy): domain Eukaryota; kingdom Viridiplantae; phylum Streptophyta; class Lycopodiopsida; order Lycopodiales; family Lycopodiaceae; genus Diphasiastrum; species Diphasiastrum complanatum. The sequence continues at coordinate 52,948,292 of CM055103.1, forward strand.
TCTGGATAAAAGTTGGGCGAAGATCAAAATGTCGATAAGTCGATTATTAGGAGAATAATCCAACACTCCCCCTTAATCTGAATCCATGAATGCCTTGACCTTTAAGCTTAGCTCTTCACAAAACTTTCTGTGTGCATCCAAGCTTAATGCTTTGGTAAAAATATCTGCTGTCACTGGCAGTGTCAGCAATCACATCTGAACTCCATCTGATGTGAAGATTATTAAAATGTTATCTTCCTATCTCGAGTTTGGGGTCATGCCCATGATAATTTCCTCTAGATTTCATGTTGTACATATTAGGAGTGTGAATTGAGCACATATCCTTCCAGTGTAGCTCAAATTTGAGTTAGATAGGTTCAATTATAATGACATGCAGATGTTTTGATAGCATGCAAAGTCTTACTGTATGCATGCAAGCCACATGCAATCAATGCATGCAACATGCAAAGTAGTTTCTATGATCTACACATGTCTAGGCAATTTTATGAGTTGACATGCAGTACATGCACCATACATGCATGCAATTACACATGTGGATCCTTAGTAGGTGATTTAGTTCAGTTAAGTGGACTTTCCATGCAACTCCACTATAGGAATTTGAGTCTCTCTCATTTAGGGAAAGTTGGGCATGTTTTGCCATATTGTGAACATTGAGATTTTGGTGTTTTGGACTCATTCTCTCTCTACTCGAGTTTTCTATGTATGATTTTCTCTCTCTACTCGAGAGCAGCCTTTTTTTCCCATACTGAACACTTAGAATTATTTCTAACATTCATTTCTCATAGTGAAGAGTTAGATTTTTTCATCATATGTATGCCATTGTGCTCTTGCCTTAGATTTTTCAAGCATACTATTCTTTGATCAATCTTGTGCAATCACAACACTTCAGTAAGATCCTGTAGGGTGTGTAGTGAAGTTCACACGTGCTAAAAACTTCACATGGTATCAAAGCTTCATGCTTTGAAGAGTTGAGGGTGTATACATCAGATCATCAGTGTTTTTGCTTGTAGGAACTCAAATTTTGGAGAAGGATTCAAACTCGCTGAGAAACAAGCAATCTGTGGATCATAAGTGGATCAAATCAGGGCTGATCTGATCCAGCGGAGCTTTGTACGGAGAGAGAGCTCACACGTGTGAAATCAGCCCTCATTAATGAGTGCTACTTTTCAAGGAATGATCCAAATTTGATGTTCTATAACTTGTTAGATAGGTATTGGAGAGTAGAATGTGTTGCTCTTGTTTCTAAATCAATTTGATTTGTTTTTAGAAGAGTTTTAGGCAATCAGAGAGTTTGAGAGGGTACTCAACTCGTGGAATATGCCAAAGTGAGCACACATCTGTCTTTTTCATCATTTTTCATCAATTTTCACTGTCAATCAAGTAGGATTGGATAGAAGTGAGTGTTCTGAGGTCTTAGACTTTTCATTTCACACATATTACTGTGTTTGAGTTGAAAGTAAGTTCCTAGAGAGTTTATCAGTACATTGAAACTCGTGGGAGAGATAGACTTCTTGCTTGCATGTGCTTCTCCTTTTGTGACTGAAGCAAGATCCAAATTCAAGATAGATTGATTTTCTGTATTGAGAATTTGTTCTCACATCTGTTGCTAGATTTCATAGGGTGGATCAACATATGTGTTAGATCCTAGATTGAGATAGCAAGCAACATCCTTTCAACTCCATTTTTTATCATTACTAGAATTTCTCACCAAGAAGATGTCTTCATCTGGTTCACATTTCTTAGAGCACAGTGAGAGATTAACATCTTCCAATTATGCAATGGGGAAGATCAGAAAGAAATCATTGTTGATTCTACATGATGTAATGGATATTGTGAGTGGAGCTGAAGAAGAACCTGCTGCACCTAATGAAGCTGCAACATTTCACAAAAGAACCAAAATTGCCCTTCATTTTATAAAAATGAATGCTACCAATGAAGCGTTAAGAGAGATCAGTACATGCACCACTGCCAAGGAAGCTTGGGATACTCTAAAAACAATCTATGAAATCAAAAATACTTCTAGATTTCTTACACTTAGAAACTAAATATTTCTAAGTTATCATAGAGTAGATGAGAGTGCTTCATCATATGTCATGAGAGTTAAGGATCTTCATCAAGAGTTAGCTAGTATTAGTGATGCTCTTAAGAACATTGAACTTATTCAAGTAGTCCTAAATGGACTTAGAGATGAGTATGACAATATTGTGCAGACTTATGTTGTCAGAGAGGATCTTCCATCCTTGGAGACACTACAAGGTGTTCTCATTGCTGAAGAAAGCAGGCAAGAGAACAAGATGCTAAGGATCAATAGACTTTCATTGAAAGATGATGGAGATAACAAGTCAAGAGGCAAGGGCAAAGGACAACAACACTTCAAGAAGGACAAAGCCAAAGAAGGTGGTGAGGATTAGTCCTCACAAGGTGCAACATCCAGTGGCAAGAAGCTGTCAAAGATCAAGTGTTTTTTCTATGGAAAGAAAGGACATTATGCATCAAACTATTTCAAGAAGAAGAACCAATCTAAGCAAGCTAACCTTACTAATGAGGATGAGTGTGAGGGTGTAGAGAGTGAAAGAGAGGATCTATTAATGATGTCTACTTTTTCATCTTTTCCTTTTAAGAATGAAGAAGTCTGGTGGATAGATAGTGGGGCTAGTTCCCACATGTCTAGTTCTAGGAACTCTTTTACTAATCTTATGCCATATTTAGGTGCAAAAAGGTCAATCTATACTGCTAATGATGAAGAGTGTAGGATTGAAGGAATAGCTAGTATTCCATTACATGCATCATCATCATCATCAAAATCTTTTTGCTTATATGATGTATTGTATGTACCTAAATTGACTAAGAATATCATTGGTGTAGGACAGTTGTTTGATAGTGGATTGGATGTCAAGTTTCAAGTTGACAAGTGTATAATCTCAAGAGAAAATGAAGTTATTGCTAGAGGATCTAGAACTGGTAAGTTGTACAAACTAGATTCTAGGGAGAGTGCTAACATTTCAGATATTGCTTATGAGATCAAGGTTCTTCAAGATTCATGGTTCTTGGAGTTGGATCTAGACATCAAGTGAACGGTATTGGTTCATTGTGGCTCAACACCAACAATAGAGACAGACGACTCGAAGATGTTCTGTTCGTGCCTACTCTGTAACAAGACTTGCTTTCTATGGCAAGAATAATAGATGCAAGGATGCATGTAACATTTTTTGACGAAGCATGCAACGTAATTGATTCCAATACCAGTACTCTGATTGATCAAGGCAGAAGGAAAGGAAACCTATATCATATGAAGGTACGCCTACCTGCAGATCAAGTGCATCAGACCCACGATGACTCGCCAGAAACTATGTGGCACAGAAGACTATGCCACATGAACTCAATGGCACTTTACCAAGCAAGCCATCATGGAGCGATAACAGGGGTCAACATTTCGAATGTAACCAGTTTGACCACCTGTGATGCATGTTTGAAGGGAAAGATGTCGCGCACTCCATTCATCAAAGACTCCTACAAAACGACCAAGATTCTGGAGCTAGTGCATTTTGACATCTGCGGACCATTCAATGTGATCTCAGCATATTATATAACCTTCATTGATGATTATAGCAAATTTGCCAAAGTGTATTTTATCCAGAATAAATCTGAAGCACTTGATAAATTCACAGGATATGTGAATTGGCTGAAAGATGTACATGCAACAAGGTTAAGCAGATCTGGACAGATCGAGGTGGCGAATACATCTCGAATCGCTTCACTGACTTCTACAATGATCGTGGCATCATTCATAGAAGGATTGCAGCCTACACACCTCAACACAATGGTATTGCTGAAAGAAAGAACAGGACCCTAATGGAAGCAGCCAGATGCATGATGGCCTACTCAAAAGCTCCAAGGATAGTGTGGGCTGAAGTAGTAGCTACAGTTGCATACATCCAGAACAGGATAGGCAAGTCTGATGTCCTACACACGACACCACATGAGCTATGGTGGGGTAGAAAGCCCAATCTGTCTCACGTCAGAATCTTTAGCTGTGCAGCTTATGCACACATTCCTGATAAGCTTCGAAAGAAGCTTGATGAGAAAGCCGAGCAGGGATTTTTGGTAGGTTATGACAACAATTCGTCATACTACAGAATCTACATGCCAGACACGAACACTGTGAAAACAATGAGAGATGTCAGATTTGATGAGAGCAGGACAATGGCCAATGACGATCCTGTCAGCTATGAAGTTCTGGAGAGACACTACTATGACCTATCGCCAATGACAGAGGGAGCAGAGGACTAATACAAAAATGAAGATTTTTGAGTCATCTCCCATTCGAGTGACGAATCTGAAGAAGAAAGATTCGAGAGGCAGCCTGCTGCTGTAGTTCGGGTAAACCAAGATGGTTTCAGACCGAGCAAAGCAGACAAAGACAAAGGCATTGTTGTCTCGGGAGGATCTCCTAGAAGGTCAACAAGACCACGAAGAGTGCCAGGCAGCTCAGCTTCCATATCAGAAGAGTTTTGCGGATTTAGTGACGAATCACAGACTTTCGAGGAAGCGATTGAAAGTCCAGAAAAGGACAGATGGATCCAAGCCATGAACGAAGAGATGGAGGCCATGAGGAAGAACCAGGTATGGATGTTGGAGCCATTACCACATAAGCGCAAGACTATCAAATGCAAATGGGTTTTCAAGCTCAGATACGGATCGGATGGGAACATCACGAAATACAAGGCAAGACTGGTAGCGAAGGGATTTTCTTAGAGACATGATATTGACTACTCTGAAACCTTCTCTCTTGTCGTCAAACATTCGTCCCTATGTCTGTTATTTGCATATGTAACAGCTTATGACCTCAGGATCCACATTGTGGATGAGAAGACAGCCTTCTTGCATGGCGAACTAGACGAAGAGGTCTATATGGATCAAACCCCAGGATATGTCTCAAATTCACTTCCTGACTATGCATGCAGAATGCATAGAAGTATCTACGGCCTGAAATAATTAGCACGACAATGGTACAAAAAAAAGATCAAGCCCTGAAATCATTGGGATTCAAGCCTCTGTTGGTTGATTCCAATGTATATGTCAGAGTTATAGATGGGCAGATCATCATTGTGGCTGTATATGTGGACGACACTCTGATTCTTTGTAGGAGTGAGCAGCTAATTGCTGAAGTGAAGACAGACATCTCGAAACATTTCAAGATCGTGGATATGGAAGAAGCCAGGTGTTACGTAGGCTTACAAATTGAAAGGGACTACGAGGGAGGTAAGCTACACCTTCACCAGTCCAGATACACCCAGAAAATCCTAGAAGAGTTTGGGATGCTGAACTGCAAAGAAGCGAATACTTCAATGCTCGCAGGGACGGTGTTGACAAATGATGACTGTCCGAAGACTGAGGAAGAGAGAGAACAGATGTAGCTCACACCTTACAGGAAGTTGATAGGATCACTGATGTACCTTGCAGACAACACACATCCTGATATTGCTTATGCAGTATTCAGGATGAGCCAATTCTGCACGAATCCAGATTCGACACATTGGAAGATTGCAAAACGCATTTTGCAATATCTTCAATTAATAAGAAATTATGACTTGTGTTATTGTCGTGATGCAGGTTTCAAGATACTTTCCTACAGTGATGCTAGCTAGGCATCTCTCAAGGATGATCATAAAAGCATCTCAGGAGGATGCACCATCACATTAGGAGCAGCAATTCTCTGGTCAGCAAGAAGCAGACCGTTGTAGCCCAGTCATCCTGTGAAGCAGAGTACATTGCAGCAGCAAAGATGGCCAACAAGATAATCTGGCTAAGGCAGTTCGATGAATTGGACGAAACAAGGAACGAGCCTCTAGTCTTGCAGATGGACAACACCTCTGCAATACACCTGACGAAAGATCTCGTGTTCCATTCTAGAACAAAGCACATTGCGATCAAATACCACTTGATCAGGAATATAATTGAAAAGAAGATACTGCAAACCACCTTCATCGGAACAAAGGACATGGTTGCTGATATCTTCACCAAAGCCCTAGACAAAGGACTCTTTGAGAGACAGAGGAGCAGTCTTGGGATTGTAACTATCATGCTTTGAGAGGGGGCTGAACAAACAAAACATTTCTAATTACAAAGCTTTGCTAGCTTTCAGCCCTCTACTTGACGAAGATGTTCGCAAACACGAAATTCAAGAGACACGAAGCACGAAAGATTCGCGAATACTTGACGAGAAGACACAAACACGAAAGATTCGCGAACGAGAATCCTTTGCGGTCAAGAATGAAAAAGTCAAACGACGGAAACAAAACCAACGACGCGACACGAAAAATGTTGCGAAAGACTTTCTGCCCTCACGCTCCAAAGAGTACCAACAAAGATTATGCAAGTACTCAGAAGTACAAATATCTGACTTGATGGCATGACGTCAGCAGATACACTCTAGGTCGTGGCTAATCTGCCACTCTTGTAATTTTCTGATTAGTTGTAGATGTTTAGTCACTCTATTCTTTAAAAAAAAGTTAAATAGAATGACTATATACTTGCTGGATGATGCTTGACACAAGATGACAGAATACACATACAATGTAGTAGTTTGATGCTAATAAGCAATCAAGACAGAAATATAGACAAGATGTCCACCTGCATGCGAGACAAGTTCTGTGATTAGGACCCATAGAGTTTCACAAGTCCGCTAGTAAGCGAGACATCTATTCGTGAGAAAACTGTATTTCTCTCACGCCAATGCACTGCTTGGTTCTGCATGCAATGCTTGAAGAATCAAAGAAAAATCAATAGATGATTTTGTAGCAATTGTGCACATGTCAATTTATGATGTATGATCTTGAATGCAGATGTGTCTGTTGTTATTCGTGTGTCTGATTCTCCCATTCACTTCAATTCTGCACATTGGTTAAGATTTGTTGAATGCTGCATTAATTTATAAATGTAGATCAACAGTGATTGACTACACTTTGGAGGACTGTAGGAGTGATTCAGCTGGCAGTGTCCAGCGATCACATCTGAACTCCATCCGAGTCGTGTTGAATTCGTGGCAGCAACAGTTTCGCAAACGTTTCGCGAAAAACATTCTCATCAAACTGCACCTTATGACCTGAATCTATATTCCTACTTACTGATAGCAGATTTGTAGGAATATACAAGACTTTTGAGTGTAGTTTGAATTGATCATACTGGAACCTCAATCTTACAGTACATTCACCTTTGATAGTGTGAGTGCTATCATCACTAAGATGAACATACTTCTTTGTGCTATAAGACGTATAGGAATGAAAAATCTCATGATGATTGGTCATGTGTTGAGTAGCTCCAAAATCCAAAAACCACGAATTATCCGAATTCGCATAATTGTCTTTGACCATAAAAGCGCCTTCGTCCATTTCGACTTCAAGAAATAATGTAACTATATTTGCTTGTTGATTAGGTTGCTTGGCTACATTCTTCGCTTTGAGAATTTGGCAATCCTAGAACTCATGGTTATTGCGCTTGCAATACCTGCAAAACATCTTCTTCTTCGATGAATGTGGATTCGATGATTGTTCTTGACTTTGAGTCTGTTTCTGATTCGATGAAGACTGCTTGAAGCTTTTTAGCTTCTGTCATTTCGAGCCCTTGTTGACATATAGAGCATGAGATGAAGAGACAGACGAAGTGTCTTGACTTCTTCGATTATCTTCTTGCAGCAACATAGTGATAACTCTGGTAAGAGTTAAATTTGAGTGTGTCGTGATGATCATCACCCAGTTCTCATATGTAGAGAGCAGGCTTGAAAGCAATGTCATAATTGCATCTTAATCGTCTATGACTGATCTAACAGCGGCCATCTGTTGCAAGAGATTCTTAAACTGGTTAATATGATTCTGAAGAGAATCATTGTTCTACATCTTGAGTGTGAAGAATTTTCTTTGAAGATGCAACTTGGTAGTTACATCTCTCACATCATATAGTGAGCTCAAGATGTCCCAAACTTCTTTCGAAGTTTTGGCTTCAGCTTCGTGGCCAATTTGAGTATATGATATATTGAGGATAATAAGCACGAAAGCTTTACCATCTTTCGATTTCCATTTTGAGTCTTCTGTGTCGTCTTCAGGCTTTACTTCGAGCAACATCCCACAACTCGTTGGCGATTAGCAAGGTCTTCATCTTAAATTTTCATAAATGATAATTGGATCCATTCAACTTGTCTATAGTAAGACTGACTTTACTTTGAGAATCCATCTGGAACTTTAGTCTTACAACGTTAAGAGAGATACCGTACTACGCTACAATTGGAAATCAATTCTCTGATACCGAAACAAATTGATTCGAATTGAAGAATAATTTGATATCGCGAAAGATATCAAGTATTAGAGCTTACGTTCTGATATAGTATTAGGCCTTGAAGAATCACTGCTCTGATACCATGTTGGAAAGAGGTATGTGAAAAGATAGGTCAAATAGATTCGAATAAAAAAAGTTCAAACGACAAGAATTAAAACTTATCATGCACAACGAAATAATCTATCTTCCTCTTTCTCTATGCATGACTATGCCTATTGATTTTGAACAAAATAATAGTGACAAAAATCACGTTCGATCTTATAGTAATTAACTTTGAGATCATTAGTACTACAATGATTACGTAGCCAAATATTAAAGCATTGAATTATCAAACAAATAATCAGTCGCGAAGAACCATTGAAACACATACAATCTGAGATGAACCTGAGTGCAATAAGAAGATGATATTGATTCAATATGAAAAGAAACAGATGTAAATGAGAACAACAAGTTGCGGATCAAAACCGCGTACTCTAAACTATCTCTGAGCAACTAAATATAAGTCTGAATTAAGCACAACTACTGATAAGCAGTAAGCGCAATAACAATCTCTAATCAACTCTAAAGAAGTGAGCTAGAATGCTCAGGAGTGTCCAAGCTCGCAGGCTTGAGAGAGAACGCTAACTATTCAATACTTGATGATGATCTTCATGCTTCAATGCTTGAGATGTAGGAATATGAACAACTATTTATACAAGCAATTAGGTCGTCAAATGCGTCATCCAGTTGTTTGTGATGAGTTAGCATCCATCCAGTTAGGACTTCTTGGAAATTACTTGCTGATAAATTAATGCAAGTCGGTGGCTTTGGTCATAAACAGTCTATCTGCAGATTTAAACGTAAATTGTCACTTTGCAAAAATGAACGTAAACTGTCATGCGAAAAATGTGAAGGTCTTCACCAACGTCATTTCCTTAACATTTAAGGCATCGTATTTTGCGAAAAAGCCAAAGTGAGAAAAAATTCCGACACTGTGAGCCATTTCCGAATAATTATGCAAATTGTATAAAAACACAAAAAAATCTACAGTTCTGGATAAAAGTTGGATGAAGATTAAAATGTAGATTAGTAGGAGAATAATACGCATTTGGCCCCAGCTCGTTGCCTCGGTACCACGTGGTAGCGCGTGGGACAGTGCTGCCCGCGATTTTCCTACTTTCCCAGCCTCTACGATGGCCCGTCACTCTGCATATTCAACTCTGCACCCGCGATTTTCCCAGCCATCTTCAACTCTGCACCCGCGATTTTTCCAGCCTCTATGATGGCCCGTCACTCTGCATCTTCAACCTGCGCACTTGCGGTGATCAGCGCTGATCACCTACGTGGGCCTGCTTCACAGTTCTGCAATCGATTGTCAGTGACGACATGTCTACACTCCAGTGGCAATTTTCTTAATCTTTTGTGGCTGCATTATAGATAGGATGATGCTTACCCTGCGTCTCGTTCCTTTAGCTTTCACATTGCACAGATCCACGACATTCAGCGTTCTCAGCTCTTCTGTTCTGCTCAGGATTATAGATTGCTCATGCTCAGGATTATCGATTGAATCAGCATCAACTGCGCTCAGCATTGGGGCTCTGCGGCTGCGGCTCACCATTCTCCAGTGTGCTCAGTTGGTTTTGCTGGGAATCATGGCTTCCACAGTTGGCTTTCCAGGATCCTCAAGCAACGGGCTACTGATAGTTCTGTGAGATTTTACGGGTAAGTTGAATTAGAATTTTGATAGCTCAAATCTTGTGCTTCTGATGCTCTTCATTGAATACTCTTTTTCATTGGCTGTCACGGCATGGCGATACATGGCCTTCCAATCTGTCAATCTCACACGCTTTGCATTGGACTTTGCAGGCAGGAAGCGCCTTAAGCAATTGGTCGGCTGTAGGGATTGTTCATAGGCTTTCTCATTTGCTGGAAGCAAATCGAAATTTACATTATTGGTTGTAAGTTCCATGCCTTGTATATTCCAGCAAACTCTACGTTGCCAGTGCATTTCATGGATCATGCTAATTTCGGAAAGAGAGTCTGGGAAATGGATTTTGTGAAGGGTGTTTTCTGTTGCTTTTGCTTTTCTTCCTGCACGGTATAGAATGCTCAGATGCTCAAGGAAATTCCAGTAGACTGTACTAAAATAATGTTACCAGTCTACTATAATGTTACCGTTTCCAGTGTCTGAATTTTAGATGAATCTTTTTAGGTAAATCTTTTTGCGAGGGATTCTTTATGTTGTCTTTTGCTTTTTTTCCCTCCATAAATGCAATGCAATGTCATTCCGTAAAGCAACCTATAACATATAACATAGGAAGTGAAGACAAAGCACTAAAATGGTGGATCAAATTCACCATTTTTTATAGAATCCAAAGCAAAGAAAATTAGAGAAAATGAAAAACATAACATGATGTCAAGCATCCCATGCTTCACATTCTCTCTCTTTTCTTTCTCTTTGTTTTTCGTTTTTCGCTCAAAGACATTGTTGGAGAGAACTCTTAAGCTTGTATTTACAAATGAGCTTAGAAGACAAAATACAGATAGAGTCGAATGTTTTTACATTTGATGGCATACTCTCAACGATGACTTTTCCAACTCACAAAGTCTAAATTGGCTTGCATTTTATTTTAGTTGGCAAACACCTTGACTTTACAAGCTTTTTCACATTTGTAAATATAAATATGGGCTATGAGTTATCTAAGTGGTTTACTTTAAAATACATAATATAAAATAGAGCTTCAAGGCTCAATAAATATCATTTGAAGCATTAGTACAAAATGTAGTGTTAGGCATCGACTAATTATATACAAATTACAAAACTGAGGAGTCAAGTTCCCATTCAAAAAATTGTTGGAAGGTTGTAGGGAGGTAGTTGGAGATAGTGTTATTGTTGGCAATAAAGATCTTATGCTAGGAATCTCCCAACAGAGGAGAAGAAAGACATTCCTAGCACTTATACTATCACAAGTTGAGGAGACAACGAAGTGGCTAAGGACTACAACAAAGTGGAATGCCAAAACTATTTGCTAGCATATAATTTGTAGTTTAACAACGATTATTTTAATGTTATATTAAAGAGTTTTGTAGAGACAGGTGTGCTAGAATTTTATCTTTGTTGGTACCTTAAGAGATGGTAGGTTGAAAAGAGATTCTTTGGTTTAAGCTAATCTAGTAGCATACCATCCAAGATATTTGGACGAGGACCTTCATTTTTTCAATGCTAAATTCTACATATTTATGTACTTATATTCTTAGGTTGAATACAATAGAAAATAATGTCATTGAATTATGAGAATATATGTCGTAAACAAAAGAATTATAAGGAATCTACAAGATAAGTCATGAGTCTTGATAACTCTATCTGAACCTACAAGATAAGTCTTGACTCAAAATAGCCTCTTTTTAAAAGACCTAATTGAGCGTTGGAACAAGAAATGCCCACATTGCAATTTGAGATGCAAATCATCCTCCAAATTAAAGGCATGTTGTCTTATTAACTATAAAAAAGTGTAGAGGAATGCAACCTTTCTAAACATATGTATTATGGAAGCCAATGCTCGGGAAAACCGGCATAGTATAGGAATGGAACTAGCAAATCTTCTTAATTGTCTCTAATAAGTTTTATACATCTCCTAACTATTCTAGCAGTTTTGTCTTGTTTGTAGACTTATCAATTTCTCTTAGTACATGCTTAAATTTATAGAAATATCAATATCTTGGCTTATTGTAATCAAATATTATTTTTAGTTATGTTGTTAAAATATGATGTAGCTTTAGTATATATTTTTTGTTTATGTTATAAATCAAGTGTGCAAGCCTGCTACAGTTGCTATGGGCGAATCAGGTATAATCTCCTAACTAGGAAAGTGGGTTGACAGCCCATTATCCTTTTGATGGCTAGTGAAATTGGTTGACAGCCAACTTTCCTAGCCATAGGGCCTGAATTGGAGTTTAGGGTTTGCAATGTTTTTGTCCATTTTTTCAAAGAATGTTCCTATATTGTTTTACCAAAACAACTACATGTTGTGAACCATGGTTTAATGAAAAAAGAGAGGTGACTTCGTAATGATTGTACATGTGGATCTGACGGTTGCTAATTGAAAAAGGACAAAAGCACAAATTTTTTAATCATAACCATAAAGTCATTGACACATGTTTAGTCCCTGAACTCCATTTAGTCATTGATATTGTTCTAGTCGTTGAACTCCATCCAGTCATTGAACTCTAGTGAACTCCATCTAGTCGCTAAACTCCATCTAGTCATTGATATTGTTCTAGTCATTGAACTCTAGTGATAAAAGGTAGGTTGTCTTTACTCGGTTTTCAAGGGCTTAGCATAACACCTTTTAATTCAATTTGTTTATTGAATGATGTTCCCAAGTTATCATCAAAAAACCAAAATAAATAACATGCTCGCTTGAGATGAGTCATCGTGTCTGATTAGGCCTTTAATGGAGACAATTAGACTTTGTGATAAACACAATATTAGATAATGATTTTAGTGGATGGCATTTGGTTTCATGAAACAATTGGCCATGTACAATGTTACATGTTTGGGGTCTATGATTTAAGTTGTATATGTAGGGGCCAAATTTTGGCTCGTTGTCTTGACGTTTCTATGCCATGTTAATATTTGTCATGATTATTGACCCTTTATGATATGATGACTTTATCAAACAACACAGGACATATGTGGGTTTAGGGATCTTTCCCAACATATCGCTGTTTGTTCAATTGCATGTTGAATCGCCATGGAAAGTGGACAACACGATGATAAGTTGACTCGGGTACAACGAAAGCGACTCAAACTTGAAATGCAAGTGCTCACCCATCCTCCTGTAGAATGTGCAACTACAATTGTTGCAAAAGGTGGTGATAGTCCACATGCCAAGCAAGCCATTTTGGGTTTAGGGGTAAATGCACATTTACAAAACCGAGATTAAGTGGCAGAAGCAACAATTCCAGAATTGATACTTCCTAGAAGTTTTTTCCACCCTGATGTCAAGAAGGCGAAGGACAAGCCACCTCCTCCACCTGAGCCCATTGTTGGGTTGGCAAAATATCAGTGGCTAGAAAGTAGATACAAAAAATTGGAGGCCTTTATGGAAAGAGAGGTGGCGAAGAAAGAGAAGGCACAACTGGACAACACAAAACTAAGGGACTCTATGGCCGACCAAAATATTTTGAAGAGGAGTCTAAAAGAGGAAAGGGAGAAAAAGGACTTGTACAAGGAGCAACTTCATGTTGCCAGAGATGAGACCATTCGACAACGTCAAGAGATCGATAAACTTTGACAAATGCTTCAAGTGACCAAGAAAGAGACTTCTGAACAACACATGTTCTTGCCATGTCCAAATACCCATTGTGTGATTAGTGATAAGGCTACTTTTTGTGGGTTTCCAAGCAAGTTTCTATACATACCTCCCATGGTTCTCCCCCTTTCAGGTGAAGTCTATTCAAAAAAGTTATCAACTTCTCACCACCCAAATCCTATGTGTCGATGGCCGCTCGTCGAAGGAGATTTTTCACCTTCAAGTCAACGTGTAAGACTTTGAACAACTTTGCTGTGATATCCACAAGCTCCTCTCAAGAGTGCATGAGGTTAGCTGGGTTTTATGCTAGCTATCTACCAGTTTGGTTCAAAATAGTTATGGGAAAGAAAAACAAACCCAGGTTAGAAGTTGACTGGTTTTTTTGGAAATTCAATGGACATCAATGCAAATTTACATTACACTATTGCAATCTATATTCACTCTTTGTGTCGTTGTTTGTGCACATGAAGCGGTTCAGGGTTTAGGCCTTTGAAATGTGAAATTACTGTTTAGTCATGATTTCTCTCTCTCTCTCTCTCTCTCTCTCTCTCTCTCTCTCTCTCTCTCTCTCTCTCTCTCTCTCTCTCTCTCTCTTATTGACTCAAGAGAGTGACTACTATGGATTTGTTTGGGCTTAATCATTGAACGACTCTCTCTCTCTTATTAATCTACCCACTCAAGAAAGTGAATATTATGGATTTGTTTGGGCTTAATCATTGAACGACTCTCTCTCTCTTATTAATCTACCCACTCAAGAAAGTGAATATTATGGATTTGTTTGGGCTTAATCATTGAACGACATCTAGATTGGCAGGTGAAGGCAACACAAATGGACGAAGATTTGTTGTATTGGCGTATGAATACCGGAACCTACTTTACGAACCTTCTGTTTTCTCTAGATAATGAAGAAGATTACATTGACATTGAAGACAATATGAACCCAGACCAAGAGGAAGTATTACTGGACAAATCGAAGTATATAATGCACGCACACACTATTTGATGTGTACCAGTCTTCTACAAAAAAATCTCCCAAGTTATGGGGAAATCATGCATGCAGATGCATCTTTTGTGGCTCCCGTAAAGAATTCAAAAGGAAAATCAAACAAGGAGTATGATGTGCAGTGCAAGTGGAAGTACATACAAGACAAACTTGACATATGTATCACATGCGAAGGGATAGCTCGACTGTTTTTTAAAGGTAAAGAGTCTCAAAGGATTCCATACATCGAGCAATGTGATCATGTGTTTACTTCTTGTCATGTCAATGAGTATGCAAAGGACCATCAACCTTTAAGAAAAACGCTGGAGACTATAAAAAAGTTTTGGGTTGTTGGTAGTAAAAGGCATGGGGTGTCGGAGGAATATATTAAAGCATCTTACAATGCATGCATTGTTTGTAGAGACGGTATTTTGAATGGTCCAAGGAACAAAGTGTCTAATCTCCCTTTTAGCCATGAAGTGTTTTTACCAATGAATGAGTTGCAAGCATACATTGAAGATGTTGTTATACAACATCGAGTTTTGTTGATCATGAGGTGATCCTATATGTCAAAGGGTAGGTTCAACAGATTTAGGATTAGGGAGTACATTTGCCATAGGGGAGAGTCACGAATGTCTCCAAAACAAGAGGGGGCTCACGTAAGGCATAGTTGTAGAGTTGGTTGTCCATTTTGGTTAAGATTGTCTATTCCAGTTAAAGATTATGGCAATGTTTGTGACTTTCAAAGTGACAAGGAGGCACGATTTCAATTATACGATACGCATGAAAGCCATTGTCCAGGTTCAGGTTCAGATGAAGATGTGTTGTTTATGCATCCCCATCCATTGGTTGTACATGAAATTGAAAGAGATCTCATGTCCTATAGAGATGCCTCCCTGCTTGCAAATGCATCGAGCTTCATTCTTGAAATCTCAAGCAAGTGAGGCTAACCAATCGAGTTATCGCTTTTTCCTAATTCCAAGGGACGTTTCAGAACTGGCATACAAACTGCGTACCAAAGGTAATGTCAATATGTTATTTGTAGGGTTTGTTTACAAAAAAAAATGATTTTGTTACATCAACCTGTACACACATTGCAGATGCACTCAAAACTAATGATTGGAGGAGTTTGAACCTTGAGGCGCTAGCTTTGATAGAAAATAGAAAGGTAATATCTTGAAAACCCAACAGTCTAAAAGTGGTTATTACAATTCGGGTTTAGGGTTCCTTGAACTAACCTATCTTTTGCAGGCTATTCTATATCAACCATACTCTCCCAATAATGACGATAAATTGAAAAGACCCTTCGTTCTTGTCTTGCAAGACCAGTGGATGCTTGATATTGCTAAAAAATTCTCTAGCCATAGTGCTTGGGCAATTGACTCAACTTTTAACACGAATCAATTTTGTTTTTAATTGTTCGGAGCAGTCCCTAACCAACTCAGACATTGCATGCCTATTTGGTTCATGCTTTGTTCGAATGACAAGGGAAAGCAACACCAGGGAATCGCTTTGAAGATGGCCATGCAAGCAGTTTTTGCTAGACTCGGGGTCGTGATAGACAAGTCTTTGGTTGAGCTCCAAGCCATTTATGCAGTTGTTGCAATCGATGAAGCTAGTTGGATTATTCGTGACACAACGCGCCAACAAATAGCATGCAATGTTTTGTTATGCTCATTTCATGAGCCAAGAAAGCTTGGATAGAGACTTTCTTGCCCAAAGTGGTGCAAGATGGTCGTGACAGATTGTACAGGCACATGTGTATGTTTATGCAGTCCAAATCCGAAGTGAATATAATAAACTAGTCAAGGAATTTGATAAGAAATATGTCGACATGTCAGATGTATTGAAATACATCCACATGGGTTGGACTGGACAAGATGTAGTCTGGCGGAATATGTGGCCAGATTGGGGCCGTCAGTTTCCTCATGGACATATGGACACCACCAATTTAATCGAGCGAACTGGGCACTATCTCAAATACACTGTTTTGGGAGCTAGAGTGAACCATTAGATTACGGAATTGGTGGGGGCGCTGATAGGCTCGTCCTCAACTGGAATGCACCACGATGGCACTCTCCTAGAGTTCTACAGACAGAAACAGGCCATTGGTGAGTATTGAAGCGATTTTAAAGTAACGACTTTGGGGTTGAGTTAAATTACGGCTGCGGCTAATAGGATTCCTGTCAATTTGTTATTGTATTTGTGTAGATGACTTTGGATGATTTTCAAAAAGACACATTTCAAGGGCACAAAGGATGTGTGATCTAGCTGGGAAACGTATTTTTCAATCATACCTGGTTGACAATAGCAGCATAAAATTAAGTGATGAGATTAATTTTGTTTTTGGTGTACGAAGTGAGACAAACCGGGACCAATGGTACGATGTGAATATCATTTTGATACTACTAAATGCAAGCATATCATTGCAACTAAGCTTGTGGCTCAACAACACCTTCCAGAGAGGTGGAAGCAACACTTGTCATCTAGTATCCATTGCCAAGGCACAACATATGAAGGAGAACAAACCACTGAAAAATTGGATGAGACAACAAATTAAAAAACTCGAGGATTTAATCTAGGACATGAATTGTAGTCTCATTGCAAGAAACAATTGATGGCCTACGCGAGGTACTGGATGCGTTCTCAGCCAATGTCCACACCAAAACCGTAAACATGTCAAGCGAGGAACTCAATGAGCTCATTCAAATGTCAAAAACTCTAAAAGCTACCCTGAATATGTACGGAGAAATGTCAAGGCCCACAACAAACTCCATGCCTAAAAGAGGGTCAGTCTATTATTTACAACGAAATGTGACAAGCACACGCATGGGCCATGGTAGAAACCGTAAGGTCAAAGAAGAAGTCACACCAAAGAGTGATACCAAGGAGCATCATGTTGTTGGAGAGCAACCCCCTCGCAACACACATACAAAGCGGGGCATAGGCAAGAAGCATGCTCGAGTTCGTCCTCCACGAAGCAATCGAGTCAATTGTTCAAGTTGTAATGTGTCAAACTTGTTCATAGGAAATATGGAAACCGTTTGCTGCAAGAATTGTAGCTCCACCATAGTGAAAACCACCATAGTGAAACAAGATACAAACCCAGTTGATAGGACAAATATCTTACCTGAGAAGGTGTTGCATAGGCTGAACAGGACTCGAATCGCAAACAACACCAGTGGTATAAAAGTAAACTCTAAAGTGAGGGAAGGACATGGACAAGCCGAATCTAGGTCCAAGAGAGGAAAGGTTGCTTCTAGATATCCACATGCTTCAAACAATGAGGTGAAGATAGAAAACATGGCTACTCAAACCAAAAAAAAATTATCACCATCCATTTTGGTTGAAGATGTAGAACAAGAACATGGGTCTCAAACAGAAAATACTTCTCCAGGTTTTTGCAATGAATCCTCTCAGACTCTAAACAAAGATGTGGAAATGTGTGTGAGGCCCAAGCTGGCAAACAACCCTCCGAAATTGGACAATCTATCCTCGAACTCTTTGAATGAAGACGTCACAAAAGAAGTTGGCCCGATGATTGATAAATCTTCACAACACCAAATGACAAACCCGACCATTCAACACGAAATTGTATCAATTGATGTTGTTGGACCGTCAACACAAAAAGTTATGGCAAAGTTTAGTGAACACGACATGGCACGCATGCTTGATTGGTTTGGAAAAGAATTTTGATTCTCGTTGCCTAATTTAGCTCTCATTGTTGATTTTTTTCAGAATTGTTGCAACCAAATGAGAGAGAAAACTACTCGGATATCGGAAGTTTTAGTAGAAGCAGGCTTAGAGTTTTGACATCTGCAAATGCCACCCCACAACAGAGAAGCGGTGCATATATTCACATCATTCTTTATGACATCAGTGGAGAAAGGCGACGAGCATGCAATAAAGAAGTGCATTAAACCAGGGTTGAAACAAAGGTGGGTCTTCATCCTTCCTTACAATGCACAGTAAGTGGTATCATTTTGTATAGACATTTGAATGTGGTCCACATTAGACTAAATACCTGGTCTAAAAAATACTTCGTCATCTGTTTTGCAGTTCTCATTGGAGTTTGGGAATTTTGGGTATGCACATTGACAAGGAGGACATATGCCACCGGACGGGACTAACATGCAACTCAATGGATACCACCCATGTTGATATTGGAAGGTAATGCCTCAAATGTGTCCCCTCTTATGCTATGTTCAATTGCCAAAGATCCCCATGAGAAGTCAACATTTTTTATATTTGTGCAATGTATAGGATCATGGAAAGCGTCGCCTCGTTGTTGTCTTGTGCATCCACTCAAAAGCATTCCTTTCGCATCTTTGATGCCCAGGTACCTTAAAACACCAATCATCACAACATAATATAAGGGATAGATTGTTTAAGAATGCTTACATTCTCCTTGACTAAATGTGCAGTCTCCACAACAAATGGATGCATATAGTTGTGGATGGCTTACTATCAACAATGGAAAAAAGTTCATTGAATGGTTTGCTAAACATGAAGGACGATTGTGTTTAGACTTGGTAAATGCAAATGTGTTGCTTGTTTGTTAATGTATGCTTCATGGAACACGTTATCAACAAGCCTAATTTTTTCCGTGCTCCAAAGTTTGTATGTGGCAGTTGTCGAGCTGACATGATTTACAAGTTTCAAGAGGAGATGCTGCAAATTTTCTTAGACAACGCATCACGTATTCCGTAGTGCCAACCAGGCAATCTCAAGTTCAGCTATCTGCTATCTCCTTGAATAGATGATAGCATCTCTTCTATATTCAGTTTTAGATGACACATTTTTTGGCTAGTGATACGAATGTTCCTGGGTCCAATGGATACACAACTGGATACAAGTCAACTTCATGGAGAACAACCACACAACTGAATGTCAACTACATGGATGCAGACTGTCGAAACTGATGAAACAAGCTATATTTAGCATACATTTAGTGTATCGTAGTTTCGAAGAAATTTTTTTTTCCAAAGCCTAGTATCAAAATGATGTTTTGGTATAATATCCTTGAAATTCTTTGTCAAAATCCTAAAACATTGAAAACCTGACATTTGGACACTTAATGTCCGGCCTCGGCACTTATTGAAACTTTGATATTGTGTTCCAGTAACATCTGTTTATTGTCTATTTGTGTTTGTACATTAGTGCTTGCAGGCATGCTTTCAAAATAAGTAGACTTTAATACCCTGATATATTTAGATTTATGCCACGAAAGCTCTTTGGTTGTTGTCATAACATGTGGGAATTTACCATAATTTGGATTTTTACTAGTTATTCATTTCCAGTTTACATAGTGGATAGCATTCTTTTAATTTTTTTGCTATCTATCATTTTAGCATAATCATACTGAAATTTGCATATTATGACACATTGTACATTCATGCTCTTTAGTTGTGATCATGACATTTGAGATTATGAAAACATTGGTTTTTTATTTATTCGTGTTTATTTCTTGCTTATATAACAGAGAGTATACTTTATGCACCCACCATTGTTTTCTATCTATCATTTTTACACAATATTACTAACGTTTGCATGCAAGTTTAGAGGTTGTCTGGTGTGCATAGCACTTCGTGGTTATGCTTGGGGTTCGATTCCCCATCAATCTTGCATGGATTGTATATATCACCGACGTGGAGCTTGAAAATTAGCTTAACGAATCTCAAGAGTGAGACTAAACCCAGACCGTTGCAAACCATTAGAGCCAGCCAAAACGACGTTTTTGGTCCAGCCTTGCAAAATCACCCAATTGGCAATATTGACAGCACACGTTACAATTAACACAACAATGTGCGTAAAAACATTATAAAAAAACGACAAAAATGAAACAAACCAAAAATAATTTTAAATCCTCAGATAAGGCCACAAACATGAAATATGTAATTTTATTATAAAAAATTAAAATTTTTAATTTCACAAATGTGACATTGATTGCATTAAAAACTTAATAATAATAAAATATTGTGCTCTTCATGGAAAGGTAAGTCTACATTTTATAGTTTTTCATGCTAATTTTCATTTCCGCCTTTGGTGCCTTTGGAAAAGGCCAAGAAGAAAGTGTTAAAGATTTCAATGTGAAAAAAGAGTTGCAATATGTGAAATGTTGCACAAAGCATATACGTTGCCCAAAATACTTGGGAGTTTTTTAATCTTGTGGCTGTTGTGAACCTGAGGCCAAAATGGAAATGGGCAGTGCTTTGAAGAACCAAATTACAAAAGCCTTATAATTCTCTCTCTCTCTCTCTCTCTCTCTCTCGCTGTGATTGCTCTGTTTCTAAGATTATCTGAGAAAATCTTGCGTTTCCACCTGATGGCGATGGCGATCGCGATGTCGAAGGCTTATAAGAGACGCCAACCATAACCCATTCTGAGCATTGCATCTTTTTGGGAGGTTCGCCATACAATGCATTAGGGTAATAGTGCGTGCATTCTTGAGCAGACAGATATGCTGAAGCAGACAGTAGCAGGGTTTAGTGTTTCTGCTATAAGTTCAAGGCTGGTATGCCAGAATTGCATTTCCGGCTTTGGATCATGCACCTGGGAAACCTCTACTGGGTTCGGATGAGCAGTCAGCAGTGTCCAAGGCTTGGGGATCGGTTATCCTTTGTGCAGATTGAGCGAGCGTCATCGGGGTTTTAGACTATGGATGGCCTGCAAAATGCTGCCCCTGCGCCTTTTTTGACTAAGACCTTCGATATGGTGGATGATTCCTCAACGGATGAGGTGGTTTCCTGGGGCGGTAGTGGAAATACCTTTGTTGTGTGGAATCCCCCGGATTTTGCCAGGGACCTTCTTCCTAAGCATTTTAAGCATAATAATTTCTCAAGTTTTGTGCGGCAGCTAAATACATATGTGAGCTATGATCTATCTCTTGTTTTGCCCTTTTGATACATAGCAGTCCGTTTTTCCGTTAATTTTTGCTTATGAGCACAATTATGTAGCTTCCTTTCTTGTTATAAACACTGGACACTGCCTGGCGTTCATTTATGTCTTAAAGTGAATTCTTCATAATGATGACCTAAATGCATTTTTTGATGTAACTGGTTTGGAATATCTCAGTCAAGCGATTGTTTGTTGTCTATTAGCTCTTAGAATTCTTTGTCCTTGATGTAGCTGATTGAGAATTGCTTAATATGAAATTGCTCAGTCAATGGATTGTTAATTTTTGATTAAATGCAACAATTATTGCTGGTATAACTGTCATAATGTTTTTTCCTGAAACGGCGTGCTGATAAAGAAGTCTTTCACACTTCTTAGTCTGGAGTTCGACTTCAAGCAGCCAGCCACACAAGGAGATTTTGACTTGTGGAAATGGATTTTCTGATTCTAAAGCTTTTGCATATACAAGCAAGATAGATCCTTATTTTGTAGAGTATCCTCCTGCAGGGGTTTCGAAAAGTAGATCCAGATAGGTGGGAATTTGCAAATGAAGGATTTCTTCAGGGACAGAGGCATCTTCTAAATAATATACACAGACGTAAACCTGCTACACACCATCAACCACCGCAGGGGACACACACTAGTAACTCCCCAGGAGCCTGTGTGGAGGTAGGGAAGTTTGGTTTGGAAGGGGAGGTTGAAAGGTTAAAGCGAGATAAGAATGTGCTTATGGCGGAGCTAGTAAGGTTGCGACAGCAGCAGCAGCAAAGTGAAAGGGAGCTGCAGATGATGGGACAGCGTCTGCACGTGACAGAGCAGCGACAGCAGCAGATGGTTTCCTTCTTAGCCAGGGCAGTTCAGAATCCAGCCTTCCTGTCACAGCTTGTGCAAAAGAATGAGACCAACAATCGCCTTGCCACAGCAAGAAAAAAACGGAGGCTTTCAAAACAAGAGGGGGATGATGGTAGGGACTCCAATGAAGCTGAACGGCAACTTGTAAAATATTCATCAAGTGCAAATGACAATGCACGCACTTTTATGCAGTTTGTCAATGCAGCAGACTTTGCTTCAAAGATGGATGTGCCTCTGGAGGTATTTTTTCGTGATTTGGACCCGGGATCAGGTGCCACAAGGCAAGAGACAGATCGCCAATCAGGGGTCATTCTCACAGAAATGTATGGTAATTCAGGGGTTCCGGATGATTTAGCAGTCACTGAAGTCCCTACTGAACCTATTGTCCAGCTTCCTGTTCCTTTTCTTGCAGATCTTTCTAAGGCTGAAGGGGTGGGTATTCCGCTTTTTCCTAATGAGTTGGAAGCAAATCCGGTAGTGAATCCTTCAGGAAGAGAAGGTGACGTTTTAATGCCATTGGATCTAGGGTTTGGCAACAACGTGGATATGTATCCACCAAAGGAGGCCAGTCCGAATACGGATATCGCAGTTGGATTAGGGGGTACTGATGGGTTTTGGGAGCAGTTTTTAACTACAGATTCTAGAGAAACTGAGACTGATCCAGATGCAGATGTTTCTGAGAATACTCCTAGGTAGAAGACAGAGAAGGTGAAGGACACGATTAGTGGTGGAATAGTGACCACAGTACGGACCATCTAGCAGAGCAAACAGGTCAATTAACACATGGGTTTAATTCCTCATCATTGCAGTCCAGAAGCAGTGTCAATATTAAATAGTACGTTCATATTTGGTTCTCTTTCTGCCATGCCAACTTGGTGGATGGGCAGAGCTTTTCTACCTGCTCGACCTCAGGAGACCTGGGTCAATCAGCACAGAGGTTCAATTCCTAACCATTGCAGCCCAGAAGCAGTCTCAATTTCAGCTGATTTCTACTGTACATTGCTGTTTGAACGCTATCTATTTCTGCCTTGTCAAATTGGATGGGCCTTCGCTTTTCTAAATGTTTAACCTCAGGAAAACTTCGCAATCATTTTCTTGTAATTTCGTGTAATCCTATAGAGTTAGCACTTTGGTACTCTCAGTCCCTTGTCAGGGTTTTGCCTTTTATAGACGGGACAAAGTGCCAGAGAATAAAGAAGCTCATAGTTGCAAGTTGTACAACACTGTGATTCTTTTTATGTTCCTGCGACACCCAAGCTGTCAGTTGCTGACATCTGCTTTTTTCACAACATGTGTATAGTATATTCTATTACCACTTTGCAGCCTAAAGTCGTGATGACTCTTATTCAGGTTGCACTGTTTTTATTGAATTCTAAAATTGAAAATGTTTGACTGCAACAATTTTGTGTAATCCAAGATGAACTTAAGTGTTGAGCTATATTGGAAGAGGAAGAGTGCTTGGCTATATCACACGAATTTTGGTTTGTAAGATCGAAAGTTTATCATGATTATTCAGAGTGAATGTGTTTTTGCCTATGGATTTGAGACTATAACAGATACATAATGAGCATTGTGTGAAAGAATGCCCGATACTGATGAGTGATTGAGGGTACTTCATCACACAGTTTCCTCTAACTTGCTCATCAGCATGGGGTGCTTAGGTCTACGTCTGGGTGGAAAGTTCACAAACATTGCTGTATAGTATGGTCTACCTAGGGACAATGACTACTCCTGCTTTTGTGACACAATCAGTTTGCTTTATCCTACAAAGCATTCTTGCCTTGTTTTAGTGTGAGATTCTTCCATGACATGGTTCCACCATCTTCATGTTGTGCATCTGCTTCTGTAAGAGCATATTTTAAAATATTCAATTTATGTGACTTATGTCGACAGGTGACATATTATGATTGGGACCATGGCCATGCCAGCTTCAGGTATCTTTTTGGGGCCTGAGTGCCTAGTGTACAAGCTCCTATCTCTTTTCTTCAGGAAATGACGTGTGTCCAGTGTGGCATCCTTCTGAATCCTTGGTAGCCCAGCTGGGCTATGCTTCTATTGTTTTATGACCACATTTCTCATCAGTAAGAGCTGTATTTCACAGTTAAGAGTGAGACGCATGTTCCTCCCTTCGCACCTAGACGTGCAGTTATCTTAGTCCTGTTACGACACAGCTTTTGAGTTCTTAGATCCCTGTACCCATATGGATGTGGGTGATGGTAACCCATTGAGTATTTTAACTTGGCTGAGCTCTTCAGGCATATCATAAATGTTGCTGCTCACTTAGTATTTGAGCTGCTCCTTAGCTTTTTCAATACTTCTTAGAAACACCAAATGCATCTTGGTTTCCAAGCAACGTTTGGATGCCAAGGTAACGAACAGAGCCAACCCTAGGATGTTAGAAACACCAAATGGAGGAATAGTCACGAACAATGAATTTCCCTTGTCCAATTTTGACTGATAGCCAGCAGTTTCTTCTTTCTTTCATAGAAATAGGCAAACATAAAATGAACTTTTGAGAGGTGGTGCATGGCTGTGCAGAATAGTCTCTAAACAATCACTTGCCGAGTGAGAGGAAGATGAACTTAATTATTCTATTGGAGTTCCCCTGGTGTGGGGCAAGAGGCTCCCTTCTTGCCCTATCAAACGTTTAGGATGTTTTGACATGTTGGATTTTATATCAGAAGAATAATTTTTTGGCATGAAAATGGGATTGATATGTTCAGTAAGTACCTTTAGGATCTAATTGAATTTATTGAATCTCAAGCACAAGAGCATCAAATAAAGCTAATGTTTTAACTGAATTTATTCTTTTGAGCCAAGGAATATAGCACATCGCGTTTGATAATTTCAAAAACAATACTAGAAGTAGCTTGCACATGCTTTGGAATCATAGAACCCACGGTTCTTGGAACAGTGGGTCCCAAGAACCGCGGAGTGAACCGTACCATGGTTTATGAACTGTGGAACGGTTCAAGTAATTAATTATTCTATTTTTTCAAGCCCTTTTCCCCCAAAACCCATGGTAAAAAAAAAATTAAATAATTAATTATTAATCAATCCACGGTTCACCACGGTTCCTGCATAAAAAAAATGTTTAAATCACTTGCATATATATTTTTCTCTTTTATCACTTCCATTTTTTTTCTTGCATGTCCTCATTTGTGCCGTAGCATGGATTGAAGTGGAACTCTGACCTCATTGTTGGAAATTAATTTCACTTAAACACTTCTTAAGATCAAGTAGTTAGGTTGTTGTACATCCATGTATATTATTTTTATGCCTGAGTGACAGAGCAAGACACAAAGGTGTGTAAATGGTTAGACTGCATTTTTGTATGAGTGTTTTTGCACCATTTTGATACCTACACAAATTGTGGCAGCTAACTTAGGAAGCAGAATTCAGTATCTTGACTTTATAATCTTGATCATTTTTGAGATTATGCCTTTAGACGATGCACTTAGATGGTTTGTTTGGTTTGGGTTGCCCAACGTCTCTTTTGAAGGACCACTCTCATCTGTGCTCTCCAAAATGACGCATGTAGCCTCCAAGCGAAGCTTCTCAACTTGTGTGATGTTGGTACCTCTCGCAACCTTCCATAACCCTGGTGCTTGGCCAAGAACACTCAAAAGGGATTGTAGGGGTTTCCGTGTGTTATCATCACTATAAAACCAGAACATTTGACCTTTCACACCAACTGGAGTTTGTCGCCTTGAAAAAAAAACAAAAGTTCTTGGTCAACATCAATGGAAATTGGCAAACACTTGTTAGATTTTCTTGGTTGGCTTGTTAGATTTTCTTGGTTTGCAATTTTGGTAGTTCTCCATCAACCACTCATCCCATTGACCACCATGACATTAATCGCTTCAACTCAACATCAGTAGACCATTGTGTTGGAGTGTTTTTCCACTGGTGGCAAAGCTTCTTGTGAATCTCTCAAAATTCACTCCTGATACAACTATTATGCTGGATCATACTTTCTCCCAATGAAAGAGACAAGATTTCTCCCTACCTGCCATGTTATTTGTAGGTCCTCCATTGTAAATTGTCCTCATAGCATGCCAGTTGGCCTGGGCCTCGTCGGCCATAAAGCCCCGAAATTGTGCAGGTGGATGTTCATTCTCTCCAGGACTTGGTTCAACATTCTCCAAAATAATATTTGTGCACCAGAGTCTTTGACTTTGTTCCAAAAAAATGACTCCATATATGAAATCATATTTTCTATGATGTTTCAAATGCAACACACTTTCCAATTTGTCCACATAAGGTCTATAAGAGGATTTGGCTTCCTCAATCCATTGCCATAACCTACATGACAAAAGTATTTGTGAATGAATTAGCTTGAACATCAAACATGCTGTATGAATTACTGTTAATTATGCAACAAACCCGATTGATAATGCCAAACTTCATTTTTTCATTGCCGGGGTGAGCTGATTCAAAATATTGTGCAGCTCATTTTCAGATAATGTAGAGCCATTTTGGACTTCTGGTGATATGAGATAATCCAATACAATGTCCTTTATTATCCATTGATGCACGCGTCTGGTTCCTCCACCAATGTTCATCTTAACCTTTGCCTTGACCATGTCTTTAATGGTTAAAGTATTTTTTCTCATTGCTCGACAGAATGATCATGACAACCTTGGTGCATGACACATCTCGTGTATTTTTTCATGTCACTTTTAGAAAGACAATAGTACAGACAACAATAGCATGATGAAATGCAATTTGGCCTATCTAAACAATACATACAAACTAGAGATCCATATGCTTCGTTAAGAACTCCAACTTGTGGTGTCTTGATCATTCAACCTTTCCATTCTCTTTGATTGTGTTGCCCAAATTATTTGTTAAAGGGGCATTGGTCATTCATACATATTAGATGTCCTAAACAATTCGCCTTTCAAACTACTCTAAGAAAATTAGCAATATTGGTGGTCACATAATTTGACCAATCCATGCCAAATAGAATTCATTTCATGTGAGTAGGGAGTTCTAACAAACAATCTCCATCATGAATTGGAGGCCTTTCAGTAACTACATATCTATTGACTTGTTGAAGCACCTAAACTAATTTGATTTTAGGAGGCAAAGCCAGTTCGATAACACTATGTATGCATTCCACTTCGACTTCCTCTTTTATGTTATCAAGAATGACGCGACGATCCAACTTTTTATTTCTCATGTCCAAAGCCACGAAGGATGCGTTGTGGTTTGATGTGCCCTCCATCACAAATTTCGAAAGCAATATCAATGACAAAGAAAAGTGCACCACAAGTGATAATTGAGTTTTGTTTTGCAATGCGACATTGATCTTCCATCAAATAAAGCACAAGCTTTGTCGAATTTGTAGGACCTACAATGTATGCTCTGTGACTCTTGGTGTATGAGGGATGATTGTTGGATTTATTCCTTCTCTCCTTAAATCCCATTGTTAATCTAGATTCATTCATGTTGCTGCATATTTACTCAGTTTTGACAATGACAGAAGCCACGATCATCACCTGTCCAAATAGACACAACCATGATCGCCACCAAGATCCACCTCAGACGACATAAGCTTAATGTCTTTATGCATTTGTATATATGTCCATAATGATAAGATAAGTTGACACCAATGTGTATCAAACATTACTTCATTCAATCGATCAGCAAACATTTCGAATCAAATGATCATTGCAATTAATAATTAGCAGACACTAGAGATATTATCACATCAATTAGATTTAGACAGAGAGTCAAAATAAGCTATTGAATGATTTTTTAATCATCATAGTTGTTATAGAACTAAGAGCTAGTTTTGAGTGCACGGTTAATTGTCTTGTGCTCGTCATTCCATCTAACTTGTATTCTTTACATTCTGAATCAATTTGTTGTCTTATTGCATTCAAAATAATGTCAATGTGTATGTTTGCTACTCTGTGTGAAAAAATCAGATTCAGAACATGCTTAATGGATCATTACATCTTTGGCTAAATTTGGATGCACATTTAGAATCATCTACAAGCTAGAAATCATGCATCGACCATGCTGGCACTTGGAAATACATGAAGATTTGATCAAAATCAATAAGATATGATATAGTACTGTGACTTTCCGTACAACAACAACATCACATCATCATTCACACATGTGTAATCAAGTACAACAAGAAAAGTCACATTCTATCGAAAGCGTGCTGAAAACAGTAGTAAAATGAAGAGATACCGGGCAGCCACCAAATAGAGATAAGAGGGGCCTGCAAAAGCAACCAAATAATGAGAGAAAGAAGACTTTAGAGGAAAATGAACAACTTAAAAGAAATAATGAATCATTACAGAAGATAACGTTCGATATCAAATCATAACTAGATCAAATGCAATCAATCTTACAATCTACTCGTATGGAAAACTTACAATTACTGAAGGATTTAGAAGAGGCTAAGAAGGAGGAGGCTAGGAGTAAGAAGTGAAAGCGACAAAGTTGCAAAGATATTCAAACTTTTTTAAAAGGAGATTATTGAAATAGAAGAATTCGTGTATTCAAGTACGCATACTCTAATTTTTTGTAACTTGATTAATGATATATGATTCTATTTGAGCTACTGTGCTATTCTGCTCACTATCTGGTTTTTTTGCAGATCTGCATTAGTAGCTCATTAGAATATTAAGGACAATGCTTCAATTGGAATGTCGTTGGGCTCAATATTGACAGGAAAATCCAATGAGTGTATCATGATGAACAATAGGAGTTCCAATGTAAAGTGCAAAATTGCAAAGTCTTTGATGCTGGACATTCAGAAAATTTTAGATAAGACTATAGTTCAGGGTGCCTATGATTTTGCTGGTATTAGCAGAGAAGCATATTCAACAACATTTCAACTTATAAGTTCGAATTAGAAAAGTCCCTATTCTAGGCCATATCACTTGAAGACAGAGATGAATACATTAAACATAGGTATGCATAAAATCATTGGTACCCCATTTCATATTGAGGAAGTGTATGAAACTGATAAGATCGATACCATATAATGCATCAAACAACTTCTTTGTTGATCTAAATCACTTGTTAACATACACAGTCACATTTTATGATATAACCTTAGAAAAGGTGAATGGTAAAATAATCATAGTACTTAAGTTAGATGAGTAAGAGATTGTGAAAGGGTTGAAGATGGAGAGAGTTAGTATAACTCTCATGAATGGTGCACTATCACAAATAGTGGACCAAGGAGATTTCAGATTTAGTGTCCAATCCGAAAATGATATGTGGTGGTTGGCAGCTTTTCAGGTAATTTTTCTCATTATTAGATTAGATTCAATGGATAGTAAAAATTCTTATTTAACTAAGTTGGTTTTATTCTTTGGACAAGTACTGAAGGAGAATCATGGATATTCTCTATGACATCTTACCCTAGGATCATCAAGGACCATATGGACGGAGGATTTCTCAATGTTCCAGGAGTTGGAGACTTCAATGTTGAATGGCACTTAGCAAGTGATTTGAAAACATTGAAATGCGTGTATAATGTCTCTCACGGTGTTACATCTGAACATCCTTGTTTATACTACATGAAAATGACAAAAGATGTAACTAGAAGTACATGAATTACTAGAGAAAATGTAGATCCAAACTAGAAGCTAGTATTGCCTATTCCCTTGAAAAATGTGCATGTCTACACTCTTCATGCAGAAGTTAGGATAATAGAGAAGCTCATTTATCTTCATATAGTTTTTTGCGTGGAATAGTAAAGCCAACATCATCAACAAAGGAAACTATTTGTCGATTAGAAGATGTTTTATCGAAAGCAGGACTTCATAAGGGACATGTCAAAATACAGAGAGATGAAAAGCTCTCTGGAAAGTTAGGAAATATGCCTACTAAGCTAAGCATTGCAGGAGCAAAAGCACATCGTTTCTTATCAAACCATACCGGTAAGGCTTCTAACATTCAACACTCAGTCTGGAAAGATATTGTTGTTGCCACTCAGGACTTAGGAGTGATCAACAAATCAAAATTATTGAAAGTTGATGTATGGAGGAGGCTTGATAGTATGATTAAAATATTAAGAAAAGACAAATTTTCTGATACTGATAAGAGAGCTCTACAAAAGACTTGTGTCGATTTTGTTGATGGAGTATCAAAAGCATGGAGAGAAGATCACTACACTCATTACATGGTTAGTATGCATGCTCAGAGCAGCTTTCAATTCAACTATATATTTTGATCCAAGCATAAGACTGATATTATGATTTTGACATGTGCAGCACATACTACGAGATCATACATCATTTTTTGCAAACACATATGGAAGCCTAAGTGTCTGATCATCACAAGGGATGGAGAAGTCACATTGCAAGCACGGGCAACATCTCATCGAAATACACAACATGGAGGAACCAATGAAAAGGAAACTAAATTTGCCAAAAATTCAACAGATCACCAAATCTTCAAATTACGACAAATTTAGAAAAGCTTGCAAATTCATTGAGCAGCAAAGAAGCTAAAAATTTAGAGCTACAAAGATGCTACAAATGTAAATTGTATTCATAAGATTCAATATATACAAAGTTTCATTCAGTGAGATCTAATATTTCATCTTGTCCAATTGTTGTGCTATCATGTAGTAACTCTCTACTTACATATGCATCCAGAAGATGCGCATTGTCCTTGTTACCACTCAATTATATACACGTTGCATACAATGAATAATGGGAACTCCTTTATGGTACATTTTCATCTACAAATCCTAATATGTTCAAAACATACGATCTCTTCACAAAAATTATTTTATTTGCTTTAGCAAATTTATGTCCACCTAGATAATAAG
This sequence comes from Diphasiastrum complanatum, assembly GCA_029204225.1. Lineage (NCBI taxonomy): Eukaryota > Viridiplantae > Streptophyta > Lycopodiopsida > Lycopodiales > Lycopodiaceae > Diphasiastrum > Diphasiastrum complanatum. The sequence continues at coordinate 52,979,454 of CM055103.1, forward strand.
ATAAGACTTTCACAACCATTATCATAGTCTCTCCAACTGGACTGAGTTTGGAATGAGCAACACAAATTTCATTTTTCTGAAAGTGCCTCAAGTAGTGGCCGAGACCATTATCCGTGTGGAAAGATGATGAATGTTGTCTGAAGCCCCCTCAACGAGTAGCAAAGTCATTGATCACAAGTGTATTCTGCATAACAAAATTGGAGTTCTTAGTTTATAAAATTTAATAGAACACATACAATAATACTTCTAAACTTACACATTCATCATCATCTGCTACAACTAGATCGGGATGATCTATATTGTGACCACCTATTGAAGAAGAGTCATCTGCAAATTTCATAACCGATGGACGAGGGAATCCCAGCTCGGCCTGACCTAGAATGAAATAAATTTCTCATTAGATGGCAAACTTCGTCCATGATCATGAACATTTGCCATAGCCAAGGACAAACATTCCTCACCAGTCAGAATACCTTCTTCATCATCATAGTCAATGCTTGGCACCAAGTCTTCGATTTCAAAATCAACAATGTCAGAGAACTCAGAAATGGTGCTTGACAATAGACAAAGCACCTCATCCTCCCGATAATTTAAAAAAAACACATAGATCTGCTGTTGTGATATACACAACTTCGTTTATATATTATTTTGGCAAATCAAAAAAGCATTTAGAATGTACATCAGCAATTTTTTCCTCAATGTTGGCATTAGAGCCAATGAAAGCATCCCTCAGCTTATCAATATCTACACTCAAATAGTCAGTGTCTTTATTAGGGGTATCCACCAAGAAATGACTGATATCCTTTATGGAATGTCCAGTAGTGGAGGATGAAGGGATCTCAATATCAGGAATCAAAGTATCTAACTCTACTGATATTTGTACTAACAAGAAAAACACAAATCCGGTTTGATACTCAAGAAAACGACATTTTTGTTACAACAATTACATTCACTGGAATTCTTAAATTGGTCAAAAAGTTTAGTGTACATCATGTCTAGCCGCTGCTTATAATGTGGAAAAGTATGTACAAGGTCAATGAAATGCATAAATGACAAATCACACAAAGAGATTAGAGGGATACTGATTATATATCTGAATCTGACATACTGGTCATAAAAAACATCCGGACTCTGCTGTGTTGTACTGAACACATGTAAGAAAGGCCTGAAGAGGGACATGAAGTACTCTATGCGCTCAGTTATACCAAACTCAGTGAGAAATCTGGACAACAAGGACTCCCGACTAGGACGAGGACGCCATTGCCTAGTATTAATTTTGTGCGAGAGGGGAGTATCCGTGAAAAAAGGAGTACACTACGCACGCATAGAAGCGATATGTACGGTCAAAGTATCGCTCTTGTGCGCACACAGAGAGACGAGACAATGAGGGAGCAAACAGGACGTGCAGAGAAGCGATATGTGACGAAAATCATAAAAAAATGAGTGTGCAGAGAACCGATATGAGAGAAAATCGAGAAAGACGAAATTTTTTTTCGAGAATCGTGTCATTTATAGTTGTCTCAGAAATGGTCAATTGTCCATGTGTCATCCTACAATTGGCTCTTATCGGCCACACGAGTGAAGCCATACAGTCGCCATGTGTCAAGAACTGATTCGTTGGAACATGGCATGTGTCGAGGTTTCATTGGACAACTAGATACCCATGTGTGAATGCCACATGGAAATTGTTGACTGGATGGTTTGGATCACACGTGCAAAATCCGAAGGCACATGGTCGCGAGCGCGGAGGTCATTTTCACTTTTTTTTCGTCTGATTTTTGTGTCATATCACTTCTCTGCGTGCCTCATCGCCTCATCTCTCTGTGTGCGCACAAGAGCGATACTACGACCGTACATAATAGAACACATACAGTAAAACTTCTAAACTTATGCATTCATCATCATCTGCTGCAACTAGATCGGGATGATCTATATTGTGACCACCTATTGAAGAAGAGTCATCTGCAAATTTCATAACTGATGGACAAGGGAATCCCAGCTCGGCCTGGCCTGGAATGAAATAAATTCCTCAACAGATGGCAAACTTCGTCCATGATCGCGAACATTTGCCATAGCCAAGGACAAACATTCCTCACCAGTCAGAATACCTTCTTCATCATCATAGTCAATGCTCGGCACCAAGTCTTCGGTTTCAAAATCAACAATGTACAGAAATGGTGCTTGACAATAGACAAATCACCTTATCCTCCCGATAATTAAAAAAACCACATAGATCTGCTGTTGTGATATACACATCTTTGTTTATATAATATTTCGGCAAATCAAAAAAGCATTTAGAATGTACATCAACAATTTTTTTCTCAAAATTGGCAATAGAGCCAATGAAAGCATCCCTCAGCTTACCAATATCTACACTCAAATAGTCAGTGTCTATCAGGGGTATCCACCAAGAAATGACTAATATCGTTCAGTAGTGGAGGATGAAGGGATCTCAGTATCAGGAATCGATGTATCTAACTCTACTGGTATTTGTACTAACAAGAAAAACACAAATCCGGTTTGATACTCAAGAAAACGACATTTTTGTTACAACAATTACATTCACTGGAATTCTTAAATTGGTCAAAAAGTTTAGTGTACATCATGTCTAGTCGCTGCTTATAATGTGGAAAAGTATGTACAAGGTCAATGAAATGCATAAACGACAAATTACACAAAGAGATTAGAGGGATACCGATTATATCTCTGAATCTGACATACTGGTCATAAAAAACATCCAGACTCTGTTGTGCTGTACTGAACACATGTAAGAAAGGCCGGAAGAGGGACTTGAAGTACTCTATGCGCTCAGTTATACCAAAGTCAGTGAGAAATCTGGACAACAAGGACACCCGACTAGGATTAGACGAGGAGGCCATTGCCTAGTATCGGTTCTGTGCGAGAGGGGAGTATCCGTGAAAAAAGGAGTACACTACGCACGCATAGAAGCGATATGTACGGTCAAAGTATCGCTCTTGTGCGCACATAGAGAGGTGAGACAATGAGGGAGAAAGAAGCGATATGTGATGAAAATCATAAGAAAAGGCGATGTGCAGAGAACCGATATGAGAGAAAACCGAGAAAGATGAAATTTTTTTTTCCAAAGATCGTGTCATTTATAGTTGTCTCACAAACGGTCAATTGTCCATGTGTCATTCTACAATTGGCTCTTATTGGCCACACGAGCGAAGTCGTACCAGTCGCCAGGTGTCAAGAACTGATAGTGATGAGAGGAGGAAAACCAGGCTCGCAGAGATGCAATATGTACTAATGTATCAGTCTTGTGCGAGGGTCGACAAAGAAAAAAAGTAGGGAATGAGGTAACGGCGCACAGAAGCGATATGTACGGTCGTAGTATCACTCTTGTGCGCATGCAGAGAGATGAGGCGATGAGGGGGTAAACGGGACGCACAGAGAAGCGATATGACACAAAAATCAGACTAAAAAAAAGTGAAAATGACCTCCACGCTCGCGACCATGTGCCCTCGAATTTCGCACGTGTGATCCGATTCATCCAATCAACAATTGCTACATGGCATTCACACGTGGGTATCTAGTTGTCCAATGAAACCTCGACATGTGCCATGTTCCAACGAATCGATACGGGTCAAACACTCTCTAAGATTAAGAAATATCAGAGATCCACCTTACTCCTGATTCCAAGAGCCCCTTTCTACAGAACTGTCAATCTGATTACCAAGGATAGTCCGCAAAGTCTTGTTAGGTTTACACCTGGAGCACTGCAGTGCTTGCAGGAGTCTGCGAAGGACTATTTGGCACTTTTTTCTTAAGATTCTTTTTTGCTTTCAATTCATGCTAAGCGGGTCCATAATGCCCAAAAATTTTCAAATTTTGTATAGAATGAGAGAAGATTCTGTAAACTTCACAAGGGTGAACCCTCTGCTCCCAGGGACGAACCCCTTGACAGGACTAACCTTCCCACAAAGAGGCCTCACAAGCAACCTGCCCCTAAAAGGAGCAAGAAATCTTCTATTCAGGCACCTAAAAAGGTCCGATGCCTGGACCTCCAACATTCCTCATTTGGAGGTGATGCAATTGTAAATCCACTAGCCTTAGATACTGTGGTTGATTCAGCCACATTCTAATGATTATTTAAAATTTGAGAAAGATATATCAGATGCTATTGATAATATCGGCCAATTCTCTTCCAAATAGAAGAAATTGGTTTTGAGCTTAACTTTAGAATCCCAGATTGTATTCAGATGAAGGACAAAAGGGCTTCTATCAACGATCCAATGATAGAGGCGGGTCTCCCCCAATTACAATTTGATATTGTGAGGGATTCAATGAATGAATTGACATTTCTCAGCAATTTTTTTTTGCAGGCCATCAAGGATGACAACGACACTTTGTCACATTGTCTCCTTGGTGCATGCTCACCAGCTATGAAGATTTTGTTGATGCCTTACCATACCAAGTATGTCCATTTCTTTACTTGTAATCACTGTATCATATATCTAATGAAATTCTTCTTTGTTTTTGCAGTGATCACTGGAGCTTAACTATAGTCTTTGTAAACATAACTGCAATTAAGTACTAAATCTTTTTTGTGTCAAAATGAATTCTGCTTGTAACGCACATAAAGATATTGACTCGCTGCTGCCGGCTATTTGTAAATATTTTCCAATAGAGAATCCCACGGTAGGGGCATGTGAAATTGTAAGCATTGAGGTAATCATTGAACATTTCTTGCGTATTTTTGTTTATCATCATTTTTTAGTGTCAGTTTCTTTGTCCCATTATTAATCAATGGAATGTACTGCAGACACCCCAGCAAAATGACCCATTTAACTGTGCATGGTGTACTCTTTACAATGCCAAATTATTTTTTCAGTGGTACATTCTTCAGGAGGATGTTGATATTTCAAAGGTGAGTTATTTAGTTTCCTTTCTCTTTCATCTTCATGTAATATATTGTTTATTATTGATATTCATCTAATATATTATTTATTGAAGTTTTTCCTCTGTGATTATACAGCTAGTGAAGTGTACAAATTTCGACAAGAGCTCATCTTTAGTCTATTGGCTAGGTCAACTGTTGGACCAAAGACTCCTGCTAGGCCTTCTAAGTCAGATGATGTTCAGATTCTAAATGAGGTTGGAGAATTTGTAAATACGCAAGCTGAATATATAGACATAGTTTCATTCTGATATAGAAATATAGACATACATTGACATACCGACATATAGTGAATACAAAAAAAGAATTGTTTGCAAAGTTGTAGAAAATCCCCAAATGAATACAAATATCAGTTTGTACAATTGATTGTATGACTTGTCATTGTTCTTCCACAATGTTGATATCTGTTGGAAGATCCTTGCAAAGTGTTGTGTTTTCCTGTCTTTTTCGTATCTGCATGAAAGAAAAGCAACTTGTTAATTTGGTTATTCTCTGAATAGAGTTACATATATAATCATTGACTGATTTGCACATCACAAGAAAATGTTACCAGCTTTTCATTGATAATGAATCTGAAGTGTTTAGGTAGAATTTCATAGTGCTTAAGACAAGCTCTTGTCTGATATAACTCAAGCTCCAATGATCCTCCACTTCAATTGTAGTTAGCATATCTTCATTGTTGAAAATGTGGACTTCTTTTCGATTTGTGTGACCATCCATTTGAAGGTCTTGATCTAGTGGCATCCAGGTCCCACTTATTCTTTTCCATATCTGGTAACTGAATGTAAGACTAAGTATTTGTCTCGCAATGCAATAACGAAATATCATAGAAGATTTCTTAATTCTACCTCCCAATTGCCTTGCATTCCCAACCCACATCCATCAGATCTGAAAGAGTGTCATCTGGCACATCCTTACAAACAAATAATGTTATGTTCTACGAACATTTGCATTTGACAAAGAAATCAACAAATACATAAGGACATAATCCAACTTAATCTTATGACTTTTGATCTAGTGCTCGCTTTCATTGAGTTTTTCAAATCTAACAGTAATTTGCATCTAAAAGATTCTGACACAATACTATCAGGTGCAAGCCATTCATCACTTTCAAAATGTGGCAGTGGGATATCTTCAAGCTATCCAAAACCTCCATGCATATCTGGAATGTACTTGGACTCATAGAAGAATATACCACTATCTGCAAGATCCTTAGAAGTTCTTCCTCTATATTGTAATTTTTCAATATCCGAATGAATCACATCCAATTTACTTGCTAGAGATTGTGCTGGCTCCCATTCACTAATGCTGGATGGATATAAATCTACAAGAATGCAATACATATATGATAACTGATATGATTATGTTAAAATATATATCCCAACAATTTTTGAACTTATAGTTACATTTTTGGCGATCATGAATATTGAAATCTTGTAGATATAGCTTTGAATGCATATAGACATGCTGAACCAAGACTTCTAAGATTGATTGCCCTCCTGGAGAAGTCCTAAAATCAAGGATCTTTGCTTTCCAATAAGATTTTAATGTCATCTTTGTCTTCTTCCTTGGTTTAAACATGCCTTTTGAGGACGGATGCAATAGAACCCATGAGTTTTTTATGTATCTTGTCGGTTTCCAAAATCCAGGTTCATCCTTCTCATTGTGAAGAATCACCGATTCAATTTTGGATCTTGGTCTCCTGGCCATAGTGATTGTTGCCAAAGTTTAGCGCCAAATTCTCAAATCTATGACATACTAGATCGATTCAAAGTTATATGACACTTATTAATTGTGAACGGACAACTGGACCATAGTAACAACATGTGGTAACTATGCTTACTGTCTAACTGTGACGCAAGGATATTGGGAAACAACATGGGATCACCAATTCCAAAGCATGTGATAACTTACTGTTGGTAAACCTGTGTAGTTTAAAACTTACCAACATACTAACCAATGTGGTTAAATATTTAACAAGAGACAATGTCATCGGGCAGATTCACATGTTCGGGGCAGACACTGTCTACCAATAGCATTCTCCCATTTTGCCCGGCGACAAACTTAAAATTTTTAAAAGTTTATTTCTATAAGTTATTTATTTTCATCTACGTTACGTAGATTTCAAATATATGCATTTTGATTGGGCCACATGGCAGACGAAATTAAGAAAAAAAACAAAAAACATCTTTACAAAGAGTCGTTTTAGATTTCAGAACTCCTCTAATGACTGCTCCATTGAACATGATTACAATCAAACCAAGACCAACAATTCGGCCTGTTCCATGGAAATCCATTGAACCATCTACACCAATTATGGCCATCATGAGAGCCTAGTAGCAAAAAGAAGTTGCTGCTGAATCGCCTCTTCATCTATCCAAATCTCAATTCTAAGAAAAAAAAATATCATATATATGAGACAATGGATCAAAGACTTATAAGAGGAAGAAGCCTTGGAGAATGCCCGAGCTGCAGTTGAGGTTCCTCTTGTACCTGTGATACCAACGGATTTACCTAATTATGTGCATAGATCTCATCAAAGGACTGATCATCACGAAGAGCCATTTAAGATGATCAAGAGGTTGATCTCAAAGGGCTTTAACAAGGCAAAAAAGAAGTTGGCAATTTGGAGCTAGTCAAGAGCATCAAAGGAGAGGTAATTGGCAAAGATGTTATGGATCTGTTTTTGCAAATTATTGAAGACTCAAGTAAGGTCAAAGGAGCAACAACACCTTAAGCAGTTCTACTTTTTACAACATTCAAATATGAATTCAAATAGAGAAGTTATAGAGCTTTGAAGATGATAAGAAAATTACAAAGAAAATAACTTAGAAACGAGGTAGTAAAAAAATTATTAAAAAAAAAAAAAAAACGTATGATTACATGTCAACTCGTCGAACTGACCACTTTTGTTTTTACAATATTAAATTTTGAGATCAATTAAAAAAGTTATAAGGTTTAAAGATGATAAGGAAAACTAAAATGTAGTTAACCTAAGAGGGAGGTCCTAATTGTTTTTTACAAAATAAATTACATGGAGCTTTGAATTCCACAAAACATTATTGTGCTTATTAAAAAATAGAAGAAACTGTGAAGAAACAAAGAATAATCAATCAAAACGTGATCCAAAACAATCTAAAATTTGAAAATTCAAGAAATCTAGAAAAAGAAAGCTACAAAAGCCAAAAAACCTCTTAATGAGAACCATGAAAAATCAGAATGCAATATGGATCTTATGCCCTGATACCACAAATGTCATGTGCCAAACAATAGTAATGCAACTAAAGTCACAATCAAGAGAAGGACATAACATTTATGTTGATAGCCTTAAAACACAATATTACAAATAGAGCTCCATGTAATCATAATTAGAATTAAGAGGATGGAAGGAAACCAATACAAAAGGATGGTGGAATTCATGTGAATTGGGCACATGAGACCTAGCAAGCTCTATTCCCAAGGCTCACATTCGCAAAGAGGAAGCTAAGTTCTCTCATTTGCAAAAATGAGCCAAAAGATCCTTCAAAATGACGTCTCTTCCCTACCTATAGACAATCTCCTAACTTAACTAAACATAACTACCTTGAAGGATAGTTAACCCTTGTTAAGTCTTATTAAGTGTACTTGCCCTTGTCGGCCTTTTATCCTTATTTTGTACTTTGGAGGGCCTAAAGAGGAAACCACCTTATTCTTAAGGCTAATAACTCCTTTTGGCCCTAACAAAGCTTACACTAGATATTATAATGCATTGATAAGCACTGATGTACTAAACGTACATGGCATTTGTAGGCAACAATGGAGACTACCACTAACAATTCTTTTTCCTTTTAGTAGCGTCATCACTCACAATTGATCATTATTACAAAACACATATCAAAACATATACACAATAGATAGAGAGAATAAAAAATCACACATGCAATACCAAAAGTAGCTTCTACAATTATACACCCTTGCATTAGCAAAATTGTGATGTCAGAATGGATTCATATTGTTTAATGTGGATCTATGGAGACCGTGTTTATTGGTATTTATTGCTCAAGCCAAAGATGTCGGTGAGTTGCTGGAAAAGTTTAATATGGTTGATTGTAAATCTCTATCTACACCTATAGAACCTAATGTCAATTTAACTAGTTATGAGAGCAAAGGTGAATTTAGTGCTACTATATTCAGGTACTTGATTGGTTCGTCACTTTTTGACTATTATATGACTTCGTATCAGTTATGTTGTTGGTGTAATTAGTTACTTCATGTCAAGTTCTAAGGCCCTCTCACTAGAGAGCAACTAAATCGATTTTAAGATATCTTAACGATACATATATGCATTCATCTAGCAATCTTATTCTTCATTGTCAAATTGGTACATATATCCTCAAACAATTATCTCAATCCAAATAATTCCACAAACAACAAACTTGGTTGAATTGTATTCATCCTTTTAGTAAGGCTTAGTTTGACCATTTTAGATCATGAAGATACTTGAATATAAGCTTATCAATAAGGAGAAATATCAGAATAAGTAATGATAAATTTATTATAAGCTTGTTAATAATTGCTTTTGAACTTGACTTTCTGTTAGGATTGTGGTTGAGAGCTTCTTAGAAGCCGCTCGAGTGCCCTCCGCCCCCTATCTCTCACTTTCTAAAATACTAAATGGTCCACTGAGTTCTTATCGTATCCACTCAAGTTTGAAGACATACATGAATCAATTAGAATTTAAGAATCTTGTTTTGTCCATTATTGTTGATATTATCTCTCTTTTCTCTATAGCCCAAGACATGTATAGTGTGGATGCATCCCCCAAATGAGCCTCCTGTTTTGGAAGTGCAAGCCTTGTCACATACTTGCAATTTCAAGAACTTGCATTTTTGGAATGTTCTAGGTCCTAGATGTGCATCACATTTCGTAAAGCCAAGTGCTTAGATTTTATTTGTATTCTGGAGGCATCTCTAGAAGCACAGTGTTCATCTAAATTTAGAACTAGAATGTTTTGTGAGCATTCTTGTCATAATTTTCAAGTGGACAACTAGTAAAGAGTTGACACATAGCACATGAAAGCTATGATGGAATGTTCATGTGAACATCCAATGTTGGCGAGCCGCCATATAACGCATGCACATTTTGCGTGGAATGTGCATGCGCTATATGGTGGCCCACATGCACATTATGTGCATTTTTTATTTGAAATGTGAAAACATTATCTATTTAGTTTCACAAAATCATTTCATATATATATATATATATATATATATATATATATATATATGATGATCTTGTCCATCTATCGAAGTGGGGTGTGCACGGGTAGAGTTGTTAACTACCATCGAAAAGGTGTAGGCTCGAATCCCGACCACCGTGTGGTAACATATAACGAGCTTAGCTCCCTAAATGGCATTGCCAAGGTTGTATATAGGTTATAACAACCACTAGCTACTTAATCATGTACTAAAAAACAAAAAAGAATTCAATCAATTTTTAAGGTAAGAACAAAGAAATGCTAACTCTTATGCCACAATTCTAAGACAACTTGGATCATGATGATGATGATGAAGATTAATGCATATAAGCACGTTATAATTATGGAGGAATATGGGAAAAACGAACTGATAAGTTAGTTGTTTTATGAACTGGGATTTCTTTGATGCTTTGTGGTTTGAGAGCTTCTTGTGCTGAGCTAGAATTTTTCAATGCCTTTTTGCTGTGCTAGCAGCAGGTAGATGGCGGGAGGCAGATCGCTGTTCATGCTTCATCTCATCTGTGGTCTGCCCAAATCAACATCCACAAGTTTCCGTAGTTCAAGGTTGGTGTATTGCAGGCTGGGGACGGTGATTAAGCAGCCAAGAACACATTCTGAAGGCAGGGGTAGCAGCCAGTGGAGCTTTGGATCATGTGTCATCCGCTGTATGAGTGGCGAGACACCGGTGGAGGGACAGAGAAGAATGCCCGCAAGGCTTGTGCAAAAGCAGCATTTTTTAGAAGAACGGGAAGCTGACATCTCTGAGGCAAACGTGCCCACTCCAAGAGTAACCTTAGGTACCTGACTTCTTATCATCTCTTAGAAGCATCTATTCAATTTTGCTTTGACAGTGGAGAGGTTTTTGACATTGGCATGCCGATAAATGTAATTGTAGCGAAACCCTAATATTGGGCACGGGAGGCTGACATTCCTTGGACAAATGTGCCCATTCCAACAGTAACCTTAGGTACCTGAGTGACTATGTCTTAGGAACATCGTTTCAATCTTGCTTTGACAGTGGAGAGCTTTTTGACATCGGCATGCCAATGAATCTAATTGTAGTGAAACCATAATATCTGGCGATTTCACTGCTAAATTCACTTTCTTCATTGCAAATTGGTGTTAATTTGATACATATTTTGTGACAGTTACATAGCAATGAACTTCCATCCAAGGCTTTAAAAGCTGGAAACGATTTTACATTTGAGCAGATAAATGTGGGACCTAGTGTATGGAAATGGACCCCATGAGCTTGGGGCTACTGGAAATTATTCCACCCAAGCCTGAATCTTATAAATTTTCAAACGAATATCACCTTTTCTGAAAGATTCACCATGCAATAAAGTTCCACGAAATACCATGAAGGTTAAATAAGTACAGGCTTGAGTTTATACATGTGAAGGAGGTGCTAAGGTTGTCACCAATAGCATTGATTGCTTAAATATTAAAAATAAGAACAAGCAAGCAAGAGGAATAACCTCCTATAAGAAAATCAAGAGTGCAACACGGCCACATTCCACAAGAATCCAATTTCATGAACAAAGAACTCAATCACAGATTAAGCATTGTATGATCCACAACTAGATCATAAAAGATGAAGCAAATAGCCTCATCCAACTAAGAATACTAAAAGAACATCAAACATAGCTAATAGTTGATTCCTTATAAGGATGACTTTCCTAAAAATAGGTCAAGGGTAATTCAAATCATAAGCTATTGGAATTAATCAAAATATTCCTTCTTATATGAATTTGGATGCCCTTAGGGATATGAATCTTTTATTTTTACTATTTTATAGAAACATCTTCTCAATCTTGTTTGGATAGTGGAGAGCATTTTGAGATCGACATGCCAATGAATCTAATTATAGTAAAACCCATAATTTTTGCAATTTCAACTACAAACCAAAAGCATGCTTCTTTCTGCACATGGCATTTTGTGCTAGACATGTGAATAGTTTTTTTTGCAAAAACTAACATATGCAACCTTGATACTTTGTCCACAGCTTGACTCAATCCTCAGAAATCTATATGCAATGTTCTCCTTACTTTGAGCCCTTAAACTCTTTACTTGTGGGTAAATATTACGTATATTAAATGGGTATAGTAAACAAGAAATTCACATAAAACATAACCATTACGAATTCATAGGTGCATTAATCCAGGTTGGGTTCTGTCAAGGATAAAAATTCAAAACTAACCTCTAGCCTGTTCGTTACGATCACAGATGATTCCAGTGGGACAGAGACAGAGAACTATTACCAACTGTAGAGCAATTGTACCTCGCTTTTTGCTTCGGGGGGCGCTGCTTGCCCCCCCCCCCCCGGCGACAGCAGCAGGGGAGGCGTTGGCCCCCCTGCATCCCCCCGTAGATAAAAATGGGGGGGTGATGTGCGCCGATAAGGGCCCAATATTTATGCCCCAAACTGTATGCACATTGCACTCACATCTCTAGTGAAATGATTGCAAAAGTGATCATCATCCATAGAGTTGATAGCCCAAATTGTAGCATTAACAATTACTGAGAACCAGAGCAAATAACAACCAAATAGCTACCGACTTTTATCTGTTTGTGCCCTATCTATTGCACTTCTCAGAGGCAAAAACGTTGGTTTGACCATTGCTCCCCTAAAAAAATTTCAGCCATAAGCTATTTTTCCAATTTTTTTTCTTTTTTTTTTTGCAAGTTTCGCGGTTCGCGAATCGCGATTGGCTGCAACTATGTTTCCAACACTCCCGTTGAACAAACATTCGTAGTCGTTCCAAATCAAACTGTCAACAAACTATGTTCAAGAGCTATGCAAAGGATAATGTACTCACTTGCATCTAGTAGAGACGCTACTTTTTCGCATCCAAGGATTCATTTTCTAGGCTTTTGGTATTGAGAATAGAATGCTTCAACATCCTTTACTTCACACTAGATCATTATAATGTGCTCACAAAGGAACTTTGAATTGAGCTCCATCGTCAACAAAGACGACATCTGGCTGTAGCCTATTTCACATCACCATTTAAGTGGGCCTTACCTTGGAAAAAGCTTCTTCTAGATGCAGAATTTGATTCACAATGAAAATTACCTAGTTGCACCATTAAATTTGTTCCATTCTTGCTACTTGCACAAGACCGGAAAAGTTGGATTACGTAGGTTTGCGACTCCTTTGAAATTGCAACAAATTTGTGAAAAATAATTAATTTATCGTGATCAAGAAACGACAATAAAACTTCCTAAAACAACTTGTGGCAAATTGCGGAACTGCTTATCATGTTTGTCATATGCAAAACTGCCTCCTATTTATTATATGCTTCCTTTTAGTCCTTAAAATAGCACAAAGGTACCGAAAACAAGGCTGAGCTCTCCATCAAAGCGCTTGACCAATTCTTTGAAGTATTTGAAGGCTGGAACTTCACAGAAGGGCTGAACTGCAAAGCTTCATTGTAACATGATGTCTCCTTTCACCACAGTTTTGTCTCCTTTGTTAGAAATAAATGACTATGCTGAAGTCAATCCATAGGTTACTTTGACCCAAAAGGTCGAGATTTGTGTAACCATGGGTATTTAGTTATTTAGGCCATCTTAAGTTTGTCTTAAGTTCAGTTGGACCCAATTTTGGTCATGTACTGACTCATGGGTCCTTAGGGGTCTAATTTGGTTTAGGGGCCCTATCTTGACTTGGGGATGCCCTACAGCCAGTCAGTAGGTAGAGTACATATTGGCTTATTGTGTCACATTTTTCAGTTTGGCTAAGCATTGCTCTCCATTGCTCTTGTTGCTGTTTTCTCTCTCTCTCTCTCTTAGAGTTGGGCACCCAGCCTCTTCTCTCTTGTTTCTTGTGGAGATTGATTGATAATAGATCTTGGTGACTTGACTCTTGCTTTCCTACATGGAGAGCTACCGGATCTGCAACAAGCTTGTATGTTGCCACCGTACCAGAAGAGGAGCTTCTCTACTTTTCATTATGGATGCCTATGAGCGACGAATTCCCTCTATATGTCTTGTTGCTTCTACATCACAATCATTGGAGTTGGCTGAATTGTGGCACGCAAGGTTTGGACATCTCAACTTTGCAAGTTTGAAGAAGCTTATGACATTTAATATAGTAGAAGATTTTCCTACTATTGAGCAGCCGGAAGGGCATGTATGCGAGGGGTGCATACTTGGAAAGTTTCAAAGGAAACCGTTTCCAATTGATGGAACTATAAGGGTCCTTGATAAATTTGATTTGGTTCATAGTGATGTTTGTGGTCCAATGAGGACCGAATCCATTGGAAAGTGCATCTATTTTGTGACTTTTATTGATGACTTTTCCTGTTTTGCATGGATCTATTCTATGAAGGCTAAATCTGAAGTTTTTCAACATTTGAAAGATTTTCTAGCAACGGTGGAAAATTAGTTTGGGCATTCTTTGAAGACCCTACTCACCGATCGAGGAGGGGAATACATAAAGAATATGTTCGGTGCATTTCTTCGAGAGAAGGGAATTCTACATCAAATGACAACTCCCTATACGCCTCAACAAAATGGTGTTGCCGAGCGAAAGAATCGCACACTTATGGAGATGCCCTGTTGCATGCTCAAAGCAAAGGGGCTGCCTCACAAGTTTTGGGCTGAAGCGGTTATAACGACAGCATACATAAGCAATCGTTGTCCTACTAAAGCATTGAAAGTACTAACTCCTCATGAAGTTTGGTATGAGAAGAAGCTTTCAATCTCTGACTTTCGCATCTTTGGTTGTACGGCTTATGCTTTACTTCCGGATAAACTTCGTACAAAGCTTGAGGATAAAGGAGTTAAATGCATTTTTGTTGGCTATAGTAGTGAAAGCAAAGGCTATCGGCTGTTCAATTTGAGCACTAACAAGATTATTGTTAGTCGTGATGTGCATTTTGATGAAAAGATTTCATTAGATGTGGCCCCAACTCACATCTTGAAGGGGGAAAGCCCACATAGTGTGAATGTTGAAGTTTTTCCAGATTTGGTAAAATCTTCTATTGCTGGAGATAAGGGGCAGCAATCAACTAGTGTCAAACTGCCCAACACCTCATCAAGTTTAGAGCCTAATGTTCATCAAGAACCGCCCTTTGTTGCTCATAATCAGCCTGCAAGAACTGTTGGACAGCAAAGATCAGTTTTGGAAGATCTTGGATAGCCAAGTGCAGTGTCGGAAGATCTTGGACAGCAAATTGCAAGAAGAGACATGGCTGTTGGACAGCACAAAACAGTCCCACGGTGGTTGTTGTCGACTTTGCGGGACAACAAAGTAAGTTCATTTTATGATGGAAAGACACGTGCCTCTACAAAATCAGTGGACTATGCTGATTTTTCAGATTTTGCTCTTACATCTCATGGAGATATTGTGGAAGAACCTGTTTTCTATGAGCAGGCCAAGGGAGTAAAATGTTGGGAGGATGCGATGCAAGATGAGTATGACTCACTCATGAAGAACCATATTTGGGTTCTTGTTGATCTTCCTCATGGGAAGAAGGCAATTGGTTCTAAATGGGTATACAAAATCAAGTATAAGGCAGATGGTACCATTGAAAGGTACAAGGCAAGGCTTGTTGCCAAAGGCTATGCTCAGCAAAAGGGGATTGATTATGAGGAGACTTTTTCTCCTACTGATCGGATGACTACCGTGAGGGTAGTAACCTCTTTCGCTGCCCATTTTGGTTGGCGTTTGCGGCAACTTGACATAAAAACAACATTCCTCAATGGTGATCTCAATGAGGAAGTGTACCTTCAACAACTTGATGGTTTTTTGGTTGAAGGCCAAGAAGATAAAGTTTGTCTTCTCAAGAAGGCACTTTATGGACTGAAGCAAGCCCCGCGGATGTGGTTTCAAAAGATACATGCCTATTTTTGTGATCATGGGTTTATTAATAGTCCTAGCGAATCTACTCTTTATGTCAAGCATACTTCAGATTATATCATCATTATTTTGCTTTATGTTGATGATATTATTATTACGGGAAGTAATGAGCAGCAGATTGATGCCGTAATATTTGATCTTGGTATGGTTTTTGAAACCTCAGATTTAGGCCTATTGCACTTTTATCTTGGTCTAGAATTTTCATCTCTCAAGGACGCTACATTGGGCAAATTTTGAAGCGATTCAAGATGGAAGATTGCAAGCCGGTTGCTACACCTATGGAGACAGGCCTGAAATTAAGTAGTCAAGGTGATGGTGAACCATTTGATACTACTTTATTATCAAGCAATTGGCTGTCTCATTTACCTATGTAATTCAAGACCAGACATTTCTTATAGTGTCTCACTCATGAGTCAATTCATGCATGCCCCGATGACATCACATTGGAAAGCGTTGAAGAGGATCTTTCGATATCTTCAAGGAACAAGAAGTCATGGACTGGTTTTTCCTGCTTGTGATGATGCATGTTTGGTTGGTTTTAGTGACTCGGATTGGGGTGGAGATCAAGACACTAGACGCTCTACAAGTGGACATTGCTTTTTTATGGAAATTCTGCAATTTCTTGGTCAAGTAAAAAGCAGCCCACTGTTGCTACTTCTTCTAGTGAGGCAGAATATAGAGCGATATTTTCAGCCACAACGGAGTGTTTATGGATGAGAAGACTATTTGTTGACATGAAGTTTGGCGAGCCCTCAGCCACTCTTATCTCGAGTGATAGTCAGAGTGAAATTGCCACTGCACGGAATCCTGTTTTTCATGCGAGGACGAAGCACATTGAGATCCATTATCACTTTGTTCGGGAGAGACTTCATGATGGCGACATTTTACTTGAGTATTGTCCTACAAAGGATAATATTGCGGACCTCTTCACTATGGGGTTACCTAGAGTCAGATTTGAAGTTTTATGCAAAGCTTTAAATTTAATACCACGTGGTGGTTTTATTACATAGTGAAGATTTCAGTTTTTCTGCATTGTCATTTAAGGAGGGTGTTAGAAATAAATGACTATGCTGAAGTTAATCCATAGGTTACTTTGACCCAAAAGGTCGAGATTTGTGTAACCATGGGTATTTAGGCCATCTTAAGTTTGTCTTAAGTTCAGTTGGACCCAATTTTGGTCATGTATTGACTCATGGGTCCTTAGGGGTCTAATTTGGTTTAGGGGCCCTATCTTGACTTGGGGGTGCCCTACAATCAGTAAGTAGGTAGAGTACATATTGGCTTATTATGTCACATTTTTCAGTTTGGCTAAGCATTGCTCTCCATTGCTCTTGTTGCTGTTTTCTCTCTCTCTCTCTCTCTCTCTCTCTCTCTCTCTTAGAGTTGGGCGCCTAGCCTCTTCTCTCTTGTTTCTTGTGGAGATTGATTGATAACTAGATCTTGGTGACTTGACTTTTGCTTTCCTACATCCTCCCCTTGTAGTTCTTCACATTTCTAGTCATAACATCAAAGCTTCACCTTGAAGTGTTGCGCATTTCACCACACAAATATCACTAGGACAGAATGCTACATTTTTCATAGACCTTCAATTTCAATTATGAACTTTCAGGGATCTTCATTTCAAAAAGGGACAAATTGAAATTTCACCTTTAAGTGTTTCACTGTTCAGCACAAGACATTGAAGACTTAAAATTTTCAACTAGAGGTCAAGAGATCCTTCAAAACTGCATTGGCTGCCATGATTTCATTACTTGTGGAAATGGTTGTCTACTACTGCTACAACTGCTTGTACTGACTGATTCCAGATGGGTTGTTTTGCCCTTCATTCAAGAGATCATCACAACATTTAAGTTCAACAAAAGATTTTTTGTGCCTTGTCGATCAAATATTGAATAGAATAGCCACGTTGTAGACAAGGTGTAGATGGTATATGCTTTGTTGCATCAGAATATTATGCCCATTGCTAGCCACCTAATGTTTATGCATGAAAGTCTTCTAGGCTACATGGACTTTACAGAGATCATTTCAAAATCTGAATGATAATTCTCTCATTGTTGTTAAAACAAAACTTGTGTGTTGTCTTTTAAGACGTTGGAAGTTTGTATATTGTGGAATGATTTGCATTGCATCAGTTGTTACAACTGTCTGACATTTGTGTGCATTGCAGAGCTCCATGAGAAATTAGTGAGAAATGTGCTGGTGGCTCTTTGCAGATCATGTGACTTTAAATTATGCACGAAGTGGTGGTCCAGGAGGTCAGAATGTGAATAAAGGTGCATGCTGATCAGCATTTGCTCTCAAGCATCTACGTGTTTACGATATTTTTTGTTTTAATTTCTTGTGAGGCATTCCCTTTGCAGGCTTTCTTAAAGAATGCCAGAGTGATATTGTTCTTTAATACGTGGCTCTTTATGGAAATGATGTTCCTTATAAAAGATAACTTCACAGACATGTAAATAAAGGTGCATGCTAATCAACATTTGCTCTCAAGCATCTATATCTTTTCGATATTTTTTGTTTTAATTTGCTGAGAGGCATTCCCTTTGCAGGCTAAAGAATGCCAGAGTGATATTGTTCTTTAATATGTGGCGCTTTATGAAAATGGTGTTCCTTATAAAGGATAACTTCATAGACATGATCTACACATTCCAATTACTAATTGTAACCTTTTTTATATTTCTAATTGCAAAGACAAAGGGCTATTGAAATGTGAGATACTGCTTCTGTTGTCTTCTCAATTTGTAAGTAATGTTTGTATTGTTAACCTGAGTTGATGCTCAATGTTGCGTCCAAGAATTGCAAGCCAACGAGACATAACGCTTCTAAGGGTCACACTCCATCCATGAACATGTCCATTTAAAAAATAGTCCTACTTTTGTCAATGTACTCACTCATGCCTTGAAAAGGTCTCACCCATATATGTTATCAACATGCCCCTTGATTGTAACTTTACATAAAAATACATCCCTTTAGTCTAACTTCTGCACAGTGATACGTCCTTTTTGGGTCCTGTATTGTTTAGATTGAGCCTGAGTAGTGATGCTAGAATATGTGACACTGGCACTAGAGCTCCTCCTAGTCTATCCAATGGAGAAGGCTTTGACATTTCTTAGCAAATCAATGGGCCCTAGCATTTCTCTGAAAGGTAATAGTCTATTTCCAAGTGTGAGCACACTTAAAAAGGAATCGTTTTTTTATCGAGCATGATATTGTTCTTATGATGTTGTTCATTCAAATTTTTTTTGGAAAATGTTCTTTTAGTTATTTTAACACATAGTAAAATTGCTGATGAATGATTGTTCAACATGATTTGTTTCTGATACAATGGAGTTCGTCTACAAGAAGAGACTTGGTTTTATTCTCTCTTTACTAAAAGGTTTGACATGTTTATGGTGCAAAACCACCCACATGACCCCAAAAAAAACCCTGGGAGGTAATTCTAAAAAGCTTAATAAAAATAGATCATTCTTTGAATTCTTGATTTACAAGCTAGAAATTACTTTTTCCAATGGTTGGTCAAAGTATGCTTTCTTGCTATAGTTTTGGCTCTAATACTAGAATTGGATGATCTTTCTCAAATTACAATCTTCCATGGTTCCACCTACGGTTGTTTGTCTCTGATTTGTAGAATGGTTTGAAATAAGCCACTTACATTTGAAAACAACATTCCACATTTGGAAATATTTGATAATTTTTGAAGTACATAACAACTTGCCATGGGTTCCCACTCGAGAGTCTAGATAGCTATGTGGGACTATTGATAGACATCTTCTATAGATTGCATGTGCATGTTAGTTTGCATACTCAGTACATATGTACGGAGTAGGACCCTTCGAAAAAGGGTGGATTGAAGCACTAATGTTGAGCTTGGACAGGTCTATGAAATACACACATTTATCTCTCTCTATCTAGGCTTAGGGTGTGCTAATAGCTAGCTTCGAACTCGAGGGGATAGATTCTATGTCGTCAGTTGAACTATGCTGAATATTGTGGTTCAAAGAAGAGGAAGCTGAATCCTGACAATCCACAAAGGAAGTGCTATCAGGAGATTGCAAACCTCAATAGAAGAGCTAGAAACAATGTAGAGACAATCGAACAAGATGAATCATAGCAATAGAGCAAAGAGGAAGTACAAATGGAGAATATTGACAATGGCAATATATTAAAAGGACCAACAGGCCGGTATTAAAACTAGAAGCTGAAAAATATACCTCGGTAAGAAGCGATGTCATTGATCGATAATATAGCTGCAGAATGGAGAAATGTTTCGATAATGTTGGGTTGGATAACCAACTGAAAAAGATTTGATACTGAAGTGGACACATCCACACAATAGAACAGCTGGAAACAAAGTATTATCAACACCTTTACAAGATGGATGAGCTGCTGTAAAGTCATTGAAGGTGGCTGGATTTCAAACTTGCAACACAAGAGTTAGATCCTGAAAGCTACTAGAACTTTGACGGTGGATATCTCAGTAAGTGGACTTTGAGTTTTCCAAATGAAGAATTTAAAGTGCAATAGAAGTCATTCATTGTGAGGAGGTGAATGGCCCAAAAGTCTCAAGATTTGATACAAAAAAAGGTGCAAAATTGATGACATTAACAAAAGCTAGTAAAATGACCAAAAGAGTGTGTTTCTATACCATCTTGACAACACTAAGAAAAGCTAATAAAATGACTTAAAAAGGTGTGTCTACTGCATCTTCAGATTTGCACAATGTAAAGTGCAATAGGAGTCTCTTATTGTAGGAAGACATCAATCCAATATTTTTAGACAAAGACACAAAATGCCAAACATGAAGATTTGACTAGCAAGTTCTTGTGATCAAATACTTTGATTGACGAGCTTTCAAGTGTTTTGAACTCATTCAAAGGTAAGGAGTATTAAAGTCCACTAGAAGTTTGAACAAAAGTGCGAAGGATACCCTCTGACCAAATTATTGATTTTGCAATAACTTTTCCAAGAGAACTCTACTTATTTGATGTTTGTCAGTGTTGCAACGGATCGCGATCCACTGCAACAACGATCTAGAACGAGCGTTCTGGACCGCCAATGTTCTGGACATCGAAACGCTGTATAGAGTGGGGGGTTTTTTCTTTTATAATCATAAATAGAAAAAACTGACACTGAATAGGTTAAAAAAAAACCTAAATAGCAGCGGGAAAAAATTTACAGATTACCTAAACAATTCTACACAAAAAGAAACAGTACAAATTTTGTTTTTTCTTAAAATATTTGAAAAAAAGAATTTAGTGCACGTTTTGGGAAACCCTATTGGGATTTTCCGATCATGTTCCAGATCGAAACGTGTATGTGTGATGTTTGTATAGGTCTCGTGCTCCCAACAATATAGTTATCTGCAACTTTTGGGCTCGGCCTAGTATTAGAATGATATTTTTTCATGAGTTATTCATACGAATCATGATTCCAAGAGTTACAAGAAGTCCGACTTACCTTTGGAAAGAAGTGACAGTTCTATTTTATCAGTTTGTTTGTATAATCTAATTTTCAAGTCAGAGGGATATGACTTGTGCAGTATTGAAGTGGATTGCAAAATCAATGCACTAGCAGGTTTTGTCTTGTTATGTTCTCTTTAGTATGGCTGTATTATATGGGTAGAGAGGAGAGAAAGTATACTGTTAAATTGTTCTCTCAGCCCCACATTGGAATACAATGTTAAAATTCCCTGAAGCAAGTATGGTAGGTAGTGAGATACTGGTGGGATTGTTAGCTAGATGGAAGGTGGAGTTTTGCTCATTCCAGGGGGTAGGCTAGTATGTAGGCCTCCTTAGAGGATGAGCATGAGAGAGGAAGTCGAGGCGAAAACGATTGTTTCTACTTTGATGTGCTTTGCCATTATTAGAGTTTTGAACCTTAAGTTAGGTTTAGGAGTGTTAAGGACAATTGTTGACCATGATTGTACATTAATTTGTGCATATATTGGTGTAGATTGTGTGCAATAGTGTAGTAATAGGAGTGGAGATGCTCACAAAAAGATTTCTAGCAAGAGGGTAGAAGATATACACTAGTAGGATGCCTAGACAGATTTCATATGTTTAGTATGTGTAGGAATGAGGTTGAGTGCTGGTGTTATGGGATGCCAAAGACTCAAACCAAGATGCTCAGCTCACCTCAAGGTGATTAATTTTTAGTTTAAGCTTCGGAAGTGGATTGTGCAAGATCCTACCGAGTCAACAATCCAGCCATCAATGTGTTGTGAAAAGAAGCTAGAGGAGCACCTCAAGTTGGTGTACTTACTCTTCATTTCACCCCTAAGCTTTGTCAAGAATGGCATGGTTCATAAATGGATCTCATTGATCCCATTTGTGCATTGTGGTAATGCTAGAGCTGGAGATTATCTCTATTTTATACCTAGGGTATTGTAGTATGATATCCTATACGCTAATGAGGATAGAACAAAGACTAGGCAAGACTTGGATGAAGTACCTTGGTCACTTTGTGGTGGCAGAGTGCATTAACGTAGATTTAGCCAAAGTGGCTATGAATTGTGTATGGTCAAGACATGTATGTAGAGATTTAGCATTGGCCGTACTTCAACTATGCAATTTTCATTGCAAATCCATTGAACAATACTCCTAAGTGGCATCCCTTGTCAAACTAGCTACAATGTAGTAACACTGTTGAGCAATGAGGTTTGAAATACAAAACAATTTTGAGGCCTTGAAATAGGTAGTTGACCCTAAAGACGAATGCAAGTGGCATCGTGGATTTTTTATGGGTCTATCAGTGAGTCATAGGGGAAGTGGATGACGTGGCCCAAATAGGCTGCAGAGGTGTCATAGTGTACTACTAGTGGTGCATGGGCCTTGGAGGGTATAAGTATATCCATTGGGCTCTCACTAGTGCATGCTTGATTGTGTGATTGGTAGCTACATGCTGCTGTTGTGATTCCTGCTTCCCTTGTGATAGATTGATCCATAGCTTGGGGGCTAGATCCGTAAGATCTAGGTTTGGTTGGGTTGGTTTGTCCACTATCCGATTCTCTTGGGTTGCTTGTTTGTGGCTTGCTTAGTTTGAATCCTTGAGCGAGGGCTTTATAGTGGTATCAGAGCCTAAACTAAGTGGGTTTGCCGTTGGTGAGTAGCCAAGAGTTCAAAGGTGATTGCAACTTGCTTAGTTTGAATATTTGAGTGAGGGCTTTATGGTGGTATTAGAGCCTAAACTAAGTGGATTTGCCGTTGGTGAGTACTCAAGGGGAGCCAAGAGTTCAAGGGGGATCTTCTTGTTGCGCCGCTGATATTTCGACTCTTTGGGAGCCAAAGTTTTGTGCAAAAGACTTGGTGTGTTTTTCAAAGTTCTATTACCTCGAGTCGCAATTTTTTTGAGAGGAATCAATTGTGTGGTAAGTGCACTACCAAGTCTGCAATCGGTTGGTCGTTTTATGCTCTTGAATGGTGATTTAGGAAGAGATTTTGATTCACTTCTTGCATTCAATTTTGCCATTACTTTTTCCCAGTTGCTTTTTGAATGATAGGCAATTTCCAGCCTTCAAAATGCTAAGTTTTGATGAGTACTTGTGAGCAAAGCAACCAATATTCTTTTAGAAGTGTATGCTGGATTTTTCTTTGAAAAAGGCTTCTTATAATCACTTAAGCAAACATGCAAGTTTTCATTTGCCGTTAATAAGTGATTATGTTTTAATTAGCTTATGGCATGCTTTTTCCCCATGTTTGGATGCTATTAAGCAAGAAGTTTTTTTAGCAGAACCAGAGGGAAAATGGCTTACGTATGTCATCAAGCCAATCTTCTTCTTTAAATGTGTTGGTATGTTAAAATTTTGCATAATTATAGCATGGAAGTTTCTCGATTGTGAAAAGTCTTAAAACATGCTGTTTTTTGTAGTAGCACAAAAGAAACTTTTGTAACATGGCTGTAAGGAAAATTTGCTACATTGTTCAGCAGCATAACTATGGGAAGGATGTAACTGAAAGAAATTAATTAGGGTGTGGTTGGGAACATCTGTTTCCTTTTTATTCAGTTCCTACGCCCTACTTACAGCATATGTCTCAGTTAATATCAAAGTGCTTCTCTTTGAACAATAGTTTCACTGTTGAGACACGTTTTTGTTTCGTACAGAGTGAAATCTATTAAACCTTGCTTTTTAGCCTGCAAGACATACAAAAGAAACACTTTAACCTATAGTATTTGGACGGAAATTATTGAATCAAGCAGTCAACTGTAATCGGAACCCCACAGATCTTGGGCTGCTTTTTGTGAGCCCTGCTGCAAACAAAAAGCTTGTACAAAGCTGTCAAATACAACTGTAACTAATGGTTGTGGACAGCAAAGCCTGATCCACCTGTTTTTTCAGATTTGGGAGTTCATCTCCAACAGGAGGATAGAACTGAGGGCGCGCTGCTGCGTGCAGCCGCGCCTCCCTCCCTAGCGCCAACCTGCAACAAAGCTCTCTCTCTCTCTCTCTCTCTCTCTCTCTCTCTCTCTCTCTCTCTCTCTCTCTCAAGCGCGCGCGCGCGCCCTTTCTCCTCCTGCTCGGGTTTGGGCTGTAGGAAAACGGCCTGCTGCTCGGGGTGAGGGTCCGATGGGCTGGAGGGGAATCTGGGGAGGGTGATTGTGTTTTTTATTTTTTTCCAAAGATTATTTAAGTGGCTTACTACAGGTATTGGTTTACAAAATTTTAATGGCAGTTTTGCAATTAGTTAAACAATGTTTGGTTTTGCACAAGACTGTCATATTGTTAACTTGCCTACACAATTACAAGTTTAGTGGTATACATTTAAGCATGCAATTGTCATAAAAAGAGACATGTTTTATGAGTACTGCTTTCATACCCACATTTATACCCGGAATAAGCTTGTAATTAATGGAAATTTTTTTTGATTTTTTTCCTAGGGATGGCAAACAAAGAAGTTCCTATTATGGCGATGATTTTCCCGTTTCCTCGGAAATTCGCCCGGTTTCATGAGATGGGGGTGACTCGCTTGACTCAAACTCATTGCTTCACACCTTAAGCAAGGCGGTCTTGGAACTTCATCAAAGTAACAAACAAAGGAATAATAAGATGCAGAACTTGTTTAACCAATTGCAAACACTTAATTCACACAACTTGGGCTATCAACCGGATGTTTTCATTGGTGAGAAAAAATTTAAGTGCCCCGAAGTTGTAAACGATTGGATAAATCGTTGGTCTAGCTACTTTAGCTTGCCCAACATCCCAGAAGAGAAGCGAATTTCATTTGTCTTGTTGTTTCTAGAGGGCAAGGGCCTCTCCTGGTGGAGGGAGATCCCCTCGAAACCACGACATGGGCTGAATTCCTAGAAGTTTGAAGATTCGGCCGTGTCCATAGGTTCTATTTGGCAATTGAGGTCACCAATGGGAGCTATTGGCTTGCTCCCCCTGAATCCATTCTCGTACCTTGAGGTATTGCTTATTTTCTAGGACCAGTAGATCGAGTGTAGTGGCTTATCATATGGTCTTGGGGGGGTTATGTTTATCATCCAATACTCTCTCTACAATAGGGGGTTCTTTTAGCCGTTGGGCACTTGTCTGGAGATAGATAGTGACTTCTGATTTAGTTGATTCAGTTTTTCTATCATGTATAATTGTTGCTAGATTGACAGGTGCATCTACTTGTGGGTCCACTGGTCGAGATGGACAATCTTTATATCAGTGACCATGCCCTTGCCAAGGCCTGTACCCTCGGGAGTCGGGTTATAAATGCAAGTGGATATATCATGATTATTTGTGTTGCAGAAAACACAAAATCTTTGCACCATTTGTCTACCTTTGGGGCACTCGTTCGCAGTGTGATTCTACTAACACATTGGACACCGAACATTATCTCATTTGGGAAACTAATTGACTGCAGGGGCTGGGGATATGGTATTTTTCAATTTTTGCTCGAATTCCTTGGCCAATTTGTCAATCTGAGTTTGATGGGCTATGTCTAATTGTTGTAGTAGCAAATTAATTGCTACGTCAGATGAGGTTCCTTCATCACGGGGTTTCTGGGCTTGGTCAACAATAGTGACCCTTGAACGTCGGGGCTCATATTCCTCATCTAAACACTTGTCTTCTTCTCGGATGGCATCACGTAAGGTAGCATAGGATTCTGGTGGTCTAAGTTCAGGTCTAATTGATTTTGGGAGGCCAGCCATGAACCATATCAACACGGCCTGGTCGGTGCTAAGTGAGCAGGGCATTTAGTTTTAAGGCGTTTGAGGCGTTCAAAGCAATCTCGTACCCTGTCTCCTTTCTCATCTTGATCTTTTTTAGTAATAACAACAGACTCTCCAAGAATTTGGATGATTTGAATCACTTCACATTCTTAGTCATTATGTTCATGCCGCTCTAGGTTAAAGTACCATTCTTGAGCCGCATCAGTAAGGGTCATAATAAATAATCAGAATTTTTCTTCAAGGGTTGTTTCTCCGTAGACCTCACAAGCTTTCTCATAGACCTGAAGATAGCGTGCTGGGTCAGTGGTACCATCATACCTGGGCAAATCAAGCCTAGGTGCTTGTTGGTTAGGAGGGATTACTCCTAGTAAGGGTACAACATAGGCCAATGTATTGGGTACTCCCTGAGCTCTTGGAGCTGCATGTGGTACTGGATTCTCTTGGGGCATTTTTGGGTTGTTGGCTGCCATCTTGAACTAATCTTGGGGTCTTTGGGGCTGGGTATGGCTTATTGACAGTCCTTGATCTCCAAGTGAGTGTTCTTCCTCTCTCGAGGCTCGAGATCTAGTCTTTCGACCTAATCGTTGTATCCAATCAAAAGATTCTTTCTTAAGTCTTCACCTTGGGGAAGTATCTTGTTGGGAAGGCAACAATATCTCTTAGATCTAGGAATACAAGATCCAGGAGTTGGAATTATGGAATCTGGGAATGCAGAAGGTTGGGAAGATAGAAGTGGGAAATATGGATTGGGAGATGTAAATATGGAAAGCAACTTCGAAAAATAGTAAAAATATAAAGTTCGAGAATTTGGAAGTGAAAAATTTAGAAGTGGAAGTTCGGATCTGGGAATCAGACCTTGGGATTGTAGGTTTATGAATAAGGGAACTTGAAAAAGAACTGGGAATGCGAGAACAAGTTGGGAAGGTGGATTTTAGGAACATAAAAACTCAGGAATGTAGACTCGGGAAGATGGAATGAAAAAGAGTCTGGGATTTAGAAGACAGAAAGTGATTTGATGGAAGGTTGGGGAATGTAAGTTTTGTTTAGATTTGGGAATATGAACTTGGAAAATATGAGTATTATGAGTATGGAAAGATAAGAGTTGGGGAATATAAAAGATTTGTGAATGTGGATGTGGGGAATGCAAAAATTTGGGAATGTATATAAATGAAAGGGCAAGATTTGGGAATGTGGAACAAATCTTGGGCATGTGAAGTGGTGAGTTGGGGAATGTGGGATCTCAAGGAATGGGAGTGTAGGAGTAAAGGATGGGAAATCTGGATGTGGGGAATGCAGATGATGACTTGGTGATGCCATGTAGTCTAATCCCAAAATTGGGATTCACGTTTAGATCCTGGATGGTGAAAATTGTGATCTTGGGATGATTCTGGGAATGCAGGATCCTGAAAGTGAAATGTTGCAAGATCGGGAGATCCTTTGGGAGTCTAAGTTTGCCAACTTGGGAAAAGCAAGATCTACATCAAATTTTTGAGATCTCAAAGTGGCGAACTTAGATCTTAAAAACTGAAGCTTGGCGAGGTCAAAATGTGATCTAGGAAAAATGCCTCTCACAGGCTGATTTTTGGGAGTTTGAGTTCGCCCACCTCAAGTTAAGCTTATCAAGGATGGGGAACTTAGTATGCAACTCGGCATATCTAGATCTCAAGTCTTTCTTGGAAATGTACCAGCTGGCATTGTACTAGGTCCAAGTTCACTAGTCAGACTAGTTAGATCTGGGAAAGTACAGATCTGATCTTTGACTTGCACTTGGGAAGTGATTTGAGGGCTTCTGTACTCTCCCTGACCACAATAGGTAGAACTTGTGTGAAAGCATTGGTAGATGGGCGAGGTCAATATTTTGAGTATGGGCTTTTTCATCTTGTTTTAAAATCTCGAGTGAGATTTAAAACAAGAGTTCATTGATGTTGTCCCTAAACAGTTACCTTATGGCCTACCACCCGCTCGGTGGACCATAAGGTAGGTTTATTGCCCGGTAGCCTCCCCACCAAGTAAGTCCCCATGGGGAGCGGCCATTCTTCTTAAGAGTAAGAAGGATGGCAGTTTCCAGTAATGTGTTGACTATAAGGGTTTTAACAAACTTACTGTAAAAAATAAATAACCGTTACCTAGGATGGATGATCTCATAGATCGATTGAATGGACCAATCTGGAAGAGGGTTCTAGCAGTTACATCAAGCAAGACTGATTTACATGGTGATTATTTTGGGAGAAAGGATAAAAAGAGTGTTGACAACTTCTCTATCCGTAATGGACTATTGTTCAGGAAAGGGAAGGTTTGTGCCCGATGTGGATGCCATAAAAAGAAAATTTTGTATGAGTGTCATGACTCACCATGTGCGGGGCATCTAGGCATACATCGTACTCTAGATTTGGTACGAAGGGAGTTTTATTGGCCAAAACTTAAGCCCTTTGTCGAATCTTATGTGGTCAATGCTAGTTGAATGAGGCCAAACGCCTTAAGGCTCGTGAATTGTTACATCCATTGGATATCCCAGATAAGAGGTGGGATAGTATTTCCATGGATTTCGTGGTTGGGTTACCGCGGACGAATAAACATAATTGGGTAATGGTCGATCGTCTTACCAAATTGGCTACGTTTAGAGACCAACGCGAAGGCTTTTGAATTAGCTCAGATATTTGTTGAGGCTTTACGGATTACCAAGTGACATTGTAAGCGATCGCGAACTGAGCATATGGTTCGATGGAAGGGTCGCACAGACGATGATGATTCCTGGGAATAGGAAGGCAACATGAAACAGAACTTCCCTAGCTCTAAGTTCTGAGTTCAGAGAACGTCATGCCCACGACTGATCTCAGATTGATTATCCCGTTAGAGGTCAGTAGGCCTACCTCGACCCGTAAGTTAATTATGATTATGAGGGGTTTGGGGCCCTCATGTGTATATGGTCATAATAAATGGTTGGAGGCCTAAACTCATGATGGTGGATTTTTATGGGTCTATCAGTGAGTCATAGGGGAACTGGATGACGAAGCCCAGATAGGCTGCAGAGGTGTCATAGTTTACTACTAGTGGTGCATGGGCCTTGGAGGGTATAAGTATACCCATTGGGCTCTCACTAGTGCATGCTTGATTGTGTGATTGGTAGCTACATGCTGCTGGTGTGATTCCTCCTTCCCTTGTGATAGATTGATCCATAGCTTGGGGGCTAGATCCGTAAGATCTAGGTTTGGTTAGGTTGGTTTGCCCACCATCCGATTCCCTTGGGTTGCTTGTTTGCCGCTTGCTTAGTTTGATCCTTGAGTGAGGGCTTTATACAAAGTATGCCAGATCATAGACCCTAGATCATACTCTTCAAGAACATCTGATTGTCATTTGGACTATGTTGGAGACAAAGGTGTTAAAAATTCATGTTTTTCAAAGAGAATCTAGTAAAGCTTGGAAACTAGATTGGATGTAGGTGACGAGGAATCACATTTTTCAAGAGTACGTAATATCTGGATGGGAGTGCTAGTGTCAAGAGGACAAGTGGGAGATTGAGAAGAGGTTATGAAGGACATATCACATTTTGCCATCAAGAACTAATGACTGTCATGAAGGTGGAAGGAACGTTAGGGCTTGGTAACAGACCGAATAGAACTTTGGATGGGTGGGGTATGTAGATGGTCAACATCTACCAAAGAACCAAACTAGGCACCTGGCAGTGACCATGTTAGTTGTCGCCTAATGTGATCTAATGTGCCCCCAAAATAAAATAAGGGCTAGACAATTATCACTATCATGCACCAAGTTGGTAGGTACGTATTCAAATTGGATTGTGACTAGGGCTTGTCCTCACAAGGTCAAGGTCGTCTAGTGATCATCAAGGCACGTTAGGGCACATGGGTCCATCAAAAGTCACTACACCATTAAGTCGAGTTGAGGCACAAAGTACCAAGCAAGAACTTGGCCACCCATTGATAGACTATGACCCATGATAGGATGGGTAGGTAGAGGACGTTAAAAGGAAAGCCTATGGATGAGGAGTATCATTCTACACATTGACTAGTTTGCGTTGATGAACTTAATGGCTAAAGAGTGTAACACCAGGTTATGGCATCCACCGTTTATCTGGTTAGCGCTATCTTATTGACATAACATGCTGAAGGACCTAAGGTATAGGATAATTGGTATCCTTTGTCCTAGCTATCATTCTGTGTGACTCAAGCAAAAAGAACTTTGCTATAATATTCCTATTGAAGATGTATTTGTTTTTTTGCTTCACCTTAAAACTGCTTGTATCACAAGAAAGGGGCTGAAGTGTGTAAAATTTATGTTGCGGACTATACAATGTTGCACTAAAACTTAAAAGTAGCGACTTTGTCAAGTCTTTAGAAGTTGCAGGGTGTGGTACAAAATTATACACACCGCTGAAATGTAGAGATTATTTGCTTGGCATTTAAACATTACAACATTGTGTAATAGGTCAGTTCACCTACACCAATATTCCTTGTAGTTTTCCACTTGCCACCCTTAGTATGCCATCCTTAGTTTCCCTTTTTGTACAGCACATCTATGATCTTTCCAAGAGCTGGGAGTCCATATGTTGATTACATGAAACTTCAAATTCGGAGTGTTGGAAATATGTTAATCTACAACTTTTTGAGAAAATAGAACATGACAATGTTAGGACAGGAAATTGGTCAATGAAGATCAATCTCTAGCAACATTATTAGGAACATTTTCTATGGCGTAACTGTTTTTTGAAGCAAAGATTTGGAAGTGGTACAGCATGGTACTTTTTTGTATTATTTGTTTTCTAAATGTTTTAGTTGCAGATAATTTATAGTATTTAGACATGATAATGTGTATAGATGAGGTTGAACATATATATAAGTTTGAATATCCGCATGCGCATAATGTATTACAATTAACAATTACATGAGCACACTTGCGTGCACATGTGCGCGCACACACAACACACACACACACGACATAGTTGCATGCATTTCAAGATTGTTCCATGCATCATCTACCTCTAACAAAATCTTGGACAAATGGATGGTACTGGAGATTGCCTTGTGTGTGTGGTGCATTTGTGTATGTCTAGGAAATAAGATTAACTTTTGCATTGAAAATAAAGAAAGTAGCTCTTCTTTGACGTATTCAGTTTGTGAATGCATGTTGTGAAACTCGGGTAGAAGAGTTCAAGGATAATATCCACTGTGCATTTAGTTTTTTCGAAGCTTGTGAGTGCTAGTCCTGTGCTGACGAATAGCAAATTGTTTTGTTCATTTTTGACAGTTAATACAAAAGTTGATATGCGTTTCAAAGTCATGGATGCTTATTGGCTTCCTGAGAGAATTCGATTGAAGCTTTTACAAATGGTTGGTGAACTAGCCAATTTGAAACCTGCTTCTTGAATTTCTCATGCTTCAGCACTATTTCATTATGTGTTTGCTTATCCGTGTAACATATGGCATTTTCAATCTTTTCTTGCAACTTGTCAATACCAGAATCTTGGCTAGCAGCTAGAACTACCAACATTTTTGTAACTATCTTGGTTCTTATTTCACATCCTTTTTCCTGATTTCCTACACTTGTGAGGTTTCCTTTATAATTTGACCCTTATTAAACATACAACTTACAAGTCTTTGTTGAAATAAAAAATTGTTGCATAAGAAAATCTGTGCGTCTATAATTCAGTTTGTCATGTACAAGAAAACTCAACTAGATTGGACATACATATTGCAAGACCAACTATCAACGATTGTAGATAGTACATCTACATTGTCAGCCTTTCTAGTAGTTTTGGAGATGGCAAAAAGAGAGAAGATGCCTTTGCTCATACAATCCAAGTATCAAAGGTTAACAATAAGAGCTTAAGGAAGTTAAAAAAACCTAATCTTTCCCTTGAATCACATGCTTGGATAACTTTTCAATTAACCTGCTTGCCCCTTCTTTCAGTCATGTTGTCTATTACGACTTGTATGGTAAAAGCATCGTCTTCATTAACGTCCACGGAGACCAATATTCTATGGGGCCAAATATCATAGAATGTCAATGTCTTACAAAAGAGATAAAACTAGTCTAAGATCAACTTCAGTCTTTAACTAATTAGAAGAGTCCAAAAGATTTTTTTGTCTAGTGTAAGCCTTAACACATTTACTAAGCATACAAAGATTATCATGATGAAAAAGCTAGAATATAATGTGAGGACTCATTAAAAAGTCCTTTGAAGTCTCTTCACAAAGTTGGTGTATGTAGCCATATTCCAAGAGGTGGTTTTGTTTCGTTTCAACTTGATCATTTTTGCAAATTAAGCAAGTATGTGCCTCCCAAACAAGCTCGGACTGCACCATCTTCCAATTTACAACTGGAGTTGAAGAGAATTCGTGTGCAGTCGAGAAATGGCTATTATTTCTTCTAAGAAATGTCTTCTTCAATATACTCTTTAATCATCAGGGCAATGCATCTTTGGTTTGCATATGAGAACAAGGAGTGCAATGTCATTGGCTAATCTCAGAACAGGCAATAATATCTTCCCAAATCTCATAATGGAGAGGACACTGAGAAATAAAATACTCCTGTCTCAGTAACCCTCATGGAGCACATTTGGCAAATCTTATCATCACAAGGAAATCTCTGGAAGTGCCCTATCTCTACCTGTGGTAGATGTGATGAAACTCGAAGCTATGGTCTGGAGACTGAGAGGTAGCCCAGAGATGTTGCTTGCATTTATGTAGCACTCTTTGTATATCATGTTGGCTTGGGATATACTTCTCCATGGTCAAATTCATGTTGATGCCTTTCTAAGGTATTATTTATTGGCCTGGTCCATTGCTCCTTGTTCCACTGATATTGCATTATGGTTTACATGTAGTAGCCGTTTTCTTATTGATGCAACATTGGTCTTGCGTTCACTGAAATGTTCATATACTAACACCTTTTCTAGCAATTACTGGTTTATGCGGCTTGCTTTGTATATGCTTATTTGAAGCAGCTTTGCCAGTGATATTTATCATGATGCCTTCATTCTGACCTTCTTGGGCCATCCATGTACCTTGACAAACCTTTATCTGATCATTAAATGCATTCTACTTTTTATGTGTGGCTTTGTGACTCACAATGGATCCTTGGTTTACAGTTTGTCTTGCAGCAACTACATTAGGTGAATTTTTGATTTCAAAAGACATCAAGGGCAAAGTTTTTGTGTGAGGGTTGTTAAGGACGTACAGTGCCCCTGAGCCCCTTATTATGTATATTAGGTCACCAGCTGATGGCCGTACTATTTCCCTCCAAAATTACCGCCTCACTTTTCAAATTATTCAGTAAGGTGTCTGAGAACGTTCTCCAAGGATTTGGAACTATAATAGAGGCTAGAGACACTCAATATTCACTTTTTAATTATTGAGATGCTTGAGCTCTTCATGTGAGAACTCATCTACATTGCTTGTAGGTCTTTGTCTATGATTGTATTTGGTGATCTTTCAACAATCTTTTAAAGAGATTTTCTATTTTTCATCAAATATAATCTCTTATGCTTTGTGTAATGCCGTATTTGTGAATTTGTCATAACTAACAAACACATATATACTGCAATAATCATGAACTCCAAGATAATGTTACTCTACTTTGGTGTCTAGTTTCAACATTCAGAGACACCAAATCTGGCTAACTATAGAACTTTTGTTTACAGTGAGAATTTTTCAATTTCAAGACATCATTAGCTAGAGGAATCGTCTTGAAATTGTATGGGTTCTGCTGTGAAGTGGTGGTTGATAGGCAGATTTTCCTATACATCTCTTTGGGACACTTTTTGGCAAGACTAACTACTAATAATTGTAGAGGTTAGTCGCAACATTAACCTTCAATGGATAGATCATGCCAAGGACTTGATGCTGTGCATACCATAGTGTCTAGATCTGTGGGTTCACTTCCTATCAAGTTTTGGCACCTATACTTCAGTTAATGTTGATTTGTTGCAAATTTGGAAGCATAATTCTGCTAGTACTGTATTATGATATGATCTTTCAGGAAGTATCAAAAAGGGTTGAACAAGTAGAGAGGTCGAAAAAAATTACAACGGATCGAAAATTTTTCAAAAGGCTCAAAAGTATGTCATGTAACATATCATTGGAAAGTGCTAGCGCTTTCCAACGCACTAAACTTCGTTGAAATCGGACTTACCATTAAAAAGTTATGCAATATAGATTGCATACGTGAAGGATCCTATAATAGAATGATATGAATAATCTCTCATTCTCTTTCTTCTCTAGTCCGACAGAAGCATGATAAAGGCAAGGGGCTGATTCCTAGGGATTTGGATTTGTAGAGTTACATTATTCCTAGTTTGTACTTTGCGTGATAGTTATTGAAGGCCTGAAAAGCCTCGAGAACTTAAAGTTTGATTTGAGATTTATTTGTTTTCTTATCTATCAGCAATGGAGCACCCATGGAATTTGACTTCAGGTTTTTTCACATGTATGTTGTTCAAGATTCTATTTTTGCTGGTTACATTACAGACAAGAGGAGAGAAAACAAGAGACTAATGTAGTGATGTTTTTCATCCAGGAGAAAAACAGGGTCAACAATGATGGGGAACTTGTTATTTCGTCAACTAAAACGAGGACTCAAAAGTAAAGAACTACGTTTTCTAATCAAAAATCATTTTCCATCCAGGATCATATAATGGTACTAATTTTTTTGGTAGTTTTTCTAACTTTACTACTTGGCAGAGGCAATGTTGAGGATGCTCTTTCAAAACTCCAGGTTAAGGTCTTGAGCCTGTGAATACAAAAGCATTTGCTTTAAGAAATAAGGTTTAGCTACATGTTCTCGATAACGGGTTTAGGGATTCCACATAGTCAAATATTTATGACATAGTACTTTCTTTTGGGAAATGCAGTGCATGATTGATGCTGCAGCCTATGTTCCTCCTCCTCCTTCGGCTGAAACCAAAAGAAAAATCCAAAAGTTGTAAGTAACATATTGATTCTAATAAGGCTGGTCCATTTTCTCTTTTACAACTTGTTGGGTTGAATTAGTACTGGAACCTTCTAATATAATTTGCTGATTATGCAAGCTTTTCTCACCCAATCCAGAGTAAATCTGCTGCACGTATTTCAGGTCCATTTTCTCAGTGTGCAATATATGAAAATCCTATCCATTTTGAAGGAAGTGTTAAGTCATTATTTCACTTATGCTTGTTTTCAGGGCCAGAGTGGAGAACGAGAAAAGGCTGACACAAAAGAAACAAGCGTCTGTGAAGAAATCCATTCGTAGAAATAAAGGGAGTTGGGATTAATTCTCATGAATGCTGTGAAGGCCACATGAACATTTCTGTCTGTAGTTAACGTGTCTTCTTTTCTTCTTGCTTAGATCTGAATGCAGAGCTCCTTATCATGCAATCGGGTACCTTCCATGCTGGTGAAGACCTCTGCTTTCATTGGGGCATGGGAGATGAAATCCACTCGGCCACACAAAGGACATACAAGATAGAAATAAGTAAATCCTTTGAGATACAGCTATAGCTTACTGCTTGTCACCAAACTTTCAACATTCACTGGAATTTTCAGAAACAACCCAATTCTGAAGAATTATATTGGCATAATCAAAAACTCACTTTCAAAATCAAGTTCATTATTGAACTTTATGTTTAGTAAAAAATGAACAATTTTTTGACATTTCTTACTGGAGTGTTTTGAATATTCAACGAACCTCTAACCTTAAAAAATATTCTGGTATTGTACAACACACAATTTTCGGAAAATCTTTGACGTGCCCCTAGTTTTAATGACTCAACTTATATGCACATGTCACAACTTTATGTTATAATAAGGATGCAAATGGTACACGTTTATATATAAATACTACTTTGGAGACATGATTTTCGGGCCCTTGTCATTTCTTTTGGTTGGTCTGGTTGACTTTACAAGAAATGATGATAGTGGGAGGGAAATCCAATGGTGAATCAATGGGCTTAGAGCCATCCATTTTGTACTTCTCAAGTATGTTTTGCAGATACCGTTTTTCGGCTGAGATATATAATTTTCGGGGGTTTTCACAAAGAACTTAAATGCCAAGAATATATTAATTGATCCAAGATCAGTCATGTCAAATTCTTTTGTAAGATCTTAGTATCTCTTCAAGAGAGAAGGAGCATACAAATTGTCTTATGATGTGGTAAGGAAAGCACTCAAACTAACCTTTCAATTTAAGCTCTTACACTTATCACGTAGCAAGTATGTCTCGACTTCCTTGTCTTACTTTTAACTTGGGGTGGCCTCCTTAAATGCAAACCCCCCCCCCCCCTCGACTTCAAACCTTCCTACTTTTTTGTACATTTATTTATAACATACCTCTAGGTTTGAAAGAGGCATGTCTAGTAAAAACATTATCATGTCTTAAAACATTTGATAACAATGTCTTTCATCCATAATTTTAACTAGAAGGAAATGGCTGTCTTTGGAACGTGTTCAGCAACAAGACTCTGCACACGAAGTAAAACAAGGTGATCAGATGCGATTACGAAAGGCCCTGCATGTTGTTATGATTTTGTAGTACAGTGCACTCTGGATAAATGTTAGGCCTGGGGGGTAACAAAGAACAGTTTAATATTTGTACTGTGTAAAATCCTTCGGAGTAGCCAAAAATTAAATAACTAGGGTTAACATATATAGAGAGTTCACTGTAGCTTGATTTTTGTTGTTTATAGCAAAGGCAAAATTGATCTATTGATAGCCATGGAAGAAGGGTTTTTGAATTGTGCAAGATTGTTTGGTAATTTGAAAGCAAAATACGAGGGATGATGGTCGGACCAATATGTTTTTGTGGTTTGACATTCACAAGGACACAATGAAGTGTTTGTCCATATTTGGTCTATTTGAGTTTGATAGTTGGTTGTTGGTTCAGTGGATGCAATTTGGAATTTATAAGATGACAATAGTTTGTTGAGTGTTTGGAAAGGGGTGGTGTTACTTAATGCATTTATGTTAAAATCGCCCAGTATTACGGATGGAATATTTGTTGGCAAGTTTTGTAGCAATTGTTATAAAGTTTTGAAAAAAGTTGAAAGGTTTGTGTACGGCAGTCTGTAGAGAGCTATGATGTGTATTGCATGTCTTATGTGATTGTTAAAAGTAGCTATTATGAATTCGGAATTGTTTACGATGATTTCTTTGTGTGCATTCAATGTCAAAGAGGTTTTGTATAACAACGACGAACTGTGTTTGTGAAGGCAAGTTATGGAATGAAAGTTCTGTTCAAAGTACTTTTCAAGATTTCTTTCATATGTTTCTTGTAAGCATAGTATGTGAGATGCCATAAGATTGTAATGTGCTATGATGCTTTTGTGATGTGCATGTAATGATCTAGTGTTGAGTGTTTGTATTATTACATGTGTTTTTGCTTTGTTTTGTATGTTTGGAATAGTATTATACAAATTTGCAATCGTCAATAAACGGTGCATTTCTGCATGTATGTCATGATGAATGTGAAAATGTTCATTTTTTAGCGGTTGTAACAAATAAAGGTTATGTTTTTCTTTGATTCTAGACAGTGCAGTATATGTTAGCCCATGCTGTTTAATTCCAATGGGATCAAATGTCATCTTGTCAAGAGTGAGTCCTTGTGCTCGATGTAGAAGCCTAGGGGAGTTAAAGAATCTCCAAGAGCCTCCATAGGCTTATGGAAGGTCAAGAGACTCCTTCCATAACCTATGACTCTTTGAATGCCTTTCTTGTGGGAGTTGGGAATTCAATGGACACTTTAGAAGGGCGCCCTCCTACTAGGTCCCATTCCCCAAGTTGTGCAAGTATACTTTGGTCCTAGACCAATAAAGTGATATGGTTCAAGGTTGAGGCCCAAGGTTTAGAAAAATAGTCATCCAATGACTTTCTAACACTTCTCTAGGTTCCATACCTCCATCCAAGGCATAGACACCTACCTGTCCTTAACCAATGACACTAGTACCTTAATCTAAGACACCTACTCTTAATACTAAGGGTACCCCTTATCCAAGGGTCATGTGACTCCATACCTCCAACTAAGGTATAGTCACTTGTCTGCCCTTATCCAAGGGCACATATCCTTAATCCTAAGGTACCTTGCCATTTATCCCCCAACACTAAATGGACTATTAGGGGTCTGAAGTACTGCTAGTTACATAGGTATGTAACATTCCTTCCCCCTAAACTAAAATTTTTTCTTGTAGGGAAAAATTTGGAAAATTCTTCTGGAGATCAGCCTCCTTTTCCCAGGTATCCTCCTCTTCTGATTTGCCTCTCCACCTGACTAAAAATTCCCGAAGCACTCTACTCCGTAGAGTTCTCTACCGGCTATTAACAATCACCTCGGGTTCAGGTGGTCCACTCACGGACTCATCACGAAGAAGTTCCACTAGATCTTCCACAGGGACCAGGGTCTCCCCAACCCCCAACGAGGGTTTCAACTTAATAACGTGGAAAACATGATGAATTCCAACGTTAGTTGGAAGGTCTAGTTTGTATGCGACCTTGTTTATCACTTGGATAACCTTAAAAGGACCATAATACCTAGGCGCCAACTTTGCACACTTAATAGTTTTCAAGCCCCTAGAGTGACTAGGGACTCTCAAAAACACCCAGTCGTTGACCATGAATACCTTGTGCTTCCGAGATAGATCAACATAGTGCCTTGCCCTGTCCTGGGCACTTCTTATGCTATCTTTAGCTAGCTAGCTATAACATTTCTTGCATATCCGCAAGGAAATCAGTTGCGGCTCGCACCCGTAGGTTTTTCATGCCAACACTAATTGGTGATCAAGGTTGAATACCATACATAAGCATGAAAGGGCTGAATCCGATCGCTGAATGTTTTGCACTGCTATATGCAAATTCCACCAGTGGAAGGTACTGTTCCCAATCAGACTGCCGATGGCCCTGTTGGCCGTCTCTTCTGTCTACTAGTTCTGCTTGTTTGTTTCTTGTTACAACTTATGCTACCTCCATTCTGGTTGTTAGCTGGACATGTTCTTGGTCATTTCTATTTGGTTCAATGCCCAGATCAGACAGCAGATTCTCGGGGTTGTAGTATGGTTCAACCTGTCACGGATACTCAGATTTCGAACACTCTTGAACTCTTGAAATCACTTGCAATCATTCTACCATGCAAGCACACCAAGAATGCCCAAAAACAGCTCTTCTTGAAACACAGTTGGGCATTACTATGGCACTTTAAAACATAACGCTAGAACGGATCATTGCAAAATGGAAACTAAACTACTTGCAAGATTAGAAAACTAGCCTAGCATGCCACATTCATAAAAAAACAGAAAATTAATTCCTACAGGCATTCAAAAATCAAGAAGCTCCATCTTCTTGGTTCTTGAATTTTCCAAGAAACTCAAGAAACCAAAACATAAATGAATTTGCAAGATCTATACCACATTATTGGCTACAAATTTCTTGGATGCTTGCAACCTACATTAATCCACAAGAAAACATGAAATCTAATCCACAACTAGGAAAGCAAGAAAACTAATCCACTCTAAATCCACAACCACACACAATATGAATGGAAGGGCATGATCATAGGGGCATCACTCAAGAAAACCATCATGATCAAGGAGCTTAGTGTAACATCAAACTCATGGGAAATCTTCTTATTAAATATGGAGTAGATACAATGCAAAGAGCTCCTCTTCACAAAGAGGGAGTCTCTTGAATAAGCAAGAGAGCTCCTTAGGTGGCATCCTAGTGGAATTTCCACATTTCACAAATTACAAGTGGAATATTGCTCTCCACTAGAGGTCACCATCAAAAGGTGGCTCACTCTACTTTCTTTAAGAGGGGTCTACTTGCATTTATTACATTTGCTTAGAAATACTAGTTCCTACATGGTCATTCCATCTTCCGGGATTGACCATGAGGCTTATACAGTTCTTACTTGTCATTACTAGCTAGTATTCCTCGACTCTCATACTCGGCTCTCAGTCTTCATTAGTCTCATCTTCTCAGAGACCGCCTCGGTCTAAGGTGAGAGGTGCTCTTGACTTGTTCCGTCCGAGTATCTTGGGGATTCGACAAAATCAGCCAACATCATCCCACCCCTAATGTGTTGCAGGACCACTACAACTCATACTGGACGATGTCGCTTTGCTTTTCATTGGCATCTTCGATCGTCACTTGGAAAAGCGTAGATCCTCATTCGCTTACATAAAACCAAGTGCTTATTGTCGCCAGTCTTTATCACAAAAATTGTTTTTAAAAAATTGTCACAATTGGATTAGAATGTCTTATTGTTGTAATGGGTTGACATTCTCAAAATTTGGAGAGCTCTCAGCAACTTCACAACTCTGCATGCATGAGTGCTTTCCATGTGTCTCTTTGTTTAGTCACTTGTATCTGCCATTGACGGTTTCATCTTTGGTTTCTTGGCAGATTCCATCTTTGGTTTCTTCTGGGAGGTCTGTACCCCCCATTTGCCTCTGGGTGTTTCCATGGTTCTTCTCTTAGTTGAAGTTCCAGTCTCAAGGAAAACCTTTGATCTACAGGTTGCATAAACTTTGGTTATCAGTCTCAAGGAGATGGATTCATCAAAAATTGGTGGTAGGAAAAATTTTGGATGGACGATTTGGTAACGGTAAGAAAACATGATGAAGGCTTGGTGAAAGGATGAAGGAACTGATAGTTCTACAGTTGCAGTCTTGGACCCTTGCAATGTTGAGCTTTGACCACCACTTGCTGGATGAGGAGCTTGCTTTATTTTGCAGGTTCACGGTTGTCTTCATCTTTCTTTTCTACAGCTCTTTCTTTTCTACAGCTCTTTCTTTTGATCCATTAATTTTGGATCTCTTTGGGCTTCATAGGAGGGGATTTAACTATCATTGCTCCAGAGAGTTTCTTTTGATCAAGGTTGATTTGACTCATCTGTTGCTTAAGTTTTGTCCTTTCCTCCTCAGCTTCTTGAAACTTTCTCTTTATTTCTTCTAGCTGCTTTGCTTGCTTCTTAGGTCTTTTTCGGCTGAACAACCAATATAGGTGGTAGTTGGTCTCCGCAAGACACTTGTAATGATCTATCAGCTGCTTCGGTAAGACTATAAAAAACTGGGAATTTTTCAGAAGAACAGTAAACTGATGATAAACAAACAGATGGAAGGAAGGGTGGTGGTGACAACGGTAGATGGTGTGGATGATAGGCATGAGAATGGGCGCAAAAGTATGGCAAGAGGTTGGTTAAAGAAGGAGACTGATTTTCCAATGCTTGTGTTTCCCTTTCTGAAGGATCTTCGTCGTGACTGGAGTACTTCTTCTGATTGAGTCTCTTTGGATTACCCATCTCTCTTTTTTAGCCTTGTCTTTTTCATATTAGACTTGTGACGTTGGCTATCGATCTTGCTGATGTTGTTGCTGGCAGCGCAACTGCTCCAGTGGATCCAAGCAAATCCACTCTCTCTCCCCCCCCAAAAAAAAATCTGTTGGTGGGGATGTTGTTGCTGGTGACTGTTCATGCTCAAGATTGGATCGGCGTGTGGAACACATAGTTGAAACTCGTTGAACATGCGACTGGACTAAAGATTGAACAGATTTTAACTAAATTTGTTTCGATCTTGTTGTAGTTGACTCAAAGAATAATATGGAAATGAGATGCAAGAATCAACTCTAAGTTGACATGGATTTTTCATATGTCGCAAAAATCCTAAACTGCTATACAAGGGAATCTGAAGATGGATAGATGAATGAAAATTTGTTTTGGAGATGCTCTACAGAAGACTCTCGTGCAATAGCTATTCCTCAAGCAAAAAACAAACACAGAAAATAGGTGAAAAGAAACAAGGAAATAAACAAACGTTACAGAGAGTGAGAACTGTATAGCACTTGTCGAACAAAACTTGCATTCATCAACATTGATAATGTACCTTGATAGTTGCAATATTTCAGTTGTTTTGTAGAGTAATGTGACTTACTCTGACATGCCCTTGTCAAAACAAGGCAGGGTTGGTTACACTAAATCTACCATCATTGATAGCAGATGTTGTAAGATATAGCTTGAGATGCAGGTATGGTTGAGGTACTATGTCCTGAGGACCTCTCTAAACAAGAGATTCAGAATCGAATCTCTATATGGATTCCAAATCCTAGATTTATTGTGGATTGGCACATTGGAAATTTTATCAGCATGTGGAAAGACAAATAGATTTGAGGTTGTAGAAAACGTTTCATCTACAATTTCAACAAAGTCTGTGGTTTCTTTATCAAAAAAGATAATGGTTGTAGGACTAGTTGGTGATATAATGTCATTATTAGTATTCTGTAATCGATATGCAAATTCATTGGTTTGTAATTGATCTTTCCAATTAGGAAGAATTTATATGGCCAATTTAGTATACAAAGTTGTTTCGCAAAGATCTTGCAATGCTGTCATTACGATATTAGGTCTAATTAAGCCCGAAGCAAAAACGGATTTATATTCAAGCTTTCGTTTTATTTTTATAGCTATAGTGGAATTCTCATTAGGGAATCGAGGCAATGTAGTTTGAATCCTATCCAAGTTACTTGGTATGTTAACAATGCTTCCGTGCAAACTAAATTGAACAAAAATTGGGTGCATTTGTCGAATTTGTTCAAATGCAAGTCTAGGTGATACTAGGCGTTCTTCGAAATGGTTCAGTTTTTTTACGGTTGCTATTTTTTTGTTCATTGATACATTTATTGGGAATAGAAATGGCGGCATTCTTTTAGCCTTCAAATATTTATAACAATTTCTGCAAGTTCGCACGGTATGTTCGTTTGCATAATCAAAATGGTTTTGTTTTAATTGTTTTAAATATAGGCTTATTTCTATTTGTAATTGCCTTGTTTGATGCATGAAATTAAGTTTTCCACAACTGAGGCATACATGTATAGGTGTGTCTTTTATTTGTCGAAGGTACCTTTGTTGTTGCTCATTTTGAACAACATTATGATTTGTATCTTGAGAAATATGGTAATGTGCAAATTGATTATTTGGGAGTTCGTTATTTTGTCTTTTTAAGTATCGTATGTGTCGAGCAATTGTAGTTATTTCAATATGTGTATGTAAATCAATAATTGAGCAAAATTGTTTTGCGATTTCAATACTAGAGAGATATTTGTTATCATGAATTAGTTGTAAAATTCGTTCACGATATAAAATTGCCCACTCAGAACAATTTCTATTTTCGACATATGGTTGAATGTATGTTCTTGGCATTATGCCATGACAATGTTGTGTGTTTTGTTTTTTCAGGTATTTGATGTGCCTTGTGACTTGTTTTGTAGTCAAACATTCGCCTGGGATTTTCATAGTTTCTAAAAAAGAATTTGCAATTTGCTCAGTTTTCAAAGTATTGTCAGCCATTATTTTGAGTAATTCATGATTCATATGAGCATGCCAATGGAACTTTGTATGCCATTTTCTTTTCCGGTTTATTGTTTTGGTGATTGGCATGATTTCCGTATTGTATTTAAAATTTGGCTTTTTAGTAGCAATATCGACACTTGCTTGTTGAGTAATCGTTTGAGAACTTGGTATTGAAGACAAATATTGTTTGTTTTGCACATCATACTATAATGTCACTGTTTTTGAAATACTAACAGGACATGTTTTTATGCTATGCCATATTTCTTCGAGATTGGTTGACAAGACAATGACCAGATTGATGTTTAAAACAAGACAAGTCCAAGTGAGCAAAAATTTGTCGAGATATACACTAGTGTACTTTATTTGTGTTTGATCTTTGATAAGATATTCTGTCATAGACAATGATATTTTGTGGATATTTTGGAATTGATCTGTATCAAAATATTTTTGTTGCCAATGAATCGCAATTGGATCTCTCTTATCTAAACATGTTTCAAAATATTGTATAATTGCTTGGAAGCTGATTTCTTGTGGCCTACTTTCGTGTTCTAGTGACATTGCCAGACTCTCAAAAAAGTTGTTTGCAGTAGCCATTTTTCTATTTGTTTAACAAGCATGTATTGGGAAATGGATTTTTTTTGGGTTTTCAAAAAGAGGTCTTAAATATTCGATTGTTGAAAAACATATACACTGGGGGAAAAAAAAAACTAATACAAATATTGTACAAATTGATTTTACAGAAAGCAATATTATTTTGAAGAGAAGATAATTACTTTGAACGCACTATAATAGAATCAAAGATATGATACAGGATTAGGATAAACTTACATTTGGGGCTTTTAATATACTACAAATTTACACTTTATATAGTTTGAGATTTGCTTTAAATTTAAATTTCCAAAGCATGTAAGCTAAATTGTCAAATTATAGATCATACACACACACATTGGAAATTGCCAGACATGCAGCTTACTTGAAAAATTTGTATTCCCAAAGCAACAATACAAGCACGAAGCAATTATGCAGAAATTGAAGCAATTTTTTTAACGTAATGCATCTTTGCAAGATTGAAATGAATGTGACTGCACCAGGTCTGGATGGACAAGATGTTGAATCAAGATCTGTAAGGAAAGCAGTTGTCGTAATTGGTAAGAATTGTATCGAAAGAACTTAAAACTTTTCATGTAA
The DNA here is from genome assembly GCA_029204225.1 of Diphasiastrum complanatum. NCBI lineage: Eukaryota > Viridiplantae > Streptophyta > Lycopodiopsida > Lycopodiales > Lycopodiaceae > Diphasiastrum > Diphasiastrum complanatum. The sequence continues at coordinate 53,024,145 of CM055103.1, forward strand.
TCATATTTTTTCACTCGATAACTTAAGGATATCAAATGAAGAAGCTATTAGGGTAAACAAAAGTTTAAAAAAACCTTGCATTTATTGTATCTTTGTAGCAAACATGTATTCTAAAACAAATTTTTTTGGGTTTTCAAAAAGAGATTTTAAATATTTGATTGTAGAAGAATATATACATTGGGAAAAAAATAATACAAATATTGTAGAAACTGATTTTAAAAAAACCAATATTACTTTCAAAAGAAGATTATTACTTTGAATATACCATAATAAAATCAAAGATATGATACAAGATTATGTTCGACTTATGTTTGTAGTTTGTAAACACCAAATTTAGACTTACATAGTTTAAGAGATTTACTTTAAACTTATACTTTCAAAGTATATAAGCTATATTGTCAAAACATATAACTTATACACACACATTCGCACAAATTGAAGCGGTTTCCAACAAAGTTTTTGAAAGATGGACAATATACTAAATCAAGATCTATAAACAAAGCAATTGTCATAATTGTTAAGAATTGTAGCGAAAGAACTTGAAAATTTTCAAGAAATCAGATTTTTTCACTCGATAAGTTAAGGATATCAAATGAACAGGCTATTAGTGTAAACGAAAGTTCCAAAAAAACCTTGCATTTATTGTTGTAGTTTATAGAGCAAGAAACACGTATCATCATTGATATTAACAAAGTCAAACACAACCAAAACTAATAGCATCTGTGAGTTATTAAACATATATACATACACAACTATACCTACATTGTCATGTTCATGTTAAAAGTTGGTTTCTTCATTTAGCATTGCAGCGACATCAGCAGCAGAGGTAGAGCATTCCACCATTGGCAAGTCAGCTTGTTGAAAGGGTTTCATAGAAAGTTGTGAAGTACTTGCATCACTTCTAGCAATCTGAGTAAAAATAGGCATGCGAGCAGGTATAGAACTGCAACATACAATTTGAACAAAGGATTTAGAAAACCATATACGGAATAAGCAAAATAGTTGAAGTGAATAAGAAATTGCATTCTATCAAAGATACGTATATGTACCTTGTGCAAGGCATCTCCACTCCCATAAGATTGTTTTGACCATCAAGTTGAAATTTTCCTTTTGTTTCAATAACTAGCATTTTTCCACGAATGGAGATTGGGTCTTTTTCATATGCTGTTGGCAATGATTCGGTTAGCTCCAATAGTGTTTGGACACATTCATCATAATTACTGACTGCCACAATTTTACCATTGTCATCTTCACGCCCACTTTTTTCAATAATGTGCTATTATCACATGTATTGCAAAAACATGTCGCCAATGATTTTTTAGTGATCTTCTTGGATTGGCAAATCGAACAGACAAAGTTGATTGGTGGGGCATTTATATTTGTGATTTTCAATGTTCCGAATACCTACATGCATACATTTTCCAACATTTGTTTCAAGTTTATACATTTAAAGCATGTAACATAAACCAATAAAACATGCAACGAAACACGTAAAACATAAATTTGAAATTGTAACACATGAAGGTTTTCCAAGTACACCTCCATTCCAACAGCTGCGGCTTGAGCGACATAGAATTGTTGGATATCCAACAAAAGCTTTTGAAATGTCAAATCATGGATTGCTGCAAAAATTGTATAAGGTTGCACAGTAAGTCGAATCAACCCATTCCTGAATGTGCCTTGAACATGTTTTAGCAATGTGATAATTGGATGACCTTGTCGAAAAACTTTTTCTAGTTCAAAATACTGTGTATGAGTCGCTTCCCAAAATGAAACCTACCAAATGCATGTACATGTTTTAAACAAGAGCAAATTCGAACAACAAAATTTGTGGAAAATACAACAACTTATTATAGCAACTTGAATGGGATTAACAAGTAACCGTTTCAATATCAATTGTCATTTTGCCATCCAAAACTTGTATATCATAGCGTTCCATTTGGAAGCCTTCCACTTGACCAAGTATACCTATAACAACAACCGCTATTGTAAATGTGCAGTAATTTGCTTTTTCTCATTTTTCAGTAATGTTTTTCCGCATTTGAAGGCTTCAAATCTTGTCGGTAGGCATGAAATTCACAATGACATCAAATGGTTCGATTTGTATCACAACAGAGTTGTGTTCTATACGCAATATGTATTTTGCATCACCATAGTCATAATCAATTTTCAAAACAATGGTAAAGTTTTCAGATCGTAAGTATGATCCGATTTGAACTTTGGATGCATGTTCATCTGCAACAGAACCAGACATCATAATTGTAATTGTCGACATGCCAACTCGATCGGTCATGTCACATCCAAGATATGTCCATGTTTGTCCTGGTTTTTTGTTCCCACGATCATAGTTGCCATACCTACACAGAATGATTCCTTCGAAAGTGCAATTTGTCCAAATTGGGCAAACATCATTTATAGCTAAAATGTCGGTTCGAGGTCTTTTTGATATTTGTAATTCTGTTACATGGAAGGAAATGTTATTATCTAAGCAATAAATGGTAGAAGCAATAAAACAATATTACAAAATCCATCATGCAACTTACTTTAAGAAACTCAAAATAGGGACCTGATTTTATTAGTAATAATAGAAAGTGATCTAAATAGGTAATTGCTTGAAATATCGAAATAACAGAAAGTGATCCCAATAGGTAATTACAAATCGAAATTGTCAAGTATCGATTGGTAGATTATGAATCCATCAAGGAAAGTATTGAATAGATGTGCCATTGCGCATGTTTGTATAATGGAGTAGTGATCGCAATAAATAATTGCAAGATGGAATACTAAAGTTGTCAAGTATCAATCAATAAATCATGAATCCGTCAAGGAAAGTATTGAATAGATGCACGATTGCGCATGTAAAATACCTGCATCTGTCGATGTCGTCTGCTCATGACTTTGATATTCCATTTCTTCTACGACTGTTGTGATAATGAAATTGGAACCTGTAATGATCAACCCAATATACAAATATGGAACAAGCAAAAGTTAGAAACTATCCTTGATGAATCCTTGAGGTTGTTTCATGTATATCTCCTCCTCAAGATAGCCATTCAAAAAAGCGTTGGAGACATCAACAATTTCCACTTAAAAAATAAGGCAAGAGAGATTATGATTCTTATTGTCACCATCTTTGCTACAGGAGCAAAAGTTTCTTCATAGTCAAGGCCATATATTTGTGCAAAGCCTTTAGCACATAATCTTGCCTTGTACTTGTTGATGGAGCCATCATGATTGTACTTGATCTTGAACACCCACTTGCATCCAATGATATGCATGTTAGGTGGTGGATCCACTAGCTCCCATGTGTGGTTGGTGATCAAGGCATCCTATTCAATCTTCATGGCCTCATACCACTCCTTGGTATTGAGGGCTTCTTGGACATCTTTGGGCTCCTCATGAAAAACAAAATAAGCATAAGTGGAATCAAGATCCACTTGTTTTCCTTTGTCATCATAAGTGAGCCTCTTAGGCTCGGATCTCTCCCTCATGGATCTTCTAGGAGTGAAAATCCGAGGACTTCTATCTTCAAATCTCGACCCCTCCATATGTTGATCTTCTTCAATAACAAAAGGTGATAGATTTTGAGGTTGCTTGATCTCGGCCCCTTCAAGATTGGACTTTTCTTCTTCATGAAAAACTACATCTCTACTTTCAATTACTTTAGAAGTAGAGAGCATGTAGATTCGATAGGCTTTCTTGTTGGATGAATATCCAACCATTAATCCTTTGCTTGCACAAGGATCATCCTTCTTTCTCGTTTTCAAGGGAATATGGACAAAGCATATGCATCCAAATACTCTAAGGTGATCAACCTTAGGTTTCTTCAAATAAAGTGCTTCATATGGTGACTTTCCTCCAAGTGCAACATGAGGGAGTCGATTGCAAAGATATTTTGAACAATTGATGGCCTCACCCCAAAAGTCTTTTGGCAAGGATGCCTCAATTCTAATGGTTTTGGCACATTCACACAAGATTCTATTCTTTCTTTCAGCCACCCCATTTTGAGATGGTGTATATGCACAAGAAGACTCCCTTTTAATGCCTTCAAGATCACAATAATCATGAAATTTGTTGGAAGTGTACTCACCACCTCCATCACTTCTAAGAATCTTGATTTTGTATGAAAATTGCTTTTCAACTAGAGTTTTGAGCTTTAGGAAATAGTCAAACACCATAGACTTTGAAGCTAGAAGATATAACCAAGTAAATCTTGTGAAATCATCAAAGAAAGTTACAAAGCAAGTAGCACCACCCTTGCTCTTTGAAGATGAGAAGTGCACATCCGAGTGTATGAGCTCCAATGGATGTGTAGTCTTAATAGATGACTTTGAAAAAGGCTTCTTATGAGATTTAGATATGGCACAAGCCTCACATGGCTTGAAATTCTTGGAGATAAGATTAGGCAAGCCAATAGCTTTGGCTTTCTTGACCATGGACACCATAGAACTATAGTTAGGGTGTCCCAACCTTCTATGCCATAGTTCCTCCAAAGAAATATGAGAAGCAAAAGCACCATCACAAGAGTTAGCATACTCTTTGGGATCAAGCTTGTAGATTCCACCATATCTAGACCCAAATGCAAGGATCTCATCATGTTTCTTGATTGTACATGTATCAACATTGAAATTCACATCTAGTCCACTATCAAGCAATTGCCCAACACCAATAAGATTTTTTGTTAACTTAGGAGCAAAAAGTACTTTAGTCAGAGAAAGAACTTTTGATGATGAAAGCTTTAAGGGAATGGTCCCTATTCCTTCAATAGCACAGTCATGATCATTTGTTGTGTAGATGGACTTCTTGGCTCCTTCATAAGATGTCATGGATGAAAAAGAATGCTTGGAGCTACACATATGTGAGGAAGCTCCACTGTCGATGTACCACGAACCATCCTTCTTAAAAGGTGATGAAGAAAAACTCGAGACCATCAGAGATCCCTCTCCATCACTTGCATGAGCATCTTCCTTCTCTTCATTGGAAATGTTGGCTTGCTTGAATTGACTCTTCTTCTTGAAACAATTGGTGGCATAATGCCCCTTCTTGCCACAAAAGAAACACTTGATGTTTTTCTTCTTCTTCTTGGATGTGAAAGCTTGAGATGACTCATCCTCTTCTCCTTTCTCCTTGGAAATAAGATTGTTCTTGATTGAAGAGGGTTGCTGTTGATTCTTACTTCTTGACTTGTGCTTGTCTTTGGTAAAGAGGGCTTTACCATCAATGTTGGGAGACTGTCTTTCCATTTTCAAGAGTTTATACTCTTGTCTTGATTCTTCAGAAATGAGCACACTTTGGAGTGCTTCCAAACTTGGTAGCTCCTCCTTAATGGCATAACTCTGAACAAGGTTGTCATATTCCTCCTTTAACCCATTAAGTATGACTTGAACAAGTTCATTTTGGTTGATGGAGTCTCCTATGCATGACAATTCTCTATCGAGGTCTTTAACTCTCATTACATAAGCTGAAGCACATTCATCACTTCTCTGTACACTTTGAAAAATTTGGTTTCCTAGTGTTAGAAGTCTAGAAGTATTCTTTGCCTCATAGATGGACTTGAGAGTATCCCAAGCATCTTTGGCATTAGTACAAGCACCAATTTCTCTTAAGATGTCATTTGAGACATTCATTTTAATATAATGTAGAGCCATCCTAGCTCTCTTTTTTTACTTTGGAATTTCTTGAGGAATTTGTGGTTCTTCTTCAATACCAAGTACAATATCCATCACATCTTGTATAATTAAGACAGATTCCATCCTAACCTTCCAAATTGAGTAATTGGAGGTTGACAATCTTTCACTTGCTTCTAATAGAAAGGCACTCATTGAAGCCATAAAGAATGTTGGAAATAAAAAAAGATGGATGAAAAAATTGCTTATCTTCTCACTATAGGAACCAATCAAGGGCAAAAAACCAAATCCTATGTAAGACTAAGCAAAAAACTGTGAGGTAGGTCTCACTAGTTTGACAATCTCTCTAAAACAAGATTTGAATCATCAAAAAAGATGAAGTATGGCAAAATTTATGGTTCTCTGAATTTCACACGTGTGAAATACTCCAAAAATGTCAAATTGACTCAAATACAATCTATTTGTATGAAACAATTTGCCTAGATCCTCTAAATTTTGCCTAAATCACATATAGATGAGATTGGTCAACTTTTGGGTGATTTTTGTGATCATTCAAGCAATAAATGACATGTACTCAAGATTTGCCACAGGTCTAGGCGCCCTACCTACGACTATTCAAAAGCTTATAACTTTTGATTGGCTTATCCAACTGTCATGACTCAAATTGCATCAGATTCTATAATTTCTAGCTTAGTAGTGGGCCAAATTGCATGAAATTTGGATCTAAGGTGAGAGAGAACCACCAAACTGAAGATGGGTGGATTTCACACGTGTCTGCACCTAAAATTCCGTACAATACCTGATCTGAACCACTCAAAGTGGTTTGAAGCTCTAAATCACCAAAAAACTGCAAACTAGCTAGGAAGTAGAATCTAGACAATTTCTAGCTTGAAATCTGATCAAATTTGCAAACTTTTTGATTAGATTTGAGTGTAGATCTTAGGTAGGCTCTGATACCATGTTGAATTCACACGTGTGGGATGCCCTACACATGTACTTTTGATCTCCTAAGCCCAATAATACCATAAAGATCAAACTAGCATTGATTGACAATAGGAAAGCTGATCATACAAGAAATATTATTGTGTTACAAGCAAGTTCTATCAACAAAATATGAAACTAAGTACCATAAATGCCTCAACTCGGCTAGAGAGAGAATATGAATGTACAAACTCTAGTAGAGAGAGAGAGAGAGCACAAAGAGCTTAGTCTCCAAATTTGCATTACACAAAAAATTCATCATCTTCTCAATGAGAGTACATCACATATATATAGATCCATGGATTTTTCTCCTACTTTGAGTTGAATTGGAGTTATGAATCCACCTCTCAAGCTATCTAGACTTATTCAAGCCACCTCAATATGTCTAATTGTGCCACCTAGTATTTTCATGCATTAAATGTGGCAATGCAAAGTACAAATGGCAATTCCTATGGTAGCTCGAGTTTCTACTTCTACCTATCTTGAATATTTTATTCTAAGATGAGTCTTTACTAAGCCAAACGAGCTCAATTCATCTTTGGCATTTTTAGGACCCCTACTTACAACATTAGATAGATTTTTCCAATATTTCAACATTTAAGACTGAGTGCGTCGATATGATCATCACCCAGTTCTCATATGTAGAGGGAAAGCTTGAAAGCAATGTCATAATTGCGTCTTGAGTGTCTATGACTAATCTGACAATGGCCATCTATTGCAAGAGACTCTTAGACTAGTTAACGTGATTATGAGTGAATCACCATTCGACATCTTGAAAGTGAAGAATTCTCTTTGTAGATGTAATCTAGAAGTTACGTCCTCATTAGAGAAAATATGGGCCCAAAGAGGGCCCTATAAGAAATGCCATGTAGGAGAGAGAAAAATACTATAAAGTAATTATAATATCATTTTCTAAATTCTTTACGCATCTGCCCACACTACTTTCCATGTAAATGAATGCACCTTAGTTTAGTCACATCAAACTTCACTGATGTTTAACCACATTTAAAATATAATATTTCAAAATGCTGAAATATTCCCTCCCAATAGTTGGGAACACTCAAAAATTTGAATTAAGAGTGACATTTCTGAAAAAAACCTACGCCATCTGTATCTCCAACAGAGTCGTTAGCGCCATCTCCAGCTTTGTTATTGTCATTGTGTTGTTTGTTACTACACTACTGTACTGATGACAAAGCTTTATCATCTTCATGTGGATCTGTCACCAGAATATGCTCCGCTCCAGACGAGAAATTCAAAGCAACCCAAATTGTCAACTTCTGATATGGTCCGATACAGAGAGAAAAAGTTAAAACATGTAGATTTATGGTCATCAGGAACATTGTATCCTATTGATCCATGTTCATTGCAGCATCCAGATTTTCATTCGGTGAGTCAGTTAATAATCTATATGTGTCATGGTAAAAATGGCCTTTTGGATTACTGTGAGAATTTGATGCTCTATGGGAATGCACATTCAATGCAAAGAATACATTATTTGGAAGAGGAATCAAGGAAGATATCAAAGGAGTGCGAAGAAAAATCTACAAAGATGAAAACTTGTTTGGATGAAAATGAGATGCTCAAGGAGGAGATCCAAAGGTTGAAATCTTCTTTACATCATTATACAACTAGTAATGATGAGATAAAAGTTGCATTTCAATCCATGCGTATCTCATATTTGTCTCTTGTTAAAGATATGGATGTGCTCAACAGAAAGGTCCGAAGCAACAAGAGGAAAAGACTGGCAAACAAGGATATATGTGATCTATCATCCAGAGGAGGTCATAGAAAAAGATGAATCCATGCATTCAAGTAAGTTATAGCTTATTTGGTACTGAAAATTGCTTGAACTTTTTGATTTATTCATAATCACTAATTTTGTTGTTTATTCATTTCAACTTTTTGTTGATTTGCTTATTATATACTGCTGTGAATACTATGAGTGTCCTAATTTCTACTGACATTTTCAAGAACATTATGTTTGCAATGCAGATCAGCATTGGTTGTTGAAGACCATTTGGCGGATGAGATTTCAATTGGAAACTCACTAGTCTCTATCTTGACTTCTAAATCTATGAAATCAATGTTAAACAATAACAAAATGAAAAAGATTAAGGCTTTAGTTACTGATAGCATTATGGATGAAGTTGAAAAAATATTAGACACTACATTGCTTCAGGGGGCATGTGACTTTTCTAGCATCACTTAAGATGATAAAGGAGGCATTTGCACAGGTAAATATTAAAAAGTTTCCAATCCCACAACCATTTCATCTTAAAAAAAAAAAAGACATGTTAAACCATGGTATGCAGACAATAGTTGGTAATCCATCTCATATCAATGAAGTGTATTGTTCGAAAGGAGAAAGTCTAGCATATAACAATTCCAATAATTTATTTATTAACATTAATCCAGTTATTAACATTCATCATAAATTTTTACGGTATTACAAATGAGAATGTCAATAACAAGTTGATAGTTGTTCTCAAGTTAGATGAGTCTAAAATTATAAAAAGACAAAAAATGGAAAGAGTCAGTCTCACGATCATGAATGGAGCACTTTCAAATTCAGAAGACTCAGAAGGCCTCAATTTTAGTATTCAATCAGAAAATGATATTTGGTGGTTGGCAACATTTCAGGTATAACAGTTCTTTTGCATAATAAATAGGGATACTCATTTGAATATGGATTTTATATCTAAAATCTTCTCTTTGTTAATTGTGAGAAATTGGCAAAAATCTAGCTTGGTATTTTTTATGATAGAAGTTTGTAAGTGAATCTCACATGTGTGGAGGATGTTCCCACGTGTGGAGAATTGTAAAGTAAATCAAAATGTTTGATATAGGGGTCTCATAGAATTTCATAGTCAAGCATTTAGGTGTAGGATGTTGAGTGGCAAAAGAGTTAAATCAGTAAAAACCTCGATAGCAAGTTCTTTACCTCAGATAACGGCTGGGCATAGATGGCAAATTATCCACCACTTGTAATGCCACTATTGAGCCAAAATAGAGTAGGAGGCCAAACTTGTGCCAATTAGAGTGTAGACAAGTGTAATGCTTTTGTTTGATGAAGTTTAAGAGGTCCAATAGGATTTAGAGGTGGAACCATGAGTGGTCCAATAGAATTTGAGGTTTGCTTAAAAATGGTCCAATAGAATTTAGAGGTGCATGGATCAATGATCCAATAGGATTAAGAGGTGGCAAAGTGTGGTCCAATCATAGTTAAGCATAGTGGTAGCTCGTGGATCTACTACTATCATTGTACTCCTCATTTGGATCTAATTGATTTTGAGATTGAGTGGATTTTGAGTGTAAGTGATTTTCTAGCTTTCTCTCTCTACCCGAGAGCTATTGATGATTTTCTCTCTCTACCTGAGGAGAGCAGCTTGTTTTTACTTAGATTACTTTTGGAACACTTCCCACACGTGTGAGTGAGAGTTGGAAGTGATTGAATGCATGTAGTAGTGTGTTTTTGCCATAGGATCTAAGATTGATCTTGAATCTCAATCTAGTCTTGATCTTGGTGCATCTACACACCTTAGGAGATCACAAGTACATGTTGTGGACAATCCACACGTGTGAATTCAACATTAATATTATGAGGCTAATTACGTTTTTGTATTCTCTTATAGGTGCTGAAAGAAGACCATAACATTCTCTCATGGATATTTGATTGAACATCATATCCTGCCACCATAAAAAATCACATGGAGGAGTTCCACTCAATATTCCTGGAATTGGCACTTTCAACATTGAATGGCATTTAGCAGGAAATCTGAAGACATTAAAATGTATGTTCAATGTATCTCATGGCGCTAACTCTAAACACCCTTGTACTGCATGAAAACAACAAAAGACATGACAAGGAGTACATGAATATCAAGAGATCAAGAAGATCCTAATTGGAAACTTGTACTACCGATTCCTCTATGAAATGTTCATATCTGTACATTGCATGCGGAGGTGCATATTATAGAAAAAATAATATATCTTCACATCTTGTTTGCATGGAATTTCGAGCCAGAGGCCTCTGCAAAGGAAGCTATTTCCAGATTAGAGGATGTGTTGTCCAAAGCAGGCTTACATAAAGGTCACGTTAAAATAAAAAAAGATGACAAGTTATAGGTAAAACATGAAATATTCCATGCAAGCTGAGAATTGGAGGATCTAAAGCTCGAAGATTTTTATCAAATTATTTTGGCAAACAATCTAAGGTTCATTACACGGTTTGGAAAGAAATTATTGCAGCAACTCAAGATTTCGAAGAAGAAGGTTCTTCTCGTATACACAAAGTAGAAGTTTGGAAAAAGTTAGACAACATGGTGAAATACTTGAGAAGATAAATTTTCAAATACTGATGTTCAAATGATACAGAAAACAACCAATGAATTTGTGGATGCAGTTCAGAGTGCATGGGGTGTTGATCATATAACACATTATATGGTAAGATTTGATTTTACACTACGATAGACAAATATGTGCAATTAAATTAGATACTTTTGGTGCTGATTTAGATTATGTTTTTATGACATGCGACACATATTACGACATCATTCGACATTCTTTGCAAGAAATAGTGGAAGTCTTAGCATATGGTCATCGCAAGGAATGGAAAAATCTCATTGGCAAGCAAGAGCGGCATTTCATAAAAGTACACAACATGGCGGGACTAGCACAAAAAACAGCTATATACTGCAACTTTTCCAATGGTTTTACAAAAGAATCCAAATTTGTCATAATACAGAATCGACAGATTATAAAAAATTTCAAAAAGCATGCAAATTTATACAAGCTAGTAGGCTATAGACACACAATAAAATTTTGTATATTAATTAAAAATATTTACAAAGTACAGTTCAACAGGATCTAATCTGCCTCCGATATTTTTTCCAATGAAAGTTGCAACTTAGAATCATGCAACAATTTTCTTCTTTCGTATGGATCCAATAGCTCATAGTTTTCATGCTTACTGAGCATGGAATTCACTGGTCCATATCCTAAAATTTTAACCGCAATAGTTTTCTTTACAAAAACTATTTTATGCACCTTATTAAAATTATGTCCTCCAAGAAAACGAGACAGTGCCTTGATTGCCATAATCATAGTTTCACCATGTTGATGAAACTTTGAATGGGCAACACTTATCTCATTATTCTTGAAGGACTTTAGATAGTGCCCGAGTGCATGATCTCTTGAAAATTCTCCCGCAAAAGATCTTTTCCCTCCTCGACGAATTGCAAAATCATCGAGGAAAATTGTTTCCTGAAATGATAAAAAACAAAGTAAGCTCCAGTATATAATCTGACATAACAAATCTACTAGTACTTGATAAGAGACAAAAACTTACGCATTTGGCTTTGTCTTCTTTGATTACTGTCTCTCCATCAATATTATGTCCACCTTTTGATGTCAATATTGTTGGTGCGCTCGAGAGAGATATTGGGAGCTGGAGTATCAGATCCGAGCGCAAGAACAACGAGGAGGAAAGAAAAGGGATACGAAACGCGCTTGAATGCAATACTGGAGGATGCAATATCGGATCCAGGTATATAATAGTCAACGAGACGTAATAAGAGAAAGCGGCGCGCTTGAAATTGATATCCGGCAAAGCAATCGTAAATTTGCATGAAAATTCGAGCCGAGAAAGACCTATTTATATAAAAAAAATTGCACGTGTGGAGGAGTGGCGAGGGAACACGTCTCGACATGTGATTGGCAAAAATAAATGTGCCGTACCTTGAATGATTGATCTGACATCTGCACGTGCGAGAATGACACGCGCCGATAAGGGATTCGCACACATGTCTCAGCCCACGTGTCCCTATAATTGGGTCATCATTATCAATACGGAATTTCCACGTGGTCTAGTCATATGACGACATGTGTCTAGGCCGTCTTTTCACACGTGCGAAAATTTGCAAAAATTCTTAAAAAAAAGAATGCAAACTGAATTCAAAATTAGACATTTTAAACAAAAATAACATAACTGAAGTTCCAAATATCGCTCTCAGGCGCAAACCCCAGGTCCAACAAGCACGTCAAATCAACGTGAGCTCGAGAGAGATATTTGAAGTTAGAGTATCAGATCCAAGCGCAAGGAAAACGAGCAGAAAAGAAAAGGGTTGCGAGATGCGCTTGAATGCGATACCGGACGATGCAGTATCGGATCCAGTAGCTTTCGGCCTACCAAAATCTTTCAAGAAGTGTGGCAAAGTGTGTGAGGCATGTGGCCTTGCAAAGTCACACAAGACTTCCTACAAGAGATCTTTGACAAGATCGACCTCACCTTTGGATCTTATTCATTCAGATGTACATGCTTTCCTCATGAAAGTAATGGAGGTTCCTTAATGTATGTGACTTTCATAGACGATTGTACTAGTAAAGTGTAAGTCTCTAGATGTTCTCATTTTGTATGGATAACTTTTATCTTTTGATTCTATGTCCATCTCTTTCATATTTATCATGATATCTTGAGTTCTAATGAGGTACTACTTACACTATTTGTCATTTCTCTTTTTTTTTTTCTTTATCAAGCTTTGTCACGTCTTTTCATTGGCGTACCTGTTGTGACGACTGTCCTCTCCTTCAGTTCATCCACTTGATTAGCATCTTGTCTGGCTTAATTTTCTTCATGTGGCTGTTGTTTTGTTATTTTCATTCCATTTTGTAGTTTGTGTTTTCCATCACATCTTTCATTTTGTCTTTCTTTATTTGTTATTAGTTTCTGTTCCATTTGCATTTTGATTCCATAGTTCATTTCATCGTCGATTTCGTTTTTCAGTTTTTCGTTTGTCTTCGTTTCCTACGCTCCATTAGAATAAAAAGAAAATCCAAATTATTTGGATCATTGGGTTACGTATTCTTTTTAGTTACTTTTGATTTTATTTTTTATCATGACTTCTAATTTTCGGTCTCTATCCCCTTTAGATTATCTTTTTATTTTTAATAGTGATAAACCATCTGAGCATATGTTCGACCAAATGGGTCACACGTCTTTAGTATTACTTTAATACTTCTCAGCCAACTTTTCCAAGTCCTATTAAGATTCTTGATGCAATGCTTCTTTTAAAGGGTTCTGCTAGGTCGAAGTGGTTTGACTATGTCCATTCTCATCTGCCTATCTCTGAGTGGCATGACTTTCTACTTGTACTTTGCCTTCTTATATTTTCCGATGATAATTCTACATTTGTTGCGTGCCTTGGTGCCTTGATTCACAAGAAAAAAAATATCGTATTCAATGGTCATTTCTAGTTTCATTGATATTGAGGCCGTATACCTTGCTGGTATTTCTATTATGGCTTCTACGCATACCTCAGATAGCCCTCCTGGTTCGGTGGTTGGTGCAATATCTTCTCCATTGAACTCTATATCTCCATCTCTTGAGTCCGTTATGGCCGATGTTCTTGCTGATTTCTTTGGGGTTCTTCACGGGTCCACGGTTGATGGTTCCCTCACTATTGGTAATTAGGTTATATCTTTTTTCAGTTGGGGCCTCTACTATTTCTAGATTTAATACTACTGTTTTCATGCATCGTGGCTTTTTAGATGATGCATTGATTTCTTGGACCTTCTGGAGCTTTTGACATGTTGCTCTTCTCGTGATATGGGCCTTGAGGGTACTGTGTGCCACTGCTACTTCTCATTCATGGGCCTTATGGATACCTTGGGCTTTGACCATGCTGGTGCACATTTCTCCATTCTAGCTATCCTTTGTCAGGATGATCTCTTTACGCTTCATGTTTCCTGGCATATCGCTTGCTTTCCATGCTATTATAGTGTGTTTGTCATCCTTCTTATGTTCCTACTCCTTGGTGTTGGTCTTCCGATGCCGCTATCTTTTCTTGGGGCACCTATATCACTGAGTTTGCACATATGGTTGATGGTTACGTGTATGATGCAGCTATTCGCGATGAATGTCCATCTCTTTTCCAGCTTCCTTATTGGCTTCTCATTCCTGATGCAATTCTAACTTCTCGGGCTTTTTGGATACCTTGGTATGTTGTCCCTATCTTTTGGGATGATCCTCTACTATCTTGGGCATTACGGATACCTTGGTATTCCTTGTTGCTGCTTGATCTTCTTCTGGTTCCTTGGCATTCCTGGTTGTTCCATATTGCTTGGTTTCAAATGAAACGGCCGAGATGTTCCCATCATCGCCACAATGTTGATCCTGAGTTGTTCCCTTTCTTACCAGCTGCCATTCATCAGGTTCGCCTTCACCATAGTCGACGCTGCCGACAGATTCAATTTTTAGTCCAGTGGGATGGTCATCCTATTGAGGAGGCCATAGGGGGCATATTGATGTCTTTTATCATACACCATCACTTGTGAATCAGGCTCGTGCTCTTGCTGCACTTGTTGATTCCTCTACGTAAGATGTTGCTCTAGTTGTTGATGCACCAGGGCTTGCTGCTGTTTGATCCAGTTTCTTTTCGACAGTTGGGTTTTTTTTTTTTTTGTGCCGGGAGAGTTATGGACTCGGCTCATTACATTCGCCACGTCCATTTACGTTTACTTTACTTTATGCATAAGCAAGCCTTGGGCGCTTTTTTAATCATTATTGACACTTAGACTATATGGTTGGCCTTGGGCCTTATTATTCATTATTGGGACATTTGGACAATTACTGGAGAGTGGGGGCCTTCTTGGAAGGCGCACTATTATCCCTCCCAGTTGGGCCCTAGCCACTGGAAGCTTCTTCTTTTTAGGGCTCCCTCTAGGCTATATGTAGGAAATCTGTGTCATTTGTTACTCAGCTGATGATATTGATCTCTCTCTTTATCCTCCTTAATCTCTCTCTTTCCTGCTTTCTAGGGTTAAGTCTTGCTTATGTGATGCTTGCATAGCTTAGCTCTAGATCAATTGTGGCTTCATTTGTAACTTGCAGAAATTTCATGATATTATGGCATCCTTGCTTGGAGAAATCACTCTCCTGATTTTAAAGACTTAATTTTGACAAAGCATGAAAGAAAGAAGTGCAAGACAATAAGGTTGACAAAAGCAAGTTGGGTTGATTGGGTCCTCAAATTGGAAAATGAGAGAACTACGCATTAAAATACACAGCTTTCAAGGAAAGAGAGAGGACATGATGTCATGAAGTTAGTAGTCAATCAGCTCACAAAAATGACCTATTTAATTCCCACAAAGACCAAGGTCAAAGTAGTTGAATTGAAAGATAGCTTTCTAATAACGCTCTTTATTCTGTATAACTCACCAACTAGAGTTTTGAAGGATTGAACCCTAAGTTTTGAATGTCAAACCAAGCAATAAGTTTTCCAAAATACCTACATTGTTTGTCATTTAACTATTTCCAAAAACAAACATCTATGAGATTATTGTTTGAGATAGAATAATAAAATTTAAACTAAGTCTCAATAAAAGTTGGTGTGAATATCATTTTTGTGACAAAAAGACACCTACTATGGGGCTTTTGTTTGAGACAAGAGCATGACAAAAACAAGTTTATGTAAATCTTCAATGTAGTTTAATTTCAAAAGCCTATTACACATCCCCGTTGTAGCCCAATTGGATAAGAGTGTTGCATGTGGCAATAATGACCTTAGCTCAGATCTAGGTTCGCATGTTGAAAGGGCACATCTTGGAGTTGATTGAAAATACCTAGATTTGGAGTGTATATATTGTATATAGTGGAAGTAATATCATTGTAGAAAAGAGAGTCAAGCACATGTTATAAATGGATATTGAAAGGCTTTCTCACCCAATGCAATTGATGAGTAGACACTAATTGTTCTAAACTTTTTTACAAATCCTAGACAATGTAAAGACATATTGGCCAATTCAATGAATATTCTAAATATATTTCTCCAATTTTTAACATTTTTGTTTCAATTTTTGTTGTGCATTTCACAATCAAGCAAAACATTGATAGGGTCTATAAATTACTTCTGTTACCAAAATCGTCATGTACCATTCATCATTTACATGTACCATTAAACAATTTAGCATCAAAATGTAAAGAAAATCATCGACATTCAATTTGAATCAAAGTTCAATGATTGCCAATCAATAGATCAAGCCTTGACCTAAAGTTTGACAACAATCCCAATGGAAGTTAATGGCACCTAGACAATACAATCAAGGAAGCTCTCAAAGAAGAGCTCCAAATCCATAAAACTCAACACATTAGAGAGGAACAATAGCCAGATTTAGCTTGACCTAAGATATTTATAGTTGCCTAGATGTGTCTCCAAACTTAAATAAAACTTGACCAAATACTTTTACTTAATTGAGTTCTCGTAACTTTTAGCAAAATGCTTTCTTACAATGTCATTTTGGGGTCTTTTAGTGCATTTATTGTATTATTCATCTCAAGAACTACTACTACCACATTACAAGTAATGCTTATTTTAAAAAGAGCATGACAAGGAGCTCCATTACCTTCACCATCCATTAATAGCTCGTAATTGTATCCCTTCGGAGCTACAATCCCTTAATTGTGGCTTTGAAGCTTAGCGTGCAGGTCAAATGTTCTAATAACAATTATGCCCAAACAAATAGCTTGCAGGGAGAAAGAACTCAGAAAGCTTTTACACAAGGTCAACGGAATCCGTTGACTTTTATGGAGGACCTTCACCTCTTAGGTCAATGTTGACCAACTATAAAGAACCCATTTCAGTAAAACTCCTAACCAAATCATCAAACATTTCTTCTAGACCCTTAAACTGAAGCCCAAGCTGTTGTATCTTGATCGAGCTAAGAGCAGAGTAAGACGGCTTGATATCTTTAGGAATACTGCATATGAAAAGCACATCAAACAGAAGAAGTTTTACTGTTCTGAAAGGTTGAAAATGATTCTTACCTATTCACAAAGCTATGATATGTTTTTCATCTCGTAAAGACATCACTTGAAATTTGTAACAGAATACCGATCATGGTCTGATTTCAATACAAGGCAATTACGACGCTCAGTTAAGCACTTACCTTATTGGAACCTTATAGTTGGGATACCTATGCTGCAGGAATTCTTCAAGCTCATGATAAGACAGATCAATAGCAGAGCATATATAGCGACCATTAGCTTCTTGTTTCTCATAGGCAAGGATGTGAGCAGAAGCTACATCATCGATGTGTACATAACCCACATGGCAGAACATCCTTGCCACCAATGCATCACCTGACAATATGTTTGAGAATTCTGTGTATATCATTCTTTTTTTAGACAAACATAGAGTGGAATGATATACACAGACTTTTTTGAAATGCAACCTTTCAGAACTTTCAAAAAATTTCAGAATGACTTTCATTGAAGCTAACGTGTCCATCATTCCAAGCTTTACAATCTGAAAGCAAACAACTAGAGTTTGATCAGCTTTTCTCAGGTTTTAGAATTGGCAATTAAAGAAGAAGTTTCCCGTCATACTAAAGAAAGAAAACTTCTCACTGTTTTGGAGCTTTATTTGGGTTGTTCGAGGTTCGAAAATGGTTCAGCACCCATGAAGCCTTTAGACGATTCCATTAAATAGCTTCTTTGAACAGCAGCTTCCACTCTCAAAGTTGTAGCAGGACAACTTACTGGACTTTGAGGGAAAGAAAAGAGCTTAAAATGTGAGAGAGGGTGTTCGGAGTTCCTGCTAAAATCAAGTTCAACAATCGGTTTCAAAGTCCAAGATATAAAGATAAACATGAGATACAAGGATGCAGAAAACTGTAGCAAAAATTTCTCTAGGAAGAGTACAGAATATGTGGAGCAGCTCAGGCAGTGACTGTTTAATGAAAGGTTTACAACGCAAAGGAAGAAAGCCAAAGATGATAAACTGAGAAGAGATGCAGACCCAAAAGTACCCACCCTTGAAGGGCAACAAAGATCGAGGGAAAACTCATGCCAGAAACCAGAAGCTAGTAGCAGATTGACTTACTGCAAAATGTTAATTTGATGAAAAGAAAAAGCTGGAAGAGGAGGAGAGATAGGGGTGAGGAGTCGAATAAATAACAGAATATCACATAATCTGCAACCCTATCCATCACCTTGGTTAATGACTCTCTCCAACTGGTCAAAAGATAACAAAAAAGAGTAGGTGATAGAGAACATCCCTGCTTCTCATAAACAGTGCTTGTCACCTGTTGAAAATTCCCCTCACTCATCTGAAAATAGCCCATAACTTGCTCATAAAGTGCCATGACTGCCAACACAATATCAATAGAGAAACCAAGATCGTTCGATAGGATGCTGAAGCTGAAGCTCAGCATTATCTTGAGAACTTGAAAGAGTCGATGGCCACGACTTCATTTCTCAAAATTGTTGATACCTAGAAACGATTTGACCTAGAGATGGATGCAAGTAGCATTGCTATAGGTGCAATGTTGAGCCAAGAGGGTAGACCAGTAGCCTTTGAGACTAAAAAGTTGACACTAGATCAACAATGATATTCCACACACAAGCAAGAGCTGTATGCGATCATACATGAGCTCAAGGTGTGGCAACATTATTTGTATGGCGCCAAATTTTATGTGTACATAGACCATCATACTTTGAAGTATTTTTGCACTCAGCCAGATTTGAAGGGCCTCCAAGCTTGGTGGGTTGAGCTGATGCAAGAATCTTATTTGGAAATTTGCTTCCGAAGAGGGAAAGAAAATGTGGTTGTTGATGCACTATCATGGATATTGCATCAAATGAGCTTTAGTATAGTTGATAGTGATCTCATGGAAGAGACCAAGAGGACTTAGAAAAAACCCACATCGTCAGCGTGAGTGGCTTGATGCACGCAACATAGTCAACCCAATGGAAGAGTTAGCTTCACCTGTCGCTTCATAGAGGCACACACGTGTCAAACATATACCGTGAAAGAAGGTACCAAATGAAAAGGTACTTGTGCTAGACATGAAGGATCTTTGTCGTAAGAAACTTCATGGATAACATGATAGTCCCTGCATAAGGCACCCCGATATTGATAAGACCAATGAGCTTGCATGAAGGCATTATTTCTGGCCATGACTGCAGCAGGACATAAGAAAGTACGTCCAGTGTTGCACAACTTGTCAAGTGATCAAGGCCAAGAGAGTAAGGGCTGTGGAGTTTTTAATCCAAATGCAACAAAGGTTAGAGATGCCACAAGCTAACCTGTCTAACGCAGTGACTAGGGAAGAAAGCTATACTCATGAGAAGGGTACCTATCGGGGATTTGAGATAGGAGATTGAGTTACAAGCCAAGATTCACTAGCTATGCTAGAAAGCAGGACTTAAGCTAGAAAGCAGGAAGAGAGAATGCTTAAGGAGGCTAAAGAGGAGCAATCATCATAAACTGAATAAAGGAATACAATGCTGCCCTACATATACCCTCTGCCTGAATCAAATAGAGGATTCAGAAAAAGGGAGGGAAAAAGGATTTGGAGGGAAAATAGTGCACCCTCCCAATAGGAGGACCCCCACTCCAAATCAACGTGACCAAGTCCTAAAAATATGACCAAATAGGGCCCAAGGCCTGCTTATGCATGAATAAAAAAGGGCCTGCTTATGCATGAATAAAAGAATGGACGCGGCGAATGTAATGAGCCAAGTTCATAACTCTCCCCTGCAGAAAAACAAAGCCCTCCACCAGCTAACAAGCATATTGACTATCTAGAACAATAAGGTAAACATGCTAGATACTGAAAAATCATGAACTAATGGAAATACTGATGGAGAGGACATAAGTCGTCACAACAGATACCCCAAAAGTATCGTAACTGTGTAAATCAAGTACTAAGCAAATACTACAAGCAAAACATAAAAGAATAGTCATAGCTAGCCGAATCATGAAGTAGAGGGAACATCTACAATGACATCTATAGTAGAGGAGAGAACTAAAGCCATGAGGGCTCGAGCCTGCTCTGCCAATAATGGTGTATGATAAAAGACATCAATAGGCTCCCAAGTGGCCTCCTCAAGAGGACGACCATCCCACTGTACTAAAAATTGAACCTGCTTGCGACGTTGACTATACTGAAGGAGAACCTGATGGATGGCAGCTGGCAAAAAAGGGAACAGCTCTGGCTCAGTAGGAAATGTGAGATCGCGAGGAGCATCATCCTCAATGGCAGCTCGTAAAAGGCTAACATGAAAGATATCACAGGCTCGTGTAGAATCAGGCAACTGTAACCGGTGCGTAACAGGGCTGAGGCGATCCAAGATACAGTAACGCCCATAATAGCGTGGTGCAAGCTTCTCAGTAGAAGCGTGACCCTGCACAAAGTGATGACGTGCAAAGCGTAATCGGAGGTAAACCATATCACCAACCTGAAACTCAACATGACGGCGATGACGATCAACAGAAGTCTAATAGCGCTGCTGAACCTGCTGTAAGTGAGTAGTAGCCCTAGCAATAAGCTCGCAAGCACCGGATAAAAAAGAAGCAATGGTAACTGGTGTATCATCAGGAGGAACAGGCACCCCTGGCAAAAGTGGAGCATACCCATGAGCCAATAAGAAAGGTGAAACTCCAGTGCTGGTACTAACAGAGCTATTATAGCTATACTCTGCCAAACATAAATGCCGATCCCAATCCTTCCCGGAAGGAGAAACAAAATGTCGAAGGTAATCCTCAAGGATCCGATTAAGGACCTCAGTCCGCCCATCAGCAGTAGAATGCTATGCAGTGCCCATCAGAAGCTGTACATCCAAAATACGCATAAGCTCTATCCAGAATGTAGATGTAAACTTACTGTCCCGATCAGATAGGATAGTACGTGGCATACCATGCAGGCGAAAAATCTCTGATAGAAAAAGACGTGCGCACTGGAAAGAGGAGGGTGTGAGGCCGCAAATATGAACAGGAATAGGGGGCTGGAAAAGAGCAGTATGTGAGCAGAAAGACAAGAAGTAGGTGCAAAAAGGAAGTGCAAAAGGGCGCAAGCAATACCTGGGTGGGTGCTGATCCGTTGTCCACTCAGTAGTGCCAACAAAGAGGTAACAGCTAAAGATAATAGGGCACTGGGCAGCAACTACCAAGATCCACAATATGCTGAAGAATAGGCTGAAAAAGGCTTGTGACCGGAGTGAAAAACTATCCCAAGATGGAACCGGTGCGCCACAAGTAGTGACCTAGTGTGACTACCTCACAAGCTGTCAAAGACACGATGAATTGTGACCGTCGGGATCCAAGCTGTCAATGGCGAGATGCTAGCCGGGTGACCAAGTGGGTCACAGGTCTTTGGCGGGGCATGGGAGTGGTACCCTATGAGTCCCTCAGTATGTTGGATGCCATGTGCCAGTTGATAGGTAGCAGGACTCATAGAGAGGGTGCCTATGATTGGGAGGTTCGTTCTTCACACCAACCTTATGAGTTTCACGAGCTTGGAGAGACATGTTTGTGGGATACTCTAGAAGGGGATATCAGAACAATGTCATCTACATTAAGTAGGATGGAGAATAGTATGTCCCCCAATCTACTACATTTGTCTCCATCTTAGGAATTAAGGATTTCAACTCATCAATATATGGACCAAAGAGAGTAGGAGAGAGACAACATCTTTGCTTCACCCCAATGTTGTAGAAATTGTCTTACATATGCCAAATCCCGATTTAAAACATTCAAGAACTAGCTCATACAATGCCATAACTGTGAGTGCTATGTTTGATGAAAAATGGAGATCTCTCACTCTTTGAATGAGAACGTATCTCGAAACCGAATCAAAGGCATGCCCAAAGTCAACAAAGCAACAATACTCTCTTTCTTGTTTCTAGCCTCCTCTATGATAGTTCTAAGAGTAAAGATATTGTTCGATGTGGAGTATTGTGGTTTGAGAGAGAGAGAGAGAGAGAGAGAGAGAGAGAGAGAGAGAGAGATGTGTCTTTGGGTATTTGAAGGTACATAACACCAATTCCAAAAGTGTAAATTTCAAGTATGTTTCATAACATGCAGCATAGATGCCTCCATAAGAGGAATTCAACTAAATTGAGAAATGAATGTAGCAGTAATACCAGGATTAAGAATAAAATAGTGTGGCTAGTTGTCAACAATGTCTCATCGCTAAACTCTATTGACTAGTTTGGATTGTCCAACAATAACTTGGGATATCAATCTTAAAGAAGCTATAATGTAAGTTGAGAGAGAGAGAGAGAGAGAGAGATTATCTACGCCATGAAAAGACTTCAAGAAGGGGAATATACCTTTAAAAATTACCAACATGTTCTTTGCACTTGTAACTATGTCGGAAGAGAGAATTGGTCCCAAGATAACACTTGGACAGATACTTGTGAAAACATATTGCTTATCCTCCGAGAACTTCAAAGCTTCTTGTTCTGCCAATGTCTTTGACAACACATACCATTGCTGTCCAAGAGTCCATTCCATTGAAAGTCAATCCATGAAACATTGGTAGCATGGACTGTGCCAACAAACTACAAACATTCATCCTATAAGATGTTGTAGTTGGAAAGCTTTACACTTAATTTTTGTATTTGTAAGAACATTTCACTCTTCTTCAAACAAGAAAACATGAAAATACAAACATGCATTGGCAATGTCTTTTCTCAAATGTGGGACATTAGGGATGTAACTTTTCATAACTTCTTTCACAAAATCTAGGCAACATTCATATTGGCATGAGAACATTATAATGAAGCAAAAGTTTCAAAAAATCAATTTTGGGAGAATCACAATATGCCACATCCGAAAAATTATTTGCAGGTACATCACACATATATGGTCAACAACACATACAATCCAAAAAATGCATGTAATCAAACACTTGTGGACCTCTATATGTTTTGGATTTTAGCCCTTACCAATCAAATTTTAAGAGTTTAGAATGATCTCTATTAGTAGTTCGGGAAAGGGAACAAATCTAAGCAGAACAATTGCATCCTACATCTTTGTTCCATTCCTAGAAATCATATGACAATGCACATGCATAGATGCAAAACCTATAGGGCTCAAACCAGCATTAAATTTAAGAAATGCATGAACGTACATAAGTTAGAGCACTTATAGCCACAGGAACTCCTTTGGAAATATATTTCAAAATTTATTACTTTAAGTCTAAATCGTGTGTTGTCTGCTCAGGAGAGGGTTATGCTAATCTTGTTCAAAGTTTTGCTATTCGAAGAACTTTGCCATCAAGCTTGATACTTGTGTTATGTCTAATCAAAGGGCATTGATGACAAAGGTGGCAACATCAAGTGCAAAGTCTCATTCTTTTCTCATGTGCTCTTTACTAGTTTCGATGGTACTAGTAAGCTTGTTCTCTTCAAGTGTGCATTTTGCAAATGGTGGTGATTCTTTTGGTGAACGAATGAAAGTATTTTTTACAGCAAATAATGTAGATCAAGTGATTCTATGTTGGATAGAATTGAGGTGCTTGATAGGCAAGCTAGTCGAGAAGAGAAGTCTTCTACCTTTTATGATTTGTTCATTAAGGGGGAGCCTTGCATGAGTAATCTTGATTGTGTGCTTATTGAGGATTGAAAAGGACTCAAAGGGGTAGTAAGGATCAGGTTTGACATTCACCTGTTCTACTTCATTTTGGAGGAGGATCATAGCATCTATCTCATTTTTTATGCTGGTGACATGGATTTCACTATGGCCAGTGAAGGGGTTTTTGGTGTAATCTTTTGTGATATCAATTATCAGTAAGTTGAGAGAAAGTAATCCAAAGTTCCATAGAGATGGGTGCAAGTTGACAGAAGGAAGGCTCCAAAGTTTATAAGCAGTTTTTGCAGATTTAAACTCAATGATACGACTAGGTACCAAAGGTACTTGGCAACTATTGGCTTGACAAAACTCAAAGGCAGATTGATTTCCCACTTCACAGATTTCTTGTGAGAAAGACTCTAATTGGGAAACACTGTCTTCATCAAGGTCTTCAGTAAAGATCAAAGGGTGAGGTGAAGTAGGAGCAATAGTAAGGACAGGGGTATCAGCAGAAGAGTCAGCAAGCAGGGTTTAAGGTGCTGATTTTACAAAGGTTTGGATCTGTAAAATGCATTTTGATCAAACATTATGATGTACTTTTGGAAGCGCATATGGTTGGTCTTCGTTTGCTTTATCAAAACCAAGTGAAATTTGGCAATTTGAAGCTAGGAAAAGGTATCAAGATGGAACTCAAGGGTCAAAGCAATGAGGATCTGTTTTTGTAGATGTTTGAAGACTTATGTAAAGGCAAAGGATCATCAAGGAAGTGTTTTTATATCCTACTTTACTCAATCTATATCGTGTTTGAGTAACCATAGCTTAAGTTAGAGTTACTAGAGGGAAGTAAATCACATCCAGGTAAAAACGTAAGCCAGTTCAAAAAAATGCTAGTTGTAGCCTTGGTTTCAAGAAAAGGAAATCACACAATGTGGACCTAAGTGCTCAGTGCATACTAGATGGAAGATGGTGACGATTGAGAAAAAGACTACGTCAGACGCTATATGAGAGAGTCACTACAAATTATAGTAGTTATGCTCACATTTTGTCATCGAAGAGGAGTGAATCCCTCCCCATGCATCAAATCATGCAAAAGAGAATGTAAGTTGGACTTGTGGACCCATAAGCATGAGGCCATAGAGAAATGGTCCTTGCAATTTCTAATATTCAAGAATGGCTATAAACCTGAAGAAGCCATAATGGCCAAGATCTGCCAGTCACCCTCCTCATCCTCTGTTGATGAAGGGATTCATATTGGCCATCAAAAGTATTGCTTCTTGATCTACAAGACATGTTGTTTCCTCCTACTCACACTAGCTAAACCAGTCAAATTAGACTAGAAGAGGCCATTTAGGAACATGCACCCAGATAAGTATTAGATACATGTTCAGTTTGTTTGTATATATATGTTTGTGTGTGTGCACGCATGAGCGCATGTGCATGTGTGCACCTTGATATGGTTGTGTCTGTATGTAACTGCAAGGTTTGACATGCACCCACATAAGTATTAGATACATGTTGAGTTTGTTTTTAGATATATCTGTGTGTGTAGGTGCACGTGCATGAGCGTGTGTGCACGTGTGCACATTGATATGGTTGTGTCTGTATGTAACTACAAGGTTTTTTTCTATGCATGTGTCTCCTTACAATATGCTACAGAAAGGTTCAGACTTTCACTGCCTTTTGTTCCTATATGAGTTATAAGTGTATAGGTTCTTTTAGTAAAATTAAATAGACCACGTGAAGCGGCTTAATTATATGTTAAAGAGGCCAAACATTCCGGAAGGTCTACTCATGATGTTAAAGTTGCTGCTATACAAAGTTTACATCGATTTATTGCTCTGATTGAAGTAATTTAGATGAAGCTGAAAGAGATCAGATAGTTGTGCACCTGTAAGGCTTCGTGCTTGTGTACCCTCGAAATCACACAGAACTTGTGCAAGGCAAGAAATTTCTCGGCCCCTCCAAACTTGGGTACATAGACCAAAAGTTAAAAAATGCTCCTTGGGTCCTCAAAACCATATACATTGCCCCAACTTCATTAAATATGGCATTAACCCCATGAAGTCACGCAATCCAAGCCTAGAGAAAGCTCTGTACTCATCGTACTATCTCTGGAGAAGATTCCACCCACGGAGAAAATAAACTCTGATGACCCCTAACAGTCGTCCAGGGTGTACCTTCTGGTACCTCGACTTCGCAGTCAGAGCATCAATAGAGGAATCTCCATTAAAGGACAAATAGTGACTTCTAACACTCTCCCTTAATGACAGTAGGTCCCCGAGATCCTTCATCTCAAACTCTGCACTTAGCGACTTTTTCTCACTTTCAATGAGTTTGTCACAACTACCTGTAAAGAATAAGTCATCCAAAAAATAGATTCCCAAGCAACAAGAGATCTGTGCTCAACTGCTAGTTATAATCTCTCAATCCATAAAGAATATAATACTTTCTCGAAGCATAGGAAAGAAACTGCAGTACTCCAAAAGAAAACACCATCCAAAAAGATTGTCTTCCGATTGTCGTGCCCAGGGTACTTGCTTAGACCAAATAGGATCCCGTTCTTCCTCTTTAACAGAACCTTTACCTAACTCCAGGTAGTCCGTCTCAAATTACAACGGCATCCACTCAAATAGAGCTTAATAGATGCTCAAATTTTTTAATAGATGAGTTCAACCTCAGCTTCAGACATCAAACACGGTGGTCAAGTCAAGTGAGGCTTCAAACCCCTACTCCTTTAGTTCCTCCCTTCAAGCAACAATAGCAGCAGTAGAATCAGCACCCATCAACAACTTCAGTGAACCGCCTGGTAGGCTTATCAATGCCACTACAAAAATTGAAGGTAAGAGAACAATGTAGATGGATCTACTCTGATGATAGAAATAAATCTGAGTTGCACCTCCACAGGAAGATCAACTTATGGTTCTAAACGAATAGCCTCTCCCTGATCTTATTATCAATCAGATCATCACAGATGCGCGGCCAACATCCTCCTAAGGTAGTAAGATGATAAAGGCCTCATCAATACATGATTGTTGCAGTTTACTCTTCTGGAGTTAAGTATATAGCGACATTGCCAGGGCTTTGTGGTCATCCTAGAGACAAACCATGTCTTGCATTCTTTAGGATTCAAGAGAGATGTGCCATTACAAATGAATTAGACTTTTAAGTGCGTTTTCATCAGGCCTAATTGCAACAATTTTGACATGAGGATTAATGTCACCTTGTGACTTATGAGAGCATGTTCAAGAATTAAGTTGGTATAGATGATTGCTTAGTCGAATCCTGCCAGTCTTGATAACATGATTTCGACTCCCTCAATAACTGTTTTAATGTAAGTTCTGAAATCCTTCATGCATCTGATTTAGTCTTCAGCATAAAAACAGGACTACTATTGAGATTAGTAGATCCCCACAAATCTATGGCCAGTAGACTTCATGGAGAGCTACTTGAGATCGAACTCCGGATATGAAATTCATCAAAGTGTTTTTGCTTATCTTGTAATAACATAGCTGAACCGATACATGCACCAACAAAAAATAGGTTGAGTTGAGGCTCATAATGCAACTTTGGCTGACTGTTGGCTTTTGGATATTCCACATTGGAAACCATTGGCCTTTGAATTTCTCTATCTCTACTAGTATAAATAGGTGTCCTCTTTCTGCTAAAGAGAGGAGGAACATAAACCCCTTTCTTTACACCCCTAAGACTCTTATACTAAACCCAAAATCAACCCTCTTATTCCTTATCCTACATGATTACAGGAAAAATGGTCTGTAGGCTTTGGGACAATAAGATCCAGTATTATACACATTCGCCACTAGGACACATTCCTAGACTGAGTGGATAGTTTCACCACATTTTCCTACAAACAAACACTGAGCTATCAAAATTTATGGCATTCGTGAACACTACAGTCTATAAACAGATCATTCTCTGCCAGCATAAACAGTCAGCTAAAAAGGAGGAATTAGAGCATATCTGACAAAGAAATTGACCAGAACAGGTAATGACCTTATTTTGAGTGGATAGTTCAATCGAACTCCAATTTGACTCATCCAAAACTTGATTGCTCAATTCAGGTTCAGGAAACATCACAGTGCCGGCTGAAGAGGTCATGATAACTCGCTTGACTGTAGGATGATTTGCACATGCTTTCAAAACATTAAGAGTCCCAGTTACTGCAGGCTCAATGATTTGTGCCTGTGATAAGGAAATTGTCAAATGTCTAGGTTCTAATGCACAAGGTCCTGTCGCAAATTAATCCTTAAGCACTAACATTCAGATTTGAAATAGGGAAAAGTCCAAAGTTGCTACGTGATACTCTATGGATGTAGGTGCCATACAGAGTTGGCATGAAATGTGACCTTAAGATATTGCAATCAGAAAGCATTTGGAAGAATGTACCTGAGGGTCATCTGCTTCAAAGAATACAGGGCTAGCTGTATGAAAAACGCCCTTACATCCATCAACTGCAGCATCAATACTTCTTTCATCAAGAAGCTCTGCCAAGACTAGCTGAAGCCTTTCCCTTGCACCCGAAAGTCTAAGTAAATGAGCAGTCTTTGCAGGGTTTTCTGCATACAATCAGCATATCACAAAATACTGTATGAATCGGTCAGCATGATTTCGAAACGTGTCAATGTGGTTCCTTATGATTTCATTTCAATTGGTTTTGATTTCAGATGGAGAGAGAGAGAGAGAGAGAGAGAGAGAAAGATTCATTAACGTCTTTTGGGCACCCGTGGGTGAATAAGACCAAAAAGAAAATATGTACAAGCAACAGTGGGAGCATCATTCATAGGAGGACGTGGCCATAAAATGCTATAAACTAGCTACGAATGAAAGTAGAACAAAGCATAAGTGAAATAAGCCCACAACCCGGGACAGGTATAACAGAAGAACTATAGAAAAAGTACCAATGTTCTTGCCCGCTTGGCACAGTCCTCTTGCATGGTGTGGATGTGTTACGAGCTCGTAACCAGTGCCGAACCCTAGAGAACACAGATAGGTCAGATACCACAGTCAGGGTCGTGTCCAGCGTACATGACCAACAGGGCAAGACAATGTGAGTAGTGTGCCCCAGCACGGTCCATAGCCATGGCGGGCCTAACACAGCCTAGGGACCCTGTCAGCAGGATAGGGCCCCCAGTTGGGTCCCGACGTGCAGTCGGCCACGTCTCAGTGCCACGTGGCCGACACTTGGCAGTAGCATGCTACCAGTCCTCACACTGGGCTAGGAGGGGCTTACTCTATATCAGGGGGTAGGCAAGGTTGGGTGGATCAGTTAGTGTTTGCCCTACTGTGGTGTTAGGACTTATTACACTGGTATCAGAGCCATCTCCATCCTAGGGAGTTCAGGAGCAGCAGTAGAAAAAGCTATCAGAAGATAGGAAAGATCTCTGAGTTTCAGGAGGAGAATCGCTGTAGGAGCAGCCTTCAAACTTCTGATTTTCACTGAGAAATCACAGTAGCAAGGAGTCAGATTCCAAGTGTAGGTAACTCGCTGGAAAAACAGCTGTTTCTCACTGAGTTCAGAGGATTCTCTATAGTTTTCCCAGCGAAATTAGAGTAGGAAGAAGCCAGCACCTCCATCGCTGTACAGTCAGAGACCTGCATCTGATTTCCAGGGAAAAATTTACTGGTTCTCAGCGAGTTTGAAGCCAAAAAAGAGGAGCAGCGCCAGCGCTGCCAGTGCTTCTGAAAATCTGGTTTTTGGACAAGTTTTCGGGCCCCAACGTCAGAGATTTGGAGCAAGAGGATTCCTACCAGATCAGCGAGCAGGAGACTTCTGAAATTTCAGAATTCAGAAGGGTTTTTGGACTTCAGATTTGCCATTTTGTGGACAAATTGAGATGCTGTCAGACCAGCGAGGGGGGATAGCAAAAGTTTCAAATCTTGTTGCACATTTTCCAACCTCAAATCAGATTGAGAAAGAAGCTGAGAAGGGCTTTTCTGTATTCTCTCTGTGGAAGTACAGTTCTCAGAAAGAGCTAAGTTTCTTTTCCCTTGTACAGTTGTAAATTAGTCTTTTAGACTTTTTTCCCTTCAGAAGTTAAGGTAGCTCTCTTTCAGTTCCGAAGATGACCACTCCTCAGGGACCTGATCAACCCCCGGAGAGAGGCTTCGACGAACTTGAAACAGAAGCCTTGGCTTACAGAAAAGGGAAGGAACCCATGGAAGTAGAAGAACAGGAACAGTTCGCCGAAGAACTCGACGAACTGGTTACCAAGGAGCAGTTCCTCCAATTGGTAACAGAAGTGGATGAACTGAAGTTGGCATTAGCCAATTTCAAGTCCAGTGTGGACGACTCGTTCGCTGAACTCAAAAACTTGATTTTGAGTTCCGCGAAAGGAAGCCTTCCCTCCACTTCTCAGTTATCCCCTTCTCCACTTCCATCAGTTTTGGGTGAGACTTTACGGTCTCACCCCAGTGTTTTTAAAGACTTAAAACCTCCTACTTTTAATGGGGAAGAGAAGGATAGAAATGCAGATATTCTACAAACCTTCCTCAGCAAATGGAAGAACATTCATGCTCTTAAACAGACCCCTGACCATTTGCAAGCTATTGAGGCCAGTCTTTCCTTAGGGCCTATGGCCTATAAGTGGTGGTTAAATCTCCAGGAGACTGGGCAGACTCCCCGGTCATGGAAAGCTTTTGAAGAAGCTTTCCTAAGAGAATTTCTACCAGAGAATGAACTTGATAGAGCCTGGGAAGCCTGGGAAAGAACAGTAATGGACAAGTCTCTCATCCAATATATCTCGCAGTATCGAGAAGCAATTTTAAAGATTAAAAATATGGATGACTATCAGAAAATCAGGCGATTTGTCCGTGGCCTCAAAGATGAATATAAAGTAGAGGTCTAGAGAAACTCGCCTACTACCCTTGAGCAAGCTCTCAGATATGCTCAAATCTATGATGATTCAGTGGGTAGGAAGAGGGCGAGACAACAGCCACTTTCTGAGCAGCCTTCTCAGAAAGACTTTCAATTTAAAAAAAAAAAATTTAAAAGAAAGAAAGAAGATAAATTTAAAGGTGAAGCTCCTCAGAAACGCCCTTCACTCATACAGCCCTTAAAACCAGATGATTTTGAGAAAGCCAAACAAGAACGTTTGTGCTTTGTGTGTATGGGCAAGGGACACACAGTCAGACAGTGTCCCAAGGGGCCTTTCACTAAAAAGGATAAGAAAGATAAAAAACAAGTTCATCTTGTTCAGACTGTATGTTTCCCCAGTGACTCGGCAGCTTCCGAGATCAAAGTGTATCATGAAGATCATGAACACTGTTGCCAGCTGACCTCTGCAATGCTAGCGAGACCCTTCAGCTTTGGGCCGCATGACCTAGTACGTATGCATGGGAAAGTTGGTAACCAGTCAGTAAGAGTCATGGTTGATGATGGGGCAACCCATAATTTCATCAACCACACCCTGGTTAAAAAGCTTAAACTACCAGAAGTACCTAGTCAACATAGGTACATAGTTTCATTAGCTAAGGGTGAAGATAAAAAAATATGGGAAACTATGGTAAGTAAGTTAAATCTTGGTATTCAGGGGTACCAAGATGAAACAAACTTTCAGATAATGCACCTGGATCGAACAGACATTGTTCTCGGGAGAGATTGGCTCTACAGTTTAGGACCTTCCCTCCACAGAAACTATCAGGAGAACACCCTCAGCTTCCAGCATAAAGGCCGAGAGATCCAGTTGCATGGGGAGCATGATGTTCCCAACAGCCCTATGGTCTGCAGTTCAGAGCTCTGTCAGCT
Organism: Diphasiastrum complanatum; assembly: GCA_029204225.1. NCBI lineage: Eukaryota > Viridiplantae > Streptophyta > Lycopodiopsida > Lycopodiales > Lycopodiaceae > Diphasiastrum > Diphasiastrum complanatum. The sequence continues at coordinate 53,055,869 of CM055103.1, forward strand.
AATCGGAGACGAAGACCATCAGGTATTCTTATGTGACTTTCAGTTTATTCCTGAAGTTTCTATTTCCAATTCTATTCAGCAGAAAATCAGTAAATTAGAAACTTTATTGTCTAAATTTAAGGACGTTTTTCCTGAAGATTTACCACATGGTTTACCACCTAGCAGAGAGGTAGATCATGTAATAAACCTAGTACTAGGTACAGCACCTGTTTCTAAACCTCCGTATCGGGTCAGCCGAACAGAGGATGAAGAAATAACTAGGCAGTTAACAGACTATCTTGGGAAAGGCCAAATTCAGACCAGTAGTTCACCATGGGCCTCACCAGTCCTATTGGTGAAAAAGAAAGAGGGGTCTATGCGTCTTTGCGTAAATTACAGAGCCCTCAATAAAGTCACAATCAAGAATAAATACCCTATGCCTCGGGCAGACGAGTTGTTTGATCAACTCGACGGGGCTAAGTTTTTCAGCAAAATAGACCTCAGATCGGGATATCATCAAGTCCGTATAAAATCGGAAGATGTCTCGAAAACAGCTTTTAGGACTCGTCACGGTCATTATGAGTTTAAGGTGATGCCATTTGGGCTCACAAATGCTCCAGCTACCTTTATGACCTTGATGAACAGTGTCCTCAGACCATACTTGGGTAAGTTTGTAGTCGTATTTTTAGATGACATCCTCGTCTACAACAAAACGAGGAAGGAGCATCTAAAACACCTCAGAAAGGTGTTTCGACTGCTCAGAAAGCATAAGCTTTATGCTAAACAGTCCAAGTGTGAATTCTTCGTTGAAGAAGTAGCATATTTGGGTCACATTATCTCTTCAGATGGGATTAAGATGGACCCAAATAAGGTTAAAGCCATACTCAATTGGCTGAGACCTCAGAATATTTTGGAACTTCAAATCTTTCTTGGTCTGGCGGGATATTACAGACGATTTGTCAAGGAATATGCTCAAATAGCAGTTCCTATGACAAATCTCCTTAAGGGGAAGGGAAAGGAGTTCATTTGGGAGTCCGCACAGCAGGAGAGCTTTGATGCTCTCAAAACAGCCTTAGCTACAGCACCGGTTTTAAAAGTCGTCGACCCCAATCAGCCATTTGTGGTCGAAACAGATGCTAGCGACTTTGCAGTAGGTGCTGTGCTAACTCAGAGCGGACGACCAGTTGCGTTCGAGAGCAAAAAACTCGAGCCAGCTCAGACTAGGTATAGTGCCTATGAAAAGGAACTCTTTTCCATAGTACATGCCCTTAAGACTTGGAGGCATTATTTGTATGGTGCCAACTTTGAGGTCCTGACAGACCATGAGAGTCTCAGATACCTTTGCAATCAACCTGAGCTTAGAGGTCGGAAAGCTCGTTGGGCAGAGTTGATGCAAGAGTTTGACATGTCTATCAGATATAGACGTGGAAAATTCAATACAGTAGCAGACGCCCTTAGCAGAATGCCTATGATAAACGAACTGAGTTTTACTCAGATTCGTAATGAGTTACTCGAGTCCTTGAGAGGGAAATGCCAACATGATGCATTCTTCTCTACTATCTGGAACTCAGTCCAGAGCAGACAGTTACAGACTCCGGAACCAGTTCCTGGGGCTGGTGCCAGTTCATCCAAGAATATGTTGAGGATGATGATGAGTCCGAGTATACGTCGTCAGATGACGTTGAGGATTCTGAGCCTGTATTACCCAAGCAAACCCAAGTGGTTGAGGGTCAGTTGACTCAAGGATTCAAATGGAAAAAGTATTCCATTCAGGATGAGTACTTGCTCTATAGAGATAGAGTATGTGTCCCCAATTCAGAGGATTATAGGCAGCAGGTCCTATATGAATGTCATGACAATCCTAGCGCGGGACACCCAGGCATACAAAAGACCTATGAGCTTCTTCGTAGGCAATTTTTCTGGCCCAGTATGAAAAAGGACGTCCACCAGTATGTAACCAGTTGCCAGAAATGTCAAGTAAATAAAGCAGAGCATTTAAAGGCAGGAGGGTTGTTGCATCCCTTAGAAATACCAGCTGGTAAATGGGAGAGTATCTCCATGGATTTTATAGTAGGCCTGCCTAAAACCCAAAAGGGTGACGCTATATGGGTCACAGTTGACCGTCTGACCAAAATGGCTCATTTTATTCCGACCAAAACAACCGTAAGAGCTCCAGAGTTAGCGAGGTTGTTTGTAGACGGGCTATTTAAATTGTACGGTCTACCTTCCGGCATAGTCAGCGACCGGGATAGTAAGTTTACTGGAAATTTTTGGAGGGCAGTATTCCATCATCTCCATACTAAACTTAATATGAGTACCACCGACCATCCACAGACGGACGGCCAAACAGAAAGGGTAAATCAAGTGCTGGAGGATATGCTTCGTGCATACGTCAGCAAGAAGCAGACTAATTGGGAGGAGTATCTCTCGATATTAGAGTTTGCTTACAACAGTACCAAACATTCAGCTACGGGATACAGCCCATTTATGCTGATGTACGGTTTTCAGCCACGCTCACCCACAGCTGTAGGGTTTAAACAAAAAAAAGTTGAAGCAGCCAGAAACTTTTTAGAGGACCTAAACCAAATGATAGAACATGCTAAGCATAGCATTAGACAGTCCCAGGATCGAGCCAGGCATTATGCAGATCCACACAGACGGGATGTGCAGTTCTCCACTGGTGAGAAAGTCTACTTGAGAGTCCCAGTTGACTCTAAAACCCTCAAATCAGGAGTGTGTGCTAAGTTGTCTCCAAGGTATTGTGGTCCCTTTACCATCAGTAGGAGACTAGGCGAGGTCACCTATGAACTAGAACTCCCACACAGCAGTAAGGTTTTTCCAGTCTTTCATGTAAGTCAGTTACAAAAAGCCTTAACCAGATCAGACAATCTGGTAGGGGACAGTGTTCTAGTTCTCCCATTGGATCCTCAACAACCTCCACATGAACCAGAGGAGATTCTTGATAGTAGAGAGACGCAGACTCGTCATACTCTATACCGAGAATATCTGGTTAAGTGGAATGATCAGCCTGTTGAGAATGCCACTTGGGAAAGAGGCAGCGTCCTTCGCAAGATTTTTCCAAACTTTGTCTTAGAGGACCAAGACGGTTCTTAAGGGGGAGGGAGTGTTACGAGCTCGTAACCAGTGCCGAACCCTAGAGAACACAGATAGGTCAGATACCACAGTCAGGGTCGTGTCCAGCGTACATGACCAACAGGGCAAGACAGTGTGAGTAGTGTGCCCCAGCACGGTCCATAGCCATGGCGGGCCTAACACAGCCTAGGGACCCTGTCAGCAGGATAGGGCCCCCAGTTGGGTCCCGACGTGCAGTCAGCCACGTCAGTGCCACGTGGCCGACACTTGGCAGTAGCATGCTACCAGTCCTCACACTGGGCTAGGAGGGGCTTACTCTATATCAGGGGGTAGGCAAGGTTGGGTGGATCAGTTAGTGTTTGCCCTACTGTGCTGTTAGGACTTATTACAGGATGCCAGTCGAGGTGGTGCATCCATCACAGCCGATTTCATGTGGGAGGCTGTGAGAGATGTCATTGACGACATTGGGGTATAGCACATGATTCAAGTTGTCACAGACAAGAACTGTAGGGAGATGGGAGACATTCTGATGGAGTACCCCAACATTGTGTGGACCCCTCGTGTTGCACACTGCATAGATCTGCTCATCCAAGACCTTTGTGCACTAAAATGGATCAGAGAGCTATAATTTTTTTCAGTTACTTCACTATCTTCCTTGACACTTGCTCTATGCTCGTAAACCCATCTCAGTGGTTACCTAGACTTTCTACTGGATGCTTGTGTTGCAAATCACTTCTCAAGCCATGCGCGTGGTCAATTTCGTCACCAGGAAGAAGCACGTGTTGGCTCTGTTCCGCACCTTCTCGTCGCTGGACCTGAAGAAGCGAGCACCCCGCTTTGCCTGCTACTTCGTTCTAGAGCGGCTGTTGGTTGTACTGGACCCCTTGTGGCGGATGGTTGTTAGTGAGGGCTTCCTGGACCTCAAAGGTGTCAACGCAGATGCGATACATTTCCAAACCACTATGCTTGGAGATGAGTTATGGACACAGGCAGCGGAGCTTGTGGGGGTCCTTCGACCCATTTTCTTTGTGCACTTGGTAGACCGTGAGAGGTGCACTCTCGATCTCATTTACGAGTTCATGGACCGCATCGGCGAGGCGATTCAAACGTTGTCCTTGGATGAGGACAAGTATGACTCTTCAGTGTCTTGTACTTTATCTGACTCAAGTTTGTTGTGTTTTCTTTTATGCAACAACACACTGATGATTGCAATGTGGCTGTCATAGGAGAGACGAGATCTTGCAGATTTGGGAGGCTAGGTGGGACTACTTCCACCGACCCATCCATGTCGTAGCCCACATGTTGCACCAGCTGTGGCGCTCTACCAGAAATTTGGACGACCCGGAGTTGCACAGGGGATGGATGGGTGGAGTACACAGAGTGTGCCCGGACCAGGTATATGTGAAAAACCGTTTAGTAGTCATGTTTGTTGTCAATGCATGTGTGATATTTCAGTGGACTAACGCGCTCCATGGTTCTTTTGCCAACAGGAGGAACATAGCACGCCAGTTGGTGACTTTCGAGCGCTCCCAATGGCCATTAATGGAGAGCAGTGTCAAATGAGGAGGATATGTTGAGGCATGTGACGTAGTGGAGCATCCATGGGCGCAGCACCGACAACCTGTGACGATTGGCGGAGAGAGTCCTCTCACAGGACTGTTCAGCATCCGCTTGCGAGCGAAATTGGAGCACCTGGGCCTTGTATCACACATAGAAGAGAAATAGGCTATCCATCGAGCAGTGCAGGCGGTTGGTGTTTGTGAACACCAACGGACGTATGTTGCACACGTGCAGAGGGCCAGATTATCGAGGTGAGTCACCTTATTATCCCATATTGGAGCAATGTATTGATTTGATGAATTGAACTGCTTTTTGATACCTGTTTGACAAAATTTGCAATGCTACAAAGGATACCTTTGACAACAACATTTGTTTGTGGTTGCAGGTGAACCCTAACTCTTGCTTGGTGGACTCGGTGGCTGCTGCTCCTCAGGTACCACTCACACAAAAGGAGTTATGATGAGATCTATAGGGAGCTATATAGGCAGACAGAGGAGGGCAGAGAGGAGGCGGGAGAGGGTTGAGGAGGCAGATGATGAGGGCTCAGAGGGTGGAGAGGAGCTCAGGGCTGATTATGTGGAGGAGTGGATGGAGGGGGGTATTGAGGAGGAGGACGAGAGGGGGGCCAGAGGCACAGGGGGATGACCTAGCTGACCAGTTAGTGGACCCTGACGCAGAGACAGAGGAGCCAGCCATTCTTGCACATAGGCTTAGTGGGCAACCCAAAGGTTCTAGGAGGCGGGGGGAGGGGGGTTGTGAGTTCACTTTTTGCAACGAGGGGCGGAGCATCACAGGTAGCTGTTGGCCAGGCATTATCCCAATGGGTAAAGCCATCCCAGAGTATAGGATCACAGCCTCCTGACACACACACGCTTGCGTAGACAGCCAGGGAGGGGGGGGGGGGGGGTGGGTGGGTTGTGGGGGTGGGCAGCTAGAGGGGGTTCAGAGGAGGAGACACAGGCAGAAGTAGGGGTAGGTCTAGGCACAACACCGGCAGCAGCAAAGCTAGAGTCTTGCCACTGCGAATAATTCCCTTTTATTCATCTGGAGACCCCTGGGATCAGCAGACTGGCACAAACTCGGAGGATCCTGATTACACAGATGATGACGAGTCTTCTTAGTTGCACAGTTTTCATTATGCTCATCGAACATCATTGTACCCCAAGAGCAGATAGATGTCTACATAAAACAGGGACCTGAATGCATGCAAGTTAACTCGCAACCTCAAAGGCCATAGAAGTGACAAGAATCAGTGTAAAAGGTTAATGAAACTTCAGGTTCTTGTACCTTAGGAAGAAGAAATGCTTAAGACTAACCTAAATCACGCACAGTGCCTCGAACGCGGTAGCCACGCTCCAGCAGACGCTTCACCAGCCATGAGCCTAAGTAGCCTGACGCTCCTGTCACCAATACAAGGCCCCTGTCATTCACTATCGATTCACTCCCTTCTTCCATTTCCGCCTCCTGCTTCTTGAGTTTTCACTCCGCTCCACTAAGCTGATTGCTATACTACCCAATCCCATGCATATCTACTACCATTCATCTATCAGAAAACAAATAATCATGAATGCTTGACAACCGAATCACAAAAGATATTACAAAAGTATTATTACACTGTTCCTTTAAGATTGCTACATTTATGGGACGATTTAACAGCTCTGAATTGAAGCAACGTTAGTTTACAGATACTTTCACGAGTTTAGTATTGGAAGAAGCAACTGCTTTCCTTGTTTTGGTGATGGATGATGCAACGAATTGGATTAGGCTCCACCATCGCCATCAATCGGTGGAGCAACGCATGCAATTGTAACAGTCAGGATTCAGTAGTAAGATGCTCAAATCTCTTTCAGAGGAGGTGCAATGATTTGTACACTCACCTACCAGTCAACGAGTCAGTCTTTCTCGTTGTGGACTGGTAGGTACTAGGCAAAGTTCCAGGTGCGGAGGTGCGGTGGTACGGGCTCCTCTTATTTTTAGCACCCTTGAGCATGCCTGAGGGTGGACCTGGGCACTGGGTGCCTGCATGCCCCCCGGTGCCACGGCGCCCGCCTGCGCGCCTTTTTGGTCAGCCCCTGCCTGGCGCACCCGCGCCTTTTTGGCCAGCCCCTGCCTGGCGCACCCTGATGCGCCAAGGTGCTACAATTATGTGGAGCCTGTCGTGGGTGCCGCATTTTCACGGCACCTGTTTTTCTTTTTTAAAGTGAAAAACCCAAAAAAAACAAATTTAAAAAAAAAAGAAAAACAGGTGTCGTACCACGGCACCTGCTACGGCTCCTTGGTGGGGAACTTTGGTACTAGGTTGGTGCCTTTTTTCTTTTTTTTTTTTTGAGACATGATGATCTATTAAAGCTAACCTGCGTGAGCCTTGGGTTTTGATTTTCATACATGCTTTTTGGCCCTGCCTTATAGCCAAGGTCCTTTTGTGATCGAACAAAAGATCGACGTGCTTGTGCTTAAAATTAATTTTTTTTTAAATTTTTTTTTTTAAATAGGTCAATTTCTAAAGCTGCCACGATGTGGTATTATACCACAAAGGCCTTGTTGTGTGACGATAGCATGAATCTATAATTTCAGGATTTGGATAAGGCTATTTCAATATTGGTTGTGCAATGAATCTATGTATTGATTTTGAAATATGTGCACGATTTTGATAACTTTGTTTTGTACTTCCAAATTTTGGATATTAGTTTGTTGTAAGTTTTTAATAGACATTTTAATGTTAGAAGAAATTGATAAGATTTGTAATTTTCAGTTTATAAAATGGATTTATGATTTGGTTATGTTATGCAATTTGGTATTAATTATAATTATGTTGTATTGGAGAACATAATCCACGATGGATTGTAGGCGAGATTATTGAGTTTGTGATTGATTTTGTGACACGAGAAGGTTATTATGTTAGTTGGTTGCTCAAAGCAACAAATTGTGTTTATATTAAATGAAAGGATGTTAGATGTTAGAAAATGTGAAATTGAGTAAAAGTTTTAACGTATACTTGAAATTTAGTTTAATTAGTATTACACTATATTTGATTCTATATATTATGTTAAAGATAGTTGGAGTTACAACAAAGATTTCGAATTTACGTTCTTCATTCATGAGCAATGAATGTTGCTTGGTGGCTTTTCATTTTGTAGTAGAAGTATATTGGAGAGTGATCAGACCATTATGCATGAGTCGAACTAGATTGGCATTCATGGTTGTTGCAATTTGTCCATATGTGGTCAAGTTGGGAGTTGTATAGAGTTGTTGCTTCTTTGAAAAGTATTTGAAGTCCATGGCTGGCCATGAAATTATGAAGTAATTGTGTAAGCGAGTTCTTCTTTAAAATATCAATGTTTAAGTCGTCTAATACTGTCGTAGGAGCATTTGTGGGTATCGTTTGTAGTACGTTGTGGAGAATTTGCAGCAGTGATTTGATGTTTGCCTTTGGATGCTTGTACGTAGCGATTATGTGCATGTGGAATCATGTGTCTTTGTTCAATATCACATGTGTTATTTCAATGTCATTGGTGTTGAATGTTGTGGCTTTGTGGAGTATTTGTGTCGGCTAGTAAAATTTTGTATTTCCAACAAATGAAAAGTTATCGCAGCTTTTAAATATGTGTGGAATGTAGCTGCTTGTTTGTTTTGGTGTGATTCTTGAAAACAAAAAATATCGGAATTCATTAAGTGGTCACTAGATTTTAGGTCATCGTAGTATTTTTCTAAGGATATCATGTTTAAAGAGTGTATGATGAGGTGCGTGCTTACATAATGGTTAATGTCGGGAACAGTGAGCTTCCAAGCAGCTATGTCATGTAATCTTTGCATTTCTTGTTTTATTTTTTTGTCAACGATAAAATTCTGCTTGCAATGGTTGCATGAGGTATAGATTATCAATGTCCTTTATTCTTGAAAGTGTTGTATAAGTTAGACCATGTGCTTTAATACCTTTTGGATTGAATGCGAGATTGTCCATGGTCAGTCCTTGTGAACGATGTATTGTTTGTGTTGTAGCCAGTTGGATTGGAAATTGTTTTCTAGTGATGATGTTCAAATTATTGTTTCCAATTTGTTTTTCTTTGACAAGCAATCGTATCGGTGTCCATGTTCTGTCGATTTATTGGTTGTAAATGTGAGTGTTTTCGTATCTTGTTTTGGCCCCATATTTGTATTGTAGAATTGTATCCAAATAATGTCTTCGGCCATTATTGTGGTTTTTGTTTTGAAGCATCCTTCGACACCGTTGACCAATCCGTCATTGATGTTTAGATTTGAAGCACATAACTCAATCGACATGCCATGTTTGACTCTGATAATTGTGGATAAGCCATCTGTATTTTTGGAATTGGTAGGTTCTTTTGACATGAAATATGGAATGAGTCAATTGCTTGTAAGATGTAATTTGTTTCAGTTGATTGTTGCAATTATTGTGATGAAGGTCCATCATCATCACCATCTAAAGTAGGCTCCTTTACATCAACATCAAGAATGTTAGATCCATCCACATCACTATCACTAATGCTTGAAGATACTTTTTGAATGTTCCCCTCATCAAAAATGACATCTCTACCAACAATCACTTTTTTAGTAGAAGGAATGTACACCTTGTAGGCTTTACTCATGTCACTATATCCAACAAATATACTTTTCCTTGAAGATGAATCTTCCTTGGTCCTATCATCAAGACTAATGTTGACATAGCATGTGCATCCAAAAGTTCTAAGAAAGTTGACACTCGGCCTCCTCTTGAATAGCATCTCAAAAGGTGTCCTTCCATCCAAAATAGCACTCGGCCACCTAGTGCACAAGAAATTAGCACACAACAAAGCTTGATCCCAAAATGGCTTACCGAGATTAGCACTTAACCTCATGGCTTTGGCACTTTCACATAAAGTCCTATTCTTCCTTGCAACCACTCCATTTTGTGTGGGGTCCTTGGTGTTGTAGACTCCCTCTTGATCTCGTGCTCATTACAAAACTTGGTAGATATGTACTCACCACCATTGTCACTCCTTAAGCACTTGATCCTTGTGGAAAAATTGGTTTTCCCTTGCATTCTTGAACTTAATAAAAACATCATACACTTCATCTTTGCTCTTTAAGATAGATCCAACAAAATCTACTAAAATCATCAATGAAAGTTACATACATCTTAGCTCCACTATTGCTAATTGTAGTAATTCCATGAATATCCAAATGTACAATTTGAAAAGGCTTTGTAGATCAGATGTACATCTAGTATAAGGTAGATACTTTTATTTTTTTTCTCTAGTTTCAACCTCCAGCTGGCCCAATGAAAATGCTCAAATTTGAAATCTACGTAACGTAGCTGAAATAAACTAAAAAATAAAAATATATTATAGCAAACTTTGAAAGTTGCATCGAGCAACATCGACGTATCCCAGTGGTTCCCTCTTCATGTCCGACATGTGCTAATAATATGCCCGACGTCAATACCTCAAGTCAAATTTATTTAACTATGCTGGTTAGTATAATGAAATTTGCTAACTAGATTGGTTACAATTATAGAAATATACTATGCAGAGTTGCTAGAAATACAGTATGCACAGTAACTGTGACTACTGTGGCATTCTCATGAGATTAAATGTGATACGAAAAATTGAATTTAGTATCATAATAGAGAGATTTTTGGCACCTAAGCTTTGAAAATAGCAATGGCAAGGAGACCGAGATCTACAATTGAGTTTGTGATTCTTTACAATGAGAAAGATGATGCTGATAATTGGAAGCCAACAAAATATACGAAGAATTCATGGGTGTTGTTGCATCCATCATCAAAGGGCAATTTTCGACAAAAGAAAAGGGCAAAGATGACAAACAAACCTTATTGGAAAGCAAAGATTTTGGAGTTTAAGACAACTCCCGGAGGTCACTCTATATCAAAAGTTTTAGTACAACATGTCTATATGCATTCAAAAATAAAAGTACAAGATATCAATCCTCATGATCATCGAAAATGTAACTGTAAGTATATCAAAATGTATGCACTCTATTGTGATCATATATGTTTTTTGATTGATGCTCTTTAGATGACGATTTATTTATTTCAACATTTTTTTCTTTCATATTTATATCCATCAAACATAAGTGATGGGAGCCAGCGAGGTTGTCCAAGCAGTGATCCGGGATTCCCAGGAGCCTCCCATCATTGCAGCACAGAAATATAATCTTGCAACTGGTAGTTGATCTTTGATACTATCTGACACGATTGGTTTATTCGGATTGAATGCCAAAGTAGGAAGGACAATTGTTTGACCCTGGAGATGGAGATGGTACACACCCAGAGCTATGAAATGTCATAGTCCATTTTTTTTCATTTTTGAATGTCCAAGCTTTTGGGAGGGAATATTTTGACTTCACATGAATCACATTTAATTGTAGTTAAGCATTTGTGACGTTTGATGTGACTACAATAAGGGATATTCATGCACATGTAAAGTCGTGCGGGCATATGCATAAAGAAGCTAGAAAATTATATTTTGATTATTTTAGTGTTATTTCTTACATGGCATTTCTTATAGGGCCCTTTTTGGACTCATATTTTCTCTAATGTTACCTGTCACTTGGTGCTCTCAATAATTCAAATTTATAGGGGAAAAAATGTCACTCAATAATCATGGAACAAATGAACAAAATGATCCTCATAAGTATATCATCCAAGTGTCTTGATTTATACCTTGTTATTGAGAGAGAGAGAGAGAGAGAGAGAGAGAGAGAGAGAGAGAGAGAGAGAGAGAGAGAGAGAGAGAGAGAGAGAGAGAGAGAGAGAGAGAGAGAGAGAGAGAGAGAGAGTTCACATAGTCCATTTTGACACATCAAGACCAAAATCTCTGAACGATTTATTAGCATAATAGACTTACATAAGCTAAAAAGTTCTAATCATACAATAGCACCAGAAAGGGAAGCAAGTCTCAAGACACCCAACTGTTACATACCACCATTCCACAACAACAAACCACATGAATTAGTATAGTGAGGAAGACATGTCATAGCTGAGAATTAGTTGTTATCCATGTCCAAGAAGAAATTCACTTTTTTACAACATGAAATGAATTTGGTTAACATCCCTACTATTAGACAATATTCTAGCACTATGATCTACCTTTAAAAATTATATTAGGGCCATTTTGATACCAGTTATAGGACATTATACCATGTCATTTCCATACAACAATTCAAGAATATGTATCTCAAAGACAATTTGAATAGAAAAATTATCTTCCAATGGTTGAGTTCATGCATAATATCGAGAACCATTCTACCATTGAATTCACTCCTTTTATGCTGATGAATGGCTTTCAACCACACTCATCATTTTCTATTGGACTCAAGGTCTTAAGGTGCAAGTCGGTGCAATTCATTTCTTGAAGGGCAACAATGTCCTTAATGTTTGGTCGGTAGTGGATTCCTCTCTTTGGTTTAACTACCTCTCTATAATACTTAAACTTGATCTTGATAAGACATTTGACATGTGAAGCCTTTGGGATTCTTGTCTATCTCATCTATCTTATTCATGCTTTGTTTTTTGTTGCCACCTTATCCATTCACTTTCAAGGTAATCTATCTCCCATAAAAATATAAGATCTAATGATCATTCTATATGTATATCTCAATAGTAATTGCACAACAAATCACTTGTCAAATTGTTAGACAATTTCTACAAAATCTCACTATTTTGATCAAAATCACTTTACCAAAATGAAATAGAATCAAAAGCTATTCAACACATTCAACAAGCATACATCAAGAATTCCACACAAAGAAGAGAACCAAAGATGAGATGATAGTATTGTTTCCAAAACTTCCAAATGTGGAATAGCTCTAAGGTTCTACTTTTTCCATGCCCTACCTACTATTTATAACTGAAATTGATGACTCTCTCTCCTCTCTCTAGAGTCATTTGCCCTAACTTAGCCACCACTTGGCCAAAACTAGCTATATTGGCCAAACTTGCCAAGTAACTTAAAATATGAACTGTTTCGATGTGCAAGTGACCAAATGAACTTGGACCCAATTAAAAATCAAAGCCGTGTGAAGTTTATTTACAAGTTTGGCCTCTAAAATGCCTAAAATAGACAAAACTAATCAATTATAAGTTGACAATATTTCACATCTCCTGCATTCTTGATTTCTTGACAAGGATGTTCTATTTCTCCTTACGTTTTTGCTATTGCCACCAAACCGTTTGTTTTTCATATCTTGAATCTCAATTCCTCCTCTTCATTTCATCCATTCATGTTTAAAAGCATTCCAATTGATCTCCAATTTTTCGTTGATGACCTTGTTTACATTTCAGAACTCCATGAATTTTGAATTTTGTTATAAGGCCAGCTAATACCCATTTTAAAATTCTTTGGAAGGAGAAAATTCTACGTCATCATTTAAAAAATAAAAAATAAAAAATCCACGTCATCAATTTTTTTAAAATCATGACGTGTCATTTTCCATCTATCTCTCTCGCCATTTACGTATGCCCATTCAGGTGTGTCTTTTGCCGCTTGACCATTTGTCGTATATCGCGCCTCTCTCTTTTTTATCTTTATGGCGCAGTATCCTTGTCTCCCTCTGGATCGATCAATTGCGCTAGCTCTTTCTGTGTAATAACGATTATGTCTCAATGACTTCTTTAGAAAGCTTCAGCGGACGTCTAGACTTGTGGTGGAAAAAGTGTGGTGATCGAGCGATGGCATTACAGGTCACATATCTGTTGTTGAATGCACAGTCTGTAGATGGGACTATGCAAAAGTTTGTAGAGGAAAATCTGAGGTAGTTTCAATATATAATGTGGCTATTTTTTTGCTCTCTTTCGCATTAGCTTGCGTATAATGACACGTCCGTGGAGACCTGCAAGTTTTTGGATTGATTCTTAAAATGTTGGTGGATGCAAAGGAGTCACAGCGGAAGAGTGAGTCAGTGTAGCAATGGCTGGCACTTGATCATGTCATGAAGGGCTAAATCAAGGCTTCCAAAGGAAAAATCCATCGTGCTCGCGCGATCTTGCAGAAGGTCCTCTCAATCGATCTTTCCAAAGGAGAAATCCATCGCGCTCGCATGATCTTGCAGAAAGAGAAATAAAGACTGGGCTTATTTCTCACCTCTACAGCATTCTGAGCGTCTCTCTCTCACTCTCTCTCTCTCTCTCTCTCTCTCTCTCTCTCTCTCTCTCTCTCTCTCTCTCTCTCTCTCTCTCTCTCTCTCTCTCTCTCTCTCTCTCTCTCTCTCTCTCTCTCTCTCTCTCTCTCTCTCTCTCTCTCTCTCTCTCTCTCTCTCTCTCTCTCTCTCTCATTTGGATTAAGAAAGAGGCAAAAAGACGGTCCCATATAATGCAAAATAATATAAAAAGACACTAACATCTCCTGAAAGGCAATTACGAAGATTGATAAGAAACCAGCTACCACCATCTCTAGTGAAGCGAAAAGCATCTTAAGAAACTTAAAATAGCCATGAGCCATGGCCTGTTGTCAACTACCAAGCTATAAGTTGCAAGTCTTATGAATGACATGGCAAGCTGTGCTTTTGAGAAACTGATCACCTCTCTCGATCACCTAAAGCTTTACTTACAAAGCAAAAAGACATACATCGATTATTCTCCCTAAATATTTAGCTCACTAGAACGTTCAAGAGAATAAATGTTGTCATCGCAAACCCACTCACCTCCATTTCCATGAATTTTGACCTTGCAGTGAACAAGCTACGTCATCCATGTGTATAAGCATTAACTAATGAACAGTGTTACAACAGAGGATCGACCGGTGATCAAAGAAGTTTGTCAGAGTTCGACTAGGCAGCAAGAGAGTGGAGGGAATTCAATTCAAATGAATTGTGTATCTGTTGCCATTTCATCTTATGAAACTTATCTGCCATATCAGTCGCCCGTTTTGCACAAATTCACACTCACGTCTCCATTGGTAGTAAAGCAGCAAAGGTTTGTGAGCCATGGACAATAGAGGCCAACATAATTGAACTGGGCCATGCATCTATGCGCTTCATGAGTTTTCCATCTATGACATTCCACTCGTCGTTACACCTATTCCAAGGGTCATGGACAAGGCTGCCATGGACGTAACCTAATGCTTTGGACAAAGAAACTGTTTGGCATGAATGCAGTTTGTTGTGGATTGACCCTTTTGCAGTCTTCCATCTGTGACGTCCAAACAGAATACAATCAGCAGAAGAGACCCAAAAAGTTCTTATTTCATCATCCTCTAGGCACCAAGAGTTCTCATTTGAGCTCGATGAAGTGTAGCCACCAATTATATCCACTAAATTGTAAATGACAGCTCCCATGCATTCATTTCGAGGCAAATTCAGCTGCAAAATTTGTTGCCAGTGTTGGCTTCGCCAGTCATAGAGTTCCATAGTTGCCAAACATAGATTTTCATCACCTTGTCCACCTGCAACAAGGATCTTGCCTCCAATTGTGACACATGAGAACCCACTTCTCACCGCCTGCATATGTGACCAATTTTGCTAGCTTCATTTGGTTGCTCTGAGATCTATGGCATAGACTTCGCTCATGAGATCCCAGGTTAAGGGGTTTCTTCCTCCTACAATAAATAGTTGTCCTTCTACCAGATGCACCTAGCTCCCAAGGGAACTCCAAAAGCTAATCCAGCAATAGAAGGCAGCTGCTCCCATAAATTTGTAAAGGCACATAGTGAGCTGAAGTTGGTATTGTACAACCTATGCGCAATTGATAATCCCCGTCTTGATTTTTTGTCTGTTTGTAACAAGATTTTTATCCAATAAGCAATGGCAAAACACAAAGGGAGCAAGAATGAGCCAAAACTACGACTACTAGAGAGAGCGATGGTAATAGCATTCTGAATGGTTGCATTGGATTGGAATAGAGGTTGTTGATTGTTAAAGAAAAATCAGCTGAATTAAGATGATCGTAGATCCAACGCCTGCAGCGGAATATCCTCTATCACGTTTGATTTCTCCAGGCCACCCCAATAGCCCCAATGGTGACGATCTTTCATCGTTCTATTTCAGGTTTTGTTGTGGAGTGCATGGATTGACAACCTTGGATCTGCAAGCCTTTTTTGTAATTGAATCTTCGTTTATGTGTCTTGAATGGTTTTTTTCTACTTGAAAGCAGCAACACATCGCTCTCAATTTCGGGCCAGAATGCGAGGTACTATCTCATAAGTCCAAATACATATATCCTTTAACTGCCCCATCTGCGATTGTCGATCTGCTAATGCCAAAAGACATTTTACTAGCCAATAATCATTCTAAACTACCAACTTATATGTATTTATATGGATTCTGAAGCTACAAGCAAAATTATTAACAACACAAACCACCAACTTATATAAATCTCAAGCCAGAAGACTATGTTAGAAGACTTCACACCCAACCACATTATCATAGCACCAGCGACTAATGATAATGCTTTATGATGAAAAAGTGTGATTGATGCCTTTGTCTCAGATGAGTTCAGATGAATATGCCAATCGGCCTAGACAGCAACAATTTTGTGTACAATTTTTCACTATCAAAAGAGTAGTCTATGACAGAACCTTGAAACTGTGCTATCTACTGAAATAACTGTAGCATACATCCTAGGACTGGAACATGAGGTGAATGATTTATCTTGTGCAATAGGGCCTGCGAAAACTTTCTATGACTAAAGGATGAATACTTTTTCTCTTTGTCGGGATGCTTTTATGCTTATATCAGGACTTTCTTGTTTATGACAAGATAACTGATGGGCAACTTTTGATTCATGTATAATCAATTTGCATTGTCATGCGATAAGAGTGTCCTATTTATATGTTTTCTTTGTAATGCTTGAGAAGGAAATGCTTCTTGGTTTCCAAGGGGAGGCTCGAACCTGAGACCAAAGAAACTTTGGATGTCAAGCTAACCAACTCATCCAACCACGTTGGTCATGAGAAGGAACTGAGTTGACAACTGTGGAAATACTTTGGTTTTATCACTACAAAAATAAGCCAAAAAGCCAATACTCAAGTGAGTATCTTTACCATCCAACTCACTTCTCCATGAAGGGAAAATATTGATGATTGTTGCCATGTGGATCAAGTTAATCTCCTTTCTTTCTTGTGTAAGACGCCTTGTGAAGTGCTTCTAACTTATTTGCCCATCACTTCTAACCTTGTAATCGTAATAAGTGAAATTAGTGCTTTCATAAGAAATGAGGACAATGTACAAACTAGCATATTGACAACATTTGTATTGCTAGGTGAATTTTTACACAGAGAGTCGAGATTGATTTTCATGAAAAATGATCGGTAATTGTGAGCAATTAGGTTAGGTAGAATCAATTCAACCCAAGATTGAATTCTATGGCAGCAACTCTCATTTACTGAAGCTTCCTACCAACACTTGCATATCAGGAAATCTTTCGTGTTAACAATCCTTATTATATCAACTACGATGAATTTCAAAGGCAATAGAGTTTGAGATGTTGGGCATTAAAACTTAACATTCTGTTAAGAAAGGGTACTATGCACATAGTCTATTTTCTGATTGTTGTTTCAACTATTTTGTTAAGAAAATGCTCTGAACTAAAATACCAAAAGCACATTAGAGCAATATTATTAAAGGATAGTTATCTATCATAGATTGATAGAAATAGTGGCATCAGTAAAGACACTCTTGAACTGGAATACATTCCATGAGAACACCCTAGTACATGAGAGACACATACAAACATTTACACTATACTATTGACGAAAACATTTTGAGTAATATTTTGGACACTTACCTTTGCATATTAAACTCAAATTGATAATCTTACTCTATTCTTTGATGAGGTTTATACATGTGCATGTATCATTTATTCATAATGTGGTTATCGATACAAAATATTTTCTTGTTCAATAGTCATGCATTCATGATCTAAAATCCATGTGAGATATCACAAAGCATGACTGCAAAAGTTCTTATAATCATCACCATTACAAAGATAATAATTTTATAGTTATTAATACTTAGTAAAACAATTACTTTATTGCAAGATTTCTTATCCATTTATTTCAAATCACTATTCCTAAAATATATGAATTCAACAACAATTCATTATTTTGAATCACATGTAAACAAATTCTACTACACAGTAAAAAATTTGTATTTTGGATACAACATTCCAATTGACCATTGGAATGAAATGACTCATGCACAATCTGATGCAATTGATAAACACTTTGGTCACATGGATCAAGGTGGAAACAAAGTGACAAATGGACCAATCACAATTTCTTTTATAATATGAATGATCAACCCTAGCCTAGAATAGCACATATGTTTGAGTCCCCCTCAAATACAACAACATAAGGTATAACAAATATCGTTTTTATATTTCTATGATAAAATATTAAAATAATTTTCAACTTAACTTCATTGCACAATTTTTAGGTCATTACAGAAGAAGTTTTAGCATCAACCAGTGCCACAAAGGTAAATCAAACTTCGTTTATCTATTTCATTTCTTAAAGTTTACTCTAATGCAAATTTACAAAAGTATACATTAGATAAATTGTTTGAATGCAAAAAACACACCACCATAAAGAGCACGAAGAACACTCACATTTACAAGTTAGAATGCAGCAAAAACAAAAAAGTTCACATTGAACAAATTACAACATCATTGACAAAAAGATATCACCTAGCATTGTGAAAACCCTCCTTCAAAAATGTTAGGAGACACATCTCTATATGTTCCTTTTAAAATAATGTTATTATATCTACAATTTGTACTACTCATGAAAAAAAGATTGCAAATAATTTAGAATCATTCTATATAGATTTATTGCTTCATGTGGTTCAAATGATTCAACATATTAAAAAACAATCCAAGCAATCCCAAAAAATATTGGTACTTGAAAAGACATCATTACATATAAATATAATAATAAAGTTGAATGTCAATTATAAACCGTGAAACTATGTTTTCATTTCTCATTACATAATATCCAAATTAAAGTATTAGAGTCACCAACATATGAAACATTCTAATGGTGTTACATATACCTTACTAGTTATATCATTCTCAAATTGTATTGGATGAAGTTCCAAGACTAAAATACATGTTTAGTACATTCTAGAACACACACTCTCTCTCTCCGTCATCTCTCTCTCTCTCTCTCTCTCTCTCTCTCTCTCTCTCTCTCTCTCTCTCTCTCTCTCTCTCTCTCTCTCTCTCTCTCTCTCTCTCTCTCTCTCTCTCTCTCTCTCTCTCTCTCTCTCTCTCTCTCTCTCTCTCTCTCTCTCTCTCTCTCTCTCTCTCTCTCTCTCTCTCTCTCTCTCTCTCTCTCTCTCTCTCTCTCTCTCTCTCTCTCTCTCTCGTGTGTAGCATCTCGTGAGAAGATGTGCATCATCTCTCTTTTGACAATCCCTTTGCCCTATGTCTCACCCTCTCTCTCTCTCATTTTCCGTGCCTACACCATAGCTAATGGGTTCACACGTTCTCTATCGATGCTGAGATGGTGAGATGTTGAGATAGGTTGTCTCTCAATTTGGGACGTGACGGCGTTTGGCGTGTCTCAATCTCTTTTATCGCTCGCTGGTCTTTTTACTCTCTTCTCTCTTTCGCGTTCGCCTCTCCTCCTTCCTCTACTCATTCACCTCTCTCCTCCTTCGCCTCTCCT
Source organism: Diphasiastrum complanatum (assembly GCA_029204225.1). Classification (NCBI taxonomy): domain Eukaryota; kingdom Viridiplantae; phylum Streptophyta; class Lycopodiopsida; order Lycopodiales; family Lycopodiaceae; genus Diphasiastrum; species Diphasiastrum complanatum. Next base: position 53,075,122 of record CM055103.1, read on the forward strand.
CTGTCTCTCTCTCCATACTGCATCCGAATTCACGAATTGTGGAGTATCAAAGTGAAACACTGTCAGAAATACTATTATACGATCATCAATTAAGAAATATTATCACACCAGTGATGATGGGGATTGGATGGCGATCGATGATGGATGACCTTCTTCGGGATCGTTTGCTCAAAGCACGATAAACATGTATTTGAGAAGAGGGATGAGCGTCCAGGTGTAGATGATGAGAGACAGTGCACCCAATACATCTTGGTGAGCATGGTGTGTGTTGATTCCGTTGGGAAAAGTGTTGCTGTACATGTAGAGTGGCGACGTGCCCTCATCGCCATACACCACCCCGATGGTCTGAAATGCTAGCCTCAGAGTCGTCTTTGTCTAGAACAGCTGCAAAGTAACACCATCGGAGCATATAAGCTGATCTTCACGATCATTTATTGAAAAAACTATTAATATGTCACTCTACACTGATGAATCACAACAGCTCTTAATCTCTTTCATAAACAACAATATTCTACGTTGATGAACTACTCAAATCGGTTGCAAGAATTATACATCAGTCTTTGTTGCTAAATCACAACAACAGGATTGAAACAACTAAGCTATTCATTTGTCATAAAACAATACATCACTCTACGTTGATGATAAATTAAAACAACGTCAGGATCAAGTCTTTCATTGATCACAAAGATAGTACATTGCTCTATGCCAGCATCGATGAATTCAAACAACATAATAGAAGCAATTAAGCTATTCGTTCATCGCAAAAGTAATAAATCAAGCTACGCTGATAACAGTATCAAATAAGCACTTAAGCTTTTGATTTCTCTGAAAAACAACACTCCATGTTGATGAGTTAAACCATTAAGGCAAGAGATGAAGTAGCAGCTAGATTTTACTGATCTTGAATGGAATCAACCTACCAATTAGCGAAGCTTTCTTTAGCCTAGAAACTGAAGCTAGGATCATCACTAGAAAGGACAAATATATATATATATATATATATATATATATATATATATATATATATATATATATATATATATATATATATATACCTTGTGGAAGCCGTGAGTAATCTTGTTTTGGCTTCAATGGCAAACCAGCCTCACCAAGTCTTTACTTCTTCAAATGCTACTTCAGTGCCTTGACCATCTGCCTATGAGCAGGTGAAAAAACAGTAGTTGCAGATGTTTTGGCAACAACAAATGCAGGAAATGGAGAAAACAACCGCAAGAAATGGAGAAAACAACCGGTAAATGAATGACGAGCTGCACACGTATTTTCGATAATACACCCAGACTGCTCATCAGTTGTGTATATCACCATTTCTTGATGCAGAACCTCAATTGCTTTCTAAATGCCCTCATACAGATTTTAAAACTCATCAGCTACCTCTTGCATGAATGAAAGCCGATGAAGACGCCAAAGTGAATGGTTCTTTTCATCGTTGTTTCTTTACGTCACCTTTTAGTTTTCATGTAATTTGGCTCAAAAGTGAATATATTAAGCTAATTACAATGACAATATAAATTGGCGTGCTCAGATGATCAGCACAAAAGCATTAGTGCTTTTTGCAAAAGCATGTGAGTTGTTTATTTTGGAATTGACATTGCGCTTCTGGATTCATAGTGACATAGTCGGGGCTATTAGCAGAGCATTTTTGAACTTTTGGTGGACATAGTTCCTCGTGATGAGTTAAAGGCAAGGCAAAAGATATTTTCAAATTCTCCTCATTGGGCTTAACAGATGAGCATGGTGAATTGCCACTGCATTTTATTGCATTCTAAGTAGTCTTGTCCTTCCAAAGGATTTGATATCATCATACTTTTATCTCAGTCACAAATGTGCAGTAGCGGAAGAGAATTTGGAGTAGCAGTGTTATGGGGATGTCAACAGCCTTGTCTGCAAACATTATAAGCTTTAAGCCACATTTGTGTGCTGCCAAAAGAAGTGCATTGACAAACTCATCATTGCTGCTAGCTCCCCGAATCCATTCGTGTTCTCATTATTGGGAAAGAGATTTAGGATTTTCCATCTCTTTCAACTCCTCTAGAAGCGCAGCTACTGTGGAACACATGCCATTTGGTTGTGCAAGACACTTCGCTATGGATTGAGTTGGTGGAAGGTCGTTGAATTGGACTCTTGGAGCCGAAAGGGTCCTGGTTCACAGTTTTGAGAAACACAGTTTTCTACTTTTTGTGAGAGGGGTGTGCTTCTCCCCATTTTCAAGTGTCTAGATAGAAATGTACTATGAATGGGTCGGCACATGCCATTCTGCCCAGTAAAGCTTTCCAGAATTTTTTTAGGCGAGGCCCGAAGGGTCCATTGCATAATGGATTGTTGGACTAATCCAACGCTACCACGTAGCAGGTGCATGCTGAATCAAAACTAAAATAAATTTAAACTAATCCGATGCTGCCACGTGGTAGGCGCAAGCTTGACGCCTCTGACGCACAGGCAGAATTAGCACATTTTCTTTAAAATAAAAAACAAATGACTATTCGGCTATGAGACAGAAAAATGGGCAGAATAGTCACCAACAATCCATTACGTTTTGAGAAACTACGTTAGTTCCTCCTGTTTGGGCTGGTGAAGTAGTTGGCAACTCACATGGTCGTGGAATAGCTGTTTTCCTTGTCGATAATATTCCTTCTTGATAATATTCGATCATGTATGTCCAAGGCACGATATGATCGATGGCAATATGAGATGCCCCTATGAATCTGTCGCACATGGACAAGAGACATTTAAAATAAGGTTACTCAACTGCTTTGAAAGTTCCCAGACTAGAAGTTGTGAAAATTTGTCATGGGGCAAAAATTACTAATTACCCCATAAACAAAAACAATGGAGCGACCAAAGTTTTATATACAATCATTGAAAAAGAGTTTTGCTTGAAAGCTGGCTATAAGAGAGAGAAGGGGAACACTTGGTTGTTCACATGCATGAATGATAACATGTGAACTTCTTTAAAGAACATCTCAAACCGAGCTGTTTTCTGCTCGAGAGAGTTCGTGGTATAATTGCCAACCATAGTTTGATGTGGCATTTCCAACTTTTTAGCCTTTTGATTCTTGAAAGCTATAATGGCAAATGGTTTTTTAAGACTATAATCTAAGTAAATAGACTTCTTATTTAGTAGTCATGAGTCAATGAATATTCTTTTGACATCATCAACTTTGTTTGATTACATGTTCATTGAAGCTTGTTTCTTGTTTTGAGGTAAGTGATAAGAACTTTTTAATTCTTAGGTCCTCTTGATTTCAATGCTTGTAGAAAACTTCTCTTCTTACATAAAGATCGCTTGATCTTCAAAATCGGCATTTGAAGTATTAGGAGGTTCTTTGGTGATAAAATGGGTTAAACCCTTCATTGGTATAGACAAGTTCACCTTGAGAGGTTATGGAAACCCTCTTGGCAAATGGCTCACTAATGGCATATCTGTTGGTGCGTACATATAGGGATGTGTTTGTGTCATATCCATGTTACTACAATGCACTTCTCCTTTGTATGTCACATATTTAGAAGTTCAATGAAGGACAAACCAAAGGCGTAAGTTGGACAAAGAAACATTTCTATAAGGTACAAAATATACTTGTCATGAAATATTTTTTCCATTAATTCTCTAGTATGTTGAATCTGCATATCAAAATTAATATTGTTGTATCTTGATCAAAATTATATATAGGAATACTTCTTTTTGTAGTTTAATTTCAAAGGTTGTCCATAATATTCATGGTTTTGTGAATCCTTAGTCTTATTGTAGCATTGTCATTTTAAAAAAATTCAATTGGATTTTGTATTATGTTTATGCTCAAAACACTAAGTTAATAGATATATTTGATAAACAACAAGAAAGTTGTTTCATTTTGTAACAAGCTTTTGTTCAAGACTTTTGAGCTTGAACTGGAAAGTTGAGAATCTAGTTTGACCAAGGTTCTTGAGGATTAAAAAGAAAGATCTTTCAATACATGAGAATACAACTTCAAGCATTTCTAATTTAATTGTCCATGTTTTTTGTTAATTTTTTTTTTAATGACTCCTTTCAAAGTTCTCTATTTCCATTTTTTTTGTAAGCTCGTATTGTTTCTCTTGGTTATGTATCTAGTCTCTAGGAACTAAGGTATTTCTCATAAAGTGATCTCTCTAGGTTGCCTATTCTAGTTTCATTTATCATTACATAATCTCCAAATTAAAGTATTAGAGTCACCAACATAAGAAACATTGTAATGATGTCACATATACCTTGCCAGTTACATCAATATTCTAAAATTGCATAGGATGAAGTTCAAAGACTAACATACATGTTCAAAGCATTCTAGAACATTGAACTTTAACTTAGATGTAGAGTCTATGAGGCTGGCCTTCGTTTCTAGTTTCTAATTTATGAAGTTTTAGAATAGATCTCATTCAAGGAGCAATCCAACCACATGTGGCTACATATGAAAAGTCACCCAATCATATTATACATACAGCTATGTAAATATCGCTTCTCTTATCTCTTATGCCCTGCTATCCACTCAGAAATTGTATATAAAAGAAGAATTTCCTAATTATACATATGTAGCCATGTCCCTTCTGCTGAAATGTCGAAAATTCTTATTGATGATAGTTGGTATGACCATCTTGTAAATAACACTTTAATTATCACACCACTTAGTCCACTCGAAAATCAAGGAATGGGTGGATATCTCCACCTGTCGCTGCAAGAAGATTATATGCAAATGAACAATTACTTTCTTGCCACACAAGGAAAGACAGCAGAACAAATCAATGAAGCAGCAGAGCTAGAGCAAAAGCTATTTTCTTCAAGAAATCAGCTGATCAAAAAAGACAAAGAAGAATTTGAAGACAATGTTTGCGAGCTGCTGCAAAGTTGAGGAAGGGGATATGTGGAGGCCTATGATTCCACATTATCCTATGAAATTGTTATATAATGTAAAATTTTGAGTTTTTGTACATGTAAATATGCTATAGAGCCTAAATTCATGTAAAGGCCTATTTACATCTTGTAAATTTATTCTAGGTTAGAACTCGCGACGTTTTGTGTGACATTTCTATAAAGACACACTAGCGGATCCCAACCAACATCTTAACGGTTGGTGATCAACGCTCAGGCCGGTGTTCGTTCCTATAAGGTCGACACTTAGTGCCATTGTACAGACACACAGATTTGAGTATCAATAGAGAGAAGAGAGCCAATTTCTATAAGCTTGAGCATTCCTTTCCTCTGCCATCTCTTACAGCATTACTTCTTATCACTTGGGCGAATACACTCTGAGATAAACTGTAAGTAATTGTGATACTTGTCTGTCTGCGCCACACATCTTTCATCTTTTACTGAATTTCAGTTACTCTAACTTGAATTTTCAGGCGTCACCAGAGAGCGACAATTCTAACTTATGTGTGCAGGAAATCAGCCGAAGCTGTTAAACATAACCATAAGCAGAACTTTGTTCAATTCTGAATGAGCTGTGTGCTCAGATAATGAACTTGACTGATGCTCTGTTCTGTTTGCTTCTCATGATAAGAACTAATTCTCTGTGTTCGATTAAGAGAAATCATTAGCCAATCTGATTCTATTTGATGAATCTATTTGCTAGTTGCTGTCTAATTAGATTGCTTATTGTTATTCTAACAGCTTGGAGGATAAAATATCTTTTTAAATCACAGACCTTGAGCAAATCGTTTCATTGTTGGTGTTACTGGACGCCAATTCACTCAATATCTTTGAATAACCAGATATGTTGCTGTAGTATTCATTGTAAATATTACATATCACACTTCATTCACCCTCTTACTTACACTTATCATACAAAAGAAGAGGTTTTTCTCTCTCTTGGAGAATGATCAAACATTTTATACTACTTAACTCACTGATTTTGTGGAAATCTATAACGATCAGACTACCACAACTGGAGCAAAAAATGTCGTATCAACAGAGAAGCAGCTCACCTACTTGCTACGAGCTTTACCAAAATCCTTCCAGACAACCCGAACGTTGCTAGCAAAGGATCCAGAGATGACACTAAAAAAGGCAGTGATCGAGATTCGAGAAGAATTCGAAGCCCGTGAGCACCTTGATCACAAGGACGCCTCCGATCAAGCTCTTTATAGCAACAAGGAGAAGCCAAAGAAGCAATTCAAGCCTAAGAGGGAGTCAGATCAAAAGAAGGATCGAGACCAGCAATCAGAAGGAGCCAACAAACACAGATGGAAGAACAAAGAAAAGCCGAGGCAGCAAAATGACAAAAAAAAAATATGCGTGAGTTGCAAATGCAAAGGACATACAATCGATTCGTGTTGGCTAAATTCGAAGATCAAATGTATCCACTGTCACAAGAAAGGTCATCAGCTATGGACTGCTACCAGAATCCGAGGAACAAGTAGCCTCAAGGCAAACGGGAGAACCACAACAGTTCATCCTACGTCGAAGAGCCAGAAAGCTTGAAGATGGACGAAAAAAGGTCGAATAACAGAAATTCGTCAGCATATCTATGCACAGATGTGTGTGCAGCCTCGACATTTGAAAGAAATGGCAAAGCCGAAGACCAAAGAACACACGAAGATGAAGAAGACTCGAAGACTGAAAGGCAACGGATCTTCACAATCCAAGTACAGAGAGAATCAAGAAAGTAACAGGAGGACGTCCTCCCTGCACAGATGATGTTGAAGGCAATCTGAATACTGTTGGAATGTGCCTAATCAACCGTTCTTGTAATCTCTGATTAGCTTAAATCGTTTCTCTCCTTATCTATATAAACATATCAAAGATGAGAAAATCGGTTGAACATCAAATTTGGTTGAATGCCAATGTGAGCTAAGCACAGAACTGCTAGCCGATGTCCAATAGTCTGCTAGTAAGTGAGACAATTTGATTTGTAATAGACATAGATTCTCTCTCGCCGACGCACTGTGTGGGTTTGTCACAACAACACTTTAGCAAAGGATCATTTGATAATATAGTAGCTTGAATGCACATGTTGAATGATCTCGAATGCTTGAATGTCTAATTGTTTTTTCTTAAAATGTTCATCTGTTAACTCTTAATTCCCCACACTGGTTCATATTTGTCCAAAACAAATTATAACATAGGTCAACAGTGTCTGTCTATGCTCTGGAGGATTGTAGATCTGATCTAGCATGCAGTAGCTAGCAGACAGAATCGAATTCCATCTGGGCTTCACAACAGTGGTATTAGAGCAAACTGATTTCATTTTACAACAGTGGTATCAGAGCGAACTGATTTTATTCTACAACAGACTCCATCCTCAATTTCCATATTGAGTAGTTTGTAGAATTTAATCTCTCACTAGATCCAAGAAGAAATTCACCAATGGTTCCCATCTCCCTAATGACTTGTACTAATGATGTACTTGTTGGCCCTCCTTAAGCTCTTTTCCAATATTTGCCTCACCAGAAACTCGCTTGATGTTCACAAAGACACAAGTGGTAAGATCCCCTTGATCTTGATTCACAAGAACTTTTAGGAAGGTAACAAATCTGACTTCACACGTGTGTACTAAAGGCTTTAGTATGGCTTGCAAGCTGAGAAACAAGTAGAAATTGATTTGGTTGCATTTGGATCAAAAACTCAATGTACATAGTGGAGTAGCAACTCGAGATTGCCAATGAGCTCCAAAAATAATCTATCTTCTCACTATGAAGAGATGTAATACATATCAAAAGTGACTTCCTTTTGAAGTTAGGAGTATTTCCAACATGTAATAAGGAAGTTAAGCTGGCTCTCTTGCCCTAATTTGCAACCCTAACCTAATTCTAGAGTCATGCCTAGTAGGTGACTAGTTGGTCAATCTTTCACTTTAAACTCCGGTGTAGGTCCTATAATCTAGGGAATCACTACCAAAATGACATGACCAACCCTTAACCTATAATAGGGTAGGTTTCCCCCGTGGCTCCATGGCCTACATTTTACATGATTCTACATGGTTTTTTATCAAGCTAGATTTGTCAATTTTTGGCAATTCTTCACAAAATGCTCTTACACTTTTATCAATATTCATAGAACGTGAGGTCTTCCAAGTTTGTTTGTCATGTTACATAAATATCAATGGGGTGTAATAGTAAAATATTGTTGTAACCAACCTTTTTTTTTTTTGTAGTTAAGGAGGGGATGAGTCTATGTAATGGGTATTTGAAGACAACAAAATGTTGTTATAGATAGAGATATCGGTTTTGTGAGTATTGATGTTGTAATTACGTTCAACATATTGGAATCGACATGATCTAGGCCAATACATTTCGCATCTTTTATATCGAGATTCATATGGCCCATTTTTTGATTTCATGGCATACTATAGAAGATAGTATGACCAATTTGTATTTGTGATTCTTTGTAAATTTATGTGTGCTTTTCATAAAAGTAAAATGCTTGTCTAATATGGAACAACATTCCTATCTTCATATCGTGGACGATAGTATGTCCATCTTTGATTATCCGGATTAATGTGTGTCTCATACATTGTTGAAGACGAATATGGAAATACATTCTTGCAACCTACTTTGTTTTTTGAATAATAATTGAAGTACACGACTTTCTACAAAAATTTATGTTTAATGTAATCCAAGAAATTCATTTCACCATCATAAAAGCCATGGCCAAATGTAAATAAGAAAGGAAACGATGTCGTTTCCAAAGTAATTATTTTGTCGTTGTCTTGGTTTATTGGTAATCCTTCGATATTGGTTGTAAATTGCATTAGCGTTGATGTAGATTTCCTTTGCTACATAGTTGGAGGTTCAAGTATTGGTATATGTTAGTTTTTGAGTGTTTTTGGCTAGATGTTGGCTATGTGATGTCTTCCAAAATTACATACTTGTGAATCATTGGATCTGTTTGCATTGTTTTAAAAGTTGATTCAAGTTTATCTCTATCAAGAAAATCTTTCATTGTGTTTGCAGATACCAAACACAAACCATTTTGACCAAGTCTTATTTCAGACATAGTAAGGATCTTTTGTATGATCGTATTGTTGAAAAGATTGTGGTTCAGTAATGTTTTTAAATTATTTGTTGTTTCTATAATGTTTCTAGATTTACATCATGCAAACAAACCATCAACTTGAGTTTTTTTGCTCGGTTGTGTACTCAAACAAAATAGTATTGGAAATGGAATATGGGAATATTCCATTTATGTCTTTGAGACAAAGATAATTTTTTTAGTTGGATGAAATGTGGATGCTCCACATGATGAGCAACATTTCATATCAGTGACTATTTTATTACAACAGGCAATCCATTGAGATTCCCAATGTAGTTATTTCAAACCACAGTGTTTGAATAGGGTCGAATTTTATTTTTGCATTTTATTTGGACGTCTAGCAAAGGCTCTCGTCTACTTGTTCTATTCATTTAAGTTCAGCTATTTTTATTTATTAGTTGAATTTTGAATATGGCATAAAAATGATGGAGATTATTTTTTGATTTTTGAAATAGAATTTTTGTCTCTAATAGTATTACATTCCTAGAGAATCCTGCAAAAGCAACAAATATGTCTGTTTAACAAATGAGTAAAATTTATTCAATTGAGTCACATAGAAGATTGTAGTTCCATAGAGAGAAAAATCCAAATAAAATTTTACCTTTAATTTTGACCCTAATCTTGGAACTACAGATACCAAATATGTGTAGTTTCAGTGTTGCAGGGAAGGCTTGCCGGTTGAAGATTCATTCTCATATCAACGGATCTCTAGCTACTTGCAATGCAAAAGATGAAAAGGCATTATAATGATGTTAGCTAGGACTTAGATTGACATAATGTTGCGAGGCTTGCTAAGATTTCAAAGCTTACTCCCTCACTAGCAGTAGCTTATATTTATTAAGTTTCTTTTATATGTCCTGATATGTGCTTGGAATTGGAGTTGAAACTCCTGATTTCAAGAAGCGAAAGGAAGTTCTATGCCAAATCATCACTTAGTATTGAGACTCATCTACCAAAATGCTTGCATGTTGCCATCTCTTTATTTACAATCCATCTTCTTTCTTTTTTCGTAGCTAGCCTAATAAGAAAGGTTGCTTCTAGATATAGCACATGTAGTTGCAATCTCTTTCTCTAAAATTAGATAAAGTGCTATGTCACAGAAAAGCAATTAGGATATGAAAGGCCTTTGTGATGTCTCTCACTACTAATGCTTCATTTTATCTACTCTTGTTCATCGATCACATGATGATATTTCTCAACATATAAAAGTATTTCTGCCAGTGTTCTCGCTTTCATACTCCACAATCTATGATATTCAGACGTAGTCTATGAGTGAATATTTGATTTGCATTTCTTTTATGCTCGATACAGTAAATTTTCTTCCAATTTCAAAAGTAGTATTTTAATCGCTTCTATTGTATATTTCTATTGTGTTGTGTTGATGCTAGACTCTATGTGCTTGGCACGGAGACTTCTACCTTTGAGGTATAGAAGGGGAGGAGATCTTACTTACCATACATGTTATCTACCTAGGAGAAGGTGGATGGTAGTTTGCATGTGCATACCCAGGATGGGACTTAGCTAGAGGTAGGAGATGGTTGAGAGCTCTAACAATGGTAGTTGGATCCTATGGCAAGGCAGAACGTGAGTGTTCAGTTTCTTGTGCTTAACCGACACCTGGCAGTTTACGGATTTAGATTTTGTAACAGTAAACATCTCTTTCGAGAGTGTGTTCCGACGTACATGCAAGAAACTGCATGCAATGCAAGCTCACGAGGATGAAAGGTCTCCAAGCACGACTCTAGCGAATTTGAGAGAGGACATGTTAGGCAACGAGGACGAGTATGATACTACTCACAAGAAGCTAATGGTTATTATTATTATTATTATTTGTATACATAAAATAGTCCTTGATTCACCTGCATGTTCCCTTTCGGTTTAAGCTTAAACGAGTTACCATTTTGATGGTAACAACATTGATCAAGATGAGGGGATGAGTGTTTGGTCAGTGATGTGGTTGTCCTCTTTGAGACGGGCTCATCCGATGATATTATCAACTCTCAACTTGTCAAGAGAAAGATTCACTCAAGTACACCAAAGCACTCAAAAACATCCACAAATGACTCAAATACAATTAAAATTGTGGCTATGACCTCGAAAAATTGTCTAGATCTCAAATAGACAAGATTGGCAAGCTTTAATCTGAGTTTTTGTATGGATCAAACCAAAAGTGTCCATACATGTCTAGGGCCCTACCTACCCTCATTCAAAGGCTATAGCTTTTGATTGGCACATCCAAATGGTTTGAAACAAATTGCATCAAAAACTAGACTTTTCTAGCTTCCTAACAAGCTATCTAGCATAGATTTTGGATCTAACTTGGAGAACCAAACCATCAAAGTTGGTTGTACCTCACATGTGTTTGATCATTGTCAGTACCAGGCCAGGTCCATTGATTATGACCCTTCTTGATCCTAAAATCACAAAGATAGCAAAGGAGATGCATCTACACTCACAAAATCTTGATTTCAAGGCAAATTTTCACATCAAACTTGACATATGCATGGATATCGTAGGCTAGCTCTGATATCATGTTGAATCACACGTGTGGGACAACCCAAAAGTGTAATTGTGAACTCCTAAGGTGTGGTGGTTGAGTGACATATGAGCCCTCAATCTTGATTGAACCATTTTGATAGATTCTAGCTTTTTGATTGGTCACTAGCTCTCATGCCAAGACATTGGAGATGAGTCACTCACCAAATCTCAACTTGAAAAATAGCCTAACCTAACTCGAGCTACATCACTTTTTTCTTTTGGCCAAATCGAGCCTTTACATGTGTACTTGCACAAATTGCCTCTAATGCCAAAAAAAGGCCCTATCACCTACTTACACATGGCTAGATGTCTCTAAAACTTCAAGTACATTGATGAATAATGAGCAAGCCACGTTTTGACCAGATCAAAGCAAGCCAGGCAAAAACTTGAGTGCAACTAACATTTTGGTACCGGATAAAAAGTTTCATATAGTATTTAGGTGGCCTTTACCTTTTCTACAAAGCTCGGAACAAACCCTTTCAAGTCCCATTATTTGAAGCAATAAATATCCCAGATTAAAAATAGCAACAAAAAAATGTTTTAATGAATTGTGTAGGAGATATGACATATGGGGACAACCGCGTGCCTTAGGTAATATTGATTCCAACACTAATGAATGTAAGCATAGCTCAAAAGGATTAAGACGAGTTTAGGATTGAAAGAGCAGGCGGCTCATCTTAATTAACAACTTGAGTACGACCCTTTAAAGTCATTCAAATACCAAAAGGCCTTTGAAAGTGAGAGAAACATGTTGAATGAAAAACCTATCTTTCCTACTAAAATGGCAACCTTTGCTGAGTTATTATTTATCAAATCATTAAAAAACAGCCAAAAAAAACTCGTATCCATTTCAAGCAATGAAGTCAAACAAATTTGAAACAAACAAAATATTTCAAAGAAAAATGCAACATAAATCGGTACAACCTTCTCCAAAGCTTCAATCTCAAAAGAAAGCAAAGACTACACTCGAGGCCTCTTAGATTGCGCGGGTCACCTTAATTAACAACTTGACTACGACCCTAGTGCGAGAGAGAATCGTAAGAGGAAGACAAAGATAATGCTAGAGAGAGAGAGAGAGGTGGAAAATTCCACACTATTAGGCCATTTATTGCACACTCCAGATCTTTCCTTTTGCATTCCATTAGACTTGGAGCATCAACTAGCGTTAAAAAGGTAGATTTGCAAAGATTATGGTAGATGAGTATTTACTTTGAATTTCTAGAATATATTCCGAAATGTTTTGCTAAGTCGAATACATAATAACCTTCATGATAAAGGCATCACCTTCATAAAACAACAAGAGATAGCCATTATAGGTGTATACAAACTTTGCATGGAATACTCATTTGTTTCCCAAAAAAATTTCTTTTGAACAAATGTCTTTGTGAGAATGGATATGCTTAGTGAATGTCAAACTTGGAAGATATAATAATATGCTCAATGCAATTTAAGTGATGCATTGAGTCACTGTCAATTGTTGCTTCTTACAATGCCTAACATTATAAACATGTTTGAGCGCTCAACTCGATGCTAATCAAAACTTGAGTTTCCACTTTCCATAGCATGCTATGATAACCAAGAAGTTCATTAGTTGAAGCTTGGTACATGTAGGAAAACACATTAGAGAATGAAAGTGAATAAAAAAAACTTGCATTCATGTGCACGTGTGGATTTCTTGTGGCTAAGCAATTTCACGCATGGCTTAAAAAAAATCAAAGTCAGCTGGCACTTGAATTATAGGCCTAAAGGTTATTACCAAGCATCCATATCCATCCTAACGATAATTGGGTTGTTCATGTCACTTGAACTTTTGCAATCGTGCCCTCATAGCATAGACTTCACCAATAAGAACAATTAATGCTCTTCAAGAAGAGCTTCAAGAAGAGAGCATCCACAAACAATCTGAATCAAGTTGGATTCTTGAGCAAAAACTTTTCCGAAAATCAGCAACTAACTCTAAAAGAGAACACTCTCAAGCATTTTGTCTACACAAGCTAACAAAATTAAAAGCATTGAGTAGCTTTTTCCTGACCAAGTTGAGGAAATTTATTTACTTTGAGAGAGAGAGAGAGAGAGAGAGAGAGAGAGAGAGAGAGAGAGAGAGAGAGAGAGAGAGAGAGAGAGAGAGACTCAAGCCAAGTACACACAATAAAGACCATAGCAAGTTTAAAATGATTGTAACAAAAGGGGACAAGTCCACAGGCTGAAACTTTCAGCCCCTCAGCAGCACACTTGTGAAGGAGCTCGAGACTTCATACTTGAACGTGTCATTTCATATCATATTGTCTAACATAGAACTTAACGACTTCAAATTTTGCTTATGCAAAGTACAAATTGGAAGGACTATTCAATCCAATTCTTTAGTGAAATCGTTAAGCAAGAACGTAGTCGCCCATTCTTGCACCATTCTTTTCTTAGGTGGATACCATGTACCATATAGTTTTCATGAGATTCCACTTGTGAGTTCTTGCAATTGATGTGTTTTGTTTTCTTCTTGTAAACATGTAATCCACAGAGAAAAACTTCAATCCATCCCCTGACTAGTATGATGATACATGCATGCATCAACCTATCAGAAACACCAAGGTTCTAGAATATGAAATAAGCATGCTGAGAGTCAGCCACTGAATTTTTGTAAAGTGTGCTTCAAAAAAAAACCTCGAGCTCAAATGAGTTTAACTTTCAAAATGGCTGGCATGCTAGAGATAATAAAATGCATCTTGGTTTCCGAGGGTGAGCTCAAACCTTGGGACCAAAGAACCTTTGGATATCCAGCTCACCAACTGAGCCAACCCCGTTGGATTAGAGATGATAAAGTGAGTAAACTTCTGGCATACCAACCGCCACATAACAAAACACAAATCAAGACCCAAAATCAGTGCAACCATAGGCATCTGAGGCAAGAAAAAGAATTGACCTAGAAAGAGTGCGCTAACAAGCCTAAATTGCAAGATTTGTAACTTAGCATTAAGTTTTGGAAGTCCCACTATCATGGAACCAAATACTTCCGCCTGTTTTGACACAATTTCACCAAAATTAGTAACTAATCCCCTATGCATAGCTTGAAATCCTACTTCAAGCAACTGGTATCAAGGGGAAAGAATAGATTTGATCTCAGACGTAACATCCCTGGGGCTCCCCTCAGCATGCAATTGCGCGACGAGCCCCTTCTTATTGTAGTACTCAATAACCTGACAAAAGAATGTTTGTTAGGGAACAATCCAGACGGACTAACTTTTCTTCATCAAAAAATACCACTGAATACAAGATACCATAAGCCAACAATGCCAATTGGAATACCGCAACAAAAAGAAAGACAAGAAATATATAGAAACTTTTGTTAAAGGTAGAAGCACTTAATTTGCCTTTAAAAAAAGAGTGCATGTGTGTGTGCGCACGCGCGCGCGCGCGCGCGAGAGAGAGAGAGAGAGAGAGAGAGAGAGAGAGAGAGAGAGAGAGAGAGAGAGAGAGATAGAGAGAGAGAGAGAGAGAGAGAGGGAGAAAGCTTCATTAATGTCTTTTCCATGCCAAAAGGCATATAAGACAAATAAGTACATATCAAGTTTGTGGACCATCTGGGAGCGTGTGAAAAACGTCTCCGAAACTGAAAGAAAAGCATATATAATAAACCTAAACACAATTACCAGTGTTAACTAAACCAAAAGGTATAAAGCAAGAAGTAGCTATTTATAATGGAAGCAAGTTGCAGATCATGTCCTAGAGGTGATACTGCTACTGCTGCTGCTACTACTACTACTGAAGAAAGACGTAATACAAGCTGCAGTAGGGAGTGAAACTGAGATCTGCTGCCAACGTCGAATGTAGGAAGGTCGTCTCCTCGTGGCAGGTGACGAAGAGGTCTGGCTGCTGGATAATGCTGGGAGGTGCGCTGCCTCTGATCTTTGTGGGAAGTCGTGTCCTCATCCTCGTCATCATCATCTGAGTCTGGGGCTGGTCGTGAACGTCGTCTGGAGAAAAAAGAGATAATCTGAAGTTGTGAGTCTGGAGTAATCTGACATCGATGTTGGAGATCTCGTCATAATAGAAACATCTCTCGGATCATAAGTGCGACACAGCGTGGATCCTCATAGGGAACAAGTGAGCGCAAAGTAACCGGTGTATCCATGAACAAGCAATAGTATCTCCCACGAATCTCATAATAAGCTGGGCAAATGAAGAAAAAATGCTCCTCAGTCTCCACCGCACCTAGGGAACATAGATGGCAGATCATGTCCTCTCGTGGGGTACCCTGAAACCGACCAATCTCAATCTCAAGCTGGTGTAAAGAGACACGGAGCTGACCTAATATGAATCTGAGACCATGTGATAACCCAGAGCGTAGGTACAGTGGTAGAAGTGGGGACCCTGATACATCTATCTCCAAAAAATGAAGCCGATAAAAGGCGGGATTGACGCCCAACTGACCATGCCAGGCTCGATCAAGGTAAGCTCTATAGATGAATCGTCTGATATAGTCATGGGTACTAGAAGGAAGTGCAGTGATAGAGATACCGAGTGTGCCAAGAAGTCTGGAGGCCTGAGAGAACCAAGCAACATGGTAGCCTTGACTGTGAAGACATTGAAATGAAATGAGAGCAGCCTGAGTATATCTCTACTCAAAAGACTGGAACGTACTGACGCGCTGTATATATGTGATGAGTTGGAGGAGGGCATCAAGGTACATAAGCGGGACCGCAAACTCAGCAAGGATGATCTGGTGTGGAACTAAAGGCTTAGCATGAATCATAGGTGAAAGCATAGTGATCTGTAATCGCGAGATACTGCCCCAGTCAGATGAAGTGAGACCCATGCACCATGTAGCTGATGCATGTAGAGCTGTAGGAGAAACAATGGTGTCAAAAAGTCGACACTTACTCGAGGCATCTCAAATAGACTTACGGAAGCAAAATCTCTCCATCTGGGCAATGGAAGCATGGCCTTTCCCCAGCCTACTAGAAGCTACATGTCTCATACTAAATATAGGACCAGTGAAAGTGTGCCTAAGACCATCACCTTGGTCTTCACAATGTTCACCCCTAGGCCCCATCTGGAATAGAAATCATGAAGACAATCAATCTGTCTCTGTAACCCCTCTCTAGTGGGTGAAAGTAGAACCACATCATCTGCATAAACAAGAATAGCGATCAAGATGTCTAAAAGTCTGCAACCAGATCCACCACACTGCTCAATAACCCTCTCCAACTCATCAATATATAATCCAAAAAGTGTAAGGGAGAGGGAACATCCATGCTTCACCCCAATAGTGCTCATGATCTGCTCTGAGATACCTCTGTCACTCCGAAAACATCCCAATTGTCATGCCCATGACTGGTCTCGAGTAGCGTGTCCATGCTAGGGACCAGTAGACCAACAACCCGTAAGTTAATTGTGACTATAAGGGAATTGGGGCCCTTATGTGTACATGGTCATAATTAATGGTTGTAGGCCTAAACACTTGATGGTGGATTGGTATGGGTCTATCAGTGCGTCATTGAGAAACTGGATGACGTGGCCCAGATAGGCTGCAGAGGTGTCTAGTGAGATGTCACAGTGCACTACTAGTGGTGCATGGGCCTTGGAGGGTATAAGTATACCTATTGGGCTCTCACTAGTGTATGCTTGATAGCATGACCGGTGGCAGGATGCTGTTGGTGTGATGCCATACTCCTCTTTGTGATTGATCCATAGCTTGGGGGCTAGATCCGTTCGATCTAGGTTTGGTTTGGTTGATTTGTCCACCATCAAGTTCCCTTGTGTTGCTTGTGACTGGCATGCTTAGAATAGGATCCTTGGATTGAGGACTTTATACCAATACTCTCTCATAAAGTGCCATCACTGCTAGGATTGTGTCATCAGAGAAGCCAAGGTCTCGTATTCGTTGGATGAGTAAGGAGCGTGGGACAGAGTCGAAGGCTTTCATGAAGTCAACGAAGCAGCAATAAACTCGCTCGCTGGTGCCGAGCTTCCTTAATAATGGCTCTAAGAGTAAAGATATGATCTGTAGTAGAATAATGGGCTCTAAACCCAGCCTGGCCCATAGCATGCAATCTCCTGGTGTCTGCCTCAGTACTCATAGCTGATTGAAGAATAATGCCATACAACTTCGTGATAACGTGCCCAATCATAAGAGTCCCATAGTTACTAGGATTCTTGGGATCACCATTTTTGTGTATGGAATGGATGATGTTGGTGCACCAGGAAGAAGGAAAACCGGAGACAACCGCTTGATTGAGTAGAGTGGCTAGGAGAGGTGATAGTAAATCAACAGCATGGATTAAAAGCTCGGATTCAAGGTCATCAATATCCCTGGCTTTATTGGTGTTCATTTTCTTGATGGCATTGTGGACCATATCAGTGGTGAAGAAGGTAAACTCAGGAGGTCTAGGGGATATGGAAATAGGTGTGTCGGTATCGATGGTATATAAGGCAGTGGCAAATCATCAAGGAGCGGAGGTGGAGCACGGGGATTGAACTCACGCCAGAATGCGCCTATGGAAGAACTATAGAGAAGACCAATGAGTCGTCGCTCTTCCAAACTATCATATGCCCGGTTCTTACAACGAAGTAAGCGGGTAAAGAGACGACGAGTGGGTTGCAAGAGATGAGGGGTGTGTATGCGAGCATGTGTGACAAGGTGATGATGGGAACGACACTCATCGTCATACCAAGGTGGGCATACCGATCTAGGCTTGGTGTGTTTTTTGTTATGATGGGGTCTAGAAGGGAAGGAAGCAGCGACAGGCGTATGGAGTGTTGTGGTAAGGAAGGAAGCTTGCGCTTCAAGCGAGCTATGATGTGGGAAAATGTGGAGCAGTGGGGTAAGCAAATGCTGATAGGTAGGTGCAATTGAATGGTCAAAGATGTATTTGGGTGCACGAGAGAATGGTGGAGGTGAGAACTGTCGAGGCAAGGAAATAGTACCAAGACTAAAGGAAACGAAGGAATGATTAGAGAGAGTGGTGGGGGAGATACGAAAATCATGGATGAGTGAGATGGTTGATGGTGATCCCATGAGGTAATCAACAACACTATGGTCGCCACTATGGGGATGGCAGGTGTATCTGCCCGAATCGGGCCAGCAAGTTAAACCATTAAAAATGGCCAACTCATGAGCTTCTCCTAATAGCAACAAGTATTCGCCATAGGTGGGGAGGCCCAAAATGTCCTCAGAAATCCTAGTAACACACAAGTCATCTCCATCAAGGGCACGTATACGAAGCTGGCCCATAGAATCATTATAATCTGTCTGCCGTGAAGTTGTCCTGGCATTAAAGTCACCAGAGAGAAAAATGTAACCTCGCTCTGCATATCTAATAATATACGTAGAAAGATCAATGTAGGGTGAGCCAATACCCTCCACAAAGGAAGAAGATACTGGAGGGAAATAGCAAGTTGCAACAAAGATGTCTCTGTCAGAACCAACGCTATGCGCGTCAATGCGGAACCAAATGTACCGTGAATGTTCATCATGGCTGATGAACTCAAAAATAGGATGCAATGACGCCCTATATAAGCAAGCGCCCCACCAGAACCCCTCCCACTAGCAAATCTCATCTGATGTCGATAGACCGAGTCCCATTTGTATCCTGGAAAAGTCGGTAAACCCCTCTCCTGACTCCATGAAAAGTAATAGATCTCTCTCACCAATGAAGTCAATCAGATCACCAACAATGGACGATGAATATGTCGTTACAATTCCAAACCCCAATCTGCAAGCAGCGTGAATGGGGCCCCAGTATGCTCCCAATACTGGGTGCCCCAATTCCCTATTTCTCAGCATCCTTAGACACATTGTCAATGTATCGGATTCGACCATCCCTATAGATAACACGTCTACCTGTCACTTCAGCTTCTTGGAAGGCTTTACGCCTTTCCTCAACCTGTATGTACATAAGATCATCATCCATATATATTTGAGAACCGCGTAGCTTGGCTCTACAACGCAAAGCATCGCGACGGCTCTCCAAGGATGTAAAACGGATGCTGAGGGTAGCATTATTTCTGGTTGTTCTCCATGCTGAATCTAAATCTCTTTTGTGATGCCCGAGTGTAGTTTCAAGGAAACCTTTTGCTTCTTCAAGAGCATTTTGAGTGTTTGCGATGCCCCTTACTCGAATATTGTATGCTTTTTGCTCCCTAGATCTCTCTTCTGAAAAAGTAGCTGAAATAACCCAAGAGATAGGGGCACTTGGTGTGTTACCTTTTTTGATAATTGCTGCCCGGGATTTGAGTTCTTTTCTCAGCAGATCTATTTCTTGTTGCAGTTTGGCGTTGGCTTCTTTGAGAGCAAACATCTCGGTTTTAACCATGTGTAATTCTGTCTTCAAACCCTAAAAATCCTGTAACAACACACTCAGGCTAGAGGCAAGATAGGACTCTATTGCCTTTGTGGGAGTGTATGGTTCTTGAGAGTAGGAGATAAGAGGAGTTATTGGATTGATAGGCAAGGAAGAACAGGAAACAGCAAATGAGGAAGAGGAAGGAGAGATATGAACAGAGGAAGATAGAGCAAAAGGGGAAGAAGAAGAGCATGTAGAAGGTGTGGGGGATGATGATGAAGAGGAGAATGGGGAAGAAGAAGAGGATGAGGAGGGCTGCTCAGCAGGGGGGACAGCGAAGTGGGCAGGAGGGATGGAGGGGACAGAAGGAAACACATCAGCGAGGGGGCAGAATTTGAAGCGGGGTCAGCAAGGGGGGCAGCGAGGGGGGCAGGATCATTAGGAGGCAGATCAGGAGCGGAGCCAGCAGGGGGGGCAGCGAGGGGGGGCAGGAGACAAGTCAACGAAGGGGACAGCAGGAGGTTCATCAGCGGGGGGGGGGGGGGGGGGGGCGCAGGAGACACCTTAGCGAGGGCTGTCAGAGGGACAGCAAGGGTTAGAGGGGAGCACGGAGGAGAGGGAGAGGGCGTGATGGCAGAGAAAGGGCTGTTGGGCGCGATGGTGGAGAACGGGCTGGCCTTCTTGCGTAAAGGCGCCATCTGAGAGAGAGAGAGAGAGAGAGAGAGAGAGAGAGAGAGAGAGAGAGAGAGAGAGAGAGAGAGAGAGGAGAAGCTTAACGTCTTTTCCATGCCATAAGGCATATAACACCAAAAAAGTACATCAGATAAGATGGAACTTAGACGGATCAATGCCATCAAGCAATTAACTAAAAAAAGAAGAGAAGTTTATAGCCAGGACTATATGGTACAAAGACCACTTACAAGTTCAACTAGACATCTCTTCATTTCTCTAACTTTAGAGAGAGAGAGTGAGAGAGAGAGTTTTGTATGACTTGAGCATCAAGTACATTCTAATGTGTGGCCACTGGTCTAGCTGAATATTCTAAGATCTACAACACTTATGAATGTCGAACAACCATGTGAGAGCCTTATATAATGAACAGCGAAATAGGGCCAAAAGGAAATCCTGTGGACTTTGTAGGGATGTGTGTGTGTGTAAGAGAGATCGATTTATTGATTGAAGCACACCTCTTGCAGAACAATGATATAGACTGTTCACTAAGGGGAAAGTTTGATTGTTAAGTCTAGGTTACCTGGATGCTATTCTGAGTGTTCAGGTACTCTATGCTTTTGGACCCTCAAATGTCTAACAAGGAGACTCAATCTCCCCTTACACTCTTCTAAAGCTTAAGTGCCTCCCCATTTTGGAATTTTTAGAGGGAAGCCATTTTAGAATTCAATCCAATGAAAGCCCTATATCTGCCAAAACAAATGTGCTTGGACATGGGCATTTTGGGTCCAAATAAGTTGCAGGTCCTTGTGACCCCACTTGGGGATCATGACCAATCTACCTGTCCAGTGTTACCAGTGACAATTTTTATCGATCTGAATCACAGCCTTTAAAGCATTTGTTTGGACACGGGCAATTTCGGTCCAAATACATTGCAGGCCCTTGTGACCCCACTTGAGGATCATGACCGATGTACCTGTCCTGTCCATTATTACCATCGACAATCTTTATTGATCTGAATCACAGCTTTCGGGAACTTAGTTTCAAGCACATCTTTCACCTTTTCCAAATAGGTTGAGCAGTAGGAAAAATCCACTTCAGATCAATGAATGAAATGGGCTATATAATGGTTCATTTGACGCATAAATATGAATTGATAAACCATTTTCCAGCCTTCATTTGAATGCATTGTGCATGAGTCTGTGAGATACTCCCTCCAAATCTCAACAACGACTATGACCAAAAACACAAAACAATGATAGACCTGAACAAAATGTATTTGTACAAATCAAATAAATATAAAGCAATGAAGGATAATTGCATAAATATGTTGCTTCTATTCTCCATGATTCCATGGGTTGGAAATACCAAGAACTTGCTGCTAAATTGATGAATCTAAGCCCAAACTGAGCTATGTTAGTCTAAGGACGGGTCCACATAGGAGGGGGAGTAAGCAAAAGAGTGCCCAAATACTCTCTCACTGATTGGGACCACGTGGCCTCCACAACTTTTATGCAAGGCAGGACAATACAACACCTTTACATGGCAAGAATGGATGCCAACTAGGCATGTTCACTTATGCACTTACCTGGTGGGACCTTGGCGCCACATCCAATGGGAGTCGGGGCCCACAATTCAAGACCACAAAAAAAGCATGCACAGTCGAACTAAGAATGAAAAGCTGAGACTTACACGACAAAAGGAAAATGATGAGACTGCCAAAAAAATATTCATGCCACCAAAACAAAAATGTACATGCTGCCAAAAGATTGAGGGTGATGTCGCAAAATGGATGGATGATTCTTATTTCGCCAAGAAGAAGGTGAAATCTCCAGAGCTAGAGTTTTTTCAAGATGCCACAAAAATATGGTCAATCTTGAGGATCATCATCACTATCACTAGCATGAGGATATACAAGAATCAAAAGAAAAATGATACCAACATTGTACTTCTCCAATTTAAATCACAGTTCCAACGAATCATGACTCACAGCATTCTGAATCGATTTGCTATTCTTGAAAAGATTTGTCAAAAAAGATTTGAAAATTAAAGCATTCTTGAAACGCAAAATTCTGAGTTTTTTTGTTTTATGAATCATTCTTGGTAGAGAGAGAGAGAGAGAGAGAGAGAGAGAGAGAGAGAGAGAGAGACAGGTTGAGTTTGCTTATGAAACGCCTCCAGTCGACTTTTTAGCACCTCTGCATTGTCATCTTTACGCTGAATCAACAGCTCACCCGTGACCTGTCCAGTAAAAGCAAATCAGCTCTGCCATTGTCACTTAAAGTAACCCAAAGTTCATCATAGTTGATACATTAGAAAATACCTAAGCCTAATCTTCTCCAAGTACAAAAAGAGATTTAACTTTTTCAAGCCTGCTACTGACAAATATCTCTTTTTACCTTATTTTCAGAAAAAAGTATCTATTTGTGAAATTAGAATATATCCAGTTTCACAAATTTATATAGAGAAGTCAATGATGTCATAAGGTAAAGCTTAGAAACAATATACGAGCAACTCAAAAAGTCAAAGGATCCAAGTCAAAACAATAATATAAAATTCAATAAACAAAAAATCTTTGCCAAACAACATTGCTTATGTCTGATCAGTACCCAAGCATAAGTTGCTAACTGGGTTTCGAAAGAATCCAGATTCTCTTCGGTAGAACCACTGTTGACTAAGAAGCAAAAGACAACCAATAAAAAGAAAGAAAAAATAATAATAATTTAAATAAAATGAAATTCTAAATTAAATATTAAAAATTTATAAATCTAATAAAAAATAAAATAAAATAAATAAGAACAAGGATCATAATATGTATACGAGTTACCAAAACAAAGATAAAATACTAGAAACAAAGCGGGCTCCTTAGCTCCCCACTTTTTTGGACTGTATTATTAATCATCTTAAACATACCATAAGCTGAAATACCAAAGATACCCAAAAGAGTCTAAAACAGTTCGAACTTTTCTCATGATTTTCTTAAACAAGTAACCCTTATGGAGTAACAAAATGATTAGTACAAAAGCATCTCTACTAGTACAAAGACGAGAAAACCTGTACAATTGAGAGGTGATCACTCCATATTTAACAAAATCTGAAATATTTGAAAGAAAATATGAGGCATGCAAATCATGTTGAAGTTACTGTATTATGGCTCCAGTCTTTCATCAAAAATATGAAGTTTGAACCATAGTTGCAGCGCGATTCTGAATCGCGATTCAGAATCACGATTCAGAATCGCGATCCCGATTCGCGATTTGGGATTTTCCCAGAATCGTGTAGAATCGATTTTTTTTTTTTTTTGAAATTTTTTTGTGCAATATGGGTATCAGATGAGAGCTCTGATCGACGGGAATATGATTGTGTAGTTTGCCGACTGTTTCAGGTGCAGGATGGTCCCTTTACGCTAAAGTTGCATCCCATATAAAAAAAAAGAGAACACATTGGGGCATTCCCAGTGAACATAGCAGGAATCTCCCTTTCTCTGATTCTCCCTCTCTCTATCTCTCTCTCTGATCACGATTCACAACAAACGGAACTAAAACCATGCTGAACAAAAACCTAGCTGAATCATTCTGAACTTTAGCCTTAAATGAAACAATTTTCGACAAAACAACCATACTCTCTCTCTCTCTCTCTCTCTCTCTCTCTCTCTCTCTCTCTCTCTCTCTCTCTCTCTCTCTCTCTCTCTCTCTCTCTCTCTCTCTCTCTCTCTCTCTCTCTCTCTCTCTCTCTCTCTCTCTCTCTCTCTCTCTCTCTCTCTCTCTCTCTCTCTCTCTCTCTCTCTCTCTCTCTCTCTCTCTCTCTCTCTCTCTCTCTCTCTCTCTCTCTCTCTCTCTCTCTCTCTCTCTCTCTCTCTCTCTCTCTCTCTCTCTCTCTCTCTCTCTCTCTCTCTCTCTCTCTCTCTCTCTCTCTCTCTCTCTCTCTCTCTCTCCAACCATAAATCATAAACCATAAAACCGAAGTTACTGAACTAAAACCACAAAGAACAATACTGAATCACGACAATGCTGTGAATAGGATCATCATAATATATAATATCGGGCCACATGGCACCAAAAAGCGGTACAATGATGTTCCATGAATGTAATGAAAACTATATAACTAAGGCTCATCAGAGTCATGGTAGGATAAATCATCCGAATCTGTGGACTGCAGGTCCCATGGGTCCGCAGAGAAATCGGAACTGGAGGGAGCCATATGTCGTGGTGTGGCCCTGGCTCTGCTGCGTGCTCTGGATCCCTGTTGCGTGCCTTAGCTCTGGACCACCCCCCTCCCCCTGCCTCTACCTCTGCCTCTCTCCCCTCCTCTGGACCCCATCAGGCGGCCCCCAGCCCTGTGTCTACTCCGTCGTGCCTGTGTGTCAGGTGGCTGTGACCCTACGCCCTGGGATGGCCCTACCCACTGTGATGATGCCTGGCCGACGGCTGCCTGTGATGCTCCACTCCTGTCTACAAAAAGAGTACTCAGCCCCCCCCCTCCTAGAACCTCTAGGTCTCCCCCTAGGCCTATGTGCAGGAATGGCTGGCTCCTCCTCTGTCTCTGCATCCCAGCAGGTCACCCAGGTCATCCCCCTGTGCCTCCGCCCACATCTCCTCGTCCTCCTCTGTATCTCCCTCAACCCACTCCTCCTCCACATAGTCTGCCCCGAGCATCGCTCCACCCTCCGAGCCCTCGTCATCTCCCTCCTCAGCCCTCTCCCTCTACCTCTCCGTCCTCCTCTGTCGCCGTAAAGCCGGTGCGTCAGCCTATGCCTGTCTGTAGAGCTCTCTATGGATCTCATCATCCATCTCCTCCTGTGTGGGTGGTGCCCGAGGAGCAGTAGCTATCGAATCCACCAAGCAAGTGTCAGGGTCCACCTGCAACCAAAAACAATACATTGTTGTCAGGCAGGTATTGTGCAACTCACTGCATATTTTGAAAGCAAATCAATTCATCAAAGCATAGCAAGAAAAAAGGGGTGATGATGTGACTCACCTCGAGCATCTGACCCTCTCCTCATGTGCGCCTTAGCATACGGCCGTTGGTGTTCACAAACACCAACCGCCTACACTGCTCGATGGACAACCTGTTCCTCTTCTGCGTGTGATACAAGGCCCAGGTGCTCCAATTCCACTCACAAGCTCCTGTTGAACAGTCCTGTGCAAGGACTCTCTCAGCCAATTGCCTCAGGTCACCTGTGTTGCGCCCGTGGATGCACCACCATGTAACGGGCCTCAGCTGATCCTCCCTCCGCCGACTCTACTCTCCATCGAAAGGAAACTGGAAGCGCTCAAATGTGTGCAGCTGGCTTGCAATGTTGGCCAGCATCGAACCTGTTGGCAAAAGGAAAAACATGGCACATGTAAGACCCCTCGAATTCAGACAATACCAATGAGTACAATACTGCAGTAACATTGCTACCAACCGATTTCTCACACGTACCTGGTCCGGGCCATACGTGCTCCGTGTACTCCACCCATCCCCGGTGCAGCTCCGGATCGTCCCTCTCTCGGGTAGAGCGCCACAAGGGGTGCAACATGTGGGCTACGGCGTGGATGGGTCGGTGGAAGTAGTCCCATCTGGCCTCCCAGATACGTGAGATCTCGCGCCTCCTGCAGCAGATAAATTACAACAATCACTAAACCATAGCATAAAAGAAACGCCTCAGACTCGAGTGAGAAACAACAAACTAGACACTGAAGAGTCATACTTGTGCTCGTCCAAGGCTGACAACAGAATCCCCTCGCCGATGCGGTCCATGAACTCGTAAATGAGACCGAGGGTGCACCCCTCACGGTCTACCAGGCGCAGCACTCTGTCCCCCACTAATCTCCTCAGCAGCTCTCCAGAACTCGTCGCCGTACACAGTGGACTAGAAAAATGCCGAATAGGGGAGGTCTGTAAAGTCTCGGAAGGCCACGCTGGAAACCATCCACCGCAATGCGTCCTTCACCACCACCAATCGCTCTAGCACCAAGAAGTAAAACGCAAAGCGCGTGGGTGCGGGCTTCTTCAGGTTTAGGGTGGAGAAGGTGCGGAACAGGGCCAACACACGGCTCTTCCTGGTCACAAAAGTGACCAGGCGCATGGCCGTAGAAGTGATCTGCAACACAAACATCCAGTAAAAAAGTTTAGACAGTAGTTGAGACGTGGTTAGCAGCATTGAAGGAAGAAAGCATAGCAAATAGAACAAACTATACCTTTCTGATCCATGGAAGCGCACATAGGTCATGGATGAGCTAGTCTATGCAATGTGCAGCACAGGGTGTCCACACAATGCTGGGGTGCTAACTCATCATAATCTCACCCATCTGCTTGCAGTTCGAGGCATTGTCGGTGACAACCTGAACCACGTGCTCAACCCCGATGTCAGCAATAACATCTCTAATGACCTCCCATATGAAATCGGTTGTGATGGCATCACCACCTCGAGTGGCATCCACGCCACGTAGGAATACTGTGCCAAGCGGGCAAGAAACCAAGACATTGATGACGGATTGCCGAGAATGTCGGTCCATCCATCACTCAATATCGTGCATCCATACCTGCCACAAAACACCCATTAGACACATGCAAAAATTGCGCCACGAGTAAACCCTAAACGCATGCAATGGGTTTATAAAAAAGTACTTACATCTGCCAAGCTGAGCGAATGGAACTCAGCTCCCGCGTGATGGTCTCCTCCTCCTGACGAAGCAACTTGCCTCCTAGTGCCTCTCGCCTGGGAGGTGTCCATGTAGCATCCACGGCCGCCATCTGTGCACAGAACTCCCTGAACACCCAAGTGTCAGCAACAGCAAAGGCAATGCCGCACTCGTAAAAGAACTAGCCACACAGTTGAGTGCAACGGGCCTGCTACTCTCTCTGCTAGCCGCATAGATCAAGGGTCTGCTGCCTGGGCCTAACCCCTCTCTGTTGTGTATATGGTGCTCGTGGTCTAGCATGCCCAACGGATGGCTGATCCGTGGGTGTGTCACTCTCTCTGGCAAAATCTGCCGAGGCATGTGGTGCATCTGCTGCCGAGGAGGAGGGTCGAGAAGCACCCGCTGCTGCTGAACCAACATGCTCATCTGATGGTCCTGCTGCTGCTGCGGATGGAACTGAAGGTGCTGTACTAGGCCCTGCACCTAAACCGTGCTCTGCCCGTGCTGTACTGGGCCCTGTAGCTGTACCATGCTCTGCCCGTGATGTATTGGGCCTTGCACCTGTACCATGCCCAACCCATGATGTACTACGCCCTGCAGCTGTACCATGCCCTGCCCGTGATGTACTAGGCCCAATATCCATGGTAGGCCCTGCCTGCCTCCCTGTGAGCCCTCCTGCATGCCTGCCTGTAGCTGCTCCTGCTACCTGTCCCTGTCTAGAACCCTGTGATGTAGTACTAGGCCCGTACATGGTAGACAACCTCTGCAGATCCTCATCAGAAATCCTGGGGCAATCAGATATGCCCAATGTCCGCCCATCTGGCCCTCTGCCCCGCAGCAAGTGAGCCCTAACCCTGGTGAGTGATCCTCCTGCACTGGCATCGTATCAACACGACCCTAAACCTGCAAACAACAAATAATCAGGCAAACATTCAGTAGAAAAAAAAAAACCTTGCATTGAACAACATTACCGAGCTCAAATAGAGCTCAAAATACCAGAGCATACATCAAAACGATTCCAGTTCACACATTATATCAAGTGCCAAAGAAGAACATGAGATTAGGGCGTGGGATAGAATAATTTGCTCTCCACGAAGCTCAAACCCACCCAGCACCGTGCACACCACCTCCGTATCGCCGAGTAGATGCCTGCCAACTATTCACTTGCGAAGATTGGATGCTTACAGCTCTCAGAAAAAAAATTTGCCTCCTCCACTGCTGGCGCGGTTCTGTGCGCAAGGAGGCGGCCCGAAAGTTAGTTTCTGGAATTTTTTTTCACGATTCTGAAGCATGATTCTATGCAGCGAATCGTGATTCGAAAAATCGCGATTCTTGAATCGCGAAGCTAGTGAATCGCGATTCGCTGCAACTATGGTTTGAACCAATAAACCTGACCTAGCCTGGCTTATAAACAGGACTAAAAAATTGCACTTATCATCACTAGTTGTACAATTAAGTTCACATGAGTCTTTAGGATAGATTCAAAAAGTTAGGGTCTTTATATAGAAAACTACCAAAATCAGGAAGATTAGGAACAAATAAGTCATCAATATATCTTCTAACATGAGTTAATTTATGCAATAAGATGGGACAAGTACCACAAGAAACTAATCTTTGTATAAATTCAAATTCATAAGAGAAAAGATAAAAGTTAGCTAAATGAACAGCACAATTAGTACCCATGGGAATACCTATCGTTTGTTGAAAAAGCGAATCACCTAAAGAAATATGCAAGTTATCCAAGAGAAAGTGCAGCCAAGAACAAACATCTTCAACATCAACTATTTTAGTAAATCTTTTCTTCTTTGAATCAACATCTTGATTTTTGTTCTTAATTAAGCCAACAAAACTCAAAATGCAAAGCACTCTTTTCAACTTTTAAAGCTTTGCATCTCGAATTAGCTTGTTAACAGGAAACTTCAAATCTTCCAAATTGATTTTAGTGTAAAGTGCTGTGAAGCATAGGTTGGGTTTTTTCTTCTAAAGTACGAGGAGTTGAAAAACTTTATTACTTCTATAATACCTATAGAATCGTTTAAAATCCAACTACAACTAGCAGGAACATCTGCATCCTTAAATAAGTTTATCCAAAGCTCATTAATAGAAGGAAGCAACACTTTGAAGTAATTACTTTGCCACTTAGAAAGGTCAGTCAACGTAGTTTTATAGGCTGCTGCAATAAACCTAGACCTTTTAGGAACTTTATGAAATTTTATGCAGCACAAAGAAATGGAAGATTTGGGCAACAATTGAAGTTATAAGAATGACAAAAATGTTGATAATATTTTATTACACTCATAGTTGAAAGAGAACAAGCGTTACATGTTCCCGCTGGAGAATGCACTTCATTCAATAACGATTCCAAATAGAATTTCTTGCAAACAAACACAAAATTGTTTGAGCATTTATCCACGTACGAAATGACAAAACGTCTGTGAAACTTACGAAGAAGAACTTCCTCCTCGTTAGAAAAAGAAGTATGAGTATTAGAAGATGGGACAGATGAGACTTTTTTCAAGCTCAAAGTTACGTATTTTCAAAACTTTAGTTTTCCATTCTGATAACAAACCATGGACTCCAAAAGATTCCTCGATATGGTAAATGAACTTATTAATACTCGTAGTTATAGATTTTAACAAGAAAGCATCTACTGAAAGAGGAGGACAAAATTTAGTGCCTTTAGAAAAGGACTCTTTCAAAAACGATGAGGGAAGGATTGATGTATCTGCAGTAACACTATGACCTAAAGAAGGATCACAAAACTTCAAATAAAAGGAGTCACCACAAGAACAAGGGCTATTACGGATAGACAACTTTTTTTTTCTGAAAGATTCCGACCAATATCAGCATAATTGAAGGCTTTTTGTCTTATAGTTTTAACATATTTCCAAGCAACCACTGGATGATTCCAAATTTTCTTCACACAAGGAGGAAGAGCGTTCATAACTTCAGGCTTTAACATTGAAAAAAGGACCCCTGGTAGCTTTAGCATTAAAACTTTTGCTTAAATCAAAGACCTTGATTGATGTGCAAAGTGCCAATCACAAAAACTATTTATGTATCACTAACTATCATAGATTTCTTTGCTTCAATTCTTGATAAGGTAGGATATTCTTTAAGAAATCTGCAGTAAGCTTACATCATCTAAGCCAGGAACTTTTGGTGGTGCAAATTTTGTATGGTAGGACCTCCCACTTGCAGGATGAATCCACCGACCGGTGATTCGTTCCTCCAAAACTGAATCTGCAATATCAAAATTAAGAACTTTGTCGACTTTGGTGCCCTGTTTCTCCAACATAGAATCCAGCTGCAACACACACCAGGATGGAGATTTGAGTATCCGATTCTTTATCTTGACTATTCAGGATATATACATAACGAAGGAACCACAACCAAAAAACTATATGGAGACTGCATAAGAAAGAAACAACATTTTTTAAGCAGCCAATAACATTGAACTGAGAATTATGATCTTAATAATAAACGTTGTGAATCTGATCACATGAATTCTCTAAAGCATCATACTCGTCTCAGCCAGATTATTAAATCTTGGTACCATACTGCAAAGGGATCCCAAGATAAATACTGTGAGAGAAAAGCCTTTAGTGCCACTGGTATAAAAAACAAGGCAAGCAAACAATCAAAAACCGCAATTTCCAATTATTTCAAAAATTCATCATCTCAGGAAATGGTGGTAGAAAAAGCAATCATCATGTTGCATGAACGCAGTGTTTGTTTGAACTGGGTAAAACCTTTTCCCCAAGTTCCAGCTATAGATTCTGGTTTTGCCGTGTGTAGTTCGTTGAATCTGTGTTGCAGCGGATTGCGATCCGCTGCAAAAACGATCCTGATCGTGCGATCCGGATCGCCAGCGATCCAAGACCAGAAACTGTCCCGGATCGCAAAAAAATTTGCAAATTTTTTTGTCATTGTGGAGGGATCCACAGCTAGTTGCAATCCAAATGACCAATGAATAGCAGCAGAAATACTGAGGCAGATACAAATGAAATGATTAGCCAATGTTATATCTGCAAATCCGTATCTGCAAAACCAATTTGCTTCAGTATCTGATAAAGTGACTAGCAGATGTTGGGGGTTAACTATCTGAAACCAAGCAATAGAACCGCTCTTTTGATATCCTTTCACATGATACCCCATATTGGCAGGTTTGAAATCAAAAAAACAAAAAAAAAATTGCGTTCCGGGAAACCCTAAGGGGAAATCCCCGATCACGTTCCGGAACACGGGCTGCATCTTTGATTAGAATACCTCACAGAAGAATGTTCCTTTTCACGAAGTTACATAATTTTATCAAAACATCAACTTGATACACAATCATGTACTAATAGATTACTCTGGACCATTAATGGAGTTGTCAGCATCCTTGAATGTGGTCACTAGGACCCGGTGCTTATACTTTTGGACCACAAATGCCTAGGCAAAATTAGCGCATACAGCTGAAAAAAAAAAAAAAAAAGTAGAACGCTAGACTTCCCAGTTGAAGGATTTTAATAAGAGGTTAAATTAGGGTTCTAGAAAAGTAAAGCAAATGTTCAGTCTTCTCTTTGAATATCTAAAAGCATAGTCATGGTCTAGCTTAGAGTTCCTCAGAGTAGCATACAACATGAGTAGACTAGAGATATGGTTAGGGCTGGAACTATCAGTGCCATCTCATTCTTCAGGACGCTTATGTTCTCTCTCTCTCTCTCTCTCTCTCTCTCTCTCTCTCTCTCTCTCTCTCTCTCTCTCTCTCTCTCTCTCTCTCTCAGATGGCGCTAGGGCTGTAGGGCGTAGGGCCTTCTCTCTCCACCGCTGTCTATGGCAAAAAAGGGAAGGGGAGCCCACGCTCCCCCCCCCCCCCCACGCATTTCTGTCCCTGCCCCTTCATCAGTTGCTTCTGTCCACACCCCCTGACCTCCACCTGCTCACTCCTCTTTCTTGATTCCCGAAATCTATACACCTGCCAAATCATTTGAGCAGTACATTCTCTCTTACATCGAACAGATCAAACAAGAATCCAGCTCTCTACGAAAAGAAATGGGATAGCTTCAAGACCATTCAATCGCCGAAAGAGAAACCATGCTGCCCGGATTATTTCTTTGGAGGCAGCAATAAGCAAGCAAGGAGAACCTACAAGGATTCAAGAATTGGAAGAGAAGATTGAGCAACACAAGGCTGAGACAAAAACGTGGGCTTCTCTTTTCAAGGAGGGCAATAAGGAAGGTACATCCTCCTTTAATAGGGTCATTTCAATCACCGTAGGACAAATCCCTGAACATTAGGGTCCGAGGGATTGAAGACACTAATGATCCAATGATTGAAGCAACCAGCTTTTTTTCAAGTACACTTTCCCACCACTCCAAAGGATTGGATAGACCTTGCAAAACCAAGAGAGACCCTTCTACACTCATTGTTCGCTTCACGAATTTGGAAGAACGACGGGCAACCCTCAAACTACGGGCCAAGCTTAGAGGTACACTTTTATTTATGGATGATGATCTCACACCCATGCAGGTTGCAGATCGGAAGAAAGCATTCAGTGAGGTAAAAGCTTTGGGGAAGAGGATAATATGTCGGGATGGTAAGGCTCGGTACATTGATCCTCCAAATCCTAAGAAATAGGGATTAGGGCCTCCTGGACTAGGGAGCAGTTCGGGGGCTCTTTCTAGAGCATTGTGGTTGAGTTTATAAAAAATGCAATGGTATCCACTCTTCAGCTACAACAAGGGATTCAGAGATTTCGAAGTAGTCGAAATCTCATCCCCAATCATGTCCAACATATAAAAGGAAAAGAATGCGTAATAATGAAGCATCAAGTCGAAGGGTGAGGATTTGCATGCTCCATCCAAAGTAGGGAACCAACATAAACTCGGCAATAAGTCGAAACATGGACTTGTAATCCATCATACGCTCCCACATCATTCGAAGATACTTCTTACCATAAGGACAATAAAAAAGAGTACCAAACTCTTTTGGCATCACATCCTCCCGAACCTTACCATCAATGACTTGCTCACATGGAATAGGCGATGTACCAACATCATGACGAAGAGTAAGTGTAGAACCAAAAAGATCAGCAAGAGGTACTGATTTTAAAGAGGCATGTGCCTTCCTTTCGTAGTAAGACATTTCTTTGCTGTCCTGCAAAGTCTCCAATAGCTGACAAGGACCTGTTATGGGCTGTTCAACACTTTGCTACCCAAAGTGTTTCCAACATGGACCATGTTGTCCATAATCTTCCGCAGGCCGTTCCCGAAGCATAATGGACTGCTCATGATGTAAAATAGGCTGTAAATGACCAAGACAAGATGACTGAACCTGCTGTTCAACGTCTTCATCATAAAAATTTGGCAAACTATCAAGAGATGCATCAATGACGGCGTCATCAAAGTTGTCCCTCGAAGAGGTATGGGATGACATAGAAGATTCTTCAAGAAATGAAAAATTCTCTCCAAACAAATGCTCACTCTTAACACTTTGAACAAAAGTACTAATTGACACATGTTGACTCCCTCCTCGATTAGTACAAAACAGTTCTAAAGAGTGCTTGAATTTTTCAGCCTTTGCTAAAACATCAAGTTGAAAAGGTTTCACATGAAACTTTCCACTAATGCATCCATCGCATGCATCAACTTGCGGTGACTTGAAAAAAAATAGATTGCTTCAACATCTACTCAATGTATCGTTGTTGAGAGATGAAGATTTTTGCCCCATGTGAAAGATCAACAAAAACCCAAGTGTGGTTCTTCATGAGTGAGTTATACTCCTCTTGCATCGCATCCTCCCAACATTTTACTCCTCTGGCCTGCTCATAAAAAACAGGTTCTACTACACCATCCTCAATAGAAGTAAGAGCAAAATCAAAAAAATCAGCAAATTCTACTGATTTAGTAGAAGCACGAGTCTTCCCTTCATAGAAATGATCCACTTTGCTGTCCTGCAAAGTCTGCAACAACCATTTAGGGACTGGTTTGGGCTATCCAACAGCCTTACCTTTGTCAACACTTTGCTGTCCAAAGTGTTCCGAACTTGGACCTTGTTGTCCAATGTTTTCCGAACTTGGACCTTGCTGTCCAATGTCTTCAACAGGCTGCTCTTCACCATAAATAGGTTCTTCTTGATGAACTATGGGCTGCAAAAATTAAGAAGTAGTGTGTTGTCCACTAGAAGTTGATGGCAGTCCCTTATCTTCATGATTAGATGGCAAAACCAAATCTGGAAATATTTCAAGATATGCATCATGGGGGAAGTCCCCTTTCATGACATGAGTGGGCCCAGTGTGAGTTTGCATGCGATACGTGGTAGTTGTTGCTGACAACCACCATTCATGCTGAATGCTGGGTTAACTAATGCATGAGAAGTCTCAGTCCACTGCTGAAGGACTGCATTGTTGGAAAAGTGTGAGAAGTTCCCTCGATGCGTGCACTATTGGTAACAATAGGCGAACACAATAATGAAGTTAAGTTTAGAGCTAGGTGCACGGTGATAGCGGAAGCAAGAGCAAACAATCAGACAAAGCAATCAGAAGGTCAGACAGAGAGCGAAAAGCATTGCAAATACTGACAGAACCTGAACGCAAAACTAGACAACACTTTATTCAGATTGCTTGTTAGTGATGCATGTGAGCACAAAACAATAGCGGGCGAAACCGCATGCTCACAAAGCCAACCTATAGCCCTTGCTTTCACTACTATAGCCAACAAATATGCATTTAACTCCTTTATCATCAAGCTTGGTTCTTAGCTTATCGGGAATGAAAGCATAAGCCGTGCAACCAAAGATGCGTAAGTGAGACACAGTAGGCTTCTTACCATACCAAACTTCATAAGGAGTTAATACCTTGAAGGCTTTAGTAGGACACTGATTACTAATGTAAGCCGCCGTTATAACCGCTTCAGCCCAAAACTTGTGAGGTAGGCCCTTTGCCTTGAGCATGCATCAAGCCATCTCCATGATAGTGCGATTCTTTCTTTCGGTAACGCCATTTTGTTGAGGTGTGTAAGGGGTTGTCATTTGATGATGGATACCTTTGCTTTGAAGATAAGTACCGAATGTATTCTTTATATATTCCCCTCCTCGGTCGGTACGTAAGATCTTCAAAGAGTGTCCAAACTGATTTTCTATCATTGCTAGAAAATCCTTGAAACGTTGAAAAACTTCAGATTTTGCCTTCATAGGATAAATCCATGTAAATCTTGAAAGGTCATCAATAAAAGTAACAAAGTACTTACACCTTCCAATGGATTCGGTCCTCACAGCACTATGAACCAAATCAAATTGCCATCAACTCGAATAGTTCCATCAATTGGAAAAGCGTCTTTGAAATTTTCCAAGTATGCATCCTTCGCATACATGTCCTTCGGGATGCTCAATATTAGGAATGTCTTCAACCATATTGAATCTCTTCAACATCTTCGAGCTAGCAAAGTTGAGATGTCCAAACCTAGCATGCCATAATTCAGCCAACTCCAAAGAATGTGAACTTGATGCAACAAGACAAAAAGATGATGAAGCTCTTCGCTCATAGGTATCCATAAGGAACAATCCACCACGTAATGTTCCCGAAGCAATGATCATAAGAGATCTCTTTGGGTCTTTGATAAGACATTTGTCTTCTTTGAATTCCACAACCAATCCTTGGTTCATAATTGTAGACACCAAAATGAGATTCTTTTTTATTTTTGGAACATAAAGTACATTACGAATGTACTTCTCCTCACCATTGGGTAAGATAATGGGGATCACTCCCATACCATGATAGGATAAGAGGTGTTATCAACACCTTGAACTTTGCTTCCATCATGCACTTTTACAAGCTTTGTGAAGACTTCTTTGTGATAAGTCATATGGCGTGTGGCACCGCTATCAATCACCCAATCAATAGATGAAAAAACAGCAACTTGTAAAGCTGAAGATGAGCTGTTTTCTGCTAAAAAACAAGCTTTGAAGTGGCAAAAATCTCGTCTTGAGGAGAGATGAGATTATTAGTGACAAAAGCATAATCATTATTGAAAAGATTATCCTCCTTTCCAAATTGTTGTTCCAAAGTAATGATTGCGGTGCTTGTATCGTTACCTTTCTCTTTTTCCTTTGCAAGCCTCTTCCTACATTCTTTGATGTGATGCCCAAACTTCTTGCAATAGTGGCACTTACCCTTCTTCTTGGAGCCTTGATCTTGAGCTTCCTTAGATTTTTGATCATCTTTGGAAGTTTTGAAAGAAGGCTTCCCTTTCCACTTGCCTTTGTCTTTGCCTTTTGCAAAGAAAGCTTGATCTTCTTGTTCACCAGAGTTGATCCTTGTTTGCTCTTCTTGAAGAAGTAAGCCAACAAGTTCTTCGAAGGAGATTTGCTGTCCCCTAAGAGAAATGCTCAATGATGACACAAATGGAAGGTAAGAATTAGGAAGAGAGTTGAGAGTAATAGATACAAATTGTGAGTTCTCAATAACCTCATCAATACTAAGAAGCTCCTCTCGAAGATCCTTGATCTTCGTCAAGTGGTTTGTAAGCAAATCACCTTCTTGCATCTTCAAGACAAAAAGTTGATTTCGAAGATATACCACTTTTGCCGCATTCTTTACTTGAAACATCTTGGCAAGAGTCTCCCAAGCACTTTTGGAAGTCTTGCATGATCTAATATGAGGAAGGATAGATCTCTTCACTGATAATGCAATGACGGAATGTGCTTGCATTGAGCATGGGCGCCCTACTGCTAGCTCTCAAATAGGTGAAGGTGCCCTTCAATTTCCTGCAATTTCCTGCAAAAAAAGTTATAAGAAGATGAACAGATTCTTCTCCTGCAAAAATCAGCATCTTGATGATTTTCTGCAACCAAAAAGGGAAGAAGATAGCTTCCTATTGGGCGCCCTCCTGCAAGCAATATGATCACCTAAAGGCTCTGATACCATGTAGGAAATAGAAGCCTAAGGATTCAGAATCTTAACTATTCAATCACACAAAGCATTCTCAAAAGAAAGAGAGAGATGGCTAGAAACCCTCTTGTAGAAACTTGTGGACAGCCAAGGAGAATATTCAGTATTGCTTACAAAAGTGTATCATACAAATGGGATGCACACATATATATAGTCCAAGATGACTATCTAACTTCATGACTATTGGCTATCCAACTACTTGACTATTGGCTATCCGACTACTTGACTATTGACTATCCAACTTTCTATAAGTTACATAGAAAGAATAAGGTACCTCCAATATGTCAAGTCGGGGTACTTAATGTCACAATTAGGCCCAGTGGACCCATGAGTCCCTACCAAGTTAATTTCATACTAACTTAGCAACAGTATCATGTAAGAGATGAGATGTGAAGATTTGTGCATGTTGACTTGCTCGTGGAGAAATTTATACATCATCATTGCAGAGGTGCCCAGACAAAAAGAGAGAAAGAGTGCTCGGACAAAGTGGTTGGAGAGACGGTGAAGTTAGATATGAATGGAATGAGAGAAGGTGACCCCATGATATAATTGATTACACTGTGTGGGTGGCAAGTGTAGGCACCTGAGTTAGTTTATCTAGCTAAGCCATTCAAGATGACGAGCTCATGTGCCTCACCCAATTGAAGAAGATGCTCACTGTATGTCGTGATCGGTCCACCATCATCCACTAATTTCCTTTTAATGCCTACATCATCATTGTTCAAAGCTTGTATCCTCAAAGAGTTTGTGTCAACTACATGGAACTCAATCCGTCTGAAGGTTGTACTAGCATTAAAGTCATCAGCTAGGAGTACATAAGGTGAAGTGGGAAAAAAGAAGGGCTAGCAAGTGGGGCTAACCCCCGTTTTCCTAGGAAGAATGAGATGGAGGAGAGGTGAGGAGAGGATAGGGATGGCGAGAGAAAGCTTTATTAATGTCTTTTAAATGCCAAGAAGGCATATAAGATGAAGCATATGTCAAGTTTGTTTAATGAAAACTGTGGGAGCATAAAAACGTCTTTGAAACTATAAATGCGTATAGGAATCTAGAACTAAAGGGAAAAACCCTGAAATACAGCCTAGATATAAATGTGTAAAAGTAGTGACGTCATCATCTAATCCTACTGAAGAGAGTTGTCATATGCGCAGTCCAAAAGGTGTGTCCGGAGTGGATCGTTGTCGCTGTCGCTGTCTGTCAACTTGGGTGTCGAGCATGCGATCGATGGGTATGTGACCTCAAAGTGTGTCGGATGTCTCTGATAGTCATAGGATGCTATACGGCATCTCTGATTTCTATGTTGGTCTCGGGTAGCAATATCACTCTCGTCATCAGACCAGAGTTGCAGGTTCCGTTCCGGAACGCGATCTAGAAGGTGATCCGGGAAATCCAATTAGGGTTACCTGGAATGCAAATTTTTTTCTTTTTTTTTCAAGAGCAATTCACTTATCTAGTTTGCTTGGAAAGAGGAGTGCGGTCCAATTTTGGGCCATGAAGTGATTCTTTATTGAACATCTCTATGTCTGAATTATGTGAAATGAAATCACATGGAACCGTATTAAATGCCAGCAAACCGACAACAATTATGAAGCATAAGCACCCATCTCAGAAGCATAAGCATAAGCATCCCTTCAAACGGTCGTGTGTGTGTGAGTTCTCTGTGTCGGGAGCCTCTAATCTTCTTTCATATGCCAGTTGTAACAGAGTTTATAGTTCTTTCAACTCCAATCTTGGATTGTAATCATTCCATCATGTCCACCATCCAATTAGGGTTTAGTTAGTATTAAACTATCAAAAAAAATAAAAAATTGGCCATTAGTCTTGTTCCACAAAAACAAACGTGATACGGGTTGCAGATCGCACGATCCGGAACATTATTGCAGCGGATCGCGATCAGCTGCAACTCTGCATCAGAGTCAAGGACATCGTGAGATCTTCTCCCAGAGAAGAGGTGATGCAGAGTTGTGAGGTATGACTTTGCTATGTATGGCCTATACTGCATCAAAGCAGTAGCATCTCACGAATGATGAGTGTGACGTAGCGTGGATCCACATGTGTGATGAGAGAACATAATGTGATTACTAATTAGGGAATCTCTGAAGAGACAAAAGAATCTCCCTCTAATCTCATAGTATACAGGACATCTGAAGCTTATTGTACATATGTCATTTTTCCTGTTCTCTTCTAGTTCCTTTCAATAGCGTTGCAGTTCCTTACTGGTCATAAGTGCATTCTAAAATTGTATGTAGGGTAGTAGAAATGAAAGTACAATACAGAATTCGCATATGCAAATCAATATCTGTACTACACGCAATGAATATAAACACCAATATACATTGCAAAGAACAAATAATGATTTCACTATTGAAATTCACTCATTAAAGAGAATGCTTATACTTGAAAGTTTTGGGAAAAGCTTTCTGTGCTCAGCTCAAAACAACAGTGTTTGATTCATTGACCTTCGTTTTTCAATAAGCATTGAAAGGATCAGCTACGTTTCTATCTGATTGATCAACGCCATACTCCTTGACATGTTTCAACTAGTTGAAACAAGATTTAGACATCTGTGTTCTCTAATCGGTTAACAAGCACAAGGATCACAAGGACCCTAATCATCCGCAGAATGACCATCACCATATTAACATATTTGTTAAAAAGAGTTAAAAACAAATAGAACAGGTTCAATACATTTACCAGGTTCTACAGCCACATATGTACTCATTGATATTGGAATTCTTTGTGAAGTGAAAAATAGCTTTGGGTACACGGGTTGACCTTTTCTGCCTGCACAACAGTCCGAGGGAAACCATCCAATATGAAGCCCTTCTGGCAGGAAGGCTTCTTGATAGCTTCATCAATAATGCCAATGACTAGATCATCAGAAACAAGCTCACCCTGCACCCAATCATTACAAAGAAATTCCTCAGAGACAATTGCCATTAGAGAGTTTCACTTGCATGCAAAACAAGTAAAAAAATTATATTTGTGAGATTGGAATATATCCAAATTCAGAAATTTGAATTGAGAATTCAGTAATGTCAAATATTGTAGTTAAACGTGTCTTATAAAAACATAAAGCCTTCAAAAATGGATTTAATTTCTCTCTCTTGGCAAAGTGAATTTGCATATTAATTCTGCAAACTAAAAGCAAAGGTAGATTGATCATTGGGCATTCACATTGAAAGAGTTTAACAGACAACAGACAGTCCATTCCAGGTAGAAGTTTCAGATTGTGCAAATTATTGGGGGGGGGGAAGCATCTCGTGAGCCAGAAAGAGCAACAGTTATAATCTGCAAATAGAACCTTCCAGATGCAAAGGAATCTGCACTGCATTGGAATCGTACCAGCAAAGAGATTAGATGAGTAACAAAGAATGCAGTCACCTTATCCATGGACTCCTTAGCTTTAATGCCCAAGGGGGTCTTGGCAGCAACTGCAGCCCTCAGCATGTCACCGGTGGCCAGATGGCACAGACAATACTCTTCCTTAATAGTGGGTGACTGAGTACCTTTACCAGAACCTGGAGGACCTGCACAACCCTTACTTTGGTTGGGTCTAATTTTGTTCATTGGGACTCATAAGTAGAAGAATTGATTTTCTGAAAGGGCTAGTTAAAAAAACCAACTGGATTCTAAAATATGTCATGAAAACATTATAGCCTTGTTTCAAAGAGATAGATTAGAAAGCCTACAAAATGGGCACAATGGGACCAATATAGGGAATCAAACCAGCTTCATACTACAAACCGTAGAAGCTTCTTAGAACCATGGTGGCTGTCAATCAAACATTGACTTTAGCTATAGAGTGATTATGGTGACTTCGATTGAGCCATCCCATCTCCTTACTAGCTTTTAGCACATCTTAATTACCTAATACAACAAGATAAGATGTTAGTTATGTAACACCCCTAATTTTTTCTTGTTATTATTTGTCATTTCACATTTCATTAGAGCCATTTTGCTGATATTGTTGCACAACTTTGGGGAAATGTGTTTTTCCATCTTTTGCCTGGGAAAACGCATTTCCCACAACTCTACATTTCCATAACTGGGGAAACACTCTGGTGAAACATTTTGGGGAAACGTTATAGGGAATCACTCTAGGGACATGTGTTCTCCCCATAACAGAACTCATATCATTTATTTAAAAGCCAAATTTGACCATTTTTTGCAATTTCTAAGAGCCTTTTTAACTTCAACTCAACATTATTTCTCTCCCTTGGAATAAAAATCACTTTCTCCCTCTTTTCCATGTACACTATTGCAAACAGCAAAAGAAAAAGCAACAACAAGAGGAAAAAGGAGTAAAAAATGCAACAGCAGCTTAGGCAGATGCATTCATGCATGGCTTATTG
The DNA here is from genome assembly GCA_029204225.1 of Diphasiastrum complanatum. NCBI lineage: Eukaryota > Viridiplantae > Streptophyta > Lycopodiopsida > Lycopodiales > Lycopodiaceae > Diphasiastrum > Diphasiastrum complanatum. The sequence continues at coordinate 53,116,518 of CM055103.1, forward strand.
CACAAAATTAGCAATGCATTCGCCATTATAGAGTAGGGCACACCTCCAAGGAGCTGTCTAGGCCTCTTTAATCCCAATAATGGTTCTCATTACTCATCCCTCTCACTCTCTTATATATAATCACAAGTTTGATCTCTCATCATGCCCTGAAGATTGAAAGTGCAATAGAGCCACTGCAGGAAAAATAACACATTCTCCTGGTCATCTAGTGTCCTCTACCACATTCCATGGACAGTGGTTGTTGTACAGCATCTCCTGTGGAGCAGGTGGTCGTCTAACTCTAGCACATACACCCTTGGCATGCGAAGATGGTCCCAATGGACCTACATCTTGTAGCACCTGTTGAAAGAGACCAACGAGACCAGGCCCCTGACAACTCTGTGAATGGCACTCCACGTGATAATGATAATGGCCTGGAGAGCGCAGCTGCTAATGGCTGCATTATTTCATTGAGCCAATACTATTATGCCTGCAAGCACCTGAACATGTGCCAATGGACCCAAGTTGTCTTACTAGGAATGTTGAAGACCTCTAAGGAGCACAAGCCCAAGAACCAGAACCAGAACCAGAACAAGAATCACCGTATAATGCCATGAGTATCCCATGCATCCCTACAAATCCAAATGTATGTTGCAATGTTAAGTGTGCACCCACAACTTACAAGTTACAAGTATTATGTATATAAGCCAAAAGGGGCAAAATAGGCATAATATTTCAACAGATTGTTCATAAACAATAAGAGAAGTCATTCCTAGCCTCTAACCAAATTGCCGATCGATCAAGGATCAATGCTGAAGGCAATTAGATTACACTAATAAATGCATGCTCAACTATCAAAATACAACATGGAGGCAGGCTGCCGCCTAAAAATGCATTTTCGTGGTGGATTGCTATAAGAAGAGCTCTTGATCGATCGATTGCAGGTGGAAACAATGCAGGATGTGAATCACTGCTACCATCAAATTTGATTGCTACTCATTGAAACCACATGCAAAATGGCACCTGGAATAATGTTTCTAACCCATTTCAATCAGTTAGTCCTCCCTTTCAAACCAATGCAAAATTAGACCCCAATTTTCTGCATTAGAGAATTGGATTTATGAAAAAAACATAAATATCTTAGTTATATGTTAGCCTCTGAAATCACATATAACAAAGGAGTCAGGACACAAAAAGATAAGTCGTATAAACTTGAAATGTCAGAGATTTAGAAACTAAACCTCTACATATCCAAATGAAAATCTTTAAAGTGTAAAAGGAGCCATCTACAAAAGGGAGATCAGATTCTACACCTCATGCAAGATGCAACTATGGTGGTTATATCTTGAAGCCCTTCTGATGTTCTGCCAGACTTACAAGCTACAGCTTAATGTAGTCCAAACTCAAGACTAAATACATAATACAGTTCCAGACTATAGATTTACCGGTTGCAACAAATGTAGACAAAACTCCAAAAAACTTCAAGAATCAAGAAAAGAAATTTGGCAAAAAACCCATCAAAAAAAAATCTGAGTGAAATTATCGAGTAGAGCATGGGGTAAAATATTTATGTACATAGTACACCCCACTTATGCTAATAAGGCAAGTAATGACAAGTAGGTTAAAGACCCATGTGGGGTCTAGAGCTAGAATAAGAAAGACATCACCTCTATGCATTTCATGCTATTTGTGGCCCTAGGCTTGGAGGGGTTCTCCTACTCTTTTACTAATCATTAAGTTGGTGTGAGCTTTTGAGTTCTCTCTCTCTTGCTTTTGTCTACTACTATACCATAGCTGTTTTTTGAAGCTTTCATAGTGTGCTTACTATGTTGTTATGATACTCCATAGCAAACATGAGCGTCCGGGCCGGACGCGGGCAATCCGCGTCCTCGTCCGGCGTCCGGACCCGGACGCGTCTGACCCCCGGACGCAGGGTCGGACGCGTCCCTTATTTTTTTTATTTTTTTTTATTTTTTCAGACTAAATAAGACTAAAAAAAATTAAAAAAACAAAAGAAAAAAAAAAGCGGCCACGTCCGGACGCGACGCACCATCCGCTTCCTTAGCTCCATAGCTAGGCCTTGGATTTTGTCATGGTATCAGAGCAGATTATGTTGCATGTGGTGTTGTGAAAGCTTGGACCTGTTTTGATCATATTCCTGCCACTCCTGAAGAGGAGCTTACCTTTGAATTGGGCACACTTTCTATAGGAGCATTTGATCTCTTTGCTATTTGCATGGTTGGAGTACTGTTGGCAAGGGGAGTAATGTGATCCAAAAACTTTCTAATTTGGGAGAAAAAAATTTGAGTTTTCTGGAGCAGCCAGGGCTATAGGAGGGCCCGCCTTCTACAGTGGGAACTTCAGTGCAAGTACTGAGTGGATCTTGGACAAGGGCTAGGACAGCCATACAGGGGGGATAGTTTCAAATCCAGAAGCTGAGGGTTATTGAGCAAGTGGCTGCATACCCTAGTTCAGTGAAATCTTGAGACTCCACAATATGTGGATGTGGATCATCAAGTATTGGCACAAACTCACTTGTACCCTCCTTCTCATGTTCCTCCACAGGAGGTGTTTGATCCTCTTCAAAGATCACATCTCAACTTATGATCCTCTTCCTGCTAGTAAGACCGTAAAATCGATAAGCTTTGCTTTCCTCATTGTATCCCAAGAAAATACATTTTGCTGATTTTGCATCCAGCTTCTTCCTCTCGACCTTGGGAATATGGGCATATGCAATACAGCCAAACACTCGCAAAGAGCCCACCTTGGGCTTAACGCCACTAAATGCCTCTTCAAGAGTCTTGCCTTCCACAGCTTTAGTTGGACTTCTATTCAACAAAAACACCGTTGTGTACATTGCCTCGCCCCAAAAAAAGTTGGGCAACCCCTTTGCCTTGAGCATGCACCTTGCACACTCCACAATAGTTCGATTCTTTCTCTCGGCTACGCCGTTTTGCTGAGGGGTATGAGGAGCTGTAAGCTGCCTTTTGATTCCATTAGCCTTGCAGAATTCCAAAAATTTTGTCTTAATATACTCTCCAACACCATCTGACCTAAGCATCTTTATATTCTTTCCTATTTGCTTTAGAAGTGTACAACCTGTATAGATTATCTTCTTGCAATCCTTTGGCCACACCAATACAGACAAGAAATAGCATCAAATTCTACTTTCATATTTTGTTGAGTGATAGCTCCTACTGAAAGAAGATTTTTAGCAAGTCCTGGTACATATAAGACATTCTTAATGACTTTGACTTCTCCTGATGGAAGCTTTACAGAAACTGTGCCCTTTCTCTTGACCTTGTGTGTTGAGTTGTCACCTAGGCACCTTTTGTCCATCACCAATCCCCACAAAGGTATCAAACCAATCTCTACGAGGGGTCATGTGCTTTGAATTACCCGAGTCAATGTACCAATAGCTTGTGATGCCAATGCAACAGAAAATAGCTCAGCTTGCTTTATGGCATTCTGCTCCTCTCTTGCAACACTCTACAACATTTCCTCCTTGCTTCTTTGTGCCCTTCTTTTGCTCTGCAAGCTTCTTCCTGCACTCAAAAGCAAAGTGTCCATATTTACCACAATAATTGCAATTCCCCTTCCTTCGAGGTGTGGAAGAGGTATTTGAGGAGGATTGTGCTTCTGACATTTGCAAGTTCTCCATTAGTGCTTGTGGTGCTCCTTTGTTTTTGCCTTTTCCTTTCTTCTTGTCCTTGGCCGAATTTTGGTTCTTCTTAGAAGCAAAGGCATGGAGTTTGAAATGAAAGATTTGGGTTTAATCCACTATTGCCTAGGCTTGGAGGTTTGGAAAAAGCAAAAGTGTGTGTTTATTTCCCAGGCAAAGTATGCATATGAAGTCTTGAACAGGTTCGACATGCAGAATTGTAAACCCGTATCTACTCCCATTGATACTAGCAACACGCCATCTAGGGATGATGGCACTCCTTTCGTGGAGGAGACTCTTTATAGGCAGCTGTTGGGTAGCCTAATTCATCTTACCACTTCGATACCAAACATTTCCTATGCGGTTGGTGTGGCTAGCCAATTTATGAGTTCCCCAACTGAGGCCCATTGGAATTTGGAAAGCAGTAAGAGAGTATTGAGGTATGTCAAGGGGACAACCTGTTATGGATAATGCAATAGAGTACATAGATGACGGCAAGCTTCAGCTTGGAGGCTTACTGATTCGGATTGGGCTAGTAATAGGGATGATCGAAAGTGTGAACCTCAAGGGAAGGTTTCCTACAATCCTTAGACCCATAAGCTTATTGACTTTGTTTTTATATAGAACAAGTTTTGAATCCCCCCCCCCCCCCAAGGATATCTTTTTATTATGCAAAACCAATTGGCCTTTGCCAATTACATATACATTGGATTCCCAAAAGGTCAAAAAGAGGAACATAAACTTGGTTCCTTTCAATGGGCTTGTTTCCAAATCTAGCTTATCAGAAGCATAGGATTTTCCTCATAAAACTTCAATTCTTTCGACATGCAATGATGAAGAATTCTAGAAACTTGACATGCAACTGGAAATAAGTAAATTATAGTTACATGCAAAGGCAATCATCAAAGTAATGCACACATGCAAAAGTTTAGAAAGACTTAATGCATGCATGCATCCAGTTTTGGGGTGTTTGGTAGCGAAAATCATGGATCAAGATCATAAGATCAATATGGACAATTCTTGATCTGTGGAAGGTCGAGTATGGGGGAAAAAGATCTTTCTCATAATAAATGAGTTGCTGGATTTTTGGTAGTGGTGGGCTGAGTTGGAAGAATGAACAGGTTTAGTTTATGATGAAATGGATAGTGATAAGGAAGAGAGAGAGAGAGAGAGAGAGAGAGAGAGAGAGAGAGAGAGAGAGGGTGTAGATGATTTGAGTTTCCAAAGCCTTCAATCCAAATTTGGCACAATCCTCTTGAGCCAAAGCACCTACACACAATAACAAACAAAGAGGAAGAACTAGGAAGCATAATCCTAGAATCCTCTTGGTAGGGGGGCGCAATTCTTCTTATATAGGGAGTGGAGAAGTATTCCAAAGTGAGTGAGGTATCAAGTACAAGTGCATGAGGTGTGGGTAAGACTCCAAATGAACTAAAGATGAAGTGGAGTGGATGGGTGAGGTGTATTACAGTATTAGTTTGTGAGAGTGAATGGGTGAGGTGTATTAGTTTGTGAGAGTTGTAGGGATGAATTGGAAGGTGAAGTAAGAGTGTAGGAGGGCGCCCCATTCTAGGTGTATAATAGCGTAGAAGCCATGTGGCAAGGTAGGTGGAAGCAGTTGGCACAAGGTTTAGACTTGGCCTCTTTTTTTTTACATATGAAATTTCATTGTCACAACTTCGAAATTCACCCCAAGTGCAATCTTAATAGGAAAAAGCCAAGTATATGCCCATCTTATTTTGCATAATAATCATTAATTCATTGGCACTTTTTTTTCTAGAGGTTGCCCATCCTCAATCATAGTGGATAATCATTTATTCATTGGCACTTTTTTTTCTAGAGATTGCCCATCCTCAATCATGGTGGATAAGGTCAATAGGGTGATCAGTCCCTTGGCCTAGTCCCGATCTTTATAGACTCCTCTGAGCCTTCATTATAGACTTAGAAATAATTGTTCTCCTTTGGCAAAGATCTCCAAGCATGGAGTGAGGTTGATGTAAAAAAACAAGCCCTCAATAATCAACATATAGTAAACAAAAAAAATTGTTGGTTTGTTGGTTTGTTGGTCTCAAAGGTCCAAGATTCAAGTTTTGAGAAGCTTGAAAAGTAAAGGTTGTAGGAAAGCAAGAGTCAAGTCACCAAGATCTAGTTGTTATCAATCAATCTCCACAGAAAACAAGAGAGAACAGGCTGGGCGCCCAACTCTAAGAGAGAGAGAGCGAGAGAGAGAGAGAGAGAGAGAGAGAGAGAGAGAGAGAGAGAAAACAGCAACAAGAGGACTATCACTCAAGATAAGAGTGGCTGAGGGCTCGCCAAACTTCATGTCAACAAGTAGTCTTCTCAGCCATAAACACTCCGTTGTGGCTGAAAATATCGCTCTATATTCTGCCTCACTAGAAGAAGTAGCAACAGTGGGGTGCTTTTTACTTGACCACGAAATTGCAAAATTTCCATAGAAAAAGCAATGTCCACTTGTAGAGCGTCTAGTGTCTTGATCTCCACCCCAATCCGAGTCACTAAAACCAACCAAACATGCATCATCACAAGCAGGAAAAACCAATCCATGACTTCTTGTTCCTTGAAGATATCGAAAGATCCTCTTCAATGCTTTCCAATGTGATGTCATCAGGGCATGCATGAATTGACTCATGAGTGAGACACTATAAGAAATGTCTGGTCTTGAATTACATAGGTAAATGAGACAGCCAATAGCTTGACAATATAAAGTAGTGTCAAATGATTCACCATCACCTTGACTACTTAATTTCAGACCTATCTCCATAGGTGTAGCAACTGGCTTGCAATCTTCCATCTTGAACCGCTTCAAAATCTGCCCAATGTAGCGTTCTTGAGAGATGAAAATTCCAACCCCTTCTTGTACAAATTCAAGACCAAGATAAAAGTGCAATAGGCCTAAATCTGAGGTTTCAAAAACCATACCAAGATCAAGTATTACGGCATCAATCTGCTGCTCATTACTTCCCGTAATAATAATATCATCAACATAAAGCAAAATAATGATGATATAATCTGAAGTATGCTTGACATAAAGAGTAGATTCGCTAGGACTATTAGTAAACCCACGATCACAAAAGTAAGCATGTATCTTTTGATACCACATCCTCGGGGCTTGCTTCAGTCCATAAAGTGCCTTCTTGAAAAGATAAACTTTATCTTCTTGGCCTTCAACCAAAAAACCAGCATGTTGTTGAAGGTACACTTCCTCATTGAGATCACCATTGAGAAATGTTGTCTTTATGTCAAGTTGCCGCAAACGCCAACCAAAATGCGCAGCCAAAGAGGTTACTACCCTCAGAGTAGTCATCCGAGCAGTAGGAGAAAAAGTCTCCTCATAATCAATCCCCTTTTGCTGAGCATAGCCTTTGGCAACAAGCCTTGCCTTGTACCTTTCAATGGTACCATCTGCCTTCTACTTGATTATGAGGAAGATCAACAAGAACCCAAATCTGGTTCTTCATAAGTGAGTCATACTCATCTTGCATCGCATCCTCCCAACATTCTACTCCCTTGGCCTGCTCATAGAAAACAGGTTCTTCTGCAACATCTTCATGAGATGTAAGAGCAAAATCTAAAAAATCAGCATAGTCCACTGATTTTGGAGGCACGTCTCTTTCCATCATAACATGAACTTACTTTGTTGTCCCGCAAAGTCGACAACAGCCACTGCGGGACTGTTTTGGGCTGTCCAACAGCCATGTCTCTTCTTACAATTTGCTGTCCAAGATCCTCCGACACCGCACTTGGCTGTCCAAGATCTTCCAAAACTGGTCCTTGTTGTCCAACAGTTCCTGCAGGCTGATTTTGAGCAACAACGGGCGGTTCTTGATGAACATTAGGCTCTAAACTTGATGAGGTGTTGGGCAGGTCGAAACTAGTTGATTGCTGCCCCTTATCTCCAGCAATAGAAGATGGTACCAAATTTGGAAAAACTTCAACATTCACACTATGTGGGCTGTCCCCCTTCAAGATATGAGTTGGGGCCACATCCAATGAATTCTTTTCATCAAAATGCACATCACGACTAACAATAATCTTGTTAGTGCTTAGATTGAACAGCCTATAGCCTTTGCTTTCACTACTATAGCCAACAAAAATGCATTTAACTCCTTTATCCTCAAGCTTTCTACGAAGTTTATTTGGAACAAAAGCATAAGCCGTACAACCAAAAATGCGAAAGTGAGAGATTGTAGGCTTCTTTCCATACCAAACTTCATAGGAGTTAATACTTTCAATGCTTTAGTAGGACAACGATTGCTTATGTATGTTGCCGTTATAACCGCTTCAGCCCAAAACTTGTGAGGCAGCCCCTTTGCTTTGAGCATGCAACGGGCCATCTCCATAAGTGTGCGATTCTTTCACTCGGCAACACCATTTTGTTGAGGCATATAGGGAGTTGTCATTTGATGTAGAATTCTCTTTTCTCGAAGAAATGCACCGAACATATTCTTAATGTATTCCCCTCCTCGATCGGTGCGTAGGGTCTTCAAAGAATGCCAAACTAATTTTCCACCATTGCTAGAAAATCTTTGAAACGTTGAAAAACTTCCAATTTAGCCTTCATAGCATAGATCCATGTAAAACGGGAAAAGTCATCAATAAAAGTCACAAAATAGATGCACTTTCCAATGGATTCGGTCCTCATTGGACCACAAACATCACTATGAACCAAATCAAATTTATCAAGAACCCTTATATTTCCATCAATTGGAAAAGGTTTCCTTTGAAACTTTCCAAGTATGCACCCCTCGCATACATGCCCTTCCAGCTGCTCAATAGTAGGAATGTCTTCTACCATATTAGATGTCTTAAGCTTCTTCAAACTTGCAAAGTTAAGATGTCCAAACCTTGCGTGCCACAATTCAGCCAACTCCAATGATTGTGATGTAGAAGCAACAAGACATATAGAGGGAATTCGTCGCTCATAGGTATCCATAATGAATAAGTCAGCATGCATTGTTCCCGAAACAATAATCAAGAGAGATCTTTTAGGATCCTTGACAAGACACTTATCTTCTTTGAACTCAACAACTAGTCCTTGCTTCAACATAGTTGAAATCGAAAGAAGATTCTTCTTGATTCCCGGAACATAAAGCACATTCTTAATGTACTTTTCTTCACCATTAGGCAAAATGATGGCTACAATTCCAATTCCATGAACAGAATAAGATGCATTATCCGCACATTGTAACTTGCTTCCATTTAGCACTTTCACTAATTTAGTGAATGCTTCTTTGCGAAAAGTCATATGACGAGTAGCACCACTATCAATCACCCACTCAATGGGCTGAAAATCAGCAACTTGCAAAACAGAATCTAAATTCCTCATAGATGTAGAAGTACTAGTAGAAGCAATATTAGACACAAAAGCATAGTCTTGGTTGAAGAGAACACCACTAGGTTCAAGCTCTTGTTCCAAAGTAGCAAGTGAAGCACTAGTATCAATTCCTTTGCTCGCCTCTTTTGCAAGCTTCTTCTTACAATCCTTGATGAAGTGGCCATACTTCTTGCAATAATGGCACTTCCCTTTCTTCTTTTAAGTGTTGACATCTTGACCTTGTTGTTGCTCATCCTTGGAAGGAGGCTTCCCCTTTCCTTTTGACTTGCCTTTGCCCTTGCCTTTCGTGAAGAAAGCTTGATCTTGTTGAGTGTCACCCGCAAAGTTTTGCCTCGTTTGCTCCTCTTGAAGAAGCAGCCCAACAAGTTCATCAAAGGAGAGTTGATGTCCCCTTAGAGAGATACTCAAAGATGAAACAAATGGAAGATAAGAGGAAGGTAATGAGTTGAGAGTAATGGAAACAAATTGAGCATCCTCAATTATCTCATCAATATTGAGAAGCTCCTCACGAAGATCCTTGATCTTCGTCAAGTGATTGGTCACTTGATCCCCTCTTGCATCTTCAACAAAAAAGCTAATTTCTAAAATACACCACTCTTGCTGGATTTTTGACTCTATACATAGTATAAAGTATATCCCACAGCCTTAAACCCTCTCAGGTCCCAAAGGAGGTCTTAGCCCAACAAGAAGCCCTACTCCAACAGGCTGCGGCAAGAAGGCAGGCGGTAGCAGCAGCAGGCAGCTCTGGGGATACCGGCGCATCTGGCTCTGGTTCAGTCGGTGGGATCCCAGTCACTCCGGGTACTTCAGCAGCCCAGACAACTACGCCTCCACCCACCACCTCTCTTTTAGATGTCTTACAAGACCTAATATGAGGTAAGATAGATCCTTTCACAACAAGAGCAACCATAGAATGTGCTTGTGCATCCCTTCTATCCCACTTCTTTGTTCTTCCGAAGATGTAGAAGATGATGTTGATGATGATGATCCACAATGTGTAGGAGGTGCCAAAGACGGAGGCCTTTCCTCATCACCATTGACCAAATCCCACAACCCTTTCGCTATGAGAAGATTCTTCATCATGTAACTCCACAAGGAGTAGTTTGTGCCATCCAACCGATCTTTTCTAAACAAAGAACCGATAGCTTCCGATTCTTTAGCCATTACCTCCAACAAAATTTCAGCTTGTAGTAGATAGGAAAGAGAGCCTTTCCACAACCAAATCTACTCAAAAATTTGCAACAAACAAAGAGCTGAAAGTAGGAGCACAAGATGTCTTTCAATCTGCAACCAAAGTGCCCAAAAGATAATGGATAGATGGTTGTCTTTCTGCACAAAAAAACCAGCTTCTTGAAGATTAGGTTAGCTTCGATTGAAGCCTACACCGAAACCCAATTAGGAAGCCAAATAGTGTGATCAACACACACTCCAATAGGGTTGTTGAAAGCGCCCTACTACTTGCTGAGAATCTGCAAATTTCCAGCCACAAGTTGACCTAACCCTGAATAGGGTTTGCTGAATTTTGGGCGCCCTCCTACACAAATGCAAACCTGAAAACAAAAACAGCAAGATAAGGAGACACCACAACCAAAAATCAGTAGCAGATTTTTGGGCGCCCTCCTCCAAGCAAAACTTGCTGAAAACTGGTTGCATAAAATTCAGATTTGAGATTCTAATTTTTGGGTGCCAAAAATTGCTCCTCCAAGATCTTTGATGGCCACCCTCCTTCAACCTGAAAAGAGACAAAAAAGCTGATCCAAACTCCACTTGAAAAGATCAGCAAGATGCTGAAATTTCACAACAAAAAGCAAAGAAGCTCCTCTTCTGGTAGGGCGCCAACAAACAAGCTTGCTGCAGATCCAGTAGCTCTGATACCATGTAGGAAAGTAAGAGTCAAGTCACCAAGATCTAGCTATCAATCAATCTCACAAGAGAGAAGAGGCTGGGCGCCCAACTCTAAGAGAGAGAGAGAGAAAACAGCAACAAGAGCAATGGAGAGCAATGCTTAGCCAAACTGTAAAAATGGAATACACAATGAGCATCTAAGTACTCTACCTGGATGTGGCCAAATGCCACCAAACCCTAAGGTTAACCACTTACTAAATGTAGGGCACCCCCAAAAGTCAAGATAGGGCCCCTAAACAAAATTAGACCCCTAAGGACCCACGAGTCAGTACATGACCAAAATTGGGTCCAACTGAACTTAAGACAAACTTAAGATGGCCTAAATAATTAAATACCCATGGTTACACAAATCTCGACCTTTTGGGTCAAAGTAACCTATGGATTAACTTTAGCATAGTCATTTATTTCTAAAAAAGGTTTTGTTGGCTAGAATTACCTTGTTTGTGTAGTTAAAACATAAAACGCAACATGCAAGCTTCAAGGTTTATTTTTCTAGCTCTTGGTCTAGACAAGGACAAGGACATAGCATATTTGACGAAATGGGGCTCTAGCATATTTTGATTGCCCATTTGAAGCGTGCTAAAGGTGTCACTAAGATAATGCATGCTCATTGGCAATGTTTATTTCTTAAGCTGACTATTTCATAATTGTTAACATTCTGGTGTTAGGTGAGGATGTCCCAATGACTAGGAGTCCTCAATTAAAAACACCATTGCATTATTAGCCCAGGCCCCATCCTAAATAGGTATTGGGCCTTGAGTCTAGATAAGGATGGATAGCCTTAGAACTAAGCCAAGCGTATTGTAAATAGGAGGCAAAGGCATTCATTTCTTGACTTATGATTTGGTGTACTCTTGAGTATGTTATAAGTGACTTATTTGTAGTGCTTCTAGGGTTCTACAATTGATTGTTATTCATGTCCGCTTAAATTGTTATCGGTCATCGTTTGTATACTATCTTACGGAAACTCTATAAGGGCCATCCATCTACATGCATATGAATGACCTTGTCGTCTACGAAAAGTTTGATTCACAAGTTCCAACTTTCACATACCAATGATCACATAGTGACTTATACCTATATACACAAAACTTCCTATTGTTACTTTACAGCAAGGTACCACAAGAAAAAAGTTGGTTAATAGTTGAAAATCCATTTAAGGAAATTCCAACTTTTAATTTGGCAACAATCATACGGAGTATTGTTACCTATACACCAAGTACTTATTATTGCTAATTGATAGTCTAACACCAAGATTACACAAACTGACTAGCTTGTGTAAATCATAGTTGCACTGCGTTTCTGAAAACGCGGTCAGAAACGCGTTTCTGGATTCTGGGAGTGTTTCTTAGAAACGTGTTTTTTTTTTTAAATTTTTGTGTGGGCAATATGGGTATCAGATGAAAGCTCTAATTAAGGCCATTGTTTTTATTAAATGTACCTCAATTTTCCTATTATGAAAGGCAGTGCCAACTAAGTAGCCACAAGCCAATTTGGAAATTGGGTCCATAACACTCCAAACCTGCTCCCCGTAGGCCAAATTATTTTTTCTGATTGGAACCAATTTAAATTGAAAGTTGCAACTCAATTCCAATAAAGTTCTACTTTGGTGAAAGTATGCTACAATTAAACAAGCTTGTGAGTGACAATGCTAACCAACTAGCTTCAAGCCCATTTGGAAATCTGGTCCATAAAACTCCCCAAATTCTTTTTATACTGGCTGAAATCAAAAACCACAATTCAGTCCTGATTGAATTGCAATTTGGTGAAACTATGGCATGGACTATTGTGCTTTTAAAAAACCTAGAATAAAGAACAAAGTATCACATGCCTAGAATAGGAAATATTTTGATAGATTGTCTAAAGCTATATACTCTCTAGGATAGATTTGAGACGTTATTTGTGCCAAATTGACGTGAAGGAGATTGATATCTCTATAACTGCTTTTCAAACTCGATAGAGGCATTTTGAGTTACTATTTTGCATGAACAGCGTGCTTCAAGAGTATCTTGACAAGTTTGTCAAGGTATTCTTAGAAGCATAATATGTCCTAGGTATGTCAATGTCACATTATCTTTTCTAGACACGTTTTTATGAAGGGAATGCTAGGTAGATACTAGAGATCAGATGTCCAATACAAGGTCCAATACTTTGTTTCCACTTTGTAGAGTACACTTGATCAAGTTTTCACTAGCTCTGATTCCAGCTGGGCAGATAAATGTAAAAATATTGTCTTATTAGAGTAGTTTATGATTCTGATTGGTGTGGTTCATGGATGTGGGGTACCCTCACGACGTCTACTACGCGCCTTATGTATTTCTGTTGAAACTCTTTCTTTATGTCTTGGGTTATCAACAAGAAAGACTTAAACCAATAGAAGGGGGAGAAATGAGAACACACCTACAAAAATATGCAACATTTCGAGATTTAAGTGAATCTAAGGCGGTAATTGACGCAAGCGAGTACATGATATTTGTGAAGAAAACATATTGTGTAATATGGAGTATTTAAAAGCAAGATCCAGCAAACATACCAATTAGTATGAGACGTTTATCAGGTTTTGATGCGCATTTCATGCGACGAAGGAGCTCCGACATTAAATCCGTCACAGGAACATCTGCTAGGTCTACAGCTGACGCCATTGCTATCTCTGGAGATACGATATTGAAAGATTGCTACTGCTTTTCTGATGACGAAAATGGGAGGGAAACCCCTCCGAAATGACTTGCTCCCAGAATGCAAAAGGCTTGAAAAGTCCTACAAATCGACACCAAAAGTTAAAATCCCGTCAGCCAGACCAACAAAAATAACCAATTCAAATCAGCTCAAGCACAAATTTAGTTCCAGAATCGTCAGAAATTTGTAAATGATGCCAAGAACATGGCGGCACAAAAAGTAGATCTGGAACTTAAACTGAAACTGAAATGCAATCCACCAAAAGATGTGAGGAAAGATGCCGAAACGAAAAGCTAAAAGATGACAGAACCAGCTTATGCATGTTAATTCAGCCAAATGTAGCATTTCAAAGGATTTTTGACAAAATCCGAAGAGATTCATAGCATACCTGGTGAGCAAGCGCGATCGAACAAACAGATCTACTCAGCTCGCGAGTTGCCGATAGCAAACCAGTTTTGTGTGCATCTGTTGCCCGCCATAGCCACATGTTACAGTAAGGAGCAGGCCTGCATTTTGAAGCCCTACCAGCCCTTCACGGCCATCCAGACCTTCACCCAAAGGCATTTTCAGGCCCTTCCAGCCCTTCACGGCCATCCAGACCTTCACGGAAAGGCATTTTTCATATTTCAGCCTTCAGGGAGATGAATGCTAAAAAACCATGACTAGAGGCTGTGTATTTTAGAAGAGTTTGAATCATGGAAAAAGGAGGATAAATGATTCCTTCACAAAATGTGTTGATTGATGCCCTAAAGACTTCCCTAAAGTTTCCCGAGTCGTAGTAGAAGGGTGTTCACGACACTTTAAGAAATGATGATCTAAAAAAACAGGAGAAAAGCATGGCATGATCTCAACTTACACGCAAAGGACTTGGAAAAAGAGAGCTCTCTGCGTTCTACACAACGTTAGGGCTCATAAAGGCACGTTGAAATTTTAAGGAGAAGGCCCATATCATGTAGAGCAATAAAATTATAATATCTTGACTGATCTCCTTCCAATAATACCTTGTCAACGAGAGTCGTTTACGTAGATATTATACACCTGACTACAATCTAATATCATGATATGATGCATCATTTAATACCTCTACTACACTGGGAAAATGATATGTGTATTGCAGCATCTCCTAACATGCCACTCTAAGATAACCCCTCTTGTCAATCCATCCCTATGGTTAGTTGGACCTACCCAACTAAAATAAAACACATTTTTCAACATGGGCTTTGACGGATTTTAAAAAATGCTATGATATTTCGAATTCGACATGTCAAAATCCGACAAATTAGATGCTTTCCCCTAAGAATCACCTCTGGCAGACCGAATATCAAGGTGGCAATTGATTAAAAAAATATTGTCAAAATATGGCGGATAGCATCTAGCTTGGCAAAGACATGGCATACAACCTGTAATGTGGCAATGACATGTAAGTTAACTTCGATGTCGAATTCGGACGGATAAAAGTACATGTTGAATTCCAACATCCAAGTCAGTGATCCTCAAAAATAGTTGACTTGGCATTTCTATCAAATCGCAAAAGTGTCAAAAACCATCAGATTTTGACATTAAGTTTTCTCCCTCTCATGCCTTCTCATTTTCATATATGTTTTACAAAGAGCGAAGGAACGAAGGCATGTGAGGATCAATGGAACATTGAATTAGTGGAGTGTTGGCATTGGTGAGTGATTGTCTCTGATTGACGAGAAAAAATGTTTTCATACTTTTTTATGTCTTTTGGTGTGTGTGTGTGTGTGTGTGTGTGTGTGTGTGTGTGTGTGTGTGTGTGTGTGTGTGTGTGTGTGTGTGTGTGTGTGTGTGTGTGTGTGTGTGTGTGTGTGTGTGTGAGAGAGAGAGAGAGAGAGAGAGAGAGAGAGAGAGAGAGAGAGAGTTGTGTCAAATGTTAGTATGTAAGTTTGTTGGTTTGTTGCTATGTTTGTTTTGTTTTTTATTGGAAGAGAGAGAGAAAGAGATGAAGAGAAAGATATTTTTAAAAGAGAGAGAGAGAGAGAGAGAGAGAGAGAGAGAGAGAGAGAGAGAGAGAGAGAGAGAGAGAGAGAGAGAGAGAGAGAGAGAGAGAGAGAGAGAGAGTGGGTGTTCTCCTTAAATGTGTATAGTTGGTATCAGGTCTGGCCTATATCATAAAATAACCCTAAACCCGAAATAGGTCCTATATTCATACCCAGTTAACGCACTACCTCATGCAAGAGTGTTTGTGAACGATGTCTATTTTGGGTATTGTAGCTGTGCGTGGCAAGGGATGATCTTGATAGGAGAATTTGCATGTTGTATGGAGGCTAGGGGTTGGAAAAGCATATATATACTCTCATCCTACCACTTTTGACCTATTGCGTCTATCGGCGATCAACCAATGCTTCATGATGATCTAGCTACAATAGTATCTTGTATAGAGATTGGCTTGGGAGTGTCTGGTCATTTGTTAGACAATTTGGTTGGGTGGTTCTTGCCACAACCTGTACTCTTGTCTACTCATTTTGAATCAAAGTAATTGTAGTGGGCATGAAAGTGGTATTAGAGTTATGCTTGAAGCTTGCTTGAACAAAAAGTGGTTTGCTTTTTTGGTGCTATTGACAAGTTGGGTTGAGTTCAAGGTGAAGAAAATTCAATGAGCATCTTCTTAAGAATTTTGACTTTTTAAGTGGTTGCCAAAATTTTGTGAGAGATTTCAATTTGTTCACTCAATTTGGTATAGAAATCATTCATGGTTGTGTTAGTTTGATTCTGAAAATTATGCATGCTATGTGTACTTGTTGAAAATAGATTGAATGAAAAATTATGGTTTCATATTCAAGGTTTTAATATTAACTATCCATTAGATGTTTGCAAACCTATGTATAATGGGTTTCTGACTATCAAAAAAAATAGCAGCTAAGTATTGTTTGGTTTTGAATATTCATCATAATTGTAGTGGTAGTGATAATGCTATTAGAACCTATTTAGATACTACAAAAGTAGTGGTAACTAGATGTAGTAGATGACATTATGATGGTGAATACACCTTGACAAAACTGATCTTATTATAAAACCCCACATGCCATTGAAACATGATTGTGCTTGGGAAGAGAGACATGAGTGAACAAAACAAACAAATATAGGTTGCAAATCATCATGGAAGTGTGTGTGATCATTAGCATGAGATGTGAGCCCTTGATAGAGTCTCTGTGTACAATTTCACATCCTGAGGAAAGAAAAACAAAACAAAAACTTGTAGCTCTAAAGTGCACCCTAATAGAGATCTTGATATATTTACTTCTCTTTGTTGGTGAATTCCTATTGAGGACCGAGATCAATTATATGAAGCTTTGTTCAAAGAGATATGAGCACAATCAAAGTATTCACGCCTATGATCATTTTTTCCTTTGGATTTCATGGACATTGAAATGACTAGCCCAACATTGCACCCAACCTTTCACCACTTCTTAGATTATGGTCCTTAAGTTTCCCTATAAAGATTTTGGTTAATACAACAGTTGATTTGTTATAAAACTCTTAATTTGTTTATTTAATGCCCGATCAGCTCGTCTATAGCTTTGTTGCCA
Source organism: Diphasiastrum complanatum (assembly GCA_029204225.1). Taxonomy (NCBI): domain Eukaryota; kingdom Viridiplantae; phylum Streptophyta; class Lycopodiopsida; order Lycopodiales; family Lycopodiaceae; genus Diphasiastrum; species Diphasiastrum complanatum. The sequence continues at coordinate 53,133,646 of CM055103.1, forward strand.
TCATGCAGTTCAATTAAGACTCTACTGATGTTGCAATATCAAGTATGTGTAAGGTCTGTTGGCGCATTCTACTTGAATTGGTTTGCAATGCATCAAATACAAAATACGAAGAAAGGACTAGGAAAAAAATAGTTGAATGTGTCCCATCTTAGCCAGAGTCTTTCAATTGACATCTTGACCGAAGACCTTATGTCCCTTCTCAATTGGATCCTTTCAATTACATCTTGACCGGAGGTGTTCTGTCACGTCTCGACCGGAGGCATCCTGTCAAATCCCAACTGGAGGCTTTCTATCAGATCTCGACCGAAAGCTTTCTATCAAGTCTCGATCGAGGGCATTCCATTAAAACTCGACCAAAGCATCCTGTCAAATCTCGACCGAAGACATCCTGTCAGATCTCAATCGAAGGATTTCTCTCAGATTTTGACCATTGGGTTTTTCATGGGAGATAAAATTTTATGATGGATTTGAATAATGCATTGCAAACAATTCAAGTAGAATGCGCCAACAGACCTTACACATACTTGATATTGCAACATCAGTAGAGTCTTAATTGAACTGCATGATGGCAACAAAGCTATAGACGAGCTGATCAAAAATTTGAAAGGTTACAAAAATTGCATGATAAAAAAAACTGGTCTTACGATTCACAAATTCACTGAAATCAACAGTTGCACTAACCATGACCTCATATCAAGTTCACGATACTCGTAAAAATCTTGTCATAAAATTTATTAATAGAACCACTGACGATACACCATTAAATTGACAAAATTGATAAATGACCAATCAAGTTAAAGTGTTTGTAATTTACAGACAAAGCAATTTCGTGGTGGAGAGATGGTTCACCAAAGCCAATAACTTGGAGACATTTTATGAAGCTATTCTTTAAAGCCTTTATGTTTGTAGATTATTCTCTCATGTACAATAGGCTTATGGATTGTACGATAAGAAACAAGAGTTTTGATACATGTTCAAGATTTTACCAACTTCTTAAAGTGCGCTTGTTTCACTCAAAGTTGGTGTAATGCCATTTTATCCGCAGTTTGTCACAATGAGTGCACGTGCAATGTTTCACAAATGCCTGAAAATGCTAGCTAAGTGGTGGGTGCATATGACAAATCAATGCAGCCTCAAAAAAAATCTGAAGCAAGTAGTCTTACAAAGAGAAAAAGAGCAAGAAAATGACTAGATAGTATTTTAATGAGCTAGATGAAATTGCACACATTTTTTCCAAGAAAGAATCCAACTTTTCTAAAATGACAAAGCATAGTTCAACTATCTTTTGTTTCAACTACAAGAAGCCAGGTAATTTTGACGAGGATGTTTGGAAGAAATAAAATCAGTTTATAATACCGTGGTATTGGATCTACCAAGAGGTAGATTTCCTAAATTGGAGTTTAGTTTTATTCATATTGGTTCATGTGGATGTCTCTTTAGTATGAATTCCTTCAAGACTAATGAATTATTAGAGGCAAAATCTTGAGTTAGAGGCAAAATTTTAGAGGAGAAAGTCAATGTACTATTTGGTTCTTGTTACATTCACTTAAAATTTTGAAGGTAAAAAATGACCACATCTATCAGTACACTTGGTGATGATGAATTGATACCAAGATGTGGATTGTTAAGCCATCAAGGAGAAAATAGATCTCCATGCTATAAATTTTGAGATAATTGATGTTATTTTGCGATACGAGTGATTTTTTAAGAGATTTGATGGATTAAAAATTGATTATAATAACCATCAAATGAGTTTTTTAGTTAATTTTTTAAGTAGTTTCCATTTTTTCAAAAAAAGAATTCATGTATTCAACCAACCATTTTGGTGGCTAATTGGATAAAAAAATCTTCGAGTGTTGATTTTGAAGTATTTCATGTGCTTATAAAAATTGTTTTAAGTTTTGATGTGCATATAATTTGTGTTGACATGAATGTAATTCCATCTGAATTATCATGTAATGAAAAACAATGCTACATAAGTTGAACAAAAACTTGGTAATGTATTCCCAAATGAAACTACCTCACGGATCACCTCCCATTTGGATGGTAGATCATAAGATATATTTGATATCGAAAAACTCAGCCAATCTTTCAATTGCCATATAGATTATGTTTGAAAGAGGAAGATGGCATTATGAATTAAATTAAAAACTATTTGAAAATGGGACATATCAAATCTAGTAAATCACCATGGGTGACTCATGTTCTTTTTAAAGATAAGAAGGATTGTAGTTTTCATAGTTGTGTGGATTATAAGGGGTTAAATAAATTTACCATTAAGAACAAGTATTTGTACCAAGGTGGATAGACTGTGTGGGGCTAAATATGTCACCACCATACAAGATATCATCATCCATCTTGATAACATTCAAAAAATGACTTAGAACTCCATTTGGTCATTATAAGTTTTTAGTACTTCATTTTTAATCAACTAATGCTCTTATCACTTTGCAACAAATGATGAATGATTTGATTCGTCCAAATCTAGATGAGTATGTTACATGACCAACGAGCCAACCAAGAAAATCTAATAAGTGTTTGCCATTTTCCATTGATGTTGACCAGAAACTTGAAAGAGGCACTCCATCAAATATAATTTGTGATAAGATACTAGAAAATGATGTGCATGACACCAACTTGGCTATATGACGAACGAAGCCCCGGAGTTAAATCAGATGTAGTGGGTTTACAATGGCACCAATGAAAAGGTTCGCAAAGTTCATCAATGTCATGGAGAAAATGTTTTCCACTGGAGTACCTGCACCAAGTTTTTTTCAAGGTGACAAACTCTAGTTGGTGTGCAAGGTCAAATGTTTCGATTTTTAGTGATGATGTGTGGCATACATGGATACTACCATTTTGAGTGTTCTTGGCCAAGCACTAGGGTTATGCAAGGTTGCAAGAGGCACTCATATCACACAAGTTGAGAAGTTGGTCCTTCAAACGAGCATAGATGAGGCTGGTTCTTCAAAAGAAACATTGGAAAACCCAAACCAAACAAGCCATGTTAGTGTCAAAAACCCTAAAAAATAGAAAACAATCTTCGTCTGTTCTACAGTACCTAGATATGACCTAGATCTATCTACTGCTAGGTCGACAAAGGTTCAAACTAAAAATAGAAGACTAAAGTAATTGTTCATCTAGTTGATGGTAACCTTTTGTAGGAAGTTTAACACCTTTCTGCAAGAATATCAATTCTCTGATAAAAACCTTTGTCTGAATCTTCGCCATAGTCAGAGTCATAGCATTTGGCAGATTTGACTAAGGTCTTGTTCTTCCTTTCTACCAGTTCATTCGATTGTGGAGAATAGGAAGCATCGAATTGTTGCTCGATGTAGTTTGTTGAGCAGTAGTCTCTGAATTCTTTCAAGATGTATTCACTACCGTTGTCGCTCCTTAGTGCTTTAATCTTCTTGCATGTCTACAACTCAGCATTTTCCTTGTACTTCTTGAAGAATTCAAAAGCTTCAAGAAGTGCTTTAGAAAATATACAATAGTTCTTTTAGAATAGTCATCTATAAAAGTAATGAAGAGTTTGGCACCAAGCAGTGATGGTGTTTGCATTGGGCCACATATATCAGTATGTACAATGTCTAACAAATAGATATGTGTTCTTGATTTGACTTAAATGGCATTCTTGACTACTTTCCTATGATACAACTTTGGCAGACAGGAAGGTCAACAATTTTATAATCTAAATCTCGAACTGAAGAATGTCTAGACATGTTACCTATCGATACATGATTGAGGTGACCAAGTCTATAATGCCAAGTCAATTCTTTATTGATAGATGTTGAACTACTTAAAACACGATCAGTTACAGAATTACAATGACTAAGCATATAGAAATATCTCTGTCTCTTTTTGAGTGCAAGAAATCTCCTACTCTTATCAAGAATTCGATAGGAATCTATCTGAAACTCTACCCTATGTCCTAAATTTGTAATTCGACTTACCGACAAAATGTTTGTCGTCAAGTTTGGGACATACAATACATTCGGTATCAATTTTGACATTCCATTCTGAAAATTCAATTTGACAGTACCTTCACCTTCAATTCTGTGTGAGCTTATGTCTCCAAGGTAAACGAACTTCTTGGTGTTGCAGGCCAAATAATCAATGAACCATTCTTGATGGCTTGTCATGTGCTGCATTGCTCAACCATTCCTCTGATTGTTCGACATGGTGATGGTTCACCATGAAGGCTTCTTTCTCTTCGTCGTCTACAACATTCTGCTTCGTGTTGACTGCATGGGCTTGCTGATTTGGCTGCTTCTTCTTGTCATTGTTGAGCTTCAAGATTCGACAGTCCTGGATTTCATGGTTCATCCTCTTGCAATACTTACAAAATAATCTCTTCTTCCTTTGAGCGGGTTGTTGATTCTGGGTCTTCTGTGACTCCTTCTAATTGTTGTCAAATTGTTGGACAACTTTCTTCTTCTGTGGCTTCTTCGCGTTCTTCTTTGAGAATAATGCTTGTGAGTCATTGATGGAGGACTAGGATGCTCCATTCTTTATTGTCTCCTCCTACAGAAGCATAACTATGACTCTGGACAATGTTATATCTGAGTGTGTGGTAATCATCATCACCCAGTTTTTGTATAAGGATGGCAAACTTGACAACAAGGTCATTACAGCATCGGAGTCTTCTATCACTGAACCTATTGCCACCATCTGCTCCAACAGAGTCTTAAATTGACTAATGTGATTCTGAACAGAATCACCTTTTGACATTCTAAGAGAGAAAAACTTTCTCCTCATATGATGCAGCTTCGAAGTGACATCTCTCACTTCATATAGTGTACTCAATATATCCCAAACTTCTTTCGAGGATTGGGCTTGTCTGATATGGCCAAGCTGTTTGTCGAAGATGTTAAGGGTGATCAAGGTGAAAGCCCTGCCATCCTTGAGCTTCCACTTGGAAATGGCTTGCTCATCGACACTGGGAATTAGTTTGGTTCCATCGACTATTTCCCAAAGTTCTTTGGCCATGAGTATTACTCTCATCTTGAATTTCCATAAGTGGTAATTCGAACCATCAAGTTTGTCTACCATTAGAGCATACTGTGGTTGTGAATTCATATGGAGTTTCAAGATGAGTGTATGCAAATAGTAGATTGTATGACTGAAAACAATTATAACAAAAGTCTACACTATATCATAACTATTTTGATAATGTCATTTCTAAATTCACCTTTAGGAATCAAAGAGTGAAATTACTACTATGATACCATGTTGGAATTAGATAAACAGAGAGATAGCTCTGATACCATGTTGGAATTCGAGGTAATGCGCATCGTATTAGTGAAATGAGCAAAATTCTCAGTACATGTAATTGTCTATCGTATTCTGACCAGATTTGAACGAATCAAAATCTGTCTTACTTGATCGCATCTTTGAATTCACTGGATCGAAAGACTTGATTCCATAGCCATGCACGAATTCACTGAGTTATAGATTTAGATTTTATGTGTAGAAGCGTAAAGCGTCTAGGAATTGATTAGAACAACAAATTCGACTTATGCTGACAGTCACACAAATAGTTTAGTCTATGAATAATTTATCTGCGAGCATGAATCTATTTGAACATGAATTAAATAAGCATTCAATTAGGACATACACGAATCGAATTATGGAACAAATATTGATTAGTCGCGAATGGTAACAGTTTGAATGCAGACAGAGTCGCGTTCTTTCTTAGCCAATACTCTATAGTAACAGAGAGAAAGAACAGAACAATTGCACTCAGAATGTTCAATTACTGATTCAACCCTCTGAGTGTTCAGTGTTCAATTCAAGATTCTAACCTCATAACTGATAAGTTGATGGGTACTTGTACAAATGGCTAGCTAATTAAAAGAATGGTTAATCTGTACATTGCAAATTAGATTAATCCACTACGTGATGTTGTCAATCGCTTTCGGACAGTATCTAAGTCCGTTGAAGACCTTGCCCAATCGTGACGATGGTACGGTTGAGCCGCCTTTTGATCAAATCGACTTGAGAGTGACAGATGACCAGCTTATGAGCTCGACAGTCGTCGAGGTCAAATAGAAAATATTTGCGGTGGCAGATAGTCGACAAGGCAGAATGGCTGAGTGATCAAAAGTCAAAGTCATCGAAATGTTCGACATGGTGAATGCCAAATACTTTCAAGGTGGTCAAACACTTTCGTGTCGTCAAAACTCTGTCACAAATTTATTTGTATTTTTGTAAACTGTTAGAAAACGCGTGTATTTCTGCAAATTGTACAAGTATTTACAACAGTTAGAGAATGGATCTAGATTAGAAGAAAGATATGGATGGAGAGGATAGGAACTCAACAATAACCAAGTTAAAATCGCACCGACGGATCGACATAAAATAGCTTTTGCAACAGAATGAGAAACATATGCTTGTAAAGTTATGCCATTTGGACTTTGTAATGCACCTAGGTCACTTCAGAGAGTGATGTAGTTTGCCTTCAAAGACTATTTGCAAAATTTCCTTGAAATTTACTTGGATGATCTCGGAGTCCATAGTGCTGATACAGACCATCTGGATTGTTTGGAAAAAGTATTTGAACATTGTCGCAAGTACCAAATCTCCTTAAATCCATAAAACTGTCAGATTTGGGCTACTCATGGAGTTTTTCTTGGACATGTGATATTGAGACATGGAATTGCTACAGATTATTCCAAAATCAAAGTCAGAAGATATTGCGATGATACACTCTGTCCATTCCATACAGATTGGTTGCCAACAAGCAATATGGTGCTTCATCAAACTCTGCTTCAACCATCATTTTTCTTTCATGGGAACATGGATTACAGTCTTAAGCTAACCAACGGACTCCATTCAACAGCTTTGGATCTGTAATGAGGCAATAATTTCTTGGATGACACATTTTCAATCCTAACTACTCAACCAAGGCAATCAAGCTGATCAGACAAGCATCCTCATTTTTGAGGACAAAAATGTTTCAGTAGGGGGAGTGTCATGGACTGTTAGTACATCCATGCTTATACATGCAAAATAATATCAAATGCAAGCTTTCTAGGCCCAAAAGGAGCTATTAGCCTTAGGAACAAGGCGGTTCCTTCTTTAGGCCCTTCAAAGTAACTAATAAGGATAATAGGCCAATAAGGGCCCAATGTAGTATAAATAACTCTTAACAAGGGCTAACTATCCCTCAATATAGTTATATTTAGTTAAGTAAGAGCATTGTCTATAATTAGGCAAGAGACATCAATTTGTGAATCTTTTGGCTCATTTGCAAGTGAGAGCTTCTTCCTTCCTCCTTGTGAATGTGAGCTATGGGGATTTCCTTGCTAGGTCTCATGTGCCCTATCCACATGAATCCATGGTGCAACCTAATTTTAGCATTATGAATCCATCTGTCAAGTCGACGAAGGTCATGTTGAGGGTAACATTCTCGACGAATGTTCCCAAAGTGATAGGCTTTTGAACTCTCGCCTGACTTCAAAATATGTACTTATTGTGCGAACTAACCTTCACCCAACTCAATTATATAAATCTGAACTGGATGTATGATCTAGCAACTCGACAAAATTTCATATGACTGTTTGTTCAATATCTGACTAAAAAAATCATTTTTCATCAAAAGTTAATTCTTGAAAATACTTTCTTTCCTCTTTTTCTACGTTGATGACTTTTTTACTTTTCCTCATCATTCTTTTTTTCTTCTTCTCTTCTTAATAGTGTCTTTTTCAAAAAAAAAAAAATTCAACAAGTACCGCAAAACAAAAAAAGTTTAAAACAACAAAACGTAAAAATGAGGAAATCTTCATGCTGGTAGAAATGAGGAAATCTTCATGCTCCTTCACTTGTAAATTTTAGTTTCCCTTTGATTAAATTTGTCTTATACATCAATGCTAGATCTCCTTCCTTCAATTCTTTTTTGGTGTAAACGACAATCATGCCATGCCTTACGACGAGCTTTTTTCTGCTGCTAGTGCATGGACTGTCATCAATATGGTTTCACAAAGTTTATGCAAAACCTCATGACACATTTGTAAAGATTTTGCATCGTCCAACCATTCCGTTACTGCTATGCGTAAAGATGATACCAAAAATTCAATCGACATAACGACATCTTGACCATAGACAAGTTGAAATGGTGTCTGATTCGTGCTAACATTATAAGTTGATCTGATTGCCCATAATGTTGCATAAAGTTTATGTTCCCACTCAGATTGACTTGCTACATAGCAACTGTATTTCTCAAAATGAATTTACACTGTACATATAGTTGTTCACTCAGGCAACCCATGTATGACCCAGGTTGCCGTTGGCGGGACGCGTGTCCCGTCGACTTGCCTCGTGGTGAGGCCAACTGATCCTTATCCACTGATAGGACCCACAGTATAGTAACACAGTGATTCTACTTTAATTCTAACTCTCTCCCTTAAAGTAGAGTCACTGCTTCATGCCAATTTCTTCCAAGATTTGTCTCAACCATATAGCTTCCTGTGCTGCACTACACATTGTCTTAAACTCTGCTTCTGTGGTGGAAAGAGCAATTGTACTTTGCTTCTTACTAGACCAGGAAAAGCAACTACCACAAAACTAGAATATATATCATGTGCTGGATCTATGATCATCATAGTCACCTCCCCAATCCGCATCTACATAGCCACACAACTCAGGTAAACCATCATGCTTCCTGTGAATCAAGCCATACTCTGAAGTGCCTTTCACATAACGCAAAATGCGTTTAGCTGCCTTCCAATGCATTTCCGTAGGTGCTGCCATAAACTGACTTACAATGCCAACAACATAGCATATATCTGGTCTAGTCGTGGTAAGGTAAATCAAGCTCCCTACTAACTGTCTATATAGCGTAGCATCAAATGACTGTGACTCATCAAGCTTAGAAAGCTTTTTACCTGGTTCAATAGGAGTGTTTACTGGTTTGCAATCCTGCAACGTAAACATGTGTAGCAACTCTTTGACATATTTCACCTGTGTTAAACCCACTTCATGTCCTTTTTGCCACACTTCTACTCCAAGGCAGTAATGCATCAGGCTGAGATCTATCATCTCGAATTGTTCCATGAGGTCTTTCTTGATCATGTCTATCATCTCTTGATTATTTCTCGTAATAATCAAGTCATCAACATAAAGAGCAATCAAAGCAACCATACCATCAAAGCATAAGACATATAGATTTGGATCAGAATGTGTTCTCACCGTCCCCTTTGAACGAAAGTAGGCATCAATCCTGCTATATCACGTAGGTGGTGTTTGTTTAAGACCATAAAGTGCTTTCTTCAAGCGACATACTTTATTTTCATGTCCTTTCGTTACAAAGCTTTCAGGTTGATCCATGAACACTTCTTCTTCTAACTCACCATTTAGAAAAGCAGATTTCACATCCATCTAATGCAAAGGCCAACCAAAATGTGAAGCTAAAGCAATAAGTAGATGTAGAGTATTCCACTTACAAACCGGCGCAAAGGTCTCCTCATAGTCGATGCCTTTATTTTGTGCGTACCCTTTGATCACTAATCTTGCTTTGTGTTTTGCTACACTTCCATCTGCATGGTACTTGGTCCTGTATACCCATTTGCAACCAATGGGTTTCTTGCCAGCTGGTGGTTCTACTAAGTCCCATGTGTTATGCTTAGCAATTGACTCCATCTCCTCTCCCATGGCCTTGACCCAAATGTCATCATCCTTCGCTTCACCATAAGTCCAAGGTTCTTTAGATAAGAGAGCATAATTTGTTCCATACCTTTCAGGTAGTATCTTCTCTCTTGTTGATCTTCGTAGCTCTCCTTGGTTAGATGATCCTAGAAAGTCATCTATGTCGCGGCTCTCCAACAATCTCTCAAACCACTTAGGGAGCTTTCTGTCAGGTGATCGGCTTCCTGGTGAAAATGTATCCCACGGTACATCATTCTCCTTGCATTTGTCACCTGCAACTTCAATCCTTCTTGTACCAAAAGGTTTGTCCCTACCTCTCCAACCTGTTTCTTGAGGTTGAGTAGTAGTATCTTAAGATGTATCCTCATGTTCATCACTCGGAAGGTCAATGAATGGATCATCATCAGGTGGTATTCTCACTATACCATCCTTCCCACTGGATGTGTCTATCTTCTCAGCATCCTCGTCTTCATACATCTTGGATTCATCAAAGATAACATCACGGCTTATATGGATTTTGTTTTCGATTGGATCAAAACATCTATAGCCCTTCACACGATCATCACATCCTAGGAATATGCACTTGATAGCTTTTACATCAAGTTTACGTCTCTCTTACTTAGGAATGTGTACAAAGGCCTTACATCCAAAAATTCGCAAGTGGTTCACCTTTGGCTTCTTCTTCGTGAATGCTTCCTCATGTATTATCTTTGGTATGGCAATGGTAGGACTTCTATTTTGAAGATAGACTGCCATGCTACATGCTTCTGACCAAAAATCTTTTGGTAGTTTCATCTCAGCTAGCATAGATCTGGCACTTTTCACAATCGTATGATTTTTGTGCTCAGCTACACCATTGAGAGCAGGAGTATGAGCTTGCGTAAATTGTCTTTTAATCCCACATTGATCACAAAGATCATTGAAGTCATTAGACTTGTACTAACCTCCACTATCTGATCTTAGGACTTTGATCTTCCTACTTGTCTGATTTTCGACCAATGCTTTGAAGCTCTTGAAGTTATCAAATACATCTAATTTCTTCTTCAAGAAGTAGATCCACGTCTTACGTGACATATCATCAATAAAGGTCATGAAATAGAAGGCTTTACCTGAGGACATAGTCCTCATAGGTCCGCATAAATCTGTGTGGATTAAATCCAAGATGTTCTTTGCTCTTGCAACACTCCCTTTATTGAACTTCTCTCGATGCTGATCGTATTGAACACGATCTGAGGCCTGAAGCAGGGTCGCCCTACTGATTCCAAGACTGTAGAGTGTTCAGTCAGAAAATTCCGTGGAGAAACGGTGATTTTAGCTCAACTTGACAACGTGGCTTTTTTTCACCTTTTTACCGCAAATCTGCTAGGTTAACTATCTGGAGACAAATCTCTGACATAAACCTCAGAATCTCTCCATGGCTGGTTGACAATCTGATTAGCTTCCTTCCTGTCCTTACGGCATCCAAAACGGTGCGCAAACAGCGAAGAAATCACCAGTTATGTATAAAAATCGTAATCCCAAGCCCGGTTTCAATTTTCAGCTGGCTTCAAAATTGTCAATTTTTCACCAAATTTTTCCCTGTCTGATGCTATGCACAGGCTAATAATCCCTCTGTTGAGCTTAGCAAGCCTCTATAAATTAGAAATCGTGCACCAGTGCTTCTCTTTTCGACTTCAACCCGCCATAGACCCCGAACTCTCAGAAGACAGGTCTCCCGAAGCTCTCTTCAACGGCGACGTTGTACTGTGTACAATCCTTGTACGGCTCTGATACCAACTTAGAATTTGCTTTGCACAAAAACACAGATCATGCTACACAGTAACACAAACATAAAACACTCTCCACAGCAAGCTCACATAGCAACTGTATTTCTCGAAATGAAATTACACTGTACATATAGTTGTTCACTCAGGCAACCCATGCATGACCCAGGTTGTTGTTAGCGGGACACGTGTCCCGTCAACTTGCCTCGTGGCGAGGCCAACTGATCCTTATCCACTGATAGGACCCACAGTACAGTAACACAGTGATTCTACTTTCATTCTAACTTAAACTGCAAAATGTGTCGCCATTTAATAATGTCAAAATTTATTCACAAAAAATACCATGGCCAACGCTTCTCATTTTGATATAGAGTAATTCTTCTCAGGTTCAAAAACCTGCCGACTAGCAAATTTGATAGGATAGTCTTTCTTATATTCTCCTGGCTACATCAAAACTAATCCAATAAGATATTTTGATGCATTAGTATGAACATGAAATTCAATTGTCCAGTTTGGAGCTTGTAGAATTGGTGTAGAGCCTAATTCTTTTTTCAATTGCTTAAATGCTTCTAACGCCTCAATCATGCAAATAGGTACAATGGTCAACTTATATATAGGTCGTGCTAAGTCCGCAAAGAACAAAATGAATATCCGATAATAGTTCACATGACCCATAAAAAGATAAACTCTTCGAATTATTCCTGGTGGCGGTAGCTTTGTCATGTTGTTTGATAGTTACTTTGTTGCTCAATCCGAATGCTTCGATGATAACCATGAGTCTTGCATTTGAATTGTTGAGATCCCACATGAAGGAATTATTGTCATGATCAATTTCCAATATAGGGACTAATATGCTTTGATTGATCATCTATGGAAATAATGAATGATATTTTGAATGGACATTCATTTCCAAGAATATCGAGTGAATGAGATGCTTGCAAAGAGTGTTCATATCTCTTTCACTCAGAGTCTCTACGAAAATATCTTTCGTAGATTACATCGCCATGCTCAAATATATTGATAGCTCCAATATTTTATATTCTTGGGAATATTCTGGGAGAAGACGAGGAGGGCTGTGTGTGTGTGTGTGTGTGTGTGTGTGTGTGAGAGAGAGAGAGAGAGAGAGAGAGAGAGAGAGAGAGAGAGAGAGAGAGAGAGAGAGAGAGAGAGAGAGAGAGAGAGAGAGAGAGAGAGAGAATAGGGAGAGAGGGGGACGCGGATGAGCAATGGCCTCTGGTTGACGTCACCCTCTTCTTCTTCTTCTTTTTTTTCGTTTTTGGTGGTTGGCGAGTAAAGGAAGGGGGGGGGGGGGGGGGGGGAGTAATATAGGGGATGGCCAGTGAGAAATGAGGGGGGGTAGCGAGAAATAGGTAGGGGGGATGAGTAATAGGGGAGGGCTGGGTGGCGAGTAAATGAGGGGAGGAAGTCATGAGAAATAGGTAGGGTATAGGAAAGGTGCGAGTTTTTTTTTTTAATAATCTGAATTTATCACAATAGTAAGCGCAAAAAATAGACTATCCAAAAATAAAAAATTTCTAAAAAACAAACACGAGAAATAAGGTGAATAATAGACTTTTTATTTTTAGAGGTTTTTTGAAAATAGTATGGGCGAGTAATAGCCTGCTAAAAATAAAAATTTCAAAAAAAACACTAAAACTTCATTTTGAAGGCCACAATTTTTTTTTGCAAAGATATACAACTTAAAAAATGAAAAAAATAAAGTGCTTCTCTCTCACTTGTAAAAAAAAATTCCAGAATTCTGGCTAATCTAACTCATCTCCACTAATATGATCATAACTTCCTCAATATTGATCCAAATCACACAAGCTCAGTACCTCTGAAAAGCTAACAACAAGCTCTATCAGGTTATAGGATCAAACCAATGGTTGAATGTGATTTGGTAGGTCAAATCTACAACATAACAGGCATGAAAATTTTGAAAGAAGCAAATTAGCAAAACTAGAGCTAGGAAACAAGATTTTTCATAACATTTTGGATACTAATCCAAATGACCTGTCATATGGATCAGATCAAAGCTAAGACAGTGCTCTAAAATCCTATGTATGAAAACTTGATATTGAATGTATACTGATTCCCTCAGTTATACTTTAGTTCTCTATTCATTTCATATCAGTTGGCGCTTGAATATCTTTGCTTACTTTCTGTTACCAGACTTCAAATATCTCTTGGTAAATGTATCTGGATTCAATAGGCCTTCAAACTATAAGGTGGTTGGGTTAGTATAGCGGTATTTTCCTACATGTCAGAGGAATCCCTGGTGCGTTCACTACTTGAAAGCACTTATAGTCATTGGAACATGCAAGCCATAACATTCATTAGAAGATTAGCGTGAAACATGGATGAATACTGCACAAATGTTACTCCTATCTACAACAAGATCGACTAGAAACAATGGTGACCCTTGGACTTAATCTAAACATCAAACAGAAATGAAACAAGACAATAAAAAACTAGTCTAAACAACATTTTGAGTGTCCAAAATCAAGAAACACACGTTTCTGCGAAGTCATTGTGTCAGATTTCTAACTGACAATATCGAAATTTTAAAGTGGGTCGGATTTTATACAAAGGATCAAAAAATTTACATTGGGTCAAAAAATATGCTGAGTCAAATATTTTGGGGTCGAAAAAATTAGACCCGATCCAAGGTCGAACACGTCCGGATAATTTAGTAAAGGGTCGAAAAAATCCGAACCGATCCGACCCGACCCAGAGTCGAAAAAATCTCTGTTTTGAATGGCTTTTTAGGATGCTCATTAATAAATGGATTTGAGGCTGAGCATTGAAATCCAACACATAGGTTTAGAAAGAAAAAGATATTTTCAAAGAGGAAGATCCACAAGAAACCATTCAAGTCTAATCACGATAGAAAACCATTCAAGTCTAGTCACGACAGTCCATGGGATCGGTTCCTATTCCTCCTGCTGCTACTACCACTTTGGTCCCATTGGATTTTGGTGATGCCCTTGGAATAGTTTCACACCTTGGACGAATGATCCAGATCAGAAGACTGCAATGGCAAAGAGAATTTACAATTTGGGATCAAAAAACACTCTTATCAGCCAGAAACTCATCCAGCTGGACGGAAAGTTGAAGATCGTCAAACAACATGAAGAAAAACTAGAAGCAAAGCTGAAGAAGGCACGTGCTTGTGTGCTTGGATCTAGAGTTGAGGGTGGATAGGAAATGCCCACTACATTGTTAGTCCATGATCGCCGTGGTTTTGAAGGCCAGGTTGGGATCAAAACAATACTCTCCAAAATAGCTGTCCCACTTGGTGTCAACTTTGCTGGCCGTTAGAAGGGTTTCCACGTTGTAGTAGGCCTCTTGAACTATTGGGTCCGGTGAATTGGCCGCTTCAGTGAGGAATCAGTTGAGGGCACGTTGGAAGTCAATCGTCGTGCTCTAGCCCTTTGCAGACTTAATAATTGGCCAGTTATAAGCCCCTACACTTGGAGTTTTCAGTGTGGACCATGACCTTCTTCAGGGTAGTGGATGATATGCCGGATCAACATGTAGAACCACCAGAGCTGTGAGATATTCCTTGGTGAACTCGGGGTTGCGCAGAAGTGCCGCCTTCCTCCACTCTGGTTGAGGATGTAGAAGTGAAAGGACATCTACCAGCTTCTTTTTGAGGAGCTCCTCGAGCTTTCCTAGTAGTGTACAGCCGCCTCTTGTGGTAATGTCTGGATATTGCTTTTCGAAGAGGGTTGGCTGTTCAGAGTCAGATACCATAAAAACTTTATGATACCAGTGTTTGTGTACCGCCACAGGATCAGGGAGGTTATCCACTGGGTTAGGAGGAATTGTGAAAGTGGATGGGAGATCAGATGTGGGCGGAGAAGAAGAGGTGATAGGTGGGGTAGAAGCACAAGGAGGAGAAATGGTGCGAGGCGGTGAGAGGCCACGAGGTGGAGATACAATCTCGAGCTGCATGTTTGGATCAATCAGAGGGGATTTGACGTCTTCTACCTGCGAGGCATAGAGAAGATCCTGGTCGAAGGTGCAGTCTCCACCAGTTTGAAGGTCGAAGTGCGAAAAGGTGGGTTTAAGTTGGTGGTAGTCGAAGGTGGAGGCAGATGCAATGAATGAGAAGTCAGAAATTTGGCAGGGATGCCTGATGGATGGATCTTGGACAATGGCATTATAATGAGCCAAGGCCGCGTTATAGCAGATGATGAGGGTGGCAGGATGATATTGTTGACAGTCGTAATAGAGGGCCTTGAGCTCATTATAAGCACAACGAAGGGCATCATGGAGTGTTTGGCAGTGCTTAATATGCTCTATGAGGGCGGCAGACGGCTTCTCTGATCCTGTTGGCTGGTACTCTGGCGCATACCATACATGTTGATGTTGTAAAGATGAAGGGATGAACGAGGGTGGAATGAAACATGTGATCGAGCTTCAATTGGAAGCGTCGATCCTGTGAATGATTAATGATGGCACAAAGGCCGACTACAAAACGAAATGGGAGACTCCCAAAAACATCGCAAAAATAGCCAAAGTCCTTAACCTAGATGAAACCAGTAAGGATGACAACAACAAAAATATTTTTACTTGCCTCTAATGCAATATGATAAATATGAATGGCATTTGAATTAGAGAGGGGAGAGGCCATGCAGTTACTGTGGGCTTTTATTTGCTTCAAGATGAATCTTTATTGAACGATATTGCACCTTCTCCATAGAATCGAGTCGGGCAATGTTAAAATCCAAATTATGCGACAAAAAACAACGATGGGCTCCGACAATCCATTTTGAAGTTGTCCAGGATGTGAAGCGAGATTCCCAGGAGCCTCCCATCATTGCTGCGCAAAAATACGTCGAGCCACCGGCAACTGATCCTTGATATTCTCTGAGGCCATTGGCTTATTTGGATCGAATGCCAAAGGAGGAAGGCAATCATGCCATCTCGTTGCCACGGATGCCAACAGAGTCAAGTCTTTCGCATAAAGCGCCGATTGTCTCACTGTCGTATCTGGAGAGTGTATATACTCCCGCTGGTATGCTTGTAGTGCCCAGTGGAAATCTACTGATATTTTCCAATTGTAAGGTTGATGGATGATTGGCCAATTTGGCGTATGGATCGTAATTTTGTCCACGGCCAATCCCGAATCCTTCCACCTATTCCTGTGCAGCATCGGTACGTAATATGGATCTACGCGCAATTGGCAAAGGCTGGCCACATAACTCCTAATAGATTCTGGGGTTCTCTAAAAAATTGTAACTCTCCAAGCTAGATACTCTCCCAATGCGGGTATTTTATCCAATTCCTTGCCGACCTCTATTTCAGAGGTCTTAAACTTAAGGACCCAACCACCATGCAAGGACTCATGAGGATGTCGCGCTAAAAAACTCTGGATCTGGTCCTCGACACTGATTGGTCTTCTGAATAATGGTGTGGTCCGTGATGAAGATGGACCAGTTTATGTTCCAAATCAGACCGACTCGCATCAACTGTTTTCGTCATAATAGTGCAGAGAATCTTATTGGAATATTCAGCTTGGCCATTCCCTTTGGGATAGTAAGGAATACTAAATCTGTGTATAACAAACAAATCTTCTAATAAACACTTTACCGTTTGATTAACAAAGTGTGTACCCCGGTCACTGACAATCTCGATCGGACATCCAAATCTGATAATGATATTTTCGTAGAGAAACTTGGTCGTAGATTTTGCATTAGCAGCTTTGACAGCTTTGGCTTCAACCCACTTGATCATATAATCAGTTGCTACGATAATGTATCGGGCCTGAGATCCTTGTGCGGCAGGATGAATAGGACCAACATAATCCAGTCCCCATGTTTCAAACAATGCTTGTGATAGAATTTTTTGGATACTAGCAATATTCATATTGTTATTAAATAAGTACCAGCAACATGATTAAGCAATGACAATGTGAGTAGGGTTGAAACTTCACCTGCTCAAAATTTTGTTATAACTCTTGTCCTCGACCATCTTCTATTTCAAAGCATTAGGGGTCTAAGTATAACAAATAGTCATACTCTTGTTGTCAAAGATTGTTCATATGAACATATCTACAAATAAATACAAAAAATGGAAATAAATTTGAGGGTTTATCTAAGCAACATGCATTTAACAAATTTAGTATTTTTTATTAATTACAAGACAATCTCAAAAGTTGGGTTTTCAACTCAAATCGTAGTGGCTCACACCCCCATTGATGAGTCAGAGCCTTGCTACTATTTGTTGTGAAAATATCTAAAGGTTCACCAACACTCAATTGGCAATGCTCTCCATGTGCTTGGTGAGCAAGTTTTAGAGTGTGTCATCTTCTCTTCTTGGCAACCATCCCATATTTGTCACAAATGTGACAAGCCAAGCACATCAAACAGTCAAAGAATGCATGGCTATCATAGACATCTAAATACTCTTCATGGTTGTCGTTGACACTTACATGAGAGATTCTACTAAGTTAAACAAATGATATAATTTTCTAGCAATTTAAATGAGCATCGAAAGGTCGATATTATTTATTATTATCTTCTTGGGAAGAATTGTTCAGATAGTCCGTTGCATCATCAAATATC
Organism: Diphasiastrum complanatum; assembly: GCA_029204225.1. Taxonomy (NCBI): domain Eukaryota; kingdom Viridiplantae; phylum Streptophyta; class Lycopodiopsida; order Lycopodiales; family Lycopodiaceae; genus Diphasiastrum; species Diphasiastrum complanatum. The sequence goes on from CM055103.1 coordinate 53,151,629, forward strand.
CCCAACACGACCACCATGGCTATTATAGCCACATCATGTGGATCCACTGCCACGAAGATTGTAGTGGTGTCAACCAGCATTGTTACTCATCAATATTATGGAAATTTGATAAGGTGGTGCTGGAAGAGAGAAAGACTAATCTAAATTGTAGTTCACAAAAACTAGTACTCATATCTCACTACACTTATGTTTTCTTTGGCATAAAAATTAAGACATTTCATGATAGCTTTCCTTTGTAGACAAGACAACTGTAATTCAAGGAATTTCTATAGAATAGTGATGGTAATTAGCATATTAACTAAGAGAATTATGCTTGTAATTGTGATTGGAAAAGAAATAATTGAAGCAGCAATGATAGGGTAAGTGATCAAGAATGATAGAACTATGAGCTACAGCAGACTCCTTGAGAACTTTGCACATGATTATGCAAATAATAGTCTCTCTAAGACTAATGAGAAAAAAGCACTATTGTATTCAATGGGTGAAAAGCGAGAAAGTTTTCATGGCATGAACTTTGGGAGAGATTGGGAGGGCAAAAAGAGATTGGATGTAATGATAGAGTGAATCTCTATCGTGCAAGCATGCAAGGCACTTGCCTTTGGAGCCCATAAGCTCCAAAATTTTGAGATGTTTTTGCTCCATAGTTGGTTGTGACTTGTACAGTGTAAATGCTATACAAAATTGTGCTATTGCAATCATGTTGATTGCTGCTACATTTTTATTAAAAAGAAGCACTAAGACGTAATTTGATGGATGACCATCACTTTTTCATCTCATGATGAAGTTTGGTCACTTCCTTTTTTATATGATGTTAATTCCTTTTGAGAATAGATTGATAAACACACATTGGTGGGCATGTTGGCCACCATTTAGGCTCATAGTGGCTTCAATATTAGTCCATAAGAGTTGTAAATCATTGTGGAAATGTCATTAGCAATCACAAGCTGATGTGAACTTATATACAAATTGTGACTAAAGTAGGTTCACATAGAAAAACAAGCCCATGGCTATGATAATCATTCAAACTTTGAAACTTTGCTTTATTAAGTATTTGTCTCAAGGTCATGACCATCTAGAAAGCAACATATAAAGATCTTTTACCTCTTATCCCTCGATGTCAACAAAAGGTGCTAATTGTGTTTTTTAACAGCTATTATATGAAGTGTAGTGAATAGCAAGATGCTACTCAATAGTCTTTTACCTCTTTGTTATGTTTAAAGTAAGTAACTATACAAATTGGATGGTAATAGGGTGATAGTTTTTTCCTTGTATTAATAGCCAAAAAGAAAGTATCTATTTCAATAATATATTAGAAAATCCCTACTCCAAAAACTTCTCGAGTCTACTAATTAATCAAATCTAAGCAAAAGTTCCAACTCTAAAATCTCCACTCGACCAATAACAAGGCTACCCACTATCAAATCTATCTCCACTATCCAAAAAGGGTTAGAGTCTATCCCTCTACACCAACTTAAGTGTAATTTTACTTATACTACTATTGTAACTCAACAAGAATATTTTTCAACATGAACCAAAAGCTTAGCTAGTGGAACTATTATAATCTAAAGCTAAGAGGATCTCATGAATAATGATATGAACTAAACCGATGACATATGATTGAGAGTAATCAATGGATTTTGATAAAAAAATAAAGTTAAGCTTTTGTTTCATCTTGAATGTTTCTTGTTGAAATACATATAAGTTGTTTTAGTTGTTCTGATTGTAATCCTTTTTGCACGTAGTGGCAATAGATATTGATAGTGGGTAGCTTGACTATTGCCTATGTGGTAATTTTTGAGTTAAATTTTTTTTTGTTTGGAATTGATAAACTTATAGAGTCAATAAGTATTGGAGTAGAAATTTTTTAGTATATTATAAAAAATCTAAGAGAGAAATAAGTACTTTTTTTTTCCTACTATTGATACAAGGAAAAAGTGGTTTTTCAATTGTCGCCTAATCTATGTTGATCTTCTATTTTAAACATAACAAAAAAAAGTGGAAGATTTCAAAATACGATATACTTCACTGTAGTAAGTGGTGTGTTGATGCATTATCGCACACAAAAATTCACCTTTTGTTGACATGCAAGGATAAGAGATAAGAGATGTATAAATGATGCTTTCTATATAAATGAGAAAAATATGAAATAGGTAATGCCCATGGGGAGGACTGATCCTCAGAATAACTTGTCGATTTGGTGAGTGACAAACTTTCCCATGGCCATTACTTGATGTAATGGATTGCTGAAATTTTTAGCCATTTGATATGCCTATTTAGTCACATGATGCATCATTTGTTGCCATTGATCATCCTTCGTGCTAATTGAATTGTTTTTTTATTTTTTATTTGGTTGAGATTTCTATCTTTCTTTTCCATTATTCCTAAAAAGTTTGAATTCCAACATAATGGAATTGAAAATTTCAAATTTTACATTTTGACAAAATATGGGAAATCATATAGACCCTTAATTTGTCTTAAATTTGGAACGGATTACATAACACAACAAATTTTTAAAGTGTGAATGATTACCATGGCCCATATGCTTGTTTTTTCTTTGTGGACCTACGGTACTCACAACTTGCATACAAGTTCACGTCAACTTGTAATTGCTTATGGGGTTTTCACAACGAGCTACAACTCTTTTAAACTCATGTTGAAGCCAAACCTAAGCCTATGTGTGGCTAACATCCCTATTAATGTCTATGTATCAATATGTTTAAAAAAGAATCGAGTGTATAACCACAAGAAAAGAGTCAAACCTAAGCCCAAATGGATTATGGCCAACATCACTATCAATGTGTGCTTATCAACTTATGCTCAAAAGGAATCAGCCTAATATAAAAAAGAAAGGAATCAAACCTCGTCTTCAAGTGACAATGATTGTCATCTATCATGTTACATTTTCATTGCCTTAAAAATATTGCAACAATTGCAATAGCATGATTGTGTACATTATTTACATTGCACATCAAGTCCCAACCATGTTATTGCACAAAACAATCCCAAAATTTTTAAGCCTTTATGTCCCTTGCACTATAGACAAGGTTTGGGCGTTGGTCTTTATGCAAAATGAACACTCTTATCCAACTTGTTTTGGTTGTGGCTCAAAACTTTATCAATATTTTAGTGCATCATTTATTTCTAGAGCAAAACCCCTATATGGGAAAAGCTATGAGACTTGTGCAAGGAGGGAGCTCCAAGATGTTAACCTATTAAATAGACACCCTAGGTATGGCAAGGTTGTTGTGTAAGTTGATAGTTTGTGCTAGGTGTAGGCACCATATGTGAGATTGTTAATGTAGGTTGATAAATGTGTGTGTGTTGAGTAAAAAGTCAGACATTGTTTTAGCTCTACTCAAAGCTACAAAATTATAAGATTAACAATGTATAATCAGTGCTTGAAAGTCAACAATTACATAAGTAGGACTAAAGTAGACAATTACATCCAGACTAGTTTTAAAGTAGAGCTAAAAACTATCTGCCATTGCCCTTTTCAAAATGCTTATCGGAACACCATCCCTTATCATAAGTAACAACTTAGAGAAATATTTATTGCACTGTCAATTTCAAATTGTCAAGGCATTACTGTCCACAAATAAGTGTATATAGACTTTAACAGACAGGTCCAATCCAAGTCATATAACTAAACCCATCATATCATTTATATTATAAATAGTTGAAGTGTAACCATAGGTTTGAACAAAAAGCAGTACACTTTAGAGGAAACCTCGTTAATGAAAGTTAAGCATCAACAAGTAGTAAATTCATGATCATTTCATGGCACTTCAACTCTTCATACCCGTTAGTAGTGACAACCATATTGAGGGGATTAGAAGACTGTTCACACGAATTTTTTCATTGTTAACATTAAGAGTGTTGTACGAAGTCTGATCAAAAGAACTCAAGACAATTCGTTCATTGTGATCATAGTGACCGAATCAAGCAAGTAAATCATTAGAGCATTTCTTACTTAGATGTGTGAGTGTGAGTGTGTGTTGCAAACTTGGTGATAAACTATGAATATTAGGAGTCACAAAGGTGGAAGCACATTATAGACGTTTGTGGTCGGTGGTCTAAGTTGATCATTAGTGAGTGTTGTTGTGTTGGCTTGTTAGTTGTTACATTGAGGTAGAGTTTACTTACCAAAAATTTAAGGTACCTTTAAGTAGAGACTTGCTATTGCACTAGTCATGGCTAGGGTTTGGACTCCGACAGCCTCGAGATGGACGATGACCGATGCAATGATGTGACCATCACATGTGATCCGGGTCGTACATTTAAAACCAACTTGTAATTCTTTAATCAGAACTGTAGCCCAGTCATAGATGGTTTTGGGGCCATCCATCATGGTCACCATGGCCATAATGAGTTTGGAAACGTGTTGTGGGTGATGGGAGCTCATAATGAGTGTGGCTAAGAGAAACTCTACAACTTCTTGGAGATAGGATTTTTGTCTACAAGGTCAAATTTTCATCATTGTTCTTGGTCTTTACATCAGCTCATCGATCTGGTAGGAAGAGTGGAGAGACGTTGTATTTGGTGAGGGCACGAGTTTGTCGTAGGAAGGCAGTATGGGGGATGCTCAAGGCTTCGGCCACTAGCTCAAGATCAAAGGAGACATCATTGTCCTAGCCCTTGTGGGTGATCGTGAAGTGGTCGGTGAAGAAGGTGGAAAAGGCGGACTATATACATCTCCTGGGAGATTGGAATATCCATGGAGGCAAGGCCTGCGATAAGAAGAGCTCTACATCAAGATCAAGTAAGCCTTTCCAACTTATGCATTCAGATATTCATGGTGTTACTACAACTAGCAATGGAAGTGCTAAGATGTATGTGACTTTCATTGATGATTTTAGTAGATTTTGTTGGGTGTATTTACTAAAGAGCAAAGATGAGGTATTTGATGTCTTTGTCAAGTTCAAGATTGCAAGGGAGGTCCAATTTTCTACAAATATCAAGTACTTGAGGAGTGACAATGGTGGTGAGTATATTTCTACCAAGTTCAAGGCTTTTTGTGATGAGCATGGGATCAAGAGGGAGTACACAAGACCAAGGACACCACAACAAAATGGAGTGGCCGAGAGGAAGAATAGAACTTTGTGTGAAGGTGCCAAAGCCATGAGGTTAGTGTCGGAGAAAATGGTACACAGAGGGAAGGATAGATCAGGATCAGTTTTCCCTCTTCAATTTTCTCTCGGTGCGTGCACTACTGGTGTAGGCGAACACAAGAGCATAATAATTTTGGAGCTTTTAATGCACGGTGGTAGTGGAAGCGATGAGAAAACAACTAGACAAATCAATCAGATGGCTAGATAGAACATAGAATACCATTGCAGTATTGACACAAATTTGAATGTAGAAACAGACAGAGCTGTAATTAGATTAAGTATAACGAAATACACAAGTCAATAATGCAAGTGAGCACAAAACAATAGCGGACGTAACCACGTGCTTCACAAAGCTAATCACAAATTGTAAAGGTTATGAACCTATTATTGACAATCTGTCTAAAAGAAATAATCAATCGTGAAGGCATCTACCATGTTTGTCTCACATGTTACAAATCATGCTTTGTTCTCTCTCATATATTTGAATACTCAAACGATATTCACTATATACATACAATTTTCATTTGTGCAGATGAAGAAGGTCCAAAAGTGGTTGTGCTGTCTGTAGGAGATCGTGGGTGGCTGTCGTCGTTGTCAAATCTGATTGCACAGTGCATAGAACGAGCGTGAAGAGGCTGCGACGTCGGGCTTTGCCAAAAATAACGTTGGTGAAAATGCGAAATTGCGACATGCTTTGGCCTTTAGCCTTGTCCTTGCCTAAAGGCAACCTGCACCTTTTTAAAGACAAGTGTCGCATTTTTCGCCTATCATAAAGTGCGTGTGAAAATGCAGTGTTGCATTTCTGGTCTACAAACTGCGTTCCTCTTCATGAAGATTGTGTCACTGCTGCACATTTGGTGATATAGGCACATGCACCTGCTAGCTTTGGATCTTTGATAGTATCCAAGCTGTACTTTCATTGAATAAATGACTCATTTGGCTGGTCTGTCGGTTAATGCCATCGGTTGAGCCTTTGGGTAATGGCTGAGGCTAGAATGTCTTGGTTGAAAGATTTTGTTGAAGTCCGATATTCTGGAAAACATTGAGTCGCGTATCGAAAAATCTCAAGTATGACAAAAATGACAAGGGACTGAAAAATGTCAAGTATCGAAAAAAAATCAAAATATTGAAAAAAACCTGACAAAAACTTGAAAAACCGAAAAACTGAAAAACTCGAAAGAAAAAACTCAAAAATAATTTGCAAATTGCGAAATTTAAAAAAATCGAAAAAAAACTCGAAAAATTCAAAAATCCAAAAAACGCTAAAAAAAAACTCAAAAAATTCAAAAATATGAAAAACTCGACAAAATCCACGAAAAACTCGAAAAACTTAAAACTCGATAAAACTGAAAAATGCGATAAAGTCAAAAAAAATTTGAAAACGTCGAAAAACTCAAAAGAATCAAATGGACGTCGGATGCAAAGTGATCTGGGCGTCGAATGCCAAAATGTTAAAAAAACCGAAAAATCCAAAAATTTTAAAATCTCAAAAAACTCGAAAAATTAAAAACTCGAAAAAGTTGAAAAAAAAAAAATCCAAAACCTCGAATAAACTGAAAACTCGAAAAAAAAAAAATCAAAGAGCTCAAAAAATACTAAGATCTAGAAAAATGCAAATGTTATGGAGTCTCGAAAGACCTGAACAATTCGAAAATCCAAAAAATTCAAAAATTTGAAAACCCGAAACTTATGAAATATCGAAAAACCAAAAATGAGAAAATCTCGAAAAACTGATGGGTCGAAAAATTGCAAAGAGTTGAACAAGTAGGAGGGTCGAAAAATTACAACGGGTCAATAAAATATAAAGGGGCAAAAAATTGCAAAGGGTTGAAAAGTTTTTAAAAGGTCGAAAATTGAAAAAGAGTGGAAAAAATTTGAAAGGGCAAAAACTGTCAAAGGATAAAATATTCCAAAGTGTCGATTTTTTTTTTTGAAAGAGTGGAATACTTTTTGCAAAGAGTTGAAAATTTTCAAAAGGTCAAAAATTTTGAAAATGGTCGAAAAATGGCACAGGGTCAAAAAGTCAAAGGGATTCAAAAAACTAGAAAGAAATCAAAAGAACTTTAAAGGGATCGAAATTTTTTACTAAAGCAGAAAAGTCATTGGATCAAAAAAACATTGTCGGATGGAACTGAGAAGGCGATGGATGAAAAACACTGGATCTAAAGAATTAAGGGATCAAAAAATTAAGGGTCATGTTGGCTGATTCTGACGTCAGAAGAGAGTTTTATTGGCCAAAAGTCAAGCCATTTGTTGAGTCTTATGTGGTTAAATGTAGACCTTGTCAGTTAGCCAAAGCTGACAACGCTTAAAGACTGGAGGGTTGTTACATCCCCTAGATATCCCTCAAAAATGATGAAAAAGTATATCTATGGATTTTGTGGTTGGACTTCCAAAGACCCAATGCCAAAATGATTCTATTTGGGTTGTGGTGGACAGGTCGACAAAGTTAGCTACTTATATACCAGTCAAGTCAACTACTAAGGCTTCGGATGCATGCTTACGCTCATTCACTCACTCTTATTAGAACACGGACGTCTACGACTCCTTAGTATCTATAGTGGGTTTCTTTCCTTGCCTATCCTCAACCCAAGATCTAATCAATCTAGCATCAAAGAGATGAAGTTAGTTGTCATGCATAGATTCGTTCCCATGAGAGCGATAGTATAGTTCAGATTTCAACATGAATGGAAGATTCAAATCTAACTCCAACATCCATTAACCCTAAGCATTAACACTACATCCACTAACACTAGATCCACAACAATAAAGCTTACTCTTTCTCTCTCTCCCTTTCTCCCTCATAGAAAGTATAATAACATGCAATCCCAACAACAATCAAATCCAACAATTAACAAAATCCAAATAAAGCATGAGATGGAAGAAAAGTGATAGAGAGCAAGGACATTCATCAATCTATTTCACAACAGAACCAATCTGCTTTATTGCAATGAAGAAATGAAACATGTGTAGGAACTCGAGTTGGTCGCTTTTTATAGTAGAGAGGAGGACCCTGGCCTCTGAATCCTATTGGCCCATTTCTGCCTCCCTAATTATTCAAATTTAAAAAAAGATTGGGAACCATCCAAATTGGAGGGAAACCCAACTTTATTCACTAGCTTGACATTTAGGCCCTGCGACATTAAAAGTCTCGCAAAAAAGGCCTAAAGTCCTTTTATTGACTTGTAACTAATCAAATAACTATGTGATCATCGGGTTGGACTTACACACAGGGTGCCAAATTCTTCTCACTTATTAACTAGGGTTAGGATTGCCTTGGAATCTGCAAACCCTCCAACAGTATCCCCCACCAAAACTGGTGGCAGTCCCACGACACCTGAGAGGTAAATTGTATGAAAGTACAACAAAAAGGACCAAGAATGGATCCAAATCAGATCCACAAGTGTGATTGGGTGTTAGATTAGATTGATCTACCAATCTACACCAGATTAGATAGCACTAGATCAAATCTACATCAACAAATCTAACAAGAACAATCAAATAATCAAAATTTGTACTTGCTGGTCTCACACGTGTGAAGACCTGTCAGAGTACGGACTACCAGCAAATAATGAAGTACACTAAGCTTAGAAACCATTAGAAGCATAAAATCACAAGACAAATTGAGAGATTACTCAAGAAATGCACCAAAACCAAGATTTAGCTTTCTTGTCAATTATGGCCAAATGAGCCACCATATATACACAAGAGTTGATGCTTACTCAGCTAATTTGGCACGTGTGAGAGTGCCTACTCATCAAAGGATCCACCAATAATCATCAATATGGCACATGGACCAAGTTTCCTAACTTATAGCCACCTCCCTTGATTTTAGGCAATTTTTCTAATTTATAGGGACTTGCACAAATTGCTACTACAAGTTGGATCTCACCTACTACTGATGTTTTTACACATGTGAGCAGTCCTTGGCACGTGTGAGATCACTCCTATCCATGTGAAATAGCTTTTTCTACCAATAAAATGATGCCAAGTGGCATATAGCTAGAAAACTAGATTTTGGCCATTTTAGCCACTAGATCTCAAATGAAATGGTATGTACGATCTATATGACTCATCTAAATGATAAATGCATCTATTTCACACATGGGAACAGGCTCCACACATGTCTTATGATGATATGTACTATTTATAATGGTATTCACAAGATATGATCAAGTTAGCTTTTGCCAATTTTAACAAATTGTGGTCTAGAGAGGTGGAAAACTCTAGAACCTCCTTGAACTGCTTCTTTATGGTCTTCAGTTGGGCCTCTGTTGCCTAGAGTCCGTGCTAATCTTCTTGAGCGGGGCACGTAGGGTTGCCATCTCAGTATCCTTGGCGTGGAGCTCTGCGTCATGAAGCTTTCTCTGATCCTGGTACGTACACCCAACCAGAATGGTCCGTGTAATACTCAGCGCACTTCCTTTGCAATTTGTGAGCGGCCGGTGATTCATCTTCTGCTACTGTGACCACCTGATCTAGGGTAGCCTAGATGGCTTGCACCTGCTGTGGTATGTCTGTTGGACTTTCAGTTTCAAGGCCGCCTGCTGAGTCTTGAAATTGTCCTGGGCCCGCTGATTTTCCATTTGTTTCTTAGAGACATTGCGCTCCAAATGGCAGACATAATCTTTTAGCGATCTCTCAGAGGCTCGAAGAGATTCGCGTTATTGCTCCAGCGTTGTTTGTTTCAGGACTAGGTGCTGGCGGTCGGATTGATACATTTGTCGCACTGTCTTTTCTTGGAGAACTTGGGCCTAGAGGGCGGTCACCAGCTGTTGTTGTTGTTGGGCTGCTTGTTCCGCCTTTTTGAGCTGCTCAGGGACCAACTCTTGGCTTTCTTTCCTCTCTTTTTCTCTCTCTTTGTTCAACTACATGACCTAAGCAGTCAAGGTCTGCAGTGGTTGCCCTGCCACCAATTGGCCGCGAGATTGCTTAGTAGCTCTCTCAGAGGGCATCTGGTGAAGTTGACTCTGGAGGCCTGTTAAGGCGGTCCAGCATCCCAATGCCTGAATATCCCAACCAGCCACTGGTGGCCGAGTTGAGAAGGGTGGTCGAAGAGGTGTTGTGAGAGAAATGGTAGTGATTGGACTTGAAACTATGGTGGTGGAAACATGAGTTATGATGGGGGTGACGACAGAGGGGATTGAAATAGTGATGGTGGAAATGAGGGTGGGACGAATAGGAGATGAAACAAGAGGAATAGAGACAGAATGTGGGGATGAGGTGGTGATGGCAAGAGTGGCAATGGCGGATGAGATGGGGCTTGAGACTATCGTAGAGATAGGGGTAGAAACTATAGGATGTACATGGGATACTATTTGTACAATAGGGGAAGAGTGGGTGGGACTCGTGTGGGCAGGGGTAGCTTGTCATTTAGGGGATGGCGTAGGGGAGGAGAAGGCTGGCGACTGTTGTCCAGCCCTCCGTTGCCTGAGGGGGTCTTGCGGGGAAAGACTGGCTGATGGGGAGGAGGGTGGTGGCATTTTTACACCTACATGCTCTAAATGCGTATAGGATGATAAGACCACCACAGGTGATCCGTGAGGGGTGCTTGAAGGCAGCCTGTAACTCTTTCACGAGAGACGAGACCCAATCATAGACTGTGTCTAGTCCTCCCATCATGGTAGTCATGACGATGACCTGCTTGGACACACGAAGAGGGTGGTGGAAACTGACAATGATGGTGGCAGATAGAAAATCTATCGCATCACGAAGATTTGGAATTCTGAGTTATAATATCAATACCCATCGTTGGTCTTGGTCTTAACACCGTCTTGGTCTGGATGTAGGAAGGAAGAAATATTGTATTTGGCGAGGGCTCGGGTAGTTGGCGGGTTAGCGAAATGCGGAAGCGTGAGTGCCATGGAGATTAGCTCTGGGTCAAGGGGGATCGCATGGTCCTGGACCTTGTAGGTGACACTAAATGTGTCTTTGTCGAAGGTAGAGAATGTCTGACAGACTAGGACAAGGTCCTGTAGGAGTGGTACCTGCATGTCATGGAGGCCTGCAATGGTCAGGACCACTAGGCAGTTGTCAATGCGAAGAGCAACGATCTCCTGCTCCGTAAGTAACCGCAGAATGGTATACTGCGAAGGTGTGTGTGCGGCACCAGCAGTAGGTTGGACGGCAGATCGGGAGATGCTTCTCCCTCCTCTCAGCTTGGGAATGAGGTTGTGGAGGTGGACGAGGTGCTTCCAGTATGCTGGGATGTGGACGGTGAGGTTGAGGTACGGGAGGACATAGATGGGCTGGAGGAATGGCTAGGTCTAGTTTGTGCAACAATAGTTCGAGTTACTCTGGCTCGTTGGTCAGGAGGTGCGGTAGCGCCCAAAAGACGACGTTTTGGTGCCATTGGTAGAGAAGAGTACAATAAGGATTGATTATGAGGGCGAGTTATCAGACGGGTGAAAAATACACAGAAGGCGAGAAATAGACAGATGACAAGTAATGAACAAATGTCGAGTAATGAACAAATGGCGAGTAGCGACTAATTAGATGGTGAGTAATGAATAGATGGCGAGTAACGATCAGATGGTGAGTAATAGGCACTGTGGGCGAGTAATTAGATCTGCGGACGCGAGTAATGACTGGGGAGTAATGAGCACGAGTAATTAGGAAAAAATGTGATAACTCGCCCTCATATATAAAGAGGATTTATTACTTGCCTACTGTTATTTTTGGACAGTGATCCAGTCAATGCTAGATCTCCACTGTTTGCACTATGCACAATCCGTTTTCTGATTGACTGCCAAGTTTATGAGATTTTCTAATCAGAACATCCCGTCGTTTACATTTTTAATAAAGAGGCCTCCTATTATCAAGTAAGAGGTGGAACTCAAATCCTTATAGATTGGGGTTCACTCTGTTGTAAGAGGTGGAATCCAAATTATGTTACGATTGGGTTCACCAACTTGTGGGTATAGATAGAGGCGTCCTCCACGAGTTCTATAACATGTATTATGTACTGAAATGTTGTTGCTCTTTGAATTGAAGATTCTACTACTTGCATTAATTTCCATGCTCCATCTTCATGCATATAGTTTGGGTACTGATGTATGAATGTGTTTGTTGCTACTAATTCTCTCTTAAGGATTGGTTTGGGATTAGTATCAGGTAGATGTGCAGGGCTTGGAGGTTGATCCATCATTCTACTTAGTTCAGATGCTTCTTAGTTATCGGCTTCCTGAGGAGTTCTTCTTACAACTGTTGAGTGACAGTCGTAACAAGCACTTTGTAGGATTCCCATTTGTGTTATCATCAGGTAGGAGATTGATCCACCATTCCACTAATTTCTAATGTTTTTCAGTTTCCGGCTCCCTGAGGAGTTCTCCTTACAACCGTTGAGTGACAGTTGTAGGAAGCACCTTGTAGGACCTGTGATTTTAGTTTAAAAGAGGTTGTGATGATGTTCTGCGATTTCAGTAGGACTAGATTTAGTTTACTTCCCTGATGTTTATGCAGATTAGATTAATAATAATCTGCAGTCTGTAACAATAAAGCCAGAACTGAAGCAGTATGTAGAAAGTAGAAGAACGAGTTCTTGACAGATCCTATATCCAAGATGAGCTACCATTGTCAATAAAGGACCGAAATCAGGTCGTAGGTGTGCCATTGACAGGCGGGACACACTACCATTGTACTACAACCAGACAGCTGCTAGAAGCCACAACAGACCTATTACGTAGCAGACCCGTTGTTTCGACAGAATCTCTGTCAAAAGAATTGCAGCACACAAGGAGATAATCGCTGTAAATAGAAGATGGATAGGCGCTAATAGGGAAGTAGAGATAGGAGATGCTTGTGTAAACATTGGCGCCAGTTGCCATTGACAATCTTCTTGGATTTTGATCCAAAACTCGTTTTTACAAGACAATTTTTCAGTTCTGACTCGCTTTTGGTTGTTTGCTTCATGTCCTGCATTTTTCATTTTTCCAAGCACGCATTCCAGAGTATTGTTTCTCAGATCGTGATTGTTTCAAAACTTTGCTATTGATCAGTCAGATCTGTGCAAACTCACCCTAGAGTTTATGGAATCCACCGCCACACCGCTCTATTGCATTTTTGGGCACCGCTAGTAAAAAATTTGAGTTCTTGAAGATTTTTGAGTTTTTCAATTTTTGCATCCATCACTTTATTTGATTTTTTGATTTTTTGAGTTTTTTCGATTTTTTAATCCGCTGCTCATTGCATCCGTCGTTTTTTCATTTTTTCGAATTTTACCAGTTTTTTTGTATGTCGTGCTTTCGCCAACTACCAAAATACCACAATTTTTTTTTTTCAAAAACTACATCCAAGGAGAAACCTGATTTTTGTATTTTTCGAGTCTCTCGAAATTTTTTGAGTTGCTTCGAAATTATTGCCTGCGATGCTCCTCATTGCATCTAACGACACCCCTCATTGCATCCGACGACCCTCATTTTTCATTGCATCCGCCACCCTCCATCTGACCTGTTTACAGATCCTCTGCTTGGGAGGACCTGTTTACTGTTTTTTCCTTTCTTTCTTACTTACTCTTTGCTTACGAACTATTTTCTGCCTTTTGTCAGGCTCGTATAGGCGGTTTCTTGAAGTTGACGTTTTGGTTTCATTACCGAATCAAGCAGAGTGGACTGATAGTTCATCGTTGTATTTGTCCTGCCTATCAGAGGACAACTCAGATCTGTCTTTTTTGAACCGTGTCACATGCAATCAAACCAACATGTAACCAAATTGCTCAACCACTAGATTAGCATGCAGTCCAGGTGAACAAACCATGAAATCTACTTCTACTTTGCTGCAAAATGAACTGATTCAGATCCTAAACACTACTATACTTGCATTAATCCATAAAACAAGAAACAAGAAACTATTCTACAACATTTTAGAAGCCCAAGAATCAAGAAACCAACCAGTCTATTGATTCTTGGACATCCCAAGAACATCAAGAACAGGATCAAGAATTACACCACAAACCCAGCCTATTTAGTTTACCTGAATGCTGATTTCTATATAAATCCACAAACAAGAAATGAAAACTAATCCACTCTAAGAATGGATGAAAACCAATCCACTCTACTATCCACAACCACACACAAAGGATGGAAGGGAAAGATCATGATTGCATCACTCAAGAAACAAGCAATGGATGCACCAAACTTGTGGAGGCTCTTTTCATTTAAGCATGGAGTAGATACAATACACAAAAAGCTCCTTGCCTCAAAGAGGGGGTCTCTTAAATAAGCAAGAGAGCTCCTTAGGTGGCATTCTAGTGGCATTTCCACATTACACAAATTACAAGTGGAATAATGCTCTCCACTAGAGGTCACCATCAAAAGGTGGCTCACTCTACTTTCTTTAAGAGGTGTTTACTTGCATTTATTACTTTGTCTAGAAATACTAGTTCCTACATGGTCATTTCATCTTTCAGGATTCACCGTGAGGCTTACACAGTTTTTGCTTGTCATTCCTAACTAGCATTCCTCGACTCTCAGTCTTCGTTAATCTCATTTTCTCATAGACCTCCTCGGTCTAAGGTGAGAGGTGCTCTTGAGTTGCTTTGGTCGAGTAGTCCAGAGCCTTGTGTATACTCGGATGGCCCACAGGGAACGTTATGACACTCATAAAGAATCCTCTTCTTTAACTCATCATCCACTGGTACACAAATTTTCCCATTCCGAAATAATAAACCACATCGGATAGAGAACTGTTCCGCTATCTTCTTATCTTTCCTAGGAACTTGAGATCTTTGTGAGTAAATCTCTATTCCATTCTCATTTTTTCCTGTCTCCACCATTTTCCAGATGAGACCAAAATGAGAATTTGATTCACACTTTCCTCTTAGCAAAAGATATAGATCAGTGGAAATTTGGGTGAACGACAGTTCATTTAATTCACCAATCCGACTAAGTGCATCCGCAACTTGGTTAGAGCTGCCCTTGACATATCGGATCTCATGATCAAATTCCTACATAGGCTCAGCCCAGTGGGCTTTATGACCCCTCAGATCATTCCAATTTCAAAAGTATTTCAGAGGCTGGTGATCTCTATATACTATAGACTGACTACCATATAGGTAATGCCTCCAAGTTTGAAGTGCATGAATCACATCAAATAACTCTTTCTCCTGAGCTGTATAATGCAATTGAGGCCCCGTGAGTTTCTTGCTTTCAAACGCTACCGACCTATCATCCTGTAGAAGAATTGCCCCTATCGCCGAATCACTTGCGTCAGTTCTCACGACGTAAGGTGTCAAGATTCATGATCTGTAAAACAGGAGCTGAAGCAACCATTTGCTTGAGTTAAGAGCCAACAGGTTCAAACTCCCAACTGAGAGGTATTCATGCTAAAAAATCATCAAAATACACTAATTTTTGGTGTTTTGAGCCTTATAATGGTGTTCAAACCTAACCAAACTTCATGAAAGCTCTGGAACAGCTTCATTACATCTCTGAAAACGTTCATATCAAGTCTTGGCTGAGAATTTTGAGATCTACTCCAAATTTAGACCAGAAAACATTTTTTTGACCAATTTTGACCAATTTTGACCAAAATTTGTGGGGGAAATCCACAAATAAGTGCAATCAAATCCAAATCCCTGTAAATCCATTGCATGAAGGCACTAAAAGTTCTGATTGTAGTCAAACATGGAATCTATAGCCCATTTATGGTCCAAAAACCCCAATTTTTGGCCCAAAATCACTATCTATTCAACCTTTTGACTATTCAACCTTCATGCAATCATTAAATTCTATATTTAATGATTTTAAAACAGTAAGTACAATTTGGAAAACGTACTACACCAGATCCTATGACCAATTTCTTGCAAAAACCATGAATTCTAGGTGAAAAAAAATCACTAAATCCATCAAAAAACCTATGATTTTTTTTTATCAAAACTCATGGAGCAAATCCACAAATACCAAAGTTAGGATCACCAAGTGAAGATCTTCCACAATAATGATCATTAGGCTGAAAGTACACCAAGGATATGATAAGCCACCTACTTGAAATTGAATTCACACCTGGAAGAATAAGCAAACAGATGCACCAATAGAACTGCAAAATCCAAGGTCTCCAAGCTCCACCTCCTGGTAGATGTGAACCAAGCTCTGATACCAATGTTAGCATCACCAAGTGAAGATCTTCCACAATCCTATCACATGCAAATCAAAAGGACACCCATGGAGCATGAACCACCCAACCAATATGGAGAGGCTAGTCAATACCCTAAGCAATCCACCCCCAAGCCACAGTGAAGAACACAAGAGAGGAGAGGAGAAACTGGCTCAAGAATCACAATTCACAATAGGAGGATGGGCGAGTTTCCAATGGATATATTCTCTCCAAGAGAGAGAGAATATTCTCCCTAGGATCCCCATGCAACCTAAATTGAGCTATTGACCTCCTATTATTGCATTAAAGCAGTCTTCACTATGCATGTGCTCCTATGTCCAATTATAGGTCTGGGCCTTCAGATTATTAATTACTTGATACGACCACGTCCGGAATGACATAGCATAACCACATATAACTGGAGTGACCGGCTATCCACTTCAGGAATTATTCCGATTCCCTTGTACATGACATGGACATAACACCCATACTTTTTTTGAATTCAAAACAAACGTTGCGTGTAACTCCAAAATAGTGATGCTAAAATTGTTTTGATATCGTCACTATATAATTTCCCGATGTTTATAAGGGACGATAAAAGCACTGCAATTTTTTTTAAAAAAAGAGTGTGGTGTGGCCCTAGGTGACAACAAACTATTGACGCTTAACTGATGGTGAAATTATCTATTATAGCATCATTAGGAATTTCCTAATATATGTCAATGATGTTAATAGCATTGCAAATTTTTTTTAGCGGTTTGGTAGCATCGCAATACGATATTATCAAAGCATTGCAAATTTAGTGACACTGGAATTCTGTGTAATAGTGTTGCTCAAAGATGTTAGACTCGTCACATTAGACATTGTAACATACAAAGTGTCAATTAGCAACGTTAAAGTGATGTAAATTGATTGATGTTAATAAATGTTGCTATAAATTATTGTAGCATTGCTTAGTGACAAAAAATGGTCATTAGCAATATTTATATTGATGCTTTAAGCAATGACAAACATCGCTATAGCAAGGGTTAACATTGTAAAGCTTTCTATTTACTAGTGGGCATCAATAAAAGCACGTTCATTCACCAATTGTTGCCCACCAACTAGGATCTTTTTCGCATTTGTGTTGCCACACTGAGTTTTGTCCTAATGACATGACGAGATGCTTTGGTCTTCATCTTGTGTTCAAACTTCAACCTTTTACTTCTCTTATGTGTGTTTTTTTTTTCGTGTCACAAGACAAGCTTTAATTTCTATGTGAACTTTTTTTGTTTTAATCATGAATGAAAATCTTTATCAGGAATTTGAAATTTAATTATTTGATAATGCAATAAACAAAATAAGTTTAATCTCCAAAAAAAAATGCACTTTATCTACAAATGCCATAATTATTGGACGTTTTCTTTTTTGAATGTAGGTTATGTATAGTTCCATTAAAGTAATAATCTTGATTATTTTACTATTTCACACGATCCGTAACTAGTTGTCTTAATCTATACTTTCCAAGGAAAAATCCTTGGAAAACTTGCAAAAAACTACTCATAAACGTTCTTTGTAAACTGGTTTTTGTGCAAAAAAACTTTTAAGATCTCCCTCCAAGAAAGTAATGTATGTAATCTCTTAGAAAAATATTTTTTCTTTTAATATTTATCCTTTTTTGACCAAATTTTCTCATTTTTCTTTCTTTCCAAATATTCCAAAGTAGTAGCACTTTGACCAAGTTTCATAATTGCATAGCTTTAGCATAATCAAAGAGTATTGTAACATCATTGAGGATAACATAATTCATGTTGATGGGGCTTGAAACCTTTCATGGAAAGGGATTGAGTAGTAGTGTCTAGCCATAGGTTCTTACTAACATCAAAGGACAAATGTTGAAAATGGTTACTCTCGTTCTCACTAAAATGCATTTGATAAGCGTAATTGATCTTGGTTTCCAATGGGGGCTTGAACTTGGGACCAATGAAACTTTAGACGCCAATCTAACAAACCTAGATTGATGCGTGTGAATGGCATAATAAGAGATACATCGACATACATATTTTAATATTCACATGATGTGAAATGGTAGTCCTCTAGAATATAGGGTAGTGTCATCCTCCATTTGATCAAGGAGAAATCTAGTTCTCCATTTTAGCACGGTCCATCTCTAGACCTAAGGTCCACAGAGCCTCTAGAGCCTCTTGAAAAGGGTTTGATAGAATATAAAATTGTAAACACCTAGGCTTGTACACAAAAGTTAAATGTATTTCTTGTGCATGTTGATTTTAGATCCCGCAATTCAACCTACAATAATCTCAAAGCCATTTTAGACTCATGTGCTCGACAAGTCCCTCGTATAAAATGGGGCTTGACGGGTTTTGACATTGAAGTTCATCACTATGTCACACATGAAGTGTCAAAATTCAATGCCACGTCGGGGCAATTCACCCATGTTCAACTTGCTGACATGATCCCATGGCAAGCCATTAAAACAATCAAAACGAGATTTCTGAGATTCAACCAATAGGATGACCACAACCCCGAGAATTTGATTGGAGATGCTTGGCAAGTGATGTTATCAATGCACTTATATTTAAACGAATCTAAGTTTCCAAGGGGGGCTTGAATATGCGGCCAAAGAAACTTTTTAGCCAACTCCACCACCCCCTCACTTGAATTTGAACGGAGATATGCTTAGCCAATGATGCTATTGCCAGTGATGCATTTGAATGGAGATGCTTAGCAAGTGATGTTATCTCTATGTGAAAACACCCATCAGATCTTACTCGTTTCCTTGTAGAAATGTTATTTTTTTTTTCCGACTCGCAAAAGCCTAACAAATAACCAAGGTAGATTGGCCCCTAAGCGAGGGGTAGTGGTTACTGGTGCAACCAAAAATAAAATTATCAGCCTGCATACCTACTACCCTATCGCCTAATGTTCAGTGAGCGAAATGGAGCAGGAGACCGCGCGTCGGTTTTGAGCAGTCGGAGAGACCAAGTGCGAGACTGCTCGTGGCCCTTTTTCCTTCGGCGCGCGGTTTAACACTGTTGTAATTTCTCGGAAGAGACCTGGCGCGAGACCGCGCGCGGCCTGTTCGCGGTTCCACGCGCGGTTCAAAGCTCGTCTAATTTCTCGCTATATCTATTCTATTCTCTGTGTTCCGTATCGCCATCGCCTTTGGCAGCTGCTTCAGTTTCATCGCCATCGCCATCGCCATCGCCATCGCTTCTCTCGATCCGCGAGCGCTGTAAATACGTGATGGTGGTGGAAGATCAGAGATCCTACACAGATCGGGTTGGTATGATATTTGTCGTGAACGATGTTCTTGATCGCGGCTGTTTCTGCTGCTCACAATTATCTGATTGCTAACTTTGACGTACCTAGTAGGCTATTCCATCATGAAGCTGTAGATGCAGATCGATCTTCTTTTTTGTAAATCGAGGTTTCAAACATCTATCTGATAGCTAAGATCTGAAGTTGCTCATTCAGTTCATGCTGTTTCAAGATCCTAGGCAGTTTTCTGACGGCCTTTGTGAACAAGCATACATAAACAGATAGACCTGGTGTAATTTACAGGAAACGAATAAACTTTTGTTTCTGACCGAACGAATCAACTCTTGTTTCTGACCGCTGTGGTGATCAAGCATCCGCAAACGTACATAAACCTATTGTAATATCACAGGAAACGGATCGACTGTTGTTCCTGACTTCTGTCGTGAGCAAGCATACGCTACCATACGTGCGCACCTGTTGTAATATCACAGGAAATGACTCGACTTTTGTTTCTAACGCGCATAAACCCGTTGTAGTATTACAGGGAGCGAATCGACTTTTGTTTCTGAAAACTTTTGTTCTGTTTAACTTTTGTCTGGTCATCTTTCTCCAGATTTCTCACTAACAGCTATTTTCAAAGTTTTTTTTTCGTCTGTTTTCCACTTCACGACCATTTGGCTGCTACGGTCATCTTTTTCTCAGCGTGTCTTACCCTTTCGTGAGAATGTTGGCTTCTTATTAGATTTCAATAGTAACTGATCATTTGTAGAAGGAATACAGAGACAGAGTAGCAACATGACCCCAAGGGTGGACGACGACTACGATTACCTCTTTAAGGTGGTGTTAATAGGAGATTCGGGAGTTGGCAAGTCTAACCTTCTTTCAAGGTTTACTCGGAACGAGTTTTGTCTTGAATCCAAGTCTACTATTGGCGTTGAGTTCGCAACTCGCTCTATCCAGGTATGGTCCTCTTTCAAAGTGGTAGGGTGATATATTTTTCATCATTATGTTTTCCCTTCCACACATGGATAATGTAAGATTATTTTTGGCACGTGCTTCGAGTTGACAGGATTGTATACTTCTCACCTACTTATTTGTTGCTGTCTGGTTGTAGATTTATATATATATATTTTTTGTTTTTATTTTTTCCACGTTTTCTCATTCGTTAGGTGAGTTGATTTGATGGCTTGGAGCGGCATGTAAGACCAAGGATACGTTATTTCTTAAGAGCTGTATCAACAAAATTGCCAAAGAAGGTGTTTTTTGCAACTTAATCAAGGCGCCTAGAGGCTGTATTTTGTGATGGATATAAATCATGCAGAAGGCTCCAAGGACGATCATGCTTTCAAACCATTTAGTCCTTTAATACCTTTATTACGCAAGTATATGGTGTTCTAATTCTCGAAAGCTTTCAGCTAGGTTTGTCGAGCTGAATGCAGGCACGAAATAGAAATGACACGAAATTTCCTATCAATTTTTGCTTTAGTATGTGTGACGTCATTGCCCTCCATTATCAAATCCGTTGGTGTGATTCACGTAATCCTGTCAATGTTATATGAACTGACAACTTTGCACTCTGAGCTCAATCAGGGTCTCTCAATGCGGAAGGTTGCTTTTGTCACATTGTTAGGATCTCTTCAGTCATAAACCGTTCATGTCGTTCAAAGTTGGGAAAGGGTAGTAGCCCACTTAAACCATTGATTTATTCGGAAGTGGCAAAATGCATCCATTCATTGTAAACTCTTGATCTTTCTTAAGGCTGCGAAAAGGTGCTTTCTACTATTGGGAGATGTTGACTGCGCTCATTATTCAGATGCTACTGAATGAGCTTTCATGTATATTTCAGATGAAACTTTAGCCATTTTTATTGAACTGTCATTTGTTCATGTTAGGTTTTATTACAATCTAATTTGAACTTGTATGCTTAAAGTGAGAAGTTTACAAAAAGTTATCATTTATTTATTATATGGCTTCTGTTGTGATTCCAAGCTCAGAATCAAATATGCAAAAACTAGAATTTTTTTCTACTGCCTGTTATACATTTGTGAATTGATAGCTTTAAACTTCTTTTCACTGTCATATATTTGGTTCTGTTCATCATAACTTGCTTACTTCTCATCGTAAGTTTCAAACCATTTTCTCCTGAGGTCTTGTCCGGTCATTGTGTGACATCGTGATGCAAGAAAACCTGCAGTTTTTTGCAAGTTTTGCAAGATGTACTGCAATTTTATATTTCATTGTCAAATCTAACTTTGCATGTGGCAGAGGATCAATGCTTTCATTTGATGTCTTTATTCGAGAAATTGAAAAGTTTAATAGCAGCGATGTATGTTTCATTCCTATGCCTGTTTGTTTTTTCTAGGTTGATGGGAAAGTTATAAAGGCCCAAATATGGGATACTGCTGGTCAAGAGAGGTATAGGGCAATTACAAGTGCTTATTATCGGGGTGCTGTTGGTGCTCTTTTGGTCTATGATATAACCAAGCATACAACTTATGACAATGTTCAGAGGTGGCTGAAAGAGCTTAGAGACCATGCAGATTCAAACATTGTGATTATGTTAGTCGGCAACAAGTCTGATCTGAAACATCTCAGGGCAGTCTCTACAGAAGAAGCACAAACATTTTCAGAGAAGGAGGGCCTTTCCTTCATAGAGACGTCGGCACTAGATTCAACCAATGTTGAAAAAGCTTTTCAAAGTATTTTGACAGAAATTTATCACATTGTAAGTAAAAAATCCCTTGCTTCTGAGGAGACAACATCTGAAGGTCCAGGTGAAGGAACACAAATTCTAGTTGGAGGTGCTGAAGCAAGCAAGAACAGAGGCTGTTGTTCAATGTAGAGTGCTTACATATTACAAAAAGCTTTACTAAAACGTGGGCAGGGAGAAGTTAGTCCCTTAAAGGTACAAATGTATAAAAAAGCCAAAATTGATCATTCAACTGTTTTGGTTGCAATTTTTAGATTTTGGGTTATGTCTTATGTTTTTAAAGCAAACATGAATGGTGGTTTGTTGTTATCCTTCTGTAAAGACTCATGCAATGACTTCTTTCTTTATTTCTTTATGCTTTAAAAGCAGAGAAACTGCAGAATCAATGAATGTTGTGCTGGCTATTTGAGTTGCTAGGAGGCCTTATTATTTAACAAGGCTTTAAATTGTGATTACACTTGATATTGTGATCCTAGCATAGTTCATGCGTTTTCAGCTCTGGAAAGAGGGATATTGTAAAAGTATGAAATATGTTAATATTGGGCACAAAAACTTCTTGGAACTGAATTTTTTTAATCATTATTGGACCCAAATTTATCATCAACATAAGGTTTAGATGAAAAGCATACTTCCAAGATCTGAATTGTGCCTTGTCAAAAAGATGCTGGAAATTTGCCTGCAAATTCAGTCTAATGAAATGACATCTCAATTTCCGGAACATTTGATGTGCATGTTTCTCTTACGCTTTGTGTCCGTTTCCCGAAACAGGATCATCTGCATGATCTCATAATGTAGGACAGGCTTTTGGCTTGTATTCTACTGTCTTGAGCATCAACAGAGTTGGACAGCATTACAATCGACTAGCATCTTCACTCATAAAGTAAATTGAAAGTCTAATTGAATTCAAAAGGGTCGCAGAAAATTTACTACAATCTAGAACACTATTGAAGTATACACTCCCACTTCTGTGGGTGCTCTTCAGTTAGTTCTTTGATTACTTGAATATACTCTGGAGAAGAAATTAGTCTAGTGAAAATCAATCACATTGTGCATGGAGTATGGTCCAAACTCTATCCACCTTCGCTTTGCTTTCAAACGAAAAAAGTAGAGTTCTTTTCCAAGCATTTGTTGCTTGGAAACACGAGTTGTACAATGATTGCTTACTTAGAGAGAGGCCTCCTACTCCATAAGCTCGTCACAAGTTCTATGATTCTCTTTGATCTCGTTTCAATGTTGTTATATATTGTGGAAATGCTTGGGAAAGGAGGCTACAGTTTAAACTCGATAATAGCTTTTGATTGTGATATAGTAGGCAAAGAGTGCATAGGGGTAAAAGTAGATTTATTGTTGTCATTCTATCATCTGTCAATAGATCAGAGGTTGTGCGCTTCAAAAAGTGGTGGCAGCCACCATTACTTGTTAGCATTAGTGCAATCTTTTTACAAAATTCCATCTTCATCTTTGAAAAGTGTGACATTTTTATCTAGGTGTGTAGTCGTTTTTTGACATCTTTGTGTGGCACTTGGGCCCTTTGGGCTAACATTACTAGAAGCAAGGCCCTCCATCCCACTATTTTTTAGAGCATGACTAGGCTACTATTTTAAGATCAAGTAAAAATTTGTACGACTTATGATGTTAGACATCATTCATTAAGGTCATGACTAGATGTCATGGATTTAAGTCCATTTACACTAAATATACCCTATGTTAAGCAAGTTTAGAGGTCAAGTCAATGCAATTATAGAAAGACAAATATAGGCTATTCTATTTTAGGTCATGAGGACAACGTGGTAGTCAATGCCAATGTTATGTGTGTATGTTAGCTGTCAATACCAATGATATGTGTGTATGCTGCATGCGCAACTTCTCACTACCATTGCCAACAAGCTATTATGTTGATACGTGATGTTCTTAAAGTTGAAGAGACACCAAATTGATGAAGACTTTGTAAAGTTGGCCCCATACAAGGTGAGGTAGATATTTCAAACATAAATACAATGAGTCTTTTCAAAATAGAAAAGTACTATTGCATCAAAAATTGTCATAATAATAAATACTATCTAGTTCATTTAGTTCCATTGATTCATCATCAGTGTAAAAACAACGTGAAGAGTGATGTTGGCCAATAGTTTTTTGCATGTCAACATTGCCTCTTCCAATCATATAGCCATGATGGTGTTTTTGTAGATTGGCAAACCACTACAATCGTGTCAAAACACATCTATCGTGAGTTGGACAACCTCGAAGAAAACAAAAAACATATCAAAGAAGTTAAATGTGTTGCTAACAAACCTTGGCTGAAATCGTCAATGTCCCATCTTAACTTCCACATAATTGTCATTTGCATCAGCTATTGACGTCAGTAAACAACTAGATTTATTTGCACCTAATAACAATTTTTTCAAAAATTGCCTATAACTACCATACATGACTTCATAAAACATAAAAAAGTTTTTGTTCAAGATATTATGTCATATGTAAACGATGTGAGGTACATCAAAATAATAGTTTGTCCACAACATACCAAAACAATGTAGTGCAAGATCCACAACTGTGGAATCCATGTCCATGGCAATGCAGTGTCTTCCTGAAGACCTACATACATAGATAGTAGCTTTGGGGACAAAATGTGGTCCACATTTCACAATCTCCCATTGGGAAGGGAGGTGAGTACCTTGAGCAACATAGCGAAATGATAGCCCATGTGTACAACTTGTGAGCAAGGCACCGTCCATAAGTTTTGGTTCATGATTTTTTTAGACAATTAAAGTAAGCATGAATAATCCTCAATAAATTAATGACATAATAAAGGCAAAGGATCAAGAAGGAATGTTCTTATCTATTACTTTACTCATTCTGTATCATGTTTGAGCAATTTCATGTGAATGTGATAAATTGTCAAGATATGATAAAACTAGTCACATTGTTCTTAATCATTTTGATGTTGAGGTTGGACTAGTATTCTTGGTTAGTTTTGCTGATAGAAATGGAGTTGAGGGTCTTCAAATATAGATTTGTACAATGTATATGCAAACAGAGGCTTGAGAAAGTAGAAGAAAAAAAATCCAAAATAGTTCAAATCAAAATCAAGAGCAGTCATCAAATCCACAAATGAAGAAGATGTTTTGTAACTAGTGCAAACACTGATCATGACATTCAAGATTGCAGAATATTGAAAGCTAAGAACAACAATTGAATCAACAAGCGAATGCAACTGCAAAGTCTTAGGCCCCCAATCACACTCATTCATACATAAGTTCTCAAGTGTTGAGGATCTCTTATGGCAAGATGGAGATGGAGGCTCATTCATGGAGTTTCATGTTACAAACACTTCAAGTGAGGTGCAATATGGAGGAGGCATGCAAGCATTTGTTGATCACTCACATTTATTGCTTGGTGGCTGCTGTTTTCCAAATATATCAAAGGTGGAAGCATGGACGGATCATAACATTTACATTCTATTTTGTTCTTCATGTACTATTTTCATCTTGACATGTAAAATTGATGTAAGAAATAGTGAAGCATCACTATTATCTATATTAATTATAAATGTTTTTATTTTTAGCATTACAATACCATAGAGAGGAGGTCTATTCTTAGGATGGAGATCATTCTCTAGTTGGATCAAAGTAGTGTGGTTAAAATAGCAAGTAGAGTTGAAGGAGTCTGAAAATTTTCAACTAACCACTTGACTATTATTGGAAATTTGGAGGCCACATCCTAAAGTAAACTTTAAAAAACATCTTATGTTAATAAGCTCTAAAAATACTAATTTTATTATTTTTGGATAGAAAATTAGCCAAACATTTGATCAATCTGATCGTGGGCGTGGCCCACCAACAAAAATCCTATTTTTTTTTCTTTTGAATATTTTTTTTTCTACTAGTTTGGATTACAATTCTTGTTTATGAGAAAATCTCACACGTGTGGAGCATGTTCCCACGTGTGGAAAACAGATAAAATCATCTTAGTCATGTTGAGTTAGAGGTACTTAAAGCTTTATAGACATCTATCCATGTGTGAGTAGGTGATAGGGCCATTTTTGGCATTAGAGGCAAATTGTGCAAGTACACATGTAAGAGCATGATTAGGCCAAAAGTAGAAAGTGATGTAGCTCGAGTTAGTTAGGCTTCTTACACTTGTAAAGTTAAGATTTGGTGAGTGAATCATCTCCATGTGTTGGCATGAGAGTTAGTGACCAATCAAAAGCTAGAAATCCATCAAATTGGTCAATTATAGTTAGAGAGCTCATATGTCACTCAACCAATACAATTTTGAGGAGGAAAAAGAGGGATAGGATGGCCCTACATATCATAAAAATGAATGTTTCCAATGAAGTGTTGAGGGAGATTTTGGCTCATGTACCACATCCAAGGAGGCTTGGGACACATTAATCCATCTATGAGGCAAGGAACACAACAAGGTTGCTCACACTAAGTTATCAAATTTTTCAAAGCTTCCAAAGGAGTGATGAGAGTGCCTCAAACTATATTTTGAGAGTCAAAGATCTTCATAGAGAGCTTGCTTGCATACGAGACAACCTCAATTCAAAAGAGCTAGTGCAAGTGATCCTAAATGGGTTGAAGGAAGAGTTTGACAACCTTGTTCAATCTTAGGCAATCAAGGAGGAGCTTCCAGGCTTGGAAACACTACAAGGAGTTCTCATTTCTGAGGAGTGTAGGCAAGAGAACAAGCTTATGAGGATCAATCACTTGTCCTTGAAGAATGATGGAGAGGTGAAGGCATACTTTACAAAAGACAAGCCAAGAGGAAGAGGCAAAGAACATCATCAACATTTCAAGAAGGAAAAATCACAAGAGGAGAGTGATGAGGATTCATCACAAACATCAAGAAGCTGCAAATCCAACAAGAAGTGCTTCTTTAGTGGGAAGAAGGGGAATTTTGCTTCTAACTGTTTCAAGAAGAAAGAGTTCCTCAGACAAGCCAATCTTACTAAGGAGAGTGAAGGTGATATAGAAGGGAGTTATGAAGAAGGTTCTCTTATGATGCCTATGTACTCTTCTTCTAGTTTTGAGATGGACATGGTGGATAGATAGTGTCATATGACTAGTTCAAGAAAGTCTTTCACTCATTTTGCACCTTACAATGGTTCTAGAAAGTTTATTTTATTCCTATTGATGGTGAATGCAAGATAGAAGGAATCAGTAGTGTACCAATTGGTGTTGAATCCACTATGATTCTTGAAGATGTACTTTTTGTGCCTAATCTCACTATGAATGTCATTAGTGTTGTTGGGCTAGATGATGGTTTCCAAGTTGATTTTGGAAAAGATGCTTGCTTGGTTAAGAGGGATGGTGATGTTGTAGCAAGACGAACCAGATGTGGGAATCTTTTCAAGTTGGAATCTAATCATTTTAGAAGTGTGGTCAAGAGGAGCTTGGATCATCTCAAGCAGGAGAAGGCAATCGGAGTATCTAAACCTATGTTCCATGATGGTAAGGCTCATGAAGATGGTGCTTTGGTGTTCTACTTCTCATCAATTTTCTTGTCTTGTTCATATAAATGATCTCATTTCATCATGTAGAAGCAAAGATGGTGCCATTTCATGTGACTTGATATCTCTTATCAATGATGCTTGATATGAAGATTGCAATAGTGGATACTTTGGGGATCTTTAGATCCATATGCTTTGTCAATATTTTTTTGCATATAAGGATTTCATTTTGAAAGCAAGTGGTTGTGTCATCAAATGTATGCTCTTGGATCTAGTAAGAGCACAAATGAGTTTGTTACTCAGTGTGTGAAAAATCATGTTTTTACATGTTGTGAGGCAATTTGTAAACTTCTATTGAGATTAAGTGAATCATCCATGAAGGACACTTACATCCTTGAGCAAGTATTTAGCCTCAATAAGATCAAGATAGTGTTTGATTTCAAGATTAGATTCATCATGGAAAAAGTTCATAGTATGTGGACTACTCAAGCTAGAATTGAAAATCTTGATAATCATCACATTTGCTCATTTGATCTTCATGATCTTTACGAGGCATGGAAGCCTCAGATTTCACTCTTTATGGTGCAACCATCTTTATGCAAGTGGAGCTTTCAATTCAAAGACCATCGTCAACAAGCATGGAGGGAACACAAGGATATGGTGGCAAATTGGTGGAATGCTCTTCAATGGAATTGGCAAGTGATTTCTACAAAGAAGTCTTATCATGAATATGGTGAAGTTGCTGCTATGGAGGAACCCTTGGTTGGTTTTCACATTATATGCATACCAAAGGATCCACTCAACAAGTTTCACAAGTTCCTTGTTTGATCTGGTACCTTATCAAGCTAGTTTTTGAGGAGTGTGAAAAATTGGCAAAATCTAGCTTGGTTATTTTACAATTCTTGTTTATGAGAAAATATCACACGTGTGGAGCATGTTCCCATGTGTGGAAAATAGATAAAATCATCTTAGTCATGTTGAGTTAGGAGGTACTTAAAGTTTTATAGAAATCTATCCATGTGTGAGTAGGTGATAGGGCCATTTTTGGCATTAGAGGCAAATTGTGCAAGTACATATGTAAGAGCATGATTAGGCCAATAGTAGAAAGTGATGTAGCTCGAGTTAGTTAGGCTTCTTACACTTGTAAAGTTGAGATTTGGTGAGTGAATCATCTCCATGTGTTGGCATGAGAGTTAGTGACCAATCAAAAGCTAGAAATCCATCAAATTGGTCAAATATAGTTAGAGAGCTCATATGTCAATCATTGACCAATAGGATTTTGAGGAGGAAAAGGAGGGGTCCAATCAGGTTTCACTCCCCTCTACCTCGAGTCCATTTGTATTAAAAGTTTTATGGAGTAAGCGAATATTAGATCATTGCAACATGGCAACCTCAAGTGGCTTCATGTTGGAAGGCAACGATTGTAGGGTCGAAGATCTTGAGTAGTATAGCCCTCCCGCCTATCAACAAGGGTTAGATCACTGGATAGATACCTAACTATGCATAGATGCTGTTTTTAGTTAGTTTTCTACTCTCTCCCTTAACTCTATTCACCACTAACACTACCCTCCTTTAACTCTACTCCTCTACACTAACTACACTAACATTCATCATGCTTTTGGTTGAAGGGAAATGATAGACAAGAAGAAGAAGAGAGAAGAGAAGAGAGGAAGAGAGAGAGATGAGATGGAGGTTAGCTCAAATGCTCAATGTCATTGCCCATGGAGAGACCTTAACTAATCACAAACAAGAAACACGGAAGAAATGGAAATAACAAGCAACACAACAATAACATAAGCAAGATTGATTGATTAGCAAATGAGGATGCTTGAGCTCTCAAAATAGTAGAGTCTCCTCCTCTCTATTAAGCATGCAAATAGTGTACAAATGGTGTCTTTTTATAAAATGGGAAAGGCCCTTGCCCCTCAATCCTATTGGCTAATATTCACATTGATCCTATCCATTTATCTTGGACCCAACTTGATCCAAGGGTCCACAAAAAGTACATTGGAAATCACAAGATTCATGTGAGTCCAAAATTGGACCCAACTCTAAAAAGTAAACTCTAAGTTTAGCCTCAAGTTTTATTTTAATTACAAAGGCCCAAGTCTATTTTATTTTATTTGCACTTTGGCTTGCGTGCTCATTGGGCCATGGGCTTATACACGCACCGTCGTCATCATCTTATATCAGATTCTCATTGGACCTGATGCCATCTAGGGTGGTAGGATTAGCCCGATCTGGCGATGGTACGAAAACTGTTTGGACAAGTGCATCATCAGACAACGGTTGGTTGCCCTCGGCAACCTTTGTTGGCAAAGCAGGTGGGATTTGAGAAGCAACTGTGGAAACAGGGGTGAGGACAGTTTGTCCGAACGACAGGATGAGAGGAACAGAGGGGAACTGAAGGGTGGTGTGGAGTATGGAAGGTGAGGATGGAGCAGAAAGTGTCTAGCGTGGGGGTGAAAAATTGATGACTTGCATCCACGCCAAAGTGTCTGGAGACAATTGAGAATCAGAAGGATTGAATGGAATGGAAGCAACAGTGGCAGCATGAGTGATGGAGGATGCGATGGTGATGGACGGAGTAGTGGATAATGGAACAGAGATGAGAGTGGTATCAACAGAGGAAACGAGGATGGACATAGAGACAGTTGTGGATGAAACAGGAAGAGAGGTAGCGACAATAGAGATCAGAGTGGGGGGTTGCACGAAAGAAGAAGTGGCGGTGGTTGATGGAGTGGTTAGTGCGGCAGTGGAGGCGCGTCTTCGGGTAGCAGGTGGAGATGAGGATGTAGAGGCAGTGCCACACATTCGTTTGCTGGCCGTTGTGTTAATAATTGTAGGTTGGGAGGAGGTGGATGCTTGGGATGGCGGATAAAGGTTAGTGTGTGACACTTGGGTGGACAAAAGAGATGAGCGTTCGAAACCACACACTTTTTCCTCGAGAAGTGCACAGGCAAAGTTACACAACAGGGGGCCTGCTACGATACGCTCATGGTTGTTGGGTTTGATGAAGTTGGTTAGTTCACGAATAAGAAAGCTATGCCAGTTGTATGGCACAACTGAGGGGCCAGGGGATTCCAGAAAGGATTCCACTATCTGACTCAACAGCTTAGATTGGATTCTGTCCTTGCGAAATGTTGAAATAACCAGAAAGTTATTCAACAGATGCGCAACCGCTTGAATGACGGGTTCCGTGATAGTATCTATCAGGTAACCATTGTTAGTCTGGATTGGAATTTTTGGTGCGGTTTGGGTGACGAACGATTTGATCAGTTTTGGCGTGGCGATGGGAGATGGGTTAACGATCACCGGACATAATGCCAATGGTGACCATTGAGTTTGCGTTAATCCTAACCTTGTATGTGGTACCTTGGTACAGGAAGTGGAAGCAAGTTTTTTCCTCATCCCAGGTGGTGTAAGCTTGAAGGGCAAGGCCCATGTTAATCTCAGAATGGAAATGCACCGGGTAAAAATCCATTGCCTCTAGAAGTGGGCCGACAGTCTACAACCATGGTTGGATAAGAGCGTCAGAGGGTAAGAGCCAAATCTGTGTGGCCTTAGGGATTTCATGCTGAATCACCTGCTTGGTGCCATAGTCTTCAAAGGATGAGGAGGCCATGTTAGCAGTGATGATTAAAGGTCAAAAAAATAGGAAAAATGGTGCAAAAGGTAAAAAGGTGTGAAAACGACAAAAACTGTGAATTACGAGTGTTGGAGGACAAGTATTGTAGTTCAGAGCGCAGATCGGTGTTCAGTATGAGTAGCAAACAGAGAACTTGGTAATTTCAGTGTAAATTTTGGTAGAGCTTCGCTAGCAAAGGACTCGAATTCAGCCCTTATATAGCGGAATTTAGAGTGCGTATTAGGTGAAATCCACTTTTCCTTGTTCAGTTCCACCCAGATTTTGGCAGACACCTTCTTCACAAAATTCTAAGACCTCAGAGAAGTCTGCGAGAGTTCAGGAGGTGATTTGACTGCTATGTGAAGGTTCTGCAAGGGTTCAGGCTGTCTGCGAGGGTTCAACTCTCGCAGGAAGTGATCTGTCGCACAACTTGTTCTTGTGATTGGATTTTCAAGATCAAACCATGTAGGCAGACTAATTTCACTGTTATGATTTCATTTAGGCACCTTGCAAGGGTTGGTTAGATGATCTTGATGCTCTGCGAGGGTTCTGAAAATTTAGCTTCTGGAAACCCTAGCACACACTAAAAAGTGGTGATTCCTTCATCAGAAACTCTCGCAGAGATTTTCATGGATGCATCTAGGGCAAATCTGGTGATTGTCCAAGTTTCAAGAGCTATCTCCCAGGGGATCTCAAAAAGTCATGAAAAAAGTGCTCTTTCAGAGTGTTTTTTGACGAGATCTCGAGATTTTCTAATTTTTAACTTTTGTATACTGGTAATCAGCTTCATCCAAGTTTGATATGACTATTGGTAGTTCTCTGGAAGTTCTGATGGATACTTGGTAACAGATCCATCAATCAATCTGATGATCTGCTTCCTTCTTGATCCTATCTGGATCTGGATCCTCCTTGGATTCTGATGGATTTTTTCGATCTTGCCAGATCTGGCCGAATCTTAATGGATGTAGTTTGATTTGGCTTGATCTTCCTAGGTCTAGTGGTGATGGTTTAGCTAAATAGCTTTTCATAACGTGGCATCACCAATCTGGATCTCTCTTACGGTGGTGGCCAGTACTTGTGCAACCGGCTATCGTTGATGGGTGTATCGAATGGTTTCCCATCTAGCTTTTCTAAATTCACGGCTCCATGATTAAGAATTTCCTTGATCCGATAAGGGCCTGTGAATTTTAACTTTTTCTTGATCGCCTTGGTTTTATACATTAGAACCAGATCTCTGAAGCAAAGATCCTTCTTTTGCAATCTACGATCATGCCATGCTTTGCGTCTTTCCTTTTCAGCTGCCAGTGCATGCACAACTAGTAAGCGTGTTTCACAGAGTTTATGCAGAGCTTCGTGGCGTAATTGTAGAGATTTGGACTCATTAAGACATTGCGTGGTGGCAATCCTTAATGAAGGAACTAAAAACTCTAGTCGCATCACAACGTCCTGACCATATACCAATTGGAAGGGTGTTTGATCAGTGTTTCCTTTATATGCTGTCCTGAATGCCCACAGTGCAACATGCAACTTGTGTTCCCAATCAAATCTGCTAGCTTCAACTATTCTCGTTAGCATGCTACACAGGATCTTAATGGATGATTCTGCTTGTCCATTACCACAAGGATAATAAGGCGTACTGGTTCTGTGGATCACGAAGAATTCCTCCAACAGGACCTTGATGGTCTCATTGATATAATGGCTTTCGCGATCGCTAACTAGCTCTACCGGGCATCCAAAGCGCACAATGATATTTTCATAAAGGAACTTGGTAGTGGTCCTAGCATCAGCTACTTGTACTGCCCCTTGGCTTCGACCCACTTGGTGAGGTAGTCTGTGGCTACGATTATGTATCGAGCCTGGGAACTCCTTGCTGCAGGGTGAATTGGACCAATGTAATCCAATCCCCACTTTTCAAAAGGGCTAAGACCGGGTACAATAGGTCATAATTCAATCTCGTTGGCCTTCTCACCCTTTGGCACACATCGCACTTTTTCAAGTATTCTTCCGTATCCTTATGAATTGTTGGCCACCAACATCCTGATTGTAGGATCTTGCGAACTGTAATGTCGGATGCAAAATGGCCTCCACCCATGCCTTCATGTGAAAGCGAAATGATTTGGGTGGCTTCATGAGGAAGAATACACCACCAAAGAATTCCGTCAGGTCCTCTTCGATACAACTGGTCGGCAATCAGCTGATAAGGTCTAGCCTTCAAGATCAATTTTCGTTGTTCCGCCTTTGGTAGTGATTTGTCTGGTTGGCCTTGTATTAGATATTCAACAATGTCGGCAGCCCATCTGGTACTGTGTCCATGTAAAATAAGGCAACATCTGCCAGCTCATCGTCGGGTTGGGTTGCAATCTCCTTTCCCTTGATTCGTGACACATGATCTGCCATGTAGTGTTGTTTTCCCTTGCAAACTACTATCCGAAAATCAAATTCCAACAATAGAAGTAGCCATCTGGTGATTCTTCTGGTGTTGCAAGTTTTATTAACGAGATAGAGCAAGTATTGATGGTCCGTATAAAAAGCAAAATGTGTGGCCATCAGGTAGTGTCGAAATTTTTTAACCACATAAATCATTGCCAGTGCTTTCCGCTCTGTGGTTGAATAATTCATTTCGGTATCACTGAGCTGTCGTCTTACAAATAGGATTGGAAAATCTTTTTTGTGTTCACTTGCTGGGTTAAGACTGCTCCAACTGCATACTTCGATGCGTCCGTATGCACGCGAAACTCAATGGACCAATTGGGTGGGCGTAAGATTGGTGCTGAAACCAATGCATCCTTAAGCTTCCAATCTTGAGCCACTGCCGATAAGGACATGGGGAACAACATCAGCTTCTCCGCAGGTGTCCGTTCGCCGTAGATTTCACAAGCTTGCTCGTAGATCTGGAGGAATTGGATGAGATCTAATGATCCCTCGTATTTTGGTATTTCCATCTGTGGTGCTCTCCAGATTGCTTGCAAGGGAGCGACAGGTACGAGTTGGCCCATTGGATCCATTAGTGTTGGTTCCGGTTCTGCCTCTTGTTGCACAACTGCTAATTTGGGAGGTGTGGTGCTTGATTTGCTATCCTTCGTGCTATTGATCGTCCTGATCTCAGATTCATCCGATGGTGGGTTCCAAAGTGATAGGATCTTGCTTATACAGTAGGATGCAGTCTGGATCTCAAGGATCTGATCGATTTGATTGGCCAAAAGTGAATTTTAGGCCTTTTGCGGTGGTTTTTCCTTGATAACTTTTTATACCTTGCACTGATTGACCTGAGATTTTGACAGTAGCTGGATCTGATGCAGATCTTTTCACTGATCTGGTCTGCGAAGGTTCTCTTGTGCAAGGTGCGAGGGTTCTTTAGCTATTTTTGTAGATAAAAAACATGATATCTCTCAGATCCTTTGAAAGTAAATCTCGTAAGGCTGTAAATTGACATTCTGAATCGATTGAGAGGTTCTGCAAGAGTTCTTACTGGATGGATTTGCTGGATCTTCAATTTTTAGTGATTTTTTAGCACTTAAACCCAATTTTCTGCTCACTAGAATCAAACTAACTCTCGCAAACTCTTCTGTGTCCTGGTCTCACTGAGATGGAACTTCAGAATCCTCTGCGAGAGTTCTTGACCACTAGAAATAAAAATTTTGCTGTCTGCGAGGGTTCACTAGTACTTTCCCGTCTTTTTTTTCACTGGGAACTCTTGCACAGGCACTTAGACATTAAACTAACTCTCGCAAGCTTCTCTGTGTCCTGGTCTCACTGAGAAGGAACTTCAGAGGGCTCAGCGAGAGTTCTTATGAAGATTTGAATATTTTTTGGATTTTTTCAAGGGTTTTTTGAATTTTTTTTTATGATTTTTCTCTGATTTTTACAATCTGCTTGGAATTAACTCTCGTAGGCTTCTATGCAGGTCTGGGAGAGTACCTTGGAGCTGCTGCTAGTCATGCAAGGGTTAATTCACACTGGTTTTGAAAATATAAAAATCTGATGAGATTTTAGGTTCTTTTTCCCTCCAAAAATACAAATTGGTGTGTTTTTTGGGTTTTTTGGCTGGTTGGTTCGGGTTTCAAGCCCTTAAGAGGCTATTCAGGGCCTCCTCTACCCTCTCACACCTCCTCCGCTAGTTGTGAACAGTCCAAACACAGAAAAATGCAGAAAACTAACTCTAAAACACCCAAAAATCTACCTAAAACTACTCTAAAAAGCAAGAAAATAGCTAAAATGCAGCTAAACTAGTTAGTGGAAACCTGTCCCGACAACGGCGCCACTGTAGGGTCGAAGATCTTGCGTAGTATAGCCCTCTCGCCTGTCAACAAGGGTTAGATCACTGGATAGGTACCTAACTATGCGTAGATGCTATTTTTAGTTAGTTTCCTACTCTCTCCCTTAACTCTATTCACCACTAACACTACCCTCCTTAACTTTACTTCTCTACACTAACATTCATCATGCTTTTGGGTGAAGGGAAAGGATAGACAAGAAGAGGAAGAGAGACGAAAAGAGAAGAAGAGAGCATAAGCAAGATTGATTAGCAAATGAGGATGCTTCAGCTCTCAAAATAGTAGAGTCTCCTCCTCTCTATTAAGCATGCAAATAATGTACAAATGGTGTCTTTTTATAAAATGGGGAAGGCCCTTGCCCCTCAATCCTATTGGCTAATATTCACATTGATCCTATCCATTCATCTTGGACCCAACTTGATCCAAGGGTCCACAAAAAGTACATTGGAAATCACAAGATTCATGTGAGTCCAAAATTGGACCCAACTCTAAAAAGTAAACTCCAAGTTTGAAATTGACTTTGGGCCTCAAGTTTTATTTTAATTACAAAGGCCCAAGTCTATTTTATTTTATTTACACTTTGGCTTGCGTGCTCATTGGGCGATGAGCTTATACGCGTAGGATGCCATGCCCTTGCAACACATTTTATTGGACGATTTTATTTATTTACACTTTGTTGGGAATACCTCCAACAATGATAGGCTTACCTCAACAAATTATTCTACTTGGAAGGTGAGGATGAAATCTTTCATGATTTGATGAATATTGTTGTAGGTGTGGAGGAGAGATCTTTGGCACCTCAAGAACAATTGAGGTATGACAAGAGAGCAAATAAAGCTTTACATGTGATTAAGATGAATGTGACTAGTGAACTTCTCAAGGAAGTTGGTAAGTGCACAACATCAAGTGAGGCTTGGGAATCTTTGAAGAAGGTTTATGAGTCCAAGTCGAAGAGAGGAAGATGAATCTTTTTGAAAGAGCTAAATCCATAAGGGTGAATACAAATCTTCCTAAGTCATTTTGGGTGAAGCTTTTAAATGTGCTAACTTTGTTTGCAATAGGTACTCAGATGAAGACTTGGATGGTAAAAGTTCATTTGAGGTTCTTTTTGGAAAGAGCCAAGGATGAAGCATTTGAAGATATTTGGTAGTACTTGCTATGTCAACCCATCTTTTGGATTTTTGAAGGAAATCTTTGTTGGCTATAGTGAAGTAAGAAAAGCTTATAGAGTTTACATTCCTAAGTCAAAGAAAATTCACATTTCTAAGGATGTTGTCTTTGAAGAGGAGAATGTGGACAAGCTTGATGTTGTTGATGTTGATCAATCTAACATTTTTGGTGGTGATGAAGATGGTTGTTTGGATGGTGATGGTGGAGATGAATCTCCAAGTCAAGTTCGAAGAAGATCCTCAAGGTAAAGACAAAAACCATCTAGGCTTACATATGATGAGAAGGGTAAGCAAGTTAAAGGTACAAACTTTGTTTTACTCAAATGTTTTGGTTCAATTTCTTGTCTAGATGATGCTATGCAAGTGGACGATGGTTTTCATGGAATGGATGCAACTAATGGATTTGAAAAAAATTTTTTGTTCAATGACTTTGATGGTCAAGTGGAAGATCAAGAGGTTGATCTCAAAGGGCTTCAACAACACAAAAGAAAAGGTGGTCAAGAGCATCAAGTCAAGTGAAAAAGATACTTTGGATATGTTTTTGTGGGTTTTTGAAGACTCAAGTAAGGTCGAAGGAGCCGCAAGAAAGTGTTTTTCAAGTTTACTTTACTCGTTCTGTCTCATGTTTGAGCAATTTCATGTGAATGTGTGCAAATTGTCAAGATATGGTGAAACTAGCTACATTGTTTTGCATCGTTTTGATGACGGAGTTGTACTAGCATTCTTGGCTAGTTTTGCTGATGGAAATGAAGCTATTGGAGGCTCATTATATCACTCATTCATGATCAAGTCATCAAGGGTTGATGACATCTTATGGCAAGATGGAAATGGAGGCTCATTCAGTGATTTTCATGGAAGGACAAAAATGGAGGAGACATGCAAGCATTGGTTAATTACTCAATTCATTGTTTGGTTCAATGTTATTCTCCAGAGAGTTCAAAGTTGGAAGCATGGAGGAATCATCTCATTTACATTCTATTTGGTTATTCATGTTCTAGTTACATCTTGATATGTAAAATTGTAAGAAATAGTGAAGTATCCAATATGGACACTATTATCTATATCAATTATGGAAGTTACTATAAAATCATAGACAGGTCTATACTTAGGATGGAGATCATTTTAAAAATGGATCAAAGTAGTGTGGTTAAATCTATGCTAAAACTAGTTGAAGAGGGAGTGTGAAAAATTGTCAGCTAATTTGTTGGTTTATTGGCATTTTTGGAGGCCAAAATGAAATCTCAACTTAGAGATAGTTTCATATTTGTCAATAAAGGCCTAAATAGTGTTTGTAATATTTTTGGCAAGTAGAAAAGTGGACGAGGTCAAATTTTGACCCATTCTAATTGGCTAATTTTGGTACACTGCATCTAGACTAGAATTTCTAGGTTTTTTATGAAGTATCTAGAAGTTTTCAAATTAGGTCAAGTTTGGGACACATGACTAGTTTTGGTCTATCATTTGCTTGATGATTGCTATTGGTGTTTGGTTTTCTGGAATTATTAGAAGGTTTGGAGGGTTCTGGTACAGTACACAGCCTGCAGCAGGCCATACATCCACACGTGTGAGGGATTTGACATGATTTTGGAGCCAATTTGTGAAGTTCAAGGCAAGATAAGCTAGAAATCAATAGATTGATTTGTGCTCTAGCTATTGGATCTTGTTTGGATCTTAATTAGGTGCTTTCTCCATCATTTCTAGGACCAATTGGACTTATTTTGCTGTATTTTCAACATGGCATCAGAGCCAATCCAATAAATGAACTATAAATCATGCTAGGATCATAGATTTTAATGCAATTCAAGCATTGATTGCTATCTAGACATGATCTATGATTAGCACGCTCAATTTTTGATGTAATTGAGTGAAGAGGGATCTAATAAGATTTGATGTACATGTGTATTAGCTTCAAAAAACGAGTTGAGGTCATCTCTTATCAATTGGATCAAAATAGCAAGTTTTTTGTGCTTCCTTCTTTTTGATGCTACTCGATTTGTGGAGTCAATCACAAAGAATAGTTTTCAATCATTCAATAGGAAGGTAGATCAGCATTCTTGGAGCTATAGTAGGTTGTTCTTAGGCTTATTAAGGTCTTTGAAAGTCATTTTTAGGGTCAGCCCAAGGATTGTTTCTAGTACTCATACAAAACTTTTTTGCTTTTTTGCTCGTGTGTTCTTTTTGCTTGTTTTGGTGAAATAGTTTGGATTAATTATTGCATAGTGATTCAACCTGATTTTATAGAGATGATTTGAAGAGACATTTATGTGCATATGATTCCTTTTGGTTTAGGTTAGGTTAATCCAAGTACGTTGTGAAGTCGAGATCAAGGAGGAGACAATTCTACATCCAATTTTCATTCCAATTCAAGCTAGTTTCTATTTTTGTTGTTTTAAATAGATTTGATTTAGCTCAAGATCAAGTAGGATCTTGTTGAGAGGTCATGGTTCAAATCTTCTTAAGTCCCTAAGTAGTGGGATAGCTAGATTTTTCAATCATTTCTATTTTGCATCCATTTTTGTGATCAGGCTCTTGATTAGAGAGAGATGGTTTCCATAAATGCATTATCTCTTAGATACAAATGATAGATTGAATGCTTCTAATTACTCTATTTGGAAGCTAAAAATGGAATCTATTCTTGTTTTACAAGATCTAATGGATATTGTGAGTGGCGAAGAGGATGAGCCCATTCACCCTCAAGAAGCTACTAGATACAAGAGGAGATGCAAGATTGCTCTCCATTGTATAAAAATGAATGTAGCAAATGAGCTTCTTAAGGAGGTAGGTGCTTGCACCTTGGCTCAAGAAGCACGAGAAAATCTTCAAAAAATATATGAATCCAAGAACACTTGAAGGTTGCTATCCTTGAAGAACCAAATCCTTCAATGATTTCAAACCAAGGGAGAGAGTGGTCATTCATATGTTTTGAAAATACAATACTTATACAAGGAGCTTGCTTACAGTGGAGATTCCATTAAGTAATGTGAACTTGTTCAATTGATTTTGAATGGACTAAGTGTGGATTTTGCTAACTTGGTGCAAGGCTATGCAATCATGGGCAAGTTGCCCTCTCTTGAAGATCTCCAAGGAGTCCTCATGGCCGAGGAGAGTAGGAAAACTCACATCAAGTCAAGGATGGAGAAGCTCTCTCTCAATGATGGAGATGACAAGGCTCTTTTCATCAAGAGCAAAGGCAAATCCAAAGGCAAAGGAGGTGCAAGTCAAAGGTGAAGATCAAGATGAATCTTCAAGTGCAAGCTCAAGCAAGCCCAAGAAGGATGAGTCAAAAATCAAGTGCTACTTTTGTAGCAAGATGGGGCATTATGCCTTTGAGTGCTTCAAGAGGAAGCGAGCTCAAAGGTAAGCAAACATAGGCCAAGAGAAAGAGGAGAGTTTGTTGGGTTCTTTGTAAATGACACAGAATGAGTGTTTGAATTGGGAATTATTTTATCAACTATGATACCACTCTTGTTGTATGCGAGATCCAGTCAAAAGAAAACTGAACATATAAATTATAACAGGATTTTTACCAATCTGTTGATTCAAACTATTACTTAGATCGACCAGAGGAATATCCTTGTAGGTGTCGAAGACAACCATGAAGGGAGCGAAACAATTAGGCGTCTAAGACAACCATGCTTCCTTCGAATGAGATATTCTGAATGAGTCGTGGAACGAGTATCAATATAAGAGAAAGAAATTATCAGAAAGAATTTGACAGTGTAAAACACACATTAAGAAAATAGAGAATTTGGATTAAGTTGTCGTAAATACAAGATCAGATCATGATCCTGTGCCCGAGAATGGTTCACGGTAGTATTGCATTGTGTGCCGTGATCTTACTATGCTAGTCACAGATTGAATACTATCTCTACTTCTTAAATTACTTTCACTTTATCTAAAATCTCTAATCCTGTGGAATTAGATGATTATGATACAATGGAGTTCACGGAGGAACTCTGAATTATACTTCCACTGATTGACTTTGATGTCATACATGTATCGATGTATATTGTTATATTATTTTGCTATTATGTATATATACATGCACCAGTTATAATAACTGCGTGAGCAAGGGGCGTGAAGTAGGATAGTCACTACAAAGTACTGGAATGAACTGTGACGAAGTCTGCGTCGGACATGGTAGAGGAAGAGCTCCATTTTGACTAGTGATAGTCGACAGTCGTCGATTGTCGAAGGTGTCGGACAAGTCGAGTTGACTGGTTCGCCCTTGTGAAGATATCGATGGAGTCGAAGTCGGGATGTCAATGAACTTAAGTCGATTCGGTGAGTTCGACATCGATGAAGTCGATCATGGTCCTGCTTCAAGTCGATGTATTGCATAGACTGTTCAACCTTTGCGAGTAAGACTGCATGCTTTGTAGATCTTGGTCAACTTCACTTAATATTGGGCACACAAGTACTTAAAGGTTCAGATTTCATCTTCAGTAGTCAATGTAAATTTCTTCAAAGTTTGCTCAATAGATGTAAGATGCAAGATTGCAAGCACGTAAAAACACCAATGGAACAAGATGTAAAAGTGCTCAATAAAGGTGATGAAGGATCTTTCATGGACATCACTCTATATAGGAAACTTATAGGCTCATTGATGCGGATTACCATTATTAGACCTGATTTATGCTTTAGTGTGTGTAGGCTAAGTCAATACATGCAAGATCCATTGATCATACATTGGAAAAGTGCAAAAAGGATCTTGAGATTCCTCTCGAGCACTCTAGATCATGGAATTCTATGTAGAGGGGATATGATTGATTTTCATGCCTTTAGTGACTCAGATTTTGCGGGTGATAAGATAGATAGAAAGTCCACAAGTGCCTATGCAACATTCATTGGTGGAGGAGTTGTTTTTTGGTTGTCAAAGAAACAAGAAACATATCAATGCTATGTCTGGAATAATAAATAGTCCATTATATTTGAACATGGGCCAAACATTCTGATAGGCATATTCATGATGTTGAAGATATTGCTATACAAAGTTTACATCAGATATGTTGCTCTCGTTGAAGTAAATCAAATGAAGCTGAAAGAGATCAAGTAGCTGCAAACCTGTAAGTTAGTGCTTGTGTACCCTCAGAATCTCACGTAACTTGTGTGCTCACAAGTCAAAAAATTTCTCCATGGCTTTCAAAAAGGCAGAATGCCACACAGATCAAGTTACAAGATATTTGGGCATGTAAGAATATACACTATTGTTTAATGCCCAAAACTGGTATAAGATTACAAGAAACAGGATAGAACCCACAGGTTCCCAATCCCTTTCAGTCTGTTTTAATCAAAAACGTTCCTTGACTAGTTATGGTCTCTAGGCTTCCAGACAATAGTACCCAGTATTATACACGTTCTCCACTAGGACATTATTCCTAGACTGTGTGGATAATTTCACCACATGCTCCTACAAACAAACCCTGGGTTATCAGAATTTATCATATGGCTTCTGTAAGCAATACAATCTTTAAATAGATTGTTCTCTGCCAGCAAAAACAGTCAGCTGAAAAGGTGGATCTTTAGAGCATATCTGACAAAGAAATTGACCAGAAAAAGTGATTACCTTATTATGAGTGGCGAGTTCAATCGAACTCCAATTTGACTCGTCTAAAACTTGATTGCTCAATTCAGGTTCAGGAAACATCACAGTGCCGACTGAAGAAGTCAAAATAACTCGCTTGACTGTAGGACGATTTGCACATGCTTTCAGCACATTAAGAGTTCCAGTTACTGCAGGCTCAATGACTTGTGCCTGTGATAAGGAAACCTATGAAATGTCTAGGTTCTAATGCAGAAGGTCCCAATCACAACTTAATCCCTCATCAAAGCAAGACAATTCAACCAGTACCTTCTTACAAACCCATGAGAAAGAAAGTAATTGTCAATGCGTCCATACCATGCGCGTGGCGCTTGCTTAAGGCCATAAAGTGCTTTGCGTAGCTTGCATAGCTTATGTTCTTGTCCTTTTGCCATGAAGCCCTGTGGTTGGACCATGTAAACTTCTTCCTCTAAGTCACCATTCAAAAATGCGGACTTCACATCCATTTGATGGATCTTCCACCCAAAATGAGATGCTAAGACAATGATAAGGCGTAGCATAGTCCACTTAGCCACTGAAGCAAATGTCTCTTCATAGTCAATTCCTTTATTTTGCTCATAGCCCTTCACTACTATGAAACTTTGTTCTAAACACCCATTTGTTGTCAATGGGTTTCT
Source organism: Diphasiastrum complanatum (assembly GCA_029204225.1). Taxonomy (NCBI): domain Eukaryota; kingdom Viridiplantae; phylum Streptophyta; class Lycopodiopsida; order Lycopodiales; family Lycopodiaceae; genus Diphasiastrum; species Diphasiastrum complanatum. The sequence continues at coordinate 53,194,541 of CM055103.1, forward strand.
TTCCAAGTGGTAGATCAACCAACTCCCATGTATCATGCCTGTGGATGGATTCCATCTCCTCTTCCATTCCCCTTTGCCACTCTTTGTGATCTTTTGCTTCATCAAAGGTTGATGGCTCTCGACGCTTCAAAATGTCACGCATTAGGGCATAGTTCGCATGATAACGATCAGGAGACTTCCTTTCTCGCGTTGATCTTCTCACTTCTCCTTGTGTGCTAGATCCTGGTTGATTTAGCTTTGCGTCCTTCATGATCTTTTCATACCATCTTGGTATCTTAGATTCAGGTGATACACTACGTGGAGAGTATGTATCCCAAGGAGTGTCCAAGTAATGTCTCTTACTTCCAGCCGGTTTCTCCTTTATTGCTCCTATTGGCAAGTACCTTCCCCTTGGCTCTTGAATAGGAGGTGTCCTCTCATACTAACCCTCTCGACTCTCATCTTCATGTGCATCATCTTGTGAAGCGTCTTCTTCATCTTCTTCTTCCAAAATTGTGGGAAGTCTTTTGATGCTTTCACCACTTGCATGGTCTTCATCTTCATTCCGGTTCATGGAGTAAAAGCAGTCAAATCCTCCAATAATACTAGATCATCTGTTGGAATCAGGTCATCTTTTCCACCAAGTCGTTCCTTTAAACGACTAACATGGAATACAGGATGAACCTTAGTTCCAACAGAGAGTTCTAGTCGATATGTAGCCTTACCAATCTTGTTAAGAACTTTGAAAGGACCGCTAAAACGTGGAGATAACTTCGCACATTTTCCCGTTCGAAGTGTCTTAGAGTCCTTTGAGATTCTAAGATACACCCAATCACCGATCTCAAATTCTCGAGGAGAGCGGCTTCGGCTAGCATAGAATTGGGCTCTATCTTGAGCCAATCTAATGCTTTCCCTAGCCACCTGCAACATTTCCTGCATATCATGCAAGAAATCTACTGCAACTTGTACCTTGAGACCTTTGAGTCCAACGGAGATAGGGGAACGAGGATGAAAGCCGTACAAGAGCATAAAAGGTCTAAAACCATTGGCAGAATGCTTCATAATATTGTATGCGAACTCAACCATAAATTTTTCCCAATCTGATTGTCACCTGGAAACATATGCGCGAAGCATATCTTCCATCGATTGGTTGTTGACATGTTCGGTCTGCTAACCATCGATTTTTGGGTGATCTGTAGACGACAGACTTAAGGTAGTTTCCAGTCTTTCAAAGGCTGCTTGCCAGAACTTGGAATCACGATCACTAAAAAGCCACAGCCCTACCATCCTGGTAAAGGACTGTACCTGCCGCATAGTCACTAGCATCCGTTTCCACCAGGAAAGGTCTGCTAGGTCCACTATGTGTACGATAGGGGTTGTAGACACTAACATCTTCGAAGCCTCAAAGCTTTGATTAAGTTCATCGGTCCAAATAACAAGTGGACTGATTTTCGAACACCTTCTGGCTTTCTTCTTATTACCCTTTTTAGTTTTTCTTTTGGCTTTCTTCACTCCGTTAAGAAGATTCATTAGAGGCAATGCAATTAAGACATAGTCTTTAATGAATTTATGGAAAAACTCGGTGAAGCCCAAAAAAGATTTAACTTCTCTAATGGTTTTCAGGATAGGCCAATCACGAACTTTCTGGACCTTATCGTAATCGATCTCAAGACCTCGATCGGAAACGATATGTCCCAATTACTTGAGTCTTGTTTGAAAGAGCTCACATTTAGACTCCTTACCATAAAGTTTTGTCTGCCTTAGAATATCTAAGACCGTACGCAAATGTGCCTCATGCTCCTCAAGAGTCCTACTATAAATCAAAATGTCGTCCAAAAATACCACAAGAAACTTCCCTAGATATGGACGAAGAATATCGTTCATCATCTGCTGAAAGGTTGCCGGGGCATTAGTTAGACCAATGGGTAAAACGAAAAATTCGTAATGGCCATACCTAGAACGAAAACCAGTTTTGGAAACATCCCCCTCGTTGATTCTAATTTGATGGCACCCCGACCTAAGGTCCAATTTGGTGAAATACTTAGCACCATTCAATTGATCCATTAAGTCGTCCATCCGAGGTAAGGGATAACGGTTCTTAATAGTCATTTTATTAAGCTTTTTGTAATCAACACAAAGACGAATACCACAGTCTTTCTTGTCGGTTAACAAAACAGCAGCTCCCCAAGGGGACTTACTGGGTCTAATATGGCCCTTACGTAATAACTCCTCAAGTTGCCTAGCAACCTCATCTTCTTCCTTTGGGCTCATCCTATAAGGAAAAGTGAGACAAGAGAGCTGTCGGGAAGAAGATCTATGTGATGGTCTACTCCCCGGGGGGGGGGAAGACCCTCAAGCAACTGCTCAGGGAATATATCACTATATTCCTCCCTAAGTCTTTTAAAGATTTTACCCTCAAGCGTTGATTCTAAATTAACATCAGAAAAAGACAATGCTTTAGGGAAAGACGAAACATTAACATTGAGATTATGAGTAACAAAAGCATCCATGTACGACTAATCTTTCAAATAACATAAATACGAATGATACTCAGAATCCAAAATACATTGATTAGCCTCACGAGCAGTTACAAAAGGTAGATCAGGCTCATTGCCTTTAAGACAAACCATGGAGCCATTATGCAAAGAAAGATATACTATGTGAAACATAATATTTCTTTAACGACTCATTCCTAGCATAAAACCATTTCTTGCCTAGGATTAAATCTCCTTATCAAGATTCATAATATGAAAAGACAAGCTATCTACATAGTTCTGAATCTTCAACAACACGTGGGGAACAAACTGGTCCCAGACCTGCTTAATATTTCTTTAAAACATGGCTTAACAAATTTCTTTGGTTTAATAACCAATTGATGGGGAGACGTACTTACTCCCCTCCCCCAAAAGATCAAATCACAAGATTCGTAATGAGGAGAGAAAAGTACAATCCCCCCCTCCTACCTCGCGCCAGCCTGCAACGCGCAGCCAGCGTGGGCTGGCAGGTGCAGGTTTTTCTTTAAAATTATTATTATTATTATTTTTTAATGATTGGAGAAGGAGAGGTAATAAAAAACCTCCCCTCCCCCTTTTTTGAAGAGGCTCTAAACAACGACAACAGAGAGGCGCTGCATGCTCGTGCATGCTGCAAGCCAAAGCGAGTAGGACGTGGAGAGCTATTCTCCATTTCAGTCCAAACAGGTACAAACCAGGGCAGCACAAAAATCCCATTGTTCAATGTACCTTTACGATACCTAATATTGAACACGAACTCCTAAATGAGTTCCGACCATCTAGCCTTACGGCCACGAAGGTCCTTGGCATCACACATGTACTTAAGGGATTGGTGATCAGTCATCACCGTAAATCTGGCACCTAGAAATAATGCCTCCAGATTTTTAGCGCGTGAATGACTGCAAAAAGCTCCTTCTCATAGGTAGAATACATCATCTGAGCATGATCTAGCTTCTTGCTTTCAAAAGCAACGGGTCTACCATCTTGATAAAGGACCCCTCCTACAACACAGTCGCTAGCATCCGTATCCACCACAAAGGGTCTATTAGGATCGACAATGTGTAAAATTGGAGCCGTAGAAACATAGTGCTTGCGAGTCTCAAAACTCTCATTCATCTCGTCCATCCATGTAATCAATGAACTTTTTTTGCGGCTACATTTTTTTTTTCACCCCCTTAAGAACGTTCGCTAGGGGCAATGCTATTAAGGCATAGTCCATAATGAACGTGAAAGAAACATGTGAAGCCCCAAAAGGATTTCACATCACAAATTGTCTGAAGTCGTGGCCATTCTCGTACCTTACGAACCTTATCATAATCGATTTCAAGACCTTTATCAAATATGACATGGCCCAGGTATTTGAGTTTAGTTTGAAAGAACTCACATTTCGACTCCTTAGCACTTGCCTTATAAAATCCAAGACAAACACGAGTCGCGATCTTTGTACTATCCGGCAGATCGTGCATGGAAAAATCGCTATTCCACCGATCGATCCAAAACAGTACAACATTAGGATGCTGATCTTTCTTTTCACTCGAAAAGAATTCCAGATTAAACAAGGGGTAAAGGATAGCGGACCACGAGTGTGTTGAAGAACGCCACTCTTGCTCGGCCGCGGCATGCCTAGATTGCATTTCCAGAATTTGGTTTTGCAGTGAGTTCAAGGCCTGTACTGGTGTCTAAGTCAGGAGGAGAGGTGGTGAAGATGGTCCTTCACCTGAGGGCAAAATAGGGTCCATGGCACACTAAGGTAGAAAACAAAAGAAAAACAACAAGAGTTTTGCCACAAAGTGGCTTAGGGAAGTAGGGGCCTCTACAATGCGCAGTTTCTTTCAATCCGGTAAGCAAATGTAAGTTAGATTGACAGAGAAGCAATAATTCTCCGATCCTCCTTGCTTCCTGTGAACCAAAAGATTACAATGCAAGCTTCGCGGATTCAAGTGCTGTTGATAAGTAGATGTACTTGAAGTTGTATGGCAGGCAGTTTTATAGTGCGCAGTGGAGGCTGGATGCAGGAAGAGCAGGGAAGCCTCATCCAGGAAGAGTAGGGAAGCTTCCGCTGGATAGCCAGATCAGACAGACAGGACTACTACGTAGACTTGGGATTGATGGCATTGCGCAGTGTGAGTGGGGACACTGGGGAGTGCTTGAGAATCGAGTTTATTAGGTTCCAAATCAGTTGATTAGCCGAAATCATTCTGTGTGTTCCGATGCAAAACAACTTGCGTGAAGGCCCCGTTCATTTGTGAAGGCCACCCTTCAACTTGTTTATGAACGTTTTGTGTTAGCCCATTGTTGCTTATTACTGGCCTGGTTTTAACTAATAAACGGCCATTTTGCTAATAACGTGTTCCTTACGGGAATTCGTAATGGCCTCGTAGGAAGATCCTTTACGGTTTCCTTACGGAAGTTTGTCTTAGTGCCTCATAAAGGGATTCCTTACGGGCATTTGTCGATAGCTTAACTCGACGATTTTGAGTTAGTTGAATGGGTGGCTGAGTTCACCTTTTCCAACACTTTGATCACTGCATGCTTAAACTCCTACCTCTAGAACCCCAATAAGTTACCTTATTCTAGTCAACCATCTTATCAGAGATCAAAGCTTGTAACTCTAAATTCAAATTACTCGCCTTCCAAACTTTGACAGTCGATCAGCTACTGAAGCTCATACTTGTGAAAAAAACAAGCTGAGTTCATCAAAAGCCATCAAAGTGACGAGCATTAGCTTAAAAGGTAACAAGAAATGCGTAAGACTCACCTAAGTCACGCACAGTGCCTCGAACGCGGTAGCCACGCTCCAGCAGGCGCTTCACCAGCCATGAGCCTAAGTAGCCTGACGCTCCTGTCACACATACGAGGCCCCTGTCATTCATAATCGCTTCACTCCCTATTTATCATGCTACGATGCCCAAAAAAAACAATGTTATCATGAATGCTCGACAACTGAATCACAAAAGATATTACAACACTGTTATTACACCGATGGTTTCCCATCTTTTATTAATAAAATAAAAAACACGAAGTTTCTTTAAAGGATAAAGTGTTTGGTTTGGCACTGACTTTCTGATCTACTTTTGGCATGAGCATGTTGGTTTTTGGGCATGAGAACCCCGCTCACGACATCATTACTATTACTGGCAAGTTATCTAACAATGATACTTGCATGTTATCTTACAGGCACTTAGCCTCCTACATCATTTACACACAATCTTACATCAATCACTTTCCCTTCTCACTTTTCTCTCTCCCTCTCAGCGGCTGATCAAATTAAAATACAAAATCTAAAAACAAAGCAAGCAGACTTGGGTTTTCACCTCTATGACAACACCCATTTCTCGCCGGTCAAAATCCGTGGGCAAACCAAGCCATTCACACGGAGCTCCGGTGTTGTTGGTTGCCTTCAACGGTAGCTCCCTAGCTCCTAGGGAGCTGTCAAACCCAAATACTTCTTCTCAAATTCCTCCTCGTTCAGATCAAACAAGAATGATGTGGTATTGTACCACAAAGGCCTTGCCATATCATACTGTTGTATTTCAACTTTTCGTGAAGATTAAAAGAATGTAGCAGAATAGCTTAGTAAAATTTTGATGGTTGTTCTTAACTTTTACAAGCAAATGTTTTATGGATTGTGATTATGGGTTTTTTTTAGTTAATCCAACAATTTCAGCATTATGGCAAGGCCTTCATGACATAATACCTCAATAATAACTTGCATATATACATTTAAAATTTCAATTCAACTACAGTTCAATTGTGAGTCAGTTAGTAGTTACATGTCACATGAAGTTGAAAGAGTTCACGGGTGTTAAAAGAAAGACACGATGTAGGTTAAGGTGTTTTTGGCTACACGTCACTGATGTTGACCTAAAACTGCCACAGTACGTGATAGGTTATATGTAGACACTCTAAATTTAGTTTTGTATCTTCTCATCCAGTTTTATGAATAAATACATACACATTTTGTGCTGCTTTTGATATATCTTTGTTCGTATTGTTTTCATTGCAACATTATTGTCCTTGTTGTATTTTGCTAATTCAATTAGCCATTAAGGTATCATCATTGGTTACGGGCCCACGAATCACATAGCGACACGACGCTTGCAATAATTCTGCAAAGGACAAGTACTTAAGTTGTCTAGTACGGGTTACGGATTTCACTTCGAGATTGTTGTGGTGTATTCGCCATGGCAAAACTGGTGAGTTTGTAGAATGCGAAGATAATCGAAAGGTTGGAAGAGACCAACTATTCTACATGGAGTTGGAAAATGCGGTTGATCCTCAAGGGAAGAGGGTTATAGAGTGTGGTTGCTGGTGAGGATACGCTAGAGTGTGATGAGGAAGGGTTTCCACGGAATTGTCAACTGGCTGCGAAGATGCAAGCGAAGGAGGAGAAGGCCTACTTGACAAATTGTTTGTCATTCAAAAGATCTTGCAATCTCACAAGTGCAGGGCATTGAAAGCTCAAAGCGATTATGGGATTGCATGTTGTATGAAAGAGGGCTAACTAAAGAGTTTTGGGCAGAAGCAGTGATCACATCGGCTTATCTGATTAACAGAGTGTCCTCAAGGGCATTGCCAAATGTTACTCCATATGAACAATGATATGGAAGAAAACCTTCAGTTGAACATTTACGTGTTTTTGGTTGTTTAACTTATAACACCATTGCGAGTTGAATGAGAAACATTGCGAGGTTCTCCTTAACAAATCTTTCAAAATTGACAAAAAAGAGGTCATTTTACAAAAATCATGGGAGTGGTTTTTGTGCATACAAATATGAAAAATGACGTGTTTTTCTTATATTTTTTAAATACAAATATGTGAAAAATTATAAACCTACAAAAATATGTTTTTTTTGTATATCAAGAAGGTCAACAAAAAAAAATGTTTAAATCTCCCAAAAACCTACATAATTTTTCACTTTGTACTAATTTTTTTATTTGCTAATTACATAATATTGTCTATTTTTTAATTATATTCACATTTACAAAAACAACAAAATAAATTTTAATAGCATAACTATATATTGTATTTTTTTAATATCAAGCAAACATAAGGGATCAAACTCCTTTTCTCTTCCTCATGCAACCTTCTCTTTGTGGGTATGACATGCAATTTCTTGGTCAGCTCAACCTTTGGTGCCTTCGACTTTTGATGGGTATCCTCATTTTCAAGGACAATCTTCTTGCATATAAAGAAAAATAAATAGGTAATCATATTTGTTGATTGTTCCAACTTTTTTGATAAGAATAGATAGTAGCAAAGATCGCTTTGACAAAGCTTTTCATTGACGACCATAAGCCTCTTTGGAGATTTCTCATTGTTCACATCCTCGACGATTATGATGATAGTGTCAAGGTTATCCTCCTCTTCATTGTCAATCCATGTTACAATTTTGCAGTATTTGAGATCTTTTATGACAAGCTCGGTATCTAGTTTCAGGCAAATGAATAATTTAAGGCCACTCCTTTGGGAATATCTAAGTGCCCATTGGTAAGAAACGCACTTGGATTTAGACGGCCTGTTTATATTGGGAGGAGCATCTGCAGTTTTCGCGGCTGGTACATTAGGATGAGTAGTCTCATCTTTTCTCGACATTTTAGAGTATTTAAGAATAAACTTAGGCTTTGGCTTTGTCGTTTGCATCATGTTGGTTTATATCTTTTGAAAACCTAAAAAGGATGAAAAAATCATCCAAGAATAAAGTTTTTGTAATATATTGAGGCTTTTAACCACTAAAATATGACAACTTTTTAAAAAAAAGAGCTAGATAGCATTTACAAATTGAGCAAAAAGATTGCAAAAATATGAAAAAATTTGAATACATTAAACAATTTGTAAATTTTGTAGCAAAAATCGAATATCCTAATGAATAATCGCTACAATGGAAATAAAATAGCTTTGATTATCAGCTTTCTATACAAAGTATCGAAAATAAAATTACACCTAACGAGAAAATTAGACCTTATTGAATTTGTTAATTTTTTTTTTACGATGTATCGAATTCACTGTGAAAGCGATTGTTTTAACCATAAATTTGATACAGCGTATTAAAATTTGTGTTAAATAAATTAAAATAAAAAATACTTATCATATAATGACAGGTGTAACCGATACACCGTATCAAAACATCGTTTAACATTTCTAATTTAAGGTCACTCTAAAAGAATTCAACAGAAAATTTGATATACTGTGTCAATACATTTCTTTCGAATTTTGTTTTAAACATTTAAAAAAAAATCCGATGCACCGTATCGAGTTGGACACTCCAACTCGATACGGTGCATTGGTACATCGGATTTTTTAAAAATAGATGTTAAAAAAAATAAATCCAAAAGCCGATGCGTCGTATCGAGTTGGTGTGTCCCGATGCAATGCATTGGACATTCCAATTTGATACGGTACATCGGATTTTTTAAAAATAAATGTTAAAAAAAAATCCGAAATCCGATGCGCCGTATCCAGTTGGTTATAATATATTTTTTATGATTATTATAAAATCCAATGCAGTAGATCGAGTTGCACTGGATAGAGTTGGACACACCAACTCGATGCACTGCATCGAGTTGGTATTTCAACTGATACATTGTATCGAGTTGAAACACCAACTAGATTCAAATTTAATAATATTTGTAACCTGGTAACAAATAGATACAAAATATATTCAAATTTAATGATAATAATGAGCAACGTGAGCATTTTCATGCAAATTATAATTTTTTTTTTTCATTTAATATCACATAACTTCAAAAACTCAAATGGAATATACATTTTTAGAAGACATTGAAAAATCTTTAATATCCAATTTTTTTTTCAATAAATTGAAAGATAACAGAAACTATACCAAAAAATATAAATATCGTCGAGTTCTCTCTAGGAAAATAACTTTCGAAACTGAAGCACACTTCAAAGATTTCGTTAGCCAGATACAAGCTTTCTAACAAATTCAAGTAACACAAGCTTTACAAAACTTAAATATATTGTAAATCAACGTTTTTGCACAGATGAACTTTAATTGCATAGTGTAATTATCTCTTTAAGTTCAATATTTATACATCTAATAACTGATTTATACGGGGGCTAACCAATTTTTTATTGAGATTAACTCCTTGATCTGCTTTTGCTGAAAAATACACCAGAACTTAATGGGAAGCCCGACAAAGTTGTTTCTTCTTCCTCAGATCATATAGCTCTTCTTCAATCTCAATGGGCTTTTAATTTTTTGGGAGAAAAACTTTTCTTCTTGGTGGTTTTGCCTTTGAAGTTTTTGCATTTTCAGTTGCCACGATCTAGTTGGTGCTCCAACTCGATACATTGCATCGAGTTGGAGCATCTTCTCTCATGGTTTCTATAGGAAATTTTAGGTAGTCAATCATTTTATCGAGATATCAGCCAATTTAGTATCATGTTTACATTCTAATGGCTTTAGCACTTGGAATGGTTGAGCTACTGAAACTACCTTTGATTAATGTGTCAATTCATATTGTTTTTTTGAAAAGTTCATATTATAGCTAGAGGGACTGTTTTCATTTACAAATGATTAGATCTCAAAGGATCTATTAATGGTTATGCATAATGTTGGCTAAGAAGGCCAGAAAATTGGTTGTAGAAGAGACTGTATCTTGTTATGTCCTCCTCTTGGCAAATAAATAGGATATGACAGTAACGTTGTTGTCTAGATCCAACTATATTCCAAACTTATATTTGTAGAGTCTTGTATTCATTGTTCTCTGTTTTGCTCTAGTAATCTAAATATTTAGCACACATTTACAACTTTTTGCAACAAAGAAAAATAGGAGTGAATCCAAGTCTACAACTTTTAGCGGCAAAGAAAAATAGGAAAATTATATTTCTATGCAATTGAAAATAACATGGAGATTTCATAACACTGAAACATTACACTTGTCTAGGCTGTGATTGTTTAGAAAGATATTTGAAAATATTACATGTAATGCATAGTTGGTGTATTTATGCCCATTCTTTAGATTGTTTAACAAGCAAAATGGGCAAAGACCCACTGTTTTCAACAAAGCCATTTCTATAACATCTTCAGGATCTGCTTTGTGGTTCACGGGGGATACAGATGGCTACGAGAGTGAAAGTCCCATGTAAATTTTTGTGTATGTATTGGTATTAGTGCAAGAAGCATAAATATTTGGACATTTTGCGAAAGACTATTGTTTAAGTTTGTAAAATGCATGAAATCAAGATATCATTGTGTATAGTTTATTGCGTCGAAATGCATGTTTTTGAAAATAGAGCAAATTTTAATATGTTTCAATTTTTTGTTATTTTATTTTAAATCTCATTATGAAAAGTGACTTGCAAACCATGTCTTTTGTAAAGTTCAAAAATCTTGAAAATGTTCAAAATCATCCTTTTTTTGGTCGTTTTTCAAACATGTTTTATGCATGCACAAGGTGTTTTTGAAAAGCACCCTAATTTAAGACACTTTTTGAGGGAATTTAGGAGAATATTCCAAAAATTTCTCATTCGACTTGCAATGGTGTTTTATGCACATGTTGATGATGTCAAGAGAAAGAAGCTTGATAAGAAAGGAGAGAGATGTTTGTTTGTTGGATATCCTTCTGATGCCAAGGGTTATAAGACCTACAATCTTTCTACCAAAAAGTTTTTTGTTTCTAGAGATCTACTTTTTGATGAAGATTGCATAATAGAAGTAAATGTTGAAGAGCCTAAAAATAAAATGATGGGGATACCTACCATGGTATTAACAAAGGAACCTCTATTCACACAAGTCATTCCAGAAAGTCAAGAAATAAATCCTGAACCAACTGAAGGAATAGTCATGATTGATGGGTCAGACAAGCACAGATGACGCTATCACTTAGAAAAAATCTAGAAAGGATGCAGGATTGTCATAAAGAAGGAGATGTAACTAAAGGGCTACTTGAGACCATGAAATCACAAAGAATGAAAAAAGTCCCAGAGCGTTTTGTTGACATGGTGCTTTTGATGAGGCAATGAACTCATCACATAAAGAACATTGGATTGGAACAATGAAAGAGAAAATGGAGGCTATCAATGTTCACTGATTCTCTTTATCAGTATAACGATTCTTCAGATCATTTACAGTTGGGCACCGTTTCTTGGTGTTGTTTTCTTATTGTCTCTTACCAAACTTTGCAGATGGTTTTTGGCAATCACAGTCTTGGTTAACGTTCAGTAGTTCTCTCCATCGAGTTTGTCAATCAGAGATGAACTAGAAGACGGATCCATTCTGGTGAAGAGAGAGAGATTGCTGGTAGAAACAATGATATCAGAATACTACTAGCTGCACACTTCCAAAAACAATGTCTTGGTAGAAACAAGACTGATAACCTGCACGAAAGATATAGATTATCGAACCAGGAGCTCTGATACCATGGGGTGAAACTTGGAGATTAGCAAGAACTCCAAAATCTTGATCTCACATCAAATTGAATTGATCTTTGCAAGTACAATGATGAGGCTATCCTCGACTAGTTGAGTAGGTTTGACATGTGTTTAAGTGCCATGTCATTATTAGGTTTACCTACTCATGTCTATTTGACCTAACCATTAGGTATACTACATATGGTAGTTAGATCAAGACTAACTTTGCTTGATTTATGGAGGTAGGTCCTAGATTTTAGGAATCTTGACCAAACTTGCTATCTAACTCTGATGATTGGGGTCTAACTAACCTACACGTATTTTTCACATGTTCACACACATGTGGATTACAATATGTACATTAAACTATATGCTTATCAAACTAATATTTGTCAATTTTCACAATATGACCATAGCAGCATGTCCACACACACACACACACACACACACACACACACACACACACACACACACACACACACACACACACACACACACACACACACACATACACAGAAATACTTATAATATGTTGACATGAGTAATATAATAGATGCACTGAAAGACCCCAAAATGACATTGTAAAAAAGGATTTTGTCAAATTTGTTAGGACCCAATCAAGTAAGAGTTTTTGGTTAAGTTTTATTGAACTTTGGAGCCATGTCTAATCAACTATATATATCTTAGGTCAGGTTAAATGTGGATATTGTTCCTTTGTCTTTTATAGAGTTGTGGCGCTTCTTTGAGAGCTTCCTTAATTGTATTGGTTCATGTGCCATTGAATTTCCATGAGATTGTTATCAAAATTAGCTTAAGGTTGATCTATTACTTGGCAAGTATTGAAATTTGATTCAAATGTTGAATTCATGGTTTCTCGAATCAATTGGGAGTTCTTGGACGTTCTTGTACTTTCTACTAGTTTCTTGAATGCTTCCAGGTTTTCTTTACATTTTGATGCTAAATTGTTGTAATATTACATGTAAATTATGAAGGATACATGATGATTTTGGTAACAAAGTTGATTTATATCAATTTTGTGGTTTTGTGAATTTTGTCAAGTTACTTGGAATTCTATTGTTTACTGTTATGCTTGATGCAACTTGTGATCCAATTTTTGTGCCAATTTCATTGATTGGGCATGCTAGGGTAGGGTTTGATGACTCTCAGGCTGATCTGCAAGACACACGGAGATTCTCGCCACGGCCTGGTGATTTTAATGCGGTGTAGTGGGTTTATTTCCTAGCATATCCTCAACCCAAGATCCAAGCACTATAGCACCAAGGAGATGAAGTTAGTTGTCACGCGTAGGTTCGATCCCATGAGAGCGATAACATATCTCAGAATTCAGCATGTATGGAAGATCCACATCTAACTCTAACATCCATTAACCCTAAGCATTAACACTACATCCATTAACCCTACGATCCACAATGAGATAGATGCTTGCTTCTCTCTCTCTCTCTCTCTCTCTCTCTCTCACACACACACACACACACACACACACACACACACACACACACACACACACACACACACACACACACACACACACACACACACACACACACACACACACACACACACAAAAAGAAGCATAAGAAATAACAATTCCAATAACATTCAGATCCAATAATTAGCAAAATACAACAAAAGCATGAGAGATGGAGAAAAAAGGATAGAGGGCAAGGACATTCACAAGTCCATTCCATAAGAGAGCCAATCTGCTTATATTGAAATGAAAATTTGAACATGAGGAGCAACTCGAGTTGGCCCCTATTTATAGTGGAGAAGAGGGCCTTGGCCTCAAAATCCTATTGGCCCATTTTTACCTCCCTAACTATTCAAACTTAAAAAATAGAAAAAATCATGGCCAACATTGATAATAAAAAATAATTGTCGTGATTAAAATTCATGATAATTAAAAATATTGGAGCTCGTAGTATTGGTGCAAAAGCTAAAGCTTTCTTCAATCCTTACCAGGCAGAATGTCCTCTGCTTGGCACCTTCCATAATACATAATGTTTGTGATTCAAAAGGATGGTGACACTACACTAGCGTATTGAAACCTCAGAAGCATGTGAAGGCTTTCATGGCCAATTATCTTGAAGACAGGCTAGTTCTATAGTATTGTGTTAACAATATGCATGCTATTTTTTTCTTTTGATTTGTTTATATTATGTAATTTTTGTGATACAAAATTGGTGACACTTCTTGATGAAATTCATTTTCCATACTATTTGCATTGAGACTTTTTTATTTTTTTTTGAAGTATTCGAGACGTTCTCTAAGTCATTCATGTAAAAAGTCTCCTCCTCCCTTTGTATGTATTATTTCTTATGAAAGCCTCCAAGTAAATTTACAATTCTAATAAATAACTTGAAAGTTCTTAAAGAGAATTCCTGAATAATTGACAAGTGGATATAAGAACAACACCTCCTCCCCCCTCCTTTCTCTGACACACACGCACACGCACACATGCACACGCGCGCACACACACACACACACACACACACACACACACACACCATGTCTCCCAAGGATACTAGATTCTCTCTTTTATTGAGTCCCCAAAAAGTTGTAAAAAACAAGAAAAAAAAAATAGTATGAGAAGTAATGTATGCATTGAACCAAAAGGATCATAAAAGTATGACTATGAACAAGGAATGAACTTTAGTAACAAATTGAAGGACACGTGATGTAGGAACATGTTATGAAGTTTCTTATGGAGCACAAGTTTGTGAGAAAATTGTCACCATACTACTTCGACTATTTTGGACATTTAAGAGGTCAAACTTGTAAATATTGTACATCAACTTCTCATACATGATTAGGTGATTAAAATATTGTTATTTATTATTTTTAGAGAGTTTTTAGAAGTGGTAGACCTTAAGTCCCACAAAATGGCCTTCATTTGATGAAATTTGGTAGGTTAGGGTTCATATTTCTCTAGAGAGAGGACAGAGGGAGTCATCTCTCACACCTATAAGTAGGCTGAAAGGTCTGGAGAAAGTAGAACCATTGTCCATTGCCATTTGTGAAAGATTCTAGAGCAATAATAGAATCTCATCTTTGGTTCTCTTCTACATGTGTGTAAAACTTGTATTAAATGCTTGGTAGATGTGCATATTTGAATGCTATTTTGATGTTTTATGGCTTGTTTATAGAGCCTTAGGTTCAAATCTGAGTAGGGTTTGTATATCTTCTGATTATATTCCATTTGATAGGTGCTTTGATCAAGCTAGCAAACTAACATAATGAGTGACTTGCCAAAAATACCATATTTGCTAAATTTAGTAGAGATTTGAGGCAACTCAAATTTTAACATGATTATATAAATTTGTTGTAATCAAATTTCTTCTAACACTATGTTGTGAATGCGTCTTGAGGATCAAAAGCACTTTTTAGGTATTTTCAGGTCAATCAAAGTCAAGAGTAGAGAGTGTGAAGAATTGCCAAAAATTGGCAAATCTAGCTTGATCAAAGACCATGTAGAACATTGTAAATATTGTGTATAATTGGGTTCCACACATGTAAGGCCAAGATGCCACGTGGCAAACCACTCCTAATATAGGTTAGGTCAAGTCAAGAGAGTTGGTCATGTCTATTTGGTGGTCATCCCTACTTTATAGGACCTACACCTAAGTTTAAGGTGAAAATTTGACCAACTAGCTACCTACCAAGCATAACTCTAGGAAATAGACTAGGGTTTCATTTTAGGTCAAGGAGAGTAAGTTAAATTCCTTATTACATGCTGGAAATCCACCTAACTTCAAGAAGGAAGTCGAATTTGCTATGTATTCCCTCTCTCCATAGTGAGAAGATAGAAAATTTTTGGAACTCATTGGCAATCTCAAGCTAGTTCACTATGTACATTGAGTTTTTGTGATCCAAATGAAACCAAATCAATTTCTACTTGTTTCTCAGGTTGAAGGCCGTACCACAGCCTGTATTACACACGTTTGGGCTCGGATTTCAATGTTGATCAATGCTTTTGATTGTTAATGCTTGTTGTTTGTCAAATTGCCAATGTAGATCAACTTTTTTGTGTGTAGTTTTTTGATAGATTGTTAAGCAAGCATCCAATCACTCTTGTGGATCTTTTGTAGATCCATTTATGGTCCTAAAGTACAGTACTTTCACATGGTATCAGAGACAAGTACAAGAGCATAAGCCATTGATCTAATGCAAATCCATTTTTAGCAAGTTTTGGTGCTAAAAGCTAGTATTGAGAGGGCAAGCTAGAATCTTGATTTTGGTGAGGAGATTTGATCCCAAACTTGGTAGGGGTACAAATCCGTACTATCCACATGTGTGGGCACCTCTGAACCTGCACTTAACGCATGGTATTCATTTGATCCAGATAAATTCAATTTGTGAGCTGTTGGTGTAATTTTTGGTGAAAATCCTAGGATAATCTACCAAGATCATATGCCATTGATTAGATTTGAGTTTGTTCCATGGAATCTAATTAATGTAGGCTGATTTCAAGTCCTATTAAGGTTAAAAACAGGTCTTGAAAGTACACCAAGAAGGAAGGAAGAGATTAAGTCATGTTTTTTGTCCAAAAATAGCCAAAATTGGCAAGATTTGATTGTAAGTAGATTTCACATCATCTTATCTTCATTCCAACTTTGTGAGGGAGTGCTAGAACTGAGAAAGTCCATTTTTTGGATTAGAAATCTAATTTGAGTGAAAAATTACAAGAGAGAGACCTTAGTGAGTTTCTAGAGACAATCAAATCCATTTCTTGGCAAGATTTGTTTGAAAGTAGTTTTCACTTCATCTTATCTTCATTCCAGCTTTGTGAGGGAGTGATAGAACTGTGATTATAAGTCCATTTTTTGGATTAGAAATCAAATTTGAGTGAAACACTGCAAGTGTGAGACCTTTGTGAGTTTCAAGTCAATCAAATCTATTTCTTGTTTGTAGAAGTCACTAGTAAGATGGGATCTGTTGGAGCATACCTTCTAGAAGCTAGTGAGAGATTGAATACTACAAATTATGCTATTTGGAAGGTTAGGATGGAGCCACTCTTGGTGCTCCAAGACCTTTATGAGTTCTTGATTGAAGATGAAGATGAACCTCTAGGTGCACATGAGTTAGCTAGATACAAGAAGAGATCTAGGCTTGCACTTCATTGTGTGAAGATGAATGTGAACAATGATTTGTTGAGAGAAGTATCAGCTTGTACTAGTGCTAAAGAGGCTTGGGAGTCTTTAAAATCAATCTATGAGTCCCAAGTTTTTTTCAAAAACACTTGATCACCAAAAATCCAAAAAAATTCTATAAGTAGCATGTGACGACTTGCACCCGACATTCCATCCAACATTGCATCTGACAAGATGCACCCGACAATTTGTATCTGACAGTTTTTTCATGATGAATTGCATTCAACTACCGACGAGTCATTTCCATCTGACGAGTCATTTGCATCTAACAAGTCATTTGCATCCAACGAATTATTTGCATCTAACGCCTTACCTAAAAAAAAAACATATAAATACATCGACTGCCCACTTCATTTTTACTTCACACAATTTTTGAACGAGTTCATGACAGATTGGCAAATTTCTGGCGATCTGTTTGTTCTCTATTCCAATTCAGCCAATTTTTATTGCAAACTGACTGCTATCAATCCTTCTATTGTATTATCCATGCTCCATCGTTTTCATACACCCATTCATCCATGTAGCTCAAAATCCTATCAAATCTCAATCTTATAAATTTTTACCTTTCCCAAAACTTTCATCTTTGTGTTTTTACCACTTTCACACTCTTTTTACTTTCCATCCGACATTTGTATCCACCAGTTGCATCCGACAAAATTGCATCCGCCATTGTAGCTTCCAGATCCCATCTGACACCCAATCAAGTGAACACCAAAAAAATAAAAAAAATTCTCAAAAAATGGCCGAATCGGATTCAAGATCAGAGTGAAGGCCTACCAGAAATGCCTCAATCATTGAAACTTGTTCCATGTGAAGACGACATAATGCTCCAATGGTACACACAAGCCGATATGCTTTTCCAGGAGCTAGAATTTGATATTCCTAAGTGGAAGGAGCATCAAAGCCTCTACTTGATGTATCAGGCATATGAAAATTTCAACGAAAAACAACTGACATTCCGTATTGATCTACAAAATTTTTAATTGTATGTTTATTTGGCTGGTAGCAACCTTACATCCTTGGTTTCCTAAGTGGCCATAAGAAGAAACCAGTGAAGCTGACCAACATGCTGCAGCAACCTTATGCTGAGTTCCTCGACACCAGCGTCGATAAGTGGAAGAATAAAAATGGCATTTCACTCAAAGCCATCAAATGCAAGAAACTAGCAACTACATGTGTGTACCTGACCAAGTACACCTACACAAGAAAGGCACATCTGTTGAGGATCCCTCTCCAGATTTTTGCCTAGCTGGGAGAATCCTATGAGGGCCATTGAAATATGTATAATTGGGCCGAGATCATCTCCAGACAACTGATAACTAATTGTCTTATAGAAAAGAGCCCCAGTCACATCCTTGGGCTACATACTTTTTGATGTGACTAAGAGTCAGTACTCAATTGACCTGAAGCTTGCCTTGGCTCCAAGAGATGTTGTTGCAAGCCACGATTATCAATCTTCAACAGCTTCAGCCACACCTTCCCAACAAGCCACTACATCTCATGAGCTTAGAACTAAGAAGCGACACGCGAGGTTGTAGGGCTCTCGCCTATCACGACTTGTAGTAGTTGTGTTCCCAAGGGAGCATGACCTCACCTTCAACCTGTTAGCAAGAGAATGGCAGAGTGAACCTGTGTGAGAGAAGAGAACACCAAAAGAGATGGAGGTTAGAGAGAGAGAGAGAGAGAGAGAGAGAGAGAGAGAGAGAGAGAGAGAGAGAGAGAGAGAGAGAGAGAGAGAGAGAGAGAGAGAGAGAGAGAGAGAGAGAGAGAGAGAGAGAGAGAGAGAGAGAGAGAGAGAGAGAGAGAGAGAGAGAGAGAGAGAGAGAGAGAGAGAGAGAGAGAGAGAGAGAGAGACCCAATTGGGAGAATTGCTTTAGATTAGCAAGATTGAATATGCAATACAAAGGAGATGGTCTCCTTTTATAGTTGAGAGTAGGACATTGGCCTCAAAATCCTATTAATCCATTTCTGTCTCCCTAACTATTAAAACTTAAAAAAGATTGGGAACCATCCAAAATTGGAGGGAAACCCTACTTTATTTACTAACTTGACATTTAGGCCAAAACTCCCGCAAAAAGGCCTAAAGTCCTTTTATTAACCTTCAACTAATCAAATCTCTATGTGATCATTGGGTTCGACTTACACACGCAGGGTGCCAAATTTCTCTCACTTATTAACTAGGGTTAGGGTTGCCTCGGGATCCGCAAACCCTCCAATAGTATCCCCCACCAAAACTGGTGGCGGTCCCACGACACCTGCCTCAACGCTTGAATCTTGTAAATTGTTGTGGTGACGAAGTTGGAAAAAAATGATTATTCATTTGCAAAATAAAATTGCCTGCTACAGGAAAAGTGTAGATACAGATTCACTTACGTAAAACTTGATGCTTTATTTGTTGATGATTAACAAGAATAGTAGAATTTGATTGATTTCTTCTCTTATTTGATGTTTGCTTGATTGTACCAACTCTACCTTCTGTGATACTATTGTCGATGGATTCTAGGATGATGCCTCTGTATTCTGGGATTATGCCTCTGTGTGTTTTGCAAGCTTAGAATAATTGTCCATGTTGGACAATAGCTTCTTAGCTTTTGCAAGTTGCCTCACTGGACAATCAAGACATGGATGGTTGATACCACATTGTGGACACCAAGGTGAAAAGGTTGTTGGATCATCTCGATGTGGATATTCTGAATGACGATGTCTTCCTCCACATCCGTAACATCGTATCATGCGTAATATACCATCCCCTATGAGGTGATAGACATACACTGGTAACAATTGCTCCTTATCACTCTCCACATAGTAGAGTGGTAAGCTATTATAATCTTCTGATGAGTTCGGAGACATGCATGATGATATGACCAATACTTCCACTCCATTACTTTTCACTAAAGACTGTTCTAGTGTGCTCGAAGCAAAACTCCTTTTATCCTCTGAATGAATCCCTTGTTGGCATGTTGTCAAGTTTGGCCTTTCTTGATGTTGACCTCCAATCGTATGCTCTGCATCATGCCCTTGATTTTGCAATTGAGGATTTCGAACTGGGCCTTTAGTACGTGGATGGTCGCCAAAGCAATAACTACACTAGTCTGATTGTAAAATTATATTTTTGCAAGCAGTAGACTCATGGTGGTCATCTACTTGAGGATGTTCTTCGCCAACCTTTGAATGCATATCACTTGGTCTTATTGGCTCGTCTTCATCACTTTGTTTTGATTCTATATCTTCTTGATTTGCATAATCATCTGACATGAGTGATGTCTGCTCTGGCTCTTCGTCTCATGATGCAAGAACTGACGAGACTTTGTTTAACTCTGCTTCCCTTAAGTGGACTTCAATGTTGTTGGCATCTACACAAAGTTGTGTAGGTGTTGTATAGGATGTGAATGCTTTCATACCAACTTTGATTTTGTCGAGCAGGCCAGTATAATAATATGCCATTACAATCTTTGAAGGAATGGGAGGATCACAATCCGTCATCATGTTGACAATTCTTCTGGTATAGTCTCGAATAGTTTCATCAGGTAACATAACTACTCGAGCCAATTGTTGCTCTATAGTTGCCATAGCCTCAACAACAGATGACTTGATGTATCAGAAAAATATCTAGCTGTCCCACTTCTTCTTCTTTTTTCTCTTTTTTTTGGGGGTGGGGGGGAAGGTTTAGGTGAAGGTTCCTCTCAGAGAACTGATATTCTTGCAGAAAGGTGTGAAACTTTCTACAATAAGTTACCAACAACTAGTGGAACGTTCACTTAGCCTTCATATTTCATAGTTTTATCCTTCGCCGACTTGACAGCAGATAAATCTGAATCACACCTATGTGCAGTAGAACAAACGAAGGTTCTTTTTCTGTTTTTAGTATTATCGTTCGCCGACCTGACAGTAGATAGATCCGAATCACACCTATGTGTAGTGAACCGGGTGAAGATTTTTTTTTTTCTGTTTTTTAGTATTACCCTTCATCGACTTGACAATAGATAGATTTGAATCACACCTATGTGCAGTGAATCGGACAAAGGTTCTTTTTCTATTTTTAGTACTAATCTTCGCCAATCTGAAAGTAGATGGATCTGAATCACACCTGTGCAGTAAATTGGGCGAAGGTTCTTTTTCTGTTTTTAGTATTATCCTTCGCCGACCTGACAGTAGATAGATGTGAATCACACCTATATGCAGTGAATCGGATGAAGGTTCATTTTCTGTTTTTTTAGGGTTTTTGGTTTTTTTTTTTTAAGTCGATTTCAAAAATTTGTAGCTTGCTCATTACTTAACGAAATGTCAAAAATATATATATATCAGAAAGCCCTTTCAATGCTCTATAGCTCTAGCTAGTCAGATGGAATTATAGAAAATAGAAGATAGGGCAAAAAATGAATCAAACAGGGCAGAAAAAACAAAATCTGGAAGTTCCTGGTTTTTTACAAGTTTACATAATTTTGTGGCCAACTTAAAAAATTTGTAACTTGCTCAATACTGAACGGAATTAAAAATAAATAATGGAAAGAAGCTCTGTCAATGTTCTACAGCTGTAGCTATTCAAATTGAATTACAGAGAATAGAAACATGGGCGAAAATTGAATAAAAAAGAAGCAAAAAATAAAAAAACAGAATTTCTGGTTTTTGACAAGTTTACAGAATTTTGTGGCCAACTTCAAAATTTGTAACTTGCTCAATACTGAACAGAATTCAAAAAAAATTAAATTGAAAGAAAGCCCTTTCAATGCTCTACAATTGTACCTATTCGGATTGAATTACAGAGAATAGAAATCTGGGCAAAAATTGAATAAAAAGAGAAGAAAAATTAAAAAAAAAAAACAGAAAATACAGTCACCACTCATTTTTTGAATGTTTTTGAACATAACTCTCACAAATCACATCCATAATACAAAGCTAACCCTAGCATGCCAAGACCAAGATGCCTAAATGCATTCTAACCACAAAATATGAAAGAAAATGCTAACAAGCAAGATGAGAGTGCATTGCTCCCCGAGAACAGCGCCAAAATTGTAGGGCTCTTGCCTATCACGACTTGTAGCAGTTGCGAGAATGGCAGAGTGAATCTATGTGAGAGAAGAGAACACCAAAAGAGATGGTGGTGAGAGAGAGAGAGAGAGAGAGAGAGAGAGAGAGAGAGAGAGAGAGAGAGAGAGAGAGAGAGAGAGAGAGAGAGAGAGAGAGAGAGAGAGAGAGAGAGAGAGAGAGAGAGAGACCCAATTGGGAGAATTGCTTTAGATTAGCAAAATTGAATATGCAATACAAAGGGAGATGGTCTCCTTTTATAGTTGAGAGGAGGACCCTGGCCTCAAAATCCTATTGGTCCATTTCTGTCTCCCTAACTATTAAAACTTAAAAAAGAGTGGGAACCATCCAAAATTGGAGGGAAACCCAACTTTATTCACTAACTTGACATTTAGGCCCTGCGACATTTAAAGTCCCGCAAAAAGGCCTAAAGTCATTTTATTGGCTTTCAACTAACCAAATCTCTATGTGATCATCGGGTTGGACTTACACACATAGGGTGCCAAATCCATCTCACTTATTAACTAGGGTTAGGGTTGCCTTGGGATCAGCAAACCCTCCAATAGAGGTCATCTACACAAGTCTTCAGACATGCTGATATCACACCACCAGCAAAGAAGTAGCAACAAAAGGTCACCACCAGCAAACCGGTTGACTCGGAGACGAAGTCAGATACTCCACCAGCCAAGACCAAGAAGTTGATTCGAAGGAAGAAGAAGCAGATGGCTGGATACGAAGATGTCCCATCCAGCAATGATGATAATGAGGATGAAAAGGAAGGTAGCTTGCAGACACGAAGAACCAAAAAATGATGACAATTGTCTGCTATCTCCTCACCTCAGCTCCAGTTAATGGACACCCACCAGACACAATCACATGCTTGAAGATCTAGAACTCAATCACCATCCAGGTGTTGGAAAGAGGTGTGTGAAAAAGATAGGTCGAATAGAATTGAATAATCTTCATGCTTGAGGTATAGGAATATGAAAATCTATTTATACTAGCAATTAGGTCGTCAAATGCATCATCCAGTTGGCTGTGATGTGCTGGCATCCATCCAGTTAGGACTTCTTGGAAATTACTTGCTTGATGAATTAATGCAAGTCGGTGGCTTTGGTCATAAACAATCTGTTTGTAGATTTGAACGTAGACTGTCACTCTGCAAAAATGAACGTAAAATGTCATGCAAAAAATGTGAATAATGGGAAGGTCTTCGCCAACATTATTTCCTTAACATTTGAGGCATTTGGCATTTTGCAAAAAAACTGAAGTGAGAGAAAATGCCGAAAGACGAAAAACCAAAAATGCCGACATTGTGAGCCATTTTCGAGTAGTTATGCAGACTGTGTAAAAACATGAAGAAATCTGCAAGTTTGGATAAAAGTTGAATGAAGATTAAAAAGACGATTAGTCGATTAGCGACTATTCCAGGAAATTGGACCATTGTTGAGGAAGAATGTAAATCCAGAAGTGGATTTATGAGTGTCTACATCTCTTGCCCAACTTGCATCTATGTAACCACTGAGTAAATTGAGTTTGTCATTGTCGACTACTCCATAACAAATGCAAAAGTCCATAGTAGCTCAAAAATATCTCATGACTCTGACAAGAGCCTTCCAATGTGTTATACCAGGGTTAGTCATAAACTGACTTAGGAAGCTGACTACAAAAGCTATGTCTGGCCTAGTATAGATCATTGCATACATAAGAGATCCTATTATCGAATGATAAGGATACTCAGGCATCTGCTCTTTCTCTTCGATTGTTTGCGGACACTGGTCCTTTGACAATTTGAGACCTAGTTCCATTGGTGAGAGAGCTAATTTGCAATTAATCAGATTGTATCTAACTACTATATTATAGATGTACCTCTGTTGAGTAATGTAGATCAACTTCTGATTTGTCTTTGTCAATTTGTATACCTAGGCAAAAATGAGCTTCGCCCAGATCGGTCATGTCGAATTCAGAAGATGGCATTGTCCTGTCTTCTTTTATCAGATCAATATTGTTGCCGAAGAGCAATGTGTCATCCGGCGTATAAAGTGATAATGATAAAAGACTGTTGTACTGTCTTGAAGTAAACATTCGAATATGAAGAGCTTGGTGTGTAGCCGTGATCAATAACAAAAGTATTGATTCTCTGAAACCATGCTCGAGTAGATTGCTTCAAGCCATAAAGTGCCTTATGGAGTTTACACACATGATTGTGTTTACCTTCGATAATATAACCTTCCGGTTGCACCATGTAAATGTCTTCTTCAATAACTCCATTGAGATATGTTGTCTATACATCCATTTGATGTATTTCCAAATCCGCTGCAGCAGCAAATGACAATAAAAGTTGAATAGAAGAATGCTTAGCTACTAGACTGAAGGTATCAGTGTAATCAACATCGTATACCTGAGAAAATCCTTTAGTGACAAGTCGGACTTTTCTTCTATGGATGCTTCCGTCTGCTTTATACTTGACTTTGAAAATCCATTTGCAATCAACTACGTTTCTGCTAGTAGGTAATTCGACAATTTTCCATGTCTGGTTCTTGATAAGAGATGAATACTCTTTATCCATAGCTTCTTTTCAGAGATTGGAATCGACGGGTTGACTGAGTGCCTCTTCGACAATTGTCAGTCCTGAACAAGGTAGGCTACAGACTCATCGATATATCTTATAGGTGGTCTGCTAGCTCTTGATGATCTTCTGGGGAATAGAGAAAGTTGATCATTTTCATCATATTGTAGTTGTTGAACCACAACATCATCATCTTCAGATTCGCTATTGATAAAGTAGATGATCTTGGACCTTCAATGGGAATAGTCAACTAAGGAACCTCGAAGTTCAATATGTCGGACAAGTCAGCTACATGGGCTTTTCCTTTTCCCTCGAGGTCGATAAACTAATCTTCAATGAAGATGACATTCCGGCTAGTGAATATCTTTGACTCAATAGGATCGAACAACTTGTAAGCTTGATCTGAAGTAGTGTAGCTGATGAAAATACATTTGAAGACTCTGAAAGTCGAACTTCTTCTTGAGATTGTGAGGAATCTGCGCATAAGCAGTACATTCAAAAACTCATAAGTTTGATAAAGAAGTTTGGTACCTGTCCAAACTTCAAATGGTGTTTGTCTGAGAGACCTTTAGTAGGACATCTATTCTGAATATAGGTTGTTGTTGAGACAGCTTCCGCCCAGAAGGACTTTGGAAGTGTCGCATGTGATAACATGCACTTTGTCGATTCGACTAAGGTTTTGTTCTTTCTCTTGGCAAGACCATTTGACTGAGGCGAATAGGAGGTAATGTATTGTTGCTCAATGTCGTTGTTAAAGTAGTACTCCTTGAATTCGGTGGAGATGTATTTTCTCCCATTGTCAGACCTCAGTGCTTTGATTCGTCCCAGTTTGATTTTCTACATGCTCTTTAAATTATCTGAATTTGATGAAAGCTTCTCATTTTTGCTTAATGAAGTAAACAACTGTTCTTCAAGAGAATTTGTCAATAACCATCATAAAGTACTTTGCATCTAGCAATGAAGGAGTTTGCATAGATCCACATGTATCTGAATGAACAACATCTAACAGACCTTTTGATGCATGCTTATGACTCAATCTAAAAGGAATCCTAGTCTGATTTCCAAGGATGCAACTATGGTAGACAAGGAGATCGACTTTGCCAGAAGGATAGTCGAGAAACCCACGTCATGTCAGAGTTGATAGAGATATTCATCTTCGAGTCAACTGCAGCCAAATCGAAAGAAATTTAGTTAAAATTTGTTCAATCTTTAATCCAATTACATGTTCAACATGTTTCAACTGAGTGTTCCAAATGCCGATCCAACAATGAGCATGCACATTACCAGCAACAACATCCCCACCAACAGATATGGGGGGGGGAGAGTGGATTTACAGACATCCACTGAAGCAGCCACATTGCCAACGACAACATCACCAGCCAAGGTCACAAAATCAAAGACAGTAATGACAAGGCTAAGAAGGCAGATGGGAAATCCAAAGAGACACAATCAGAAGAAGTATTCCAGTCATGATGAAGATCCTTCAGAAAGGAGAAGCACAAGTATTGAAAAATCAGTCTCCTTCTTCAACCAGCCATCTTGCCATACATCTACATCCATTTTCATGCCATCGCCCACACCGTCTACCACTGTCACCACCACCACCACCCTACCTTCCATCTGTCTGTTTGCCATCATACCACTATTCATCTGAGAAATCTTCAAGTTTTTCAAATCCTAATAGTCTTACCGAAGCGGCTAAAAGATCAATGCAAATGTCTTGTGGAGACCAACTACCACTTACATTGGTTGGTCAGCCATAATAAAAGATCCAAGAAGCTGAGGAGGAAAGGACAAAACTTAAGCAACAAATGAGTCAGATTGATCTTGATCAAAAGAAACTCTCTGGAGCAATGGTAGTTGAATCCCCTCCTATGAAGCTTGAAGAGATCCAAAAGTAATGGATCAAAGGAAGAAGGAGCTGCAGAAAAAGAAAAGATGAAGACAATCGTGAACCTGCAAAATAAAACGAGCCCCTCAACCATCAAGTGCTGGTCAAAGCTCGACATTGCAAGGGTCCAAGGCTGCAACTGTAGAACTATCAATCCCGTCACCCTTCCACCAAGTCCATATTCGACCCATCTGTCCAATATGTTCCTACCACTAATTTGTCGATGAATCCATTCCCTTGAAGACTGATAACCAAGATTTGTGCAACCTATCAAGATAGAGCATCGACAAAACTGGAACTTCAACTGAGAGAAGAACTGAGGAAATGCCTAGAAGAAAATGGAGGATATAGACCTCCCAGAAGTTAGTATCTGCCAAGAAACCAAAAATGAAATCGTCGATGGCAGATAGAAGTGATATATAAAAAAAAAAAAGACATGCGGAATGCACTTAGGCAGGTAAGATTGTGAAGCTGCTAGAAACTCTCCAATTTTGAGAATGTCAACCACTTGCAACAATAAGACATTCTAGTTACATCGCAACAATTTGTAGAAAATAGTTTTTGTGATAAAGACCGACAAAGCACTTGGTTTTATGAAGCGAACGAGGATCTACACTTTTCCAAGTGACAATCGAAGATGCCAATGTAAAGTAGAGCAATATCATCCAATATGGGTTGCAGTGGGTCCTGCAACACATTAGGAGTGGGATGATGTTGGCTGATTCTGATGAATCCCCAAGATACTCGACCATAGCTAACCAAGAGCACCTCTCACCTTAGACCGAGGAGGTCTCTAAGAAGACGAGACGAACGAAGACTGAGAGCCGAGTATGGGAGCCAAGGAATACTAGTTAGTACTGTCAAGTAGAAATTGTGTAAGCCTCATGGTGAATCCTGAAAGATGGAATGACCATGTAGGAACTAGTATTTCTAGGCAAAGTAATAAATGCAAGTAGATCCCGCTTAAAGAAAGTAGAGTGAGCCACCTTTTGATGGTGACCTCTAGCAGAGAGCATAATTCCACTTGTGTGAAATGTTGAAATGCCACTAGGATGCCACCTAAGGAGCTCTCTTGCTTATTTAAGAGACTCCATCTTTGAGAAGAGAAACTTTTTGTGTAATGCATCTACTCCATGTCCAAATGAGAAGAGCCTCCACGAGTTTTGGTGCATTCGATTGAGCTCCTTGATCATGCTTGTTTCTTGAGTGATGCATTCCTGATCTTGCCCTTCCATCCTTTGTGTGTGGTTGTGGATCGTAGAGTGGATTAGTTTTCCTATTTTCTTGTGGATTAATGTAGGAATTAGCATTCATGTAAACTAAATAGGCTGAATTTGTGATGTAAATCTTGCATATCTTCTTACAGTCCAGTTCTTGATGTTCTTGGGCTATCCAAGAATCAAGAAATGAGTGTTTCTTGATCCTTGGACTGTTAGAATGCTGTTAGATTAGTTTCTTGTTTCAGTTATGTGGATTAATGTATGTGTAGAATAGTTTTAATGTTTAGGATCTGAAACATTTTTGCAGCAATAGAGTAGGATTTTGATCACTGTTCAACGATTCTACATGTTGATTTTATGGTTGAACGTTTTGGCATGCAAGATTTGACTGATTGTGGTCATTTATGCATGTGCTTTCAGTGCAAGAGTGACCAATCTGAGTGTCCTCTGACAGACATGAAACTTAGAAAATGTAGATCCGTCATTCTGCCTGATCTGGGCATTGTAATAAACAAGAAACATCCAATAAATGTCCAAACGAGCTTGATAATAGGCAGAACAGTTCTATAAGCAAGAAAGAAGAAGCCAACAGATTCTCTGGAGAGGGAATCTATCAACAGGAAACTATATCTTGCACTTCGTATAGAATGTGCTCAAGATGTTCCAGACTTCCTTGGAGGTCTGAGCCTCAGACACATGGCCGATTTGCATGTTTGAGATGTTGAGGATGATCAGCGCAAAAGCTTTTTCATCCTTCAGCTTTCATCAAGAGATTGCAGCATCGTCAGCTTCGGATCTTGCCTTTGCACCTGTAACAATGTCATACAACTCCTTTGCCATTAGCACAGTTCTCATCTTAAATTGTGCAGTGGTTGCGGAAGCAAGAGTAGACAATGGGTGCGATTTATTAGCGAGCATTTCTCGATGAGCATTTAATGGCGAGCAGAATTTGGCGAGCACTCTTGTGATAGATTGTATGGTGGTGAGCACTTCTCTGACATGACAATTTTTCTAACATTATTATTGTTTGGGAATGAAAGTGTGGCTCAGATAAGGCTTTTTAAATTACTTAGATCAAGAATAGATCTAGATAGCTTGTTGCCTAAGAGCTCCATCTTCACCCCCACTATTGCAAACACCATTGGGTATTGCAAGAAAGAATAAATTCTTTATAAAGCAAACTATGTGTCTTAGCAAAAATCTACATCAATGTCCAAAATAAATAAATAGAATTTTTAATTTTGAAAAGGTGTCAAGCTTGGAATTATACTAAATTTGGTGGCGTTTTTTTTTTTTAATTGACTTTGAACTGAGAAATCAGTAAAAAGAAAGGTTTGGGTGGCCAAAAAAGCCTAGCATCGGCATTTTGTGTTATTGGTAGACTAGATCCCTAAACCAATAAGCCAAGGTGTGACTGCTATCACTACACCAAAAACAATCCAAACAGACTATATTCCAAAGATTTCACCACATTTATGATTTGTCTTCAAATTGCTAGTGAAATAGGAGCATGATTCACGTGTTTATTTCTCTCTTTAGGAACTGTTGATAGATTACATAGCAATTTGTAGTTCTAACAAACCCACAATTGGCCACCAAGGTGTAAACTTTATGGTTTGCTTTATATCCTGGATACCAAATATCAGCTTTACTAAATTCGAATAGATATAAAGAAAAAAATCACAAGTAATCTTCACAAAGTATAGAAAAGTGTTGAAGAGAAACTTCATTTATCAAGAGTGTTTATTATTTTTTTGGAATATGTGATACAACAATGTATCCTATGTAAGATTCCTTATGCTCAGCCTTAACAAATCGTTCAAGTAATGAGCATCCTGAAAACAACCGAAGGCCGACAACATATTTCGGACCTTCTCATTTTTCTAAACTTCGTTTTTCCTTAAAACATTTTTTCGTTTTAAGGCATTGTCGTCTTTTTTCGCACCTTCGGGAAAAATGCGACATTATCGAGTCTTTTTGCCTTTTCCACACCTTAGGAATTTTTGTGCCTTAATCGTTTTGAGGCACCTTCGCCTTTTTCAGACTGTCAGAAAAAAGTGACACTGTCGGGAAAAAGCAGCAGTCGGGTTTTTTTCTCGCATTTTTGCACCTTCGAGAAAAATGTGACACTGTGACCAAATTTCAATTTAAAGGCACTGTTGAGTTTTTCACATTTCTCTACCTTCGCTTTAAAGGCACCTTCAGGATTTTCGCACCTTCGAGATTTACATGCTTTTTTTGTTCAAGGGCACCTTCGCATTTTTCGGCTTTTTCCAACAATGGCAGACCGACGTCGCCAACTTATCATCAACCCCAAAAGCTGGACCGCTAAATATCCCAAGGGTGGTTACCCACTTTGTACATATACAAAGACTAGCGTAAATAACATTCAATGCTTGTAAGATATTTTTTGAAGACACTTGTAAATATATACTATTAGCTGAATCAAACAAGTAAGTGTTTTAACATTATAATCAGAGTTCTTCTGTAGCCAGCGTTATCATGCTCAACAAGCTGAAGTTATCACTTCAAGCCATTGTACTCGCTATTGATATTGATCAGAGTGCAATTTTTGTCTCACTATTGTATTGTTCATTTGCGCAATTTTGTATGAATGATTCATCTCGAATATTTCTGCTACTAACTGTTGCATTTCCATTCCTACACGCATACACTCAATCCGCCAGTCATCTCCACATTTTATGACATGGTATCAGAGTAGGAATTTCAGTAATCTGCATTTCTACTATGGATTATCAGTCTTGTTTCTACCAAGATGTCTCTCTAGCAAACATGCAGCCAACAGTATTCCGACAATCGTTGTTTCTACCAACAATCTCGTTCAACCAAAATGGATCCATCATCTAGTTGATCTCTCATTGACAAACTCGATGGAGATAACTGCCATATCTAGAAATTCAAGATGAAGGTTATACTACTAGCCAAAGAACTATGGGACATCATTGATGGCACATAGCTCAAACCAGAAGGTGATGCAGCCAGCATCACCAAGTGGAGTCTAAGAGATGGCATATCACCCTCAACATCAAGGATACTCAGATCAGCCACATACATGCTGCTCAGACTACTAAAAATGCATGAGACATCTTAGCAACTCTCTACAATATCAGAGATGTCACTTCTAAGTTACACTTGAGGAAGAAATGTCTGACGCATACAGTGTTTCGAGTCATATCAACATGTTCAAAAAATCTTATGGAGCAGATGACTGCAACTGGCTCAGTCATAGAAGATTCCGATGCACTCATGACTCTATTATCAAGTCTACCTGAAGCCTACGAAAATTGGGTTGTGGAAATTTCTACCCAGGAGCACCTCACTCTATCAAGAGTAATATCATTGTTTCTACAAGAGGAGACCAGAAGATCAACATCCTCCTCAAGCTCAGGATCAGACGAAATACAAGTCAGATAATGCTAGTAAGCACAAGACTATAGCGAATGAAACCGTGTGCTCACAAAGCTAACTACAATCTATAACAACTATGAGCTTATACTGACACTCCATATGAAAGAAAGAATCAACGCACGAAGGCATCTACAATGTCTATCTTTGATAAGCTAGCGTCTCAGCGTCATGCCTGAGCATATGAATAATCAGCTTAGATGACCTGGTTCTTACTTCTAATTTTGAATAGACTACATTTGTGCATATGAGTGTCAAAAGATGACGTGGAGCCGTTGTGTCGTCAGGAAGAAGATCATGGCTGTTGTCATTGTCAAGTCAATTGCGCAGTACAGAAGTGAGCGTAAGAGTTCTCGATATGTCGGTCTAGCCCAATATGTCGTCCGAAGACGTTATGTTGGCGAAGCCCGATAAGTCATCTAAGCTCGATATGTCGTCCTACCTTTACTTACTCGTCTTCGCGGTAGTGGAGCTGCGCGACAATGCATGCAACATTATGAATGGAACTAGATTAACATGGAATTTAGGAGGGTAGAGGAGATAAATCCAACACTGAGAACATGTGTGCAAATCTTTACACAGTAATTGACTGAAACTCCCCCAAAAGTAAAAAATCATGTATTTTTTTTACTTTTACTAGCATTATTGGCATGTTTAGATGGATTAAAACCACATGCAAATGCAATCAGACCCTGAGTACTAAGAATCAATCTCATAAAAGCATTGATTTTTTTTTATTATGCTCAACACCGACTCTTATTCATTGATTTAAGCCAAAATCATCAAATTTTGACCAAAATATAGTCCCGATCTAATATTGGCCATATAAATGGAATGAAATTATTTGAACCTGTCATAATGACTAAGAAACAACAAGTTAAATTTTGAAAATCATTAACATATAGTACGTTTGATGAATCTCAAGCCAAAACAGTGAATATTAGTCAAAAAACCATAAAAAACTGTCAACAATCGAATAAATTGTAGTTAGGGCTATGGAGAACATCCATAACACTAATCGTTGGCTGAAAACAATCAAATTCTCAGAAGCCACTTACCTGGAGGTCAATTCCACCACCAAAAAGAAAAAGCAAGGAGGTACTATCAAAAAACTGCAAAAAGCATCTCCACCTTCTAATCAATGCAAGCCCATGCTTTGATACCATTCTAAGAATCACGTGTAGATCCTTAAAATCCTTCTACACACCAAAAGGAGTACTATGGAGCCAAACCACCCACCCGTGCTCAATTTGTTCAAACTTCAAAATGTGATAATGCATGTAAGTGATGTTCTTCAACACAGTCAGCACAGATTCTCTAGCTTTGAAATCACCTACATCTTGTGTAATTGAATGCAAGAAGTGATGTAGCGACTCATAAGAATATTTTGAGCTGCCAAAGGACCGGAAACCAATTCCATGCAAATGGATATTCAAGGCAAAGTACGACACTAAAGGAAGACTAAATAACCTTTTATGAATCTCTCTCTCTCTCTCTCTCTCTCTCATGGATGGTACTTCATTTTAAGCGATCCTATCATGCTCAATTTGCATTCAGGTTGGCCTATTTACTTGAATAACCTTGTGAAAATTTCTATTTGGCAATTGATCTATGTCAGGGATTTGTTCACCTTGAATCTAATGGATAGGATTCAATACTGGATGTGGCTTCTTCCACAAGCCAAACGAGATGGGTTTCGGTAAGCTTATCCATTTAGCCTTACAAAAGATATATATACCTCATGTGCTACTCCACTTTCACCCTACCAGTGACTGATGAGGAGCTTGCAGCATGCTTCTTTCTCTTTTTTACAGTGAAATGATGGATTGTTGAATTGGTAAGTCTTTGTTTGCCTCACAATTTCCAGCTTTATGTCCTACTTCTTTTTGATGGACACTTTATGCTAATGTATCTCACCGCAACGATCTACACCCTATGATTTGTTGTCAATTTTTTCTCCTTATGAAGTTTGGATTGGATCCAAACCTTCATCAAAGAATTTAAGAGTTTTCAGTTGCCCTGCCTATGCTCATGCAGGGATCTGCACAATCTCTCGCTCTAGAAAGGGACTCTCAAGCCAAAGCTCGGGGACGAATGAGTTTGCAATGCAATGCTCGACACTTGTGAAAAGGCAACTGTAGTCTTGCCAAGATAATGAATTCGAGTCGGAGATCTTTGAGATATTTGCAATCACACATAAAATCAAGCTGATCTAGAAATGGAAGAATGCATCGCTCGATTGTGAGTAGCAACTGACCATGTTAATGCCCACACTTATGAGCAGCAATGGCAAATAGTTTACCTATCTCAATCCATTGAAAATAAAATTTAAGCATGCAAAACCATGCTCGTTGAAGTAAATTGTGGCATGCAAAACACTATTTTGCCATGCCAACTCATTTAAAGTCCTCAAATTTTTTTTTCGTTCAACAATTGTCCTTTGCTATTTTTCATGCTTACATGATCTTAATCATTTACATGTTGCATAATTGAGCCCTTAGCCAAGGGCTACAAAGCATCAAAAGTGAAGACTACCACCACATTTAAGTCTTTAACATGACTTTCTCCCAACCTCTATTGATTAACCTCAACACGTAGTATTGCCCTTGCAAAATAAAGCCAAAAATGTGTGTGTGTGTGTGTGTGTGTGTGTGTTTTTATGTAAATCCCACACAATAGTCTGCAGTGGCATAGCCCTATAACAATTTGCAGCCTCACAATGAAATGGAATCATTGTTTCCGATTAGTAGTGGCAAAAACTGCCTAAGTCAAACAAAAATTCTTCCACCATGTGGCGACCAACAAATAACAAATTGCAAACTTCAAAGTTGAAAACAAAGAGTAGATCTAGTACCTTCCGAATAATAATCATTGACAGATTTTTCAATTCATTTTCTAGAAGAGAACCCTCGAACAAAATTACTATAAGCCACAATTCCTATACCAAGCTCCTTTGTATAGATCCACAATACAAATTGAACCTCTTCACAAATAATTTCAATTCAAATCTCAACTACAGTATAGCTTGGCAAGTCACCATTTAGAGTCTAATAGAGTCATGCTTGCAAGACAGAATTGAGCCTAAAGAGACCACTCCAACTGAAAAACAATCATCATATGGTTAGAATGAGCTCCATGTATGTCCAAAGCATAGGCCTATGAATAACCAAGATATTTTATTTTTCTCTCCTCGTACCAATCTCTTCATTTCTCCTACATGCAACATGAATACTTCCAAAAACTAGAATTTCTACAAAATAATCCTAGAATTGCCAAGTGCCAAAGTCAATGAAAAGTCAAGAGGTGACTCAAATCAAGTCTTCAATCAAGGAGCATGATTAATGTAATAGGGAGGAACTTATGGAAGGTAATGGCAAAATCATGAGGATAGCCATAACATCTCAGATTTTAGCAAATCTTCACAATAGCTTGTCGCTATACGATACCTTATCGCTATAGCGAACGAGGTTTAAAAACGAAAAGAAAATCAAAAGCAATCAAATGTAATAAAATCCCAAAACAATAGAGGACCCATAAACATTAAAAAAAACAGAGCTGATTAAGATGAAAGACATTTGGTCAATTTCTGACCTCATTTCTTCACAAACAGCTTTCGAATTCTCTTCGATTTCTTGATTAGAATTGCGATGGCAGATGGCGATGGTGGAGATGAATCTTCGTTGCATCTGAACAAGGAAAGCCATTCTTTCTTCCAGCACTGAAATCATTAAAATATCCTCAGCCAATGTTGCGTCAATTCAGAGCTGTAACATCGTCATATAATAAATGTAGCTATCAGATGACAGAAAGGAACACTGTAGTAATACTTTTGTGATAGTTTTTTGTACTTCAGTGGTTGAGTATTCATGAGAAAATTGTTCTCTGGCATTGTATTATGATAGACGAATGGTAATAGATATGCATTGGATTTGGTAAATATAGCAATCGGTTTAGTGGAGCGGGGTGAAGACTCAAGAGGCAGGAGGCGGAGATGGAAGAAGGGAGTGAATCAATAACGAAGGACAGGGGCACCGTATGTGTGACAGGAGCGTCAGGCTACTTAGGCTCATGGCTGGTGAAGCGCCTGCTGGAGCGTGGCTACCGCGTTCGTGGCACTGTGCGTGATTTAGGTCAGTCTTCAGCATTTCTTGTTCATAACGTACAAGAGCCTCAAGTCTCATTTGCCTTTTACGCTCATTCGAGTCTCTTTCATGGCTTTTGATCCTGCCAGTTACTTCACGACTTGCATGCATTCACCTTTCCTTATTTTCTAGACATCTATCCACGCTGTGAACCGATTAGTATACCGAGCTCAGCTTGTTCGTATGAACTTCAGCAGCCGATCAATTTTGTCAAAGTTAGAAAGGCAGGTGTTTTGAGTTTAGAGTTACAGACTCTACTCTCCGACAAGATTGTTGATGTGTGAGTAAGGCAACTTTTCTGGTTCTAGAGGTGGGAGCGTAAGCATGTGGTTGATAACAGCACTATTTCCGCAAATTGTATCCAGTTTATCACAATCTATAGAGCTCATAGCAATATGGGGATGCTGCACAACGTTTGGCATGAAAGTAGATGTCTTTTTGGAACGAGTTGAGGCATAGTAGTCGCTTGAACACGAGGGATATCTATTGTTGGCAACACCCTTGGTGGTATAGTCCTATCAGGTTGAGAAACAATAGTAATTTGAGCACTAGGTATAATTGATAATGCTTTATATAATTTTAGGTTGATTTGTGACATCTATGATAATGTCCGTTTAATCACCTTCTTCTCTTCCTCCTCTTTTTCCCTTCTCACCTTTCTTTGCTCCCGATCGTCCTTCTTTGTTCCTCTTGCTTCTTAAACAAAGCCAATGATTGTTGCACATAATTCTTGTGTGAACGTCACTTGAAGTAGGATTTTCATTTGGCTCTTACAAGGAGGCATTTTGAAATAACCTTATGAAACTCTTAAATTAGTGCTATAACAAAGTAAAATTTTCCCTGATTGGTGCAACCCATCTACCTAAGCTTTGAAATGCTGAAAGTACTTGAATGCTGCAGATTTTTGCTTCAAGAAATAAATCCAAATCTTGCGTGAGAAGTCATCAATAAAGGTCATAAAGTAAAATGCCCCCCCTGCAGACCTGGTTTGGGTTGGCCCCCACAAATCTGAATGCACCAAATCAAGTATACATGCTGCCCTGGTGGTGCTCTCCCTGGGAAATTTTTGTCTTTGATGTTTTCTAGTAGCGCAAGCCTCACAAACTGAAGAGCTTGGTTTAACAACGGGAAGCCCTTCCACCATATGATGCTGGTTCAACACTTGCAAGCTTTGGTAGCCAAGATGTCCATACCTCTCATGCCACAACCTATCCACATTACTTCCTTTTGCTGTATAAGCATGTTGACTAGGGATAGAAGTGTACAACTTGTATAGATTATCTCCTTGCAATCCTTCGGCCGCAACCTTCATAATATCACTCAAATCCAACACAAGACAAGAAGTAGCATCAAATTCTACTTTCATATTTTGTTGAGTGATAGCTCCTACTGAAAGAAGATTTTTAGCAAGTCCTGGTACATATAAGACATTCTTAATGACTTTGACTTCTCCTGATGGAAGCTTTACAGGTACTGTGCCCTTTCCCTTGACCTTGTGTGTTGAGTTGTCACCTAGGCACACCTCTTGTCCATCACAAATCCCCACAAAGGTATCTAACCAATCCCTATGAGGGGTCATGTGCTTTGAAGCACCGGATTCAATGTACCAACCACCTGTTGTAGCTTGTGAGGCCAATGCAACAGAAAATAACTCAGCTTGCCTTACGTCATTCTGCTCCTCTCTTGCAACACTCAACAACATTTCCTCCTTGCTTCTTTGTGCCCTTCTTTTGCTCTGCAAGCTTCTTCCTGCACTCAAAAGCAAAGTGTCCATATTTACCACAATAATTGCAATTCCCCTTCCTTTGAGGTGTGGAAGAGGTATTCGAGGAGGATTGTGCTTATGACATTTGCAAGTTCTCCATTCCTTGCTCAAGTGTTTGTGGTGCTCCTTTGTTCTTGCCTTTTCCTTTCGTCTTGTCCTTGGCTGGATTTTGCTTTTTCTTAGAAGCAAAGGCATGCTCCTGGAAATCTTCCCTCTTGGAGAGATTAACCCTCCTCATCTCCTCCTGTAACAAGAGACCATATACCTCTTCATGGGTAGGGATTTTCTCCCTCACAAATATCATCATTTCAAAGTTCTGATAAGTATATGACAAGCTATTCAGAACTATTGGCACCAAGTTTTTGTCAACAATAGCCTCTCCAAGCACAGAAAGCTGATATCTAAGATCCTGAATCTTAGTAAGATGATCAGTAACTGTCTCCCCTGTCTCCATCCTGAGAGTATACAACTTGTTCTTCAAGTAGAGAAGTCTAGTTGTACTTGTTGTGTCATACAATGCACAAAGAATGTGCCAAGCATCTACAGGCCCTTTGGCTGACCTAATTAGAGGAATCACATTATCCCTCACTGACATGTTGATGATCCTTTGTGCCTTTTTGTTACGAGCTCGTAACCAGTGCCGAACCCTAGAGAACACAGATAGGTCAGATACCACAGTCAGGGTCGTGTCCAGTGTACATGACCAACAGGGCAAGACAGTGTGAGTAGTGTGCCCCAGCACGGTCCATAGCCATGGCGGGCCTAACACAGCCTAGGGACCTTGTCAGCAGGATAGGGCCCCCAGTTGGGTCCCGACGTGCAGTCGGCCACGTCAGTGCCACGTGGCCGACACTTGGCAGTAGCATGCTACCAGTCCTCACACTGGGCTAGGAGGGGCTTACTCTATATCAGGGAGTAGGCAAGGTTGGGTGGATCAGTTAGTGTTTGCCCTACTGTGGTGTTAGGATCTATTACATTGGTATCAGAGCCATCTCCTTCTTTGGGAGCTCAGTTTCAGCAGGGGAGAAATCCATCAGAGTGCATAGCAACTATGGTTAATATGCAAAGATAGATAGAGCAGGGTCAGCGCTGGAGAACCAGCTATCTATGGTGGAAATCTCCGTAGGATTACTTGTTTTTACAGTAAAATTTGGATCAGCTTTCTAGGCCAGGTCCAGCGCTGCCAATCAGGGTTTAAACTTCGATTTTGTAGTGGAAATTCTGGATTTTGGAGCGTTTTCAAGTCAGGAAGTTTGATGCAGACCAGCGCTGTCAGAGCAGCCTCCTTCCTTGAGTTTTGAGTGGAAATCAGTGACAAATTAAGCAAGATTTGAAGTGGATTTCTACAGCAAGTCCAGCGCTGGACAGTAGGGGACAAATTTTGAAATTTATCCTTGTATTTCAAAGGTTTTCTAGAAGTCTGAGCTTCAGACTTGCTTGTCACAGACCAGCGACCTACCAGCTGAGGTCAAATCAGAGATTCAAGCGGATTTTTGAGTCTAAATTTGGACAAATCGGGCCAGACAGGTTGCTGTCCAATCAGCGAGGGCAGGGACTTCAAAATTCCGGATTTCTTTTTGTATTTTTCCGTTTTTTACTCGGTTTGTTGGAGCCCCACATCTGAAATCAGATCAATGAGCTACTTCACTCAAGAACCGGGAAATTTGGATGCCATTTTGAAGCTTCAAGCTGGGATTTTCCGGGACAGCAGGTCTGAAATCGTGGGTAAAAGAGCTGAGAGGGTTCTTCTTCGTAATTTCTTTGGAAGTACACTCCTCAGAAACAGCTAAGTCATCTTTCCTTTACCTTGTATAGTTGTAAGTTAGTCTTTTGACTTTTTTTCATCAGAAGTTAAGGTAGCTCTCTTCCAGTTCCGAAGATGACCACTCCTCAGGGACATAATCAACCCCCGGAGAGAGGCTTCGACGAACTTGAAACAGAAGCCTTGGCTTACAGAAAAGGGAAGGAACCCATGGAAGTAGAAGAACAGGAACAGTTCGCCGAAGAACTCGACGAACTGGTTACCAAGGAGCAGTTCCTCCAATTGGTAACAGAAGTGGATGAACTGAAGTTAGCATTAGCCAATTTCAAGTCCAATGTGGACGACTCGTTCGCTGAACTCAAAAACTTGATTTTGAGTTCCGCAAAAGGAAGCCTTCCCTCCACTTCTCAGTTATCCCCTTCTCCACTTCCATCAGTTTCGGGTGAGACTTTACGGTCTCACCCCAGTGTTTTTAAAGATTTAAAGCCTCCTACTTTTAATGGGGAAGAGAAGGATAGAAATGCAGATATTCTACAAACCTTCCTCAGCAAATGGAAGAACATTCATGCTCTTAAACAGACCCCTGACCATTTGCAAGCAATTGAGGCCAGTCTTTCTTTAGGGCCTATGGCCTATAAGTGGTGGTTAAATCTCCAGGAGACTGGGCAGACTCCCCGGTCATGGAAAGCTTTTGAAGAAGCTTTCCTAAGAGAATTTCTACCAGAAAATGAACTGGATAGAGCCTGGGAAGCCTGGGAAAGAACAGTAATGGATAAATCCCTCATCCAATATATCTCGCAGTATCGAGAAGCAATTTTAAAGATTAAAAATATGGATGACTATCAAAAAATTAGGGGATTTGTCCGTGGCCTCAAAGATGAATATAAAGTAGAGGTCCAGAGAAACTCGCCTACTACCCTTGAGCAAGCTCTCAGATATGCTCAAATCTATGATGATTCAGTGGGTAGGAAGAGAGCGAGACAACAACCACTTTCTGAGCAGCTTCCTCAGAAAGACTTTCAATTTAAAAAGAAATTTCTAAAAAGAAAGAAAGAAGATAAATTTAAAGGTGAAGCTCCTCAGAAACGCCCTGCACTCATACAGCCCTTAAAACCAGATGATTTTGAGAAAGCCAAACAAGAATGTTTGTGCTTTGTGTGTATGGGCAAGGGACACACAGTCAGACAGTGTCCCAAGGGGCCTTTCACTAAAAAAGATAAAAAAGATAAAAAACAAGTTCATCTTGTTCAGACTGTATGTTTCCCCAGTGACTCGGCAGCTTCCGAGATCAAAGTGTATCATGAAGATCATGAACACTGTTGCCAGCTGACCTCTGCAATGCTAGCGAGACCCTTCAGCTTTGGGCCGCATGACCTAGTACGTATGCATGGGAAAGTTGGTAACCAGTCAGTAAGAGTCATGGTTGATGATGGGGCAACCCATAATTTCATCAACCACACCCTGGTTAAAAAAGCTTAAACTACCAGAGGTACCTAGTCAGCATAGGTACATAGTTTCATTAGCTAAGGGTGAAGATAAAAAAATATGGGAAACCATGGTAAGTAAGTTAAATCTTGGTATTCAGGGGTACCAAGATGAAATAAACTTTTAGATAATGCACCTGGATCGAACAGACATTGTTCTCGGGAGAGATTGGCTCTACAGTTTAGGACCTTTCCTCCACAGAAACTATCAGGAGAACACCCTCAGCTTTCAGTATAAAGGCCGAGAGATCCAGTTGCATGGGGAGCATGATGTTCCCAACAGCCCTATGGTCTGCAGTTCAAAGCTCTGTCAGCTAATCGGAGACGAAGACCATCAGGTATTCTTATGTGACTTTCAGTTTATTCCTGAAGTTTCTATTTTCAGTTCTATTCAGCAGAAAATCAGTAAATTAGAAACTTTATTGTCTAAATTTAAAGATGTTTTTCCTGAAGATTTGCCACATGGTTTACCACCTAGCAGAGAGGTA
The DNA here is from genome assembly GCA_029204225.1 of Diphasiastrum complanatum. NCBI lineage: Eukaryota > Viridiplantae > Streptophyta > Lycopodiopsida > Lycopodiales > Lycopodiaceae > Diphasiastrum > Diphasiastrum complanatum. The sequence goes on from CM055103.1 coordinate 53,235,346, forward strand.
GATCATGTAATAAACCTAGTACCAGGTACAGCACCTGTTTCTAAACCTCCGTATCGGGTCAGCCGAACAGAGGACGAAGAAATAACTAGGCAGTTAACAGACTATCTTGAGAAAGGCCAAATTCAGACCAGTAGTTCACCATGGGCCTCACCAGTCCTATTGGTGAAAAAGAAAGAGGGGTCTATGCGTCTTTGCGTAGATTACAGAGCCCTCAATAAAGTCACAATTAAGAATAAATACCCTATGCCTCGGGCAGACGAGTTGTTTGATCAACTCGATGGGGCTAAGTTTTATTCTTCGTTGAAGAAGTAGCATATTTGGGTCACATTATCTCTTCAGATGGGATTAAGATGGACCCAAATAAGGTTAAAGCCATACTCAGTTGGCTGAGACATCAGAATATTTTGGAACTTCAAATCTTTCTTGGTCTGGCGGGATATTACAGACGATTTGTCAAGGAATATGCTCAGATAGCAGTCCCTATGACACATCTCCTTAAGGGGAAGGGAAAGGAGTTCATTTGGGAGTCCGCACAACAGGAGAGCTTTGATGCTCTCAAAACTGCCTTAGCTACAGCACCAGTTTTAAAAGTCGTCGACCCCAATCAGCCATTTGTGGTCGAAACAGATGCTAGCGACTTTGCAGTAGGTGCTGTGCTAACTCAGGGTGGACGACCAGTTGCGTTCGGGAGTAAAAAACTCGAGCCAGCACAGACTAGGTATAGTGCCTATGAAAAGGAACTCTTTTCTATAGTCCATGCCCTTAAGACTTGGAGGCATTATTTGTATGGTGCCAACTTTGAGGTCCTGACAGACCATGAGAGTCTCAGATACCTTTGCAATCAACCTGAGCTTAGAGGTCGGAAAGCTCGTTGGGCAGAGTTGATGCAAGAGTTTGACATGTCTATTAGATATAGGCGTGGAAAATTCAATACAGTAGCAGATGCCCTTAGCAGAATGCCTATGATAAACGAGTTGAGTTTTACTTAGATTCGTAATGAGTTACTGGAGTCCTTGAGAGGGAAATGCCAGCATGATGCATTCTTCTCTATTATCTGGAACTCAGTCCAGAACAGACAGTTACAGACTCCCAGACCAGTCCCGGGGTTGATGCCAGTTCATCCAAGAATACGGCAGCTTCCGTTGAGGATGATGATGAGTCCGAGTATACGTCGTCAGATGACGTTGAGGATTCTGAGCCTGTATTACCCAAGCAAACCCTAGGGGTTGAGGGTCAGTTGACTCAAGGATTCAAATGGAAATAGTATTCCATTCAGGATGAGTACTTGCTCTATAGAGATAGAGTATGTGTCCCCAATTCAGAGGATTATAGGCAGCAGGTCCTATATGAATGTCATGACAATTCTAGCGCGGGACACCCAGGCATACAGAAGACCTATGAGCTTCTTCGTAGGCAATTTTTCTGGCCCAGTATGAAAAAGGACGTCCACCAGTATGTAATCAGTTGCCAGAAATGTCAAGTAAATAAAGCAGAGCGTTTAAAGGCAGGAGGGTTGTTGCATCCCTTAGAAATACCAGCTGGTAAATGGGAGAGTATCTCCATGGATTTTATAGTAGGCTTGCCTAAAACCCAAAAGGGTAATGACGCTATATGGGTCACAGTTGACCGTCTGACCAAAATGGCTCATTTTATTCCGACCAAAACAACCGTTAGAGCTCCAGAGTTAGCGAGGTTGTTTGTAGACGGGCTATTTAAATTGTACGGTCTACCTTCCGGCATAGTCAGCGACCGGGACAGTAAGTTTACTGGAAATTTTTGGAGGGCAGTATTCCATCATCTCCATACTAAACTTTATATGAGTACCATCGACCATCCACAGACGGACGGTCAAACAGAAAGGGTAAATCAAGTGCTGGAGGATATGCTTCGTGCATACGTCAGCAAGAAGCAGACTAATTGGGAGGAGTATCTCTCGATATTAGAGTTTGCTTACAACAGTACCAAACATTCAGCTACGGGATACAGCCCATTTATGCTGATGTACGGGTTTCAGCCACGCTCACCCACAGCTGTAGGGTTTAAACAAGAAAAAGTTGAAGCAGCTAGAAACTTTTTAGAAGACCTAAACCAGATGATAGAACATGCTAAGCGTAGCATTAGACAATCCCCGGATTGAGCCAGGCATTATGCAGATCCACACAGACGGGATGTGCAGTTCTCCACTGGTGAGAAAGTCTACTTGAGAGTCCCAGTTGACTCTAAAACCCTCAAATCAGGAGTGTGTGCTAAGTTGTCTCCAAGGTATTGTGGTCCCTTTACCATCAGTAGGAGACTAGGCGAGGTCACCTATGAACTAGAACTCCCACACAGCAGTAAGGTTTTTCCAGTCTTTCATGTAAGTCAGTTACAAAAAGCCTTAACCAAATCAGATAATCTGGTAGGGGACAGTGTTCTAGTTCTCCCATTGGATCCTCAACAACCTCCACATGAACCAGAGGAGATTCTTGATAGTAGAGAGACGCAGACTCGTCATACTCTATACCGAGAATATCTGGTTAAGTGGAATGATCAGCCTATTGAGAATGCCACTTGGGAAAGAGGCAGCGTCCTTCGCAAGATTTTTCCAGACTTTGTCTTAGAGGACCAAGATGGTTCTTAAGGGGGAGGGAGTGTTACGAGCTCGTAACCAGTGCCGAACCCTAGAGAACACAGATAGGTCAGATACCACAGTCAGGGTCGTGTCCAGCGTACATGACCAACAGGGCAAGACAGTGTGAGTAGTGTGCCCCAGCACGGTCCATAGCCATGGCGGGCCTAACACAGCCTAGGGACCCTGTCAGCAGGATAGGGCCCCCAGTTGGGTAGGCAAGGACCCAGGACGTGGCCGACACTTGGCAGTAGCATGCTACCAATCCTCACACTGGGCTAGGAGGGGCTTACTCTATATCAGGGGGTAGGCAAGGTTGGGTGGATCAGTTAGTGTTTGCCCTACTGTGGTGTTAGGATCTATTACACTTTTCCCCTCTCTTGATATAGTCTGTGAGCTCAAGTTCTGAAGTTGGAACAGGCTCCTCACCTGTCACAAGCGTCCAACATTCTTTGTCTTCCAAAATGTTCTTGATCTTGATTTTCCAAATGCTAAACTTAGTGCCATCAAGCCGGCTGGCTTCACTCAGCATGCTCTCTACAAGACTATACATAGTTGGATAGAAATAAAACGCAAAAGGTAAACTGGGGTTTTCACCCAACTAGGGTATATAGCCACTTGCTCAATAATCCTCAGCTTCTGGATTTGAAACTATCCCCCTGTATGGCTGTCCTAGCCCTTGTCCAAGATCCACTCAAAACTTTCACTGAAGTTCCCAGTGTAGCCTACAGCCCTGGTGTTACAACTCCCTAGGATCATCGATTGCCTTGAAGGTTCCGCACACCCCATAACAGTGACGACGCACCGTAACCGCCCAACCGTAGGGTCACAACCGACCCACCCCCATGCTCTGGAGCAATCGACATAATCATGCCCGGTCAACCCTTCTACGATAACCGGCGTCCCATACCACCGGCCATCGCACTCGGCTCTCCCTAGCGCACATCTCCTGGCCTGGAGATACATCCTGGCTCATGCACGTGCTCTCCATCCACCAACTCCCGGGTAGACTTAGTGAATGGGAAAAGGGAAACCCCACCACTATATAGGCATAGCACAGTGGGTCCCATCAAGCACGGTCCTGCCGGCTACACGTGACCACCTAGGATGGTGACATGTGGCACCCAAACATGTCAAAAACACCAGACCTGCATCATGCCCCTTGCGAGGCCGTCACTGAAGGGCGTACCGTTATGGTACATAACACCTGGCTGTCCAAAAAGGCTCAAAAAATTCTCCCAAATTAAAAACTTTTTGGATCACAATACTCCCCTTGCCAACAGTACTCCAACCATGCAGATAGCATAGAGATCAGATGCACTTACAGAAAATGCGCCCTCCTCAAAGATAAGCTGCTCTCTAGGAATGGTAGGAATCTGATCAAAACAGGTCCAAGCTCTCACCACACCACAGGCAACATAACCTGCTCTGATACCATGACAAAATCCAACTAGCTATGGAGTATCATAACAACATATTAAGCACACTATGAAAGCTTGAAAAAACCAGCTATGGAGTAGAAGGCAAAAGCAAGAGAGAGAGGACTTCAAAGCTTACACAACTTGAATGACTAGTAAAGGAGTAGTAGGGTGTGGAATCCAAATAAGGGCCACATATAGCATGTAATGTATAGAGGTGGTGTCTTACTAACTCTAGCTCTAGACCACACATGGGCCTTTAACCTACTTGTCATTTCTTGCCTAATTAGCACAAGTGGGGTGCACTATGTACATAAAATGTTTTACCCCCCATGTCTTATGCACAACTTACAAGTTACAAATATCAAGCCTTAAGGGGCAAAGTAGGCACTATATTTCAACAGGGCCCCCCTTCCTTTTTGGAGATCTCTAGTCACTTAGGAATATTTAAGATACAATTGAGTATCAATGACTTGTTCATCAAGTCAATACTTGATAGAGATCTTCAATAGTGTTAGGAACCTCAAAAAGCTTAGACTATGAATACTGAACAATTCTTCACTGATCTGATGACTCATTGGAGTCTAATGAGCATCGAATAAGACAAGACTTGAATATGCATGCATTGACTGAAAGAGGGTAGGAGATATGCCAGTTTCAATATCAGATTTATTGGACTTTAATGTCTATTTTGTACCGCCATGTTGTGTACTATACTTTTCATGCATTATATGTAAGTCAAGGCCCAAGTCATGAAGAATAGGGCCAAATGTACAAAGTAATCAAACGACGCAAAGCAGGCTAAACCTTGAGGTACTATTCTTGTAGATTCAAGATGGTGTGAGTCTAGATTGCCCCAAATTGAAGATGCTAATGATGTGACATGTAGCATGTAGGACTATTTACCTCATAAGCATTATGTTGGGTCCACAAGCACTTGTAATTTGAAAAATAGGGCTGAAAACCAAAGGTGTTATATAGAGGTGAGGAGTAAGTCTACATGTTGTGAGCGAGTCCAACATTTTTGCAAAGTATCATCAAGGTGCTATATTGGGCTAGTTAATCAACAAAGTTATATCCCGCTACTTGTCATCTTGTTAGCCTATAACATTGTAAAAGAAATTGTGACTAGTTAAGAGGAACATGAATCCCTTGGTTCTTTCAAGTTGTCAACAAGGTGAGAAAATATCTGTACTTTGAGGTGCTAGCGAGATAGTTCTCTTGCATCTATCTTCATCATTGTCTAGGGCTTTAGCATATTGTTGTCCAACATGTCAAATGTCCAATGGGGTGCATTTACTCTACACTAGTCGTGTAATGAAATGATTAAGCATGTCTACGTTGATCTTTGGAAGTAAATGTTTTCTAACAGAGTCTATATGTATTTGTGATGCAATTTGTCCTACTAGTCTATAACATTCTAGAAAATTTTGTTGTTTGTTGAGAGGAATGTGAATCCCTTGGTTCTTTTGAGTCGCCATCAAGGTGAGAATACGTCTTTCCTTTGAGGCACTTTTGGAGTGCATTTATGCTACACCAATTGTATCAACGACAGGTTACATCATTGAGAAAAGCAAATGTGTTTATGCCAAATCTTTGGAAGTGGTTGGAGTTTTCTAGAAGCTTTTTAAGTATAGGCTACTTAAAGAGGGGCTATGTGAGCTACACAAAGGAGTTGATAACCCCATTCTAAATAACAAAATGAGTCACACAAGTCTATATTTCAATGCACAAGTGTCATAAAATCCTACGGTTCCACAAACCTTAAGTTTGCAATTGGAGAATTTTTACAAGTTGTTGAAGGTAGCCATATTGGCCAAGAGGAAAGTCTACCACAACCATATCCACTTTTGAAAGTTGAATGGAATCAAAGTCATTTTAAACCTTATATATAAAACACCATGCGGTTGGTACAATCCAATAGTGTATCTGAAATTAAGTTTCTATAACCTCATGCAAATTGAAGACTAGAAGCCTTAGTGAATTGGTGGTGTCCAAATACAGCAAATTAAAGGAATTAATTGCATTCTATAGAAATTCAAAAGGCTTCTATATTCTTACAGACAAAGAATACTAGGACATGTAACAACTGAAGAGAATAGGTCCTATATAGATAAGCAAACCAAAGAATTTGTCAAAAGTATGCACATGTTTGCTCTTCAAGTACATATCCTTGAACCACCTACCAGTAACCAAAGTCAAGTAAGGTGAGTAGTCCTTCTATAGTATGTATTGACGATGTAGTTGTATAAGCATAAATAGCAATAGTAGCCACCCACTTACCATCAAAAGAAGAAAGTAAGAAATTTGCTCCTAAGTTTGCACATGTCATTGCATAATGAATAGGTTTGGTAAAAGATCGAGGGACTAGCAATTCATTGTGTGAGCATTTGAACAATGAATCAACTTCTGTCTAGTTCAAATTGTACAATAATTCAGTATAAAAATTTTAACCATTTGAGAAGGTAAAAAGATAGGAGAAATTTGCCCAAATTTCCCAAACGTCAATGGGTGGCATGATAAATAGGTTTGCTGAGAGATTGAGGGACCAGTAATTGGTCAAGTGAGCATTTGAACATTGATCAAACTTAAGTTAGTTCTAATATAGTATGAAAATCTTAATGATTTGGCCAAGTGTTGAGAAGGTAAAGAAGATAGTAGTATCTATTGTGTTGAAATGAAGGACATATCCTTGGACTGCCCAGGAAAGTGAAATAAGGTGGCCAAGTGCAATCCTTTTCCACTAAGGATGGAGTACACAGTTGCAAACTCTAGCTCAAGAAAATCGTAAGCATGACCAGGGTTAGTAGCCACCCAATTATGACCAAAAAAGAAAATGTGGGACTCATTCCTAAGTTTTGAAATGTCAATGGGGCATGGTAAAATGGATGGATGGACCTATACTTGATCATGTGAGGATCTGGACCATGATTCAGCTTATGAGTCATTCTCATGAGATTCTCTTGGCCAAAAAGCTACTAAATGGATCCTAAATCAAGAGAAGTGATAATGGTTAATGGTATGCACGGGTGCTTGTTGAAGATTTTGCAAGATGTGCTGAGAAAGCCATTTTAGCAAAGATTAAGGACTTGATTACAAGTTTGCAAGATTGTTGCCAAAAAAAGAACATAGAACAAAGGGTAAACAATATTGAAGTGTAGTGCAGACATCACTCTTCTAGACTTTCCTATAAATTTTGTCTCTAATGGCATTGCTGGAGAGGATCCTGCTTGCAGCAGTTGTCATGGGCTGCTAGACACTGCACTACAGCTTAGCAACATGCTTATCGATGATGGCTGGGTTTTGCCCATCTTTGCAATGAGCCACTAGCATGCTTTGTATCATACCATACAACATATGGGACTATTTTGAATTGAACTATAACATTGCATGGGGTGGAGCCATTTGACATCACTATAGATGGGATTCAGGTAAACTTTTCTATGTAGATACAGTTGCGTGATTTGTGTATTTGGCGCCATAAGATTGACAAACAATAGCCAAGATTTTCGTTGTCATGGCCAGTAGACACTATGTTGCAATAGTGAGTTCAATGAGAGAGAATTGCAGTAAAGATCTTACCTCCATATTATTCTTTTGCACCATTTGTTATGTCTGCTTGTTCTTTTGCTTCCCATGTCAAGTCCACATTAGGCTCAATAACAAAAGACATCTACTTTCTGTACTTACTTTTGAACTTAGAGAAATATGTCAAAAGAGATATGTCATTTGGTGTTTTGAAATTCTCTACCATGATAGTGTTGTATTGTGGCTTGTACATGCGAATTATACCAATGTTCTGAGGTATCGTGGTCTAATAGGTTACATAAGTGAAAGTACCTGTCTAGCCATTCCAGATGTTGGTGCATTTGTGGACACTCATAACTTGTATGGTTGCCTTCACAATGTGAACAACACCCCTTGTCTCTCTGCAGGTACACACGAGTGCTTTAGATCCAGTTTGAACAACTTGAAGTTTTTGGTCCATGGTGGACATGAACTCGGATGTGAACTTTCTTATGTGCTCCTATTGTTATAGTTGGAGCTTGTGTCTGGTATGAAGATACTAGGTTTAGGAGTTACATAGTGACAAGAAGTGCTATAACGGTGGAGAATAGCCCAATCTATGGTGAAATGGAAATGACCGCTACATGCTCTTGTTGACTTTTGGAAAGGTTTGCACAATCAAACAATACTGAAATGTGCTCAAACCCATAAGAAGCTATCTCTCTCGTTTTTTGCAGGCCCATGCCCTTGAGAGCGACCATTGGTCTTTGGGACCTGTAAATAGATATTTCGATCGCATTGCATAGGAACAAAAGTGAAGGGAAAGGGTGCAAAACATGATTCTATGCATACAAATATGACAAGCGATAAATATTTTCCCTCCAAAAATCTGGTATTTTGCACGTGATCTATGGAGGAAAAACACAAAACCATGATTGGTCCTAGAAGGATTTTCTTGAATTCCATACCATCGATGAATCTACATTCCAGCCAATTAAGGCCAGGAGTGCGTCTCCAACCAAAAGGATGGAGTGACTAGTGCACACCATAAGAGGCAGACTGTTTGCCCCAGTCTAGTAATTTTTGGGCAACCTTTTCCTAAACATAACGTCTTTCTTAGAGTGAAAACCAATGGTTTGAACAACATTCTATTTGTCAATATGGGATCATTCTCATGAAAGTTTGCTATTATCTGAGCACTATTTTTATTACATTTCCCCAGTAATTTGGCTGCTGTCAGTTGAACGATTGTTGTGTTGTTGCTCTGTCTGCTGCTTCATCAATTTGTCATTTACTGTTGTTTAACATTATGCAATTTTTTTTCTCCAAAATGTTGCAGTTTTCAGAAAGTGTTAAGTTTGCTGCACTATTCCTATATGACAGATAACTTAGTTGTATAGTGCGGATATTAGGAGCAAACTTTATGTCAACAGAATGTTATTCAATGTCAACCTTACTTGAGGTTCAAATTAGGCAAACAAAGTCTTTCACGTTCAATGATGTATATATACGAAAGATTAGTTTTTTGTGACTTGCTACTTATGTACAGAAAACCCTGCAAAGACTGCTCATTTACTTAGACTTGTGGGTGCAAAGGAAAGGCTTCAGCTAGTTAAGGCAGGGCTCCTTGATGAAAGAAGCTTTGATGCTGCTTTTAGTGGATGTGAGGGTGTTTTCCATACAGCTAGCCCTGTAATGTTTGAAGCAGATAACCCTCAGGTAGATACTTGTACCTGTTGTCTGATTGCATAGTCTTGCAGGTCACATCTCATGCCAACTCTGTATGGTTCCAGAGAGAATCACATTTTAACCTTAGACTTGTCCCTATTTTGAACCTGAATTTCAGTTCCTATCTAACCTATTCCATATGTACATTGTCCTTAATCCAGAATATCAGTTACTTTGACAGTTCTCTGTATAGACACTGGTTGAGTTGTCTTTCGTTGATGAGGAATTAAATCTTAACTGGGACCTTGTGCAATCAGAAGTTAGATATTTGACAAGTTTCCTTATTACAGGCGCAAGTTATTGAGCCTGCAGTAACTGGGACACTTAATGTACTGAAAGCATGTGCAAATAATCCTACAGTCCATCGAGTTGTTATGACTTCTTCGACCTCCACTTTGCGTTATCCTGAAATTGAATTGAGCAATCAAGTTTTGGACGAGTCAAATTGGAGTTCGGTTGAGCTATGCACTAGTTTGAAGGTAATTACTTCATCTGGTCAATTTTTTTGTTGGATATGTTCTTAAAGATCCACAGTTTCAGCTGACTGTTTTTTTTGGCAAAGGACGATCTGTTTATAGATTGTATCACTCACAGATGGCATGCAGTGGTCTTTGTAGCTCGGTTTGGGTTCGTAAGAGCATGTGATCAAAGTGTCCACTCAGTCTAGGGGTCATGTCCTAGAGGTCAATGTGTATAATACTGAGTCATATTGTCCCAAAGGCTACAGAGCGTTACTATTCAAAGAATGTTTTTGACTCAAACAGGCTGAAAAGGGATGTGTAGCCAGTAGTCTCCATCCTATTTCTTGTAATCATGTACCACATTTGGGCACTCGAAAATAGTGTATTCTCTTACATGCAGACATATTTTGAAACGTGATCTGTATGGCATTCTGCCTTCTTGAAAACCATTGAAAAATTTTCTTGCCTTGTGTGCACAAAAGTTATGCGTGAACATGAAGGTACACAAGCACTAAGTCTTACAGATTTCCAGCTAGTTTACCTCTTTCAGCTTCACATGAACTACTTCTATCAAGGGACACCCACACGCTTGCATATATATTGAATACTTTTTATAGGTGCATGCTCCTTAAGGGCCTCTTGTGGTCTGCTTTAGCTGGTTCAGCTAGTGTGAGCAGGAGTCAACTACATGTCCTAGAGATCATTGCAAGAAGTATTACTTATGATGGTCTATATAAATGAGGAGAGTGAATGACGGATCTTGGCCAATACGACTTCTTCAGGTTTATAGCCATTCTTGAATATGAGAAAATGCTATGGTAGCATATAATTATATATGAAGATAAAGAATATGCACGTTATGGTCTCACATCAATTTTGGAGATGCTAGGAGCTGATGGGCAGGGCATATTGGTCTTCCAAACAGATTATGATCAAGGTACATGTCAGTGTTTGTACTTTTGAGTCGATATGTTAGTTGAAACACAATAACCTAATGAGATGGGGGTTGCTGGAAATGATGATTATTTGACAGCAAAATAACCATGAAGAGGGGAAAGGTTGGAAATTGATGACTATTTTTATCAATGTGAGAGTCAACCATCTGTACTTAATGTCATATCAAGGCCCAAGTCCATTAATTATGTTATTAAAGTGGGGTTCAAAATACAAAGTTAAAATAGGTGAAATTAAAGGTGCTAGTATTAAAATTAACCTTGAGGTGCTAGTCTATTAGCACTATGGCAGTTCTAAAAGCTAGGTATGGTGGTCCCAAAGGGTGATGCACTTATGTGATGAGATGACATGGGGTACGTGGAGAAATAATTCGATATGTAAATGGTTGAACTTGCAAGTCCTAGACTAGGGTATAGATACCCCCTAGAGCAAGGTAGGAAACATCTACTCATTATATAATAACTTGGTTCATAGTTGGAGTAATGATGATGACTCCCCCTTGCCACACGGTTGAGTCGTGAGGTTATGTTTGTACATTTTTTCATTGCTTCAAAGTGGTTCTCTTGTGTTATGTGGATCCTAGAATTTGTTGACATGGTCTGCCCAATGGTCATATGCTTTTTCCCTAATTCCTCGGGTGATGTGGAGATTTTCGTGCTTGTCTGATCAAACCCTAGAATTATGACTCCTATCTAATCGAGTCAGATTTGAGTTTCAATTTTCAATAGCCTACAAGTGCTCTGATGTATAATTGTGTTTTTTTAATTCAATGTTAGTTTGAACTCTGCAGTTTATGCATTTATGCATGTGCATCATCATCCGATTTCTGGGAATGGAATAGGATGCAAAATGTAGATTTCTCAACCTACTGTTCAAGATTTATTATGAATTTTCAGAATCTGATTAGGAAGGGCTAGCTTTCTAAGATATAGGGGTGCAAAAGTGGTTGCTTGCATGCAATTCTTGGTTTGTATGTTTGTTGCAGACCATGCATGTCTGCACATATTACTGTAAGAATTTTTAGGATGTGGCATATTGTTATTTTCCTAGAATTGATTTTGTGTTTCTTTTGCGTCACAAGAATGTTATCTGGACAGCATGAGTGCTGGCTAGATTTTTTCGAAAGAAGCTATGAAAGACTGCATCCCTTATTGTTTCTTGTTGAAAAGAGACATTGCCAATCTAGGTTTGTGTTTTCCTCTTTTCTAGCTTGAAGAACACTAGAATAGTGAAACCTCCTGAGTCCCTACAAATGCAAAAGCTCTCCAAACTGTACTAAAGTATTCATAATGTGGATTTCAGAAGTTTGTTGGCACACTTCATGCTACCAATGCCAGAGAATTAGCTTTTGCATTGCCATCTAAATTGATTGACTTGCAATTGAATGGACTCCTGGACAGCATTGGTATGCGGTGTCAAAGACATTGGCAGAACAAGCAGCTTGGAAGTTCTCAGAGGAGAAGAAGTACACTTTCATAAGTATCATTCCAAGTACTATCTTGGGACCAATCCTTTCTTCCAACATAGTAACAAGTGCTAAGGACATTCTTGCTATTCTTAAAGGTATTGTCCCCTCTGAGTTTCAGTTGACACATAGTAAGAAATGCCAAGGACATTCTTGCTATTCTTAAAGGTTTTGTCCCCTCTGAGTTTCAGTTTACACTCTCTTGAAGTCCTTTCATGGCATAAATTATTCAAAATTCTCTCTCTCTCTCTCTCTCTCTCTCTCTCTCTCTCTCTCTCTCTCTCTCTCTCTCTCTCCCCCAGCGGAAGTGTCCTTCAGCCAGCAGGATCTCAACTTTCTCCAGCAGAAGTTACGGGGCAGGAGAGTAGGAGCTTTTATTCCCTCTCTCAGGGCAGCGGATCTTGCAAGGCAGCAAAAATTGATTTCAGTAGCAATGAAGATTTAGGAGCTACAGCCAGCTCCATACCTGCTTCAAGCCAATGATGGAGAAATTGCTTTCCTTGTGTACCTAGAGACGTAGCTATTCCTGGTAAGTGCCACCCTGCAATAGCATTCTTTACAGCCAGAGCTACGATCAAGACGTGAGCTTGAAGTGCTCAAAGAGAGCTTATCTTCAAGGTAGTGTATGCTCTTCTAAGGGGCAGGAAAAGATCGTAGGAGCTATAGCTAATCCAAAAGCTTCATGTAAGACAACCAACCCCCCCTCCATAATCGATTAAATCGCTCTACAGTTCTTTCCATTGTTGGTGTTTCACTACACACTTTAATGTCTGTTGGGTGCCCAAGGGCACATAAGACAGAAGAAATATGTACGTATCTCGTAGGAGCACCGTCCATGTCGGACAACATAAATAACGCTAGTCTAAGTGGAAAAAACAATATAGAAATCTCTCTAGCTAGTCAGAAGACACATCGAACATAGAATCATAAAAAGCATACAAGAGCTTAACCTCCAGCTCTGAAGAGGGTACAGGTGCTAGAGCTTAACCGCCTGCTCTGCTGAGGAAAGTAAAAGGAAGAATAAAATATCAATCTCGGAAAAAACGTCTGATACCCATACAAGTTGTGATATGTGGTTGGTGTCGAGGAGCTCTGGTAGCTCTGGAGGCTCGTGTAGATCTGGCAGGAGGCAGGACGATCCCATACTATGTGACAATATCTACGATACAGCTGCTGTCTAATAAATGCATGAGTTCCCTGTGGGAGATCCAGCATCGAGACTGAAATAAAACCACCACATCACCGTACCAAGAAGATCTAGCCTGCTGTAACCATATAAAACGTGTGGGCGGATCTTTCTTAACCATCTTAAGAGTATGACTATACCGGTCCCTATGTAAGCATGCCACCCCGCTTGAGCCTCTGGAGGTTTTTCCCTGTAGGAATGGTCTAAATATTGAGTGCCAAGAGAAATCTATCACCATAGGAAGAGGACGAAATTGAGACTCATAAGTCTCTGCTAGAAGTAAAATATCTGTACGAGCAAGATAGGACTACAAGTCACCTGCAGAAGAGGAAGAGAGGAAGCCATTACAATTCCAAAATCCAATACGAAGCGTCATAGGGGATCTCGGGCTGCTCCCATGCCCGGGAGCCCCGATTCCCTATAGTGAGCGTTCATAGTATCATGGCTTGCCGTCAAGAAACACCACCCGTTGCCCTTTCTCCTTAGCTTCTTGTATGATTTTTTCCCTTGCTAGCCATTGCGTATGAGTTAAATCATCATCCATAAAAATAAAGGTCCCTTTCAGCTTGGCTCAAAGTTTCAAGGCAGCATTACAATGTACAAGAGACTGGAATTTAATAAATAAAACATTCTCATCATATTTGCCTCTCCAAGCAGTTTGAAACCCCTCAATTGAGTGTGAGAGTGTATTGGCAACAAGTAAATCCTTGGCCTCCTCAAGAGGTTTTCCAGCATTTGGGATGCCTCTCACTCTAAAATTAAGGCTTTTTTGAAAACATGCTTTCTAATCGTGAGTTAGTTGAAACATTCGTCGGCAAATCTATCATACCATTATCTTTTTTGAATAGTGCTGCCCATGATTTCGTCTCTTCCACTTGCTTCTCAAGGCTGGAAATCTTGTTAGAAGTTTCTACAAGATCCGTAGTAGATGATGGTAATAGTGTTTGTAGCTGGCTGATCTCATCCCGCAATTCTTGAACCTCCAATTTGAGCGTTGCATTTTCTCCTTGCACTTTTGAAAATAGTGCGTACAAGTGCCCTACATGATAATGAATGTCTTCCGGCAGAATAGAGCGAGGTATAGTTGGAGGGGAGACTTTAGATAGCACAAACTGAGGACGAGTAGAATTATTAGGAGGAAGAGCTGAGGGAGGTGTAGCTGGTTCCATAATGGACAGCGAGGATAGGCAGGGACAGGAATTAGCAAGCAGGTCAAAAGCGTGGAGGTTCAGAGCAGGGTAGGCAGCGAGGTAGGTCAGAAGAGCAGGGTAGGCAGCGAGGGTAGGTTAGATCAGCAGGGTAGGCAGCGAAGATAGGCAGGGACAGCGAGGGTAGGAGGGTTTGCAGGGGTCAGCGAGGGTAGGCAGTGGTGAATCAGCGAGGGTAGGCAGGTGGTGGATCAGCGAGGGTAGGCAAGTGGTGGATCAGCGAGGTAGCAAGGTAGCGAGTGTAGATCAGAAGCAGCCATCACCACCAGGGCAGCCAGCGATGGAGAGAGAGAGAGAGAGAGAGAGAGAGAGAGAGAACATGTCGTATCTCTTCGGTATGGTTCATTATGGGTCTAGTGATGTGATTCAGTATGGTTTAGTATGATCCAGTATGTTCCTTGTGATTTCAAGTCGGCTTGTTGTGATCTGAGATGGATGGAGAGAGAGAGAGAGAGAGAGAGAGAGAGAGAGAGAGAGGACATGTGTCGTATCTCATCAGTATGGTTCGGTATGGTTTCAATTATGATTTGGTACGGTTGAGTATGATTTAGTATGGTTCCTTATGGTTTTAGTTCGGTTTTTGGTGATCTCAGATGGATAGAGAGGGAGGTAGAGAGCACTGTCCATTTCACTGATGTCAATATTTTCAAATGCTGAAAACTTCATGGTGGACCTCCCAGTTAATTAGCACATCAGAAATCAGTGACTTGGGGAACCATGAATACTAAGTATTTAACAAAATCTTATGTCTCCAATGCATAATAAAATTTGAAAAAGTTATATTGGAATTTTCCACAAAAAATGCAGCCATCTGAAACCCAGATTGGCAAAAAAAAAAAAAAAGCATTCTGGGGCAAAATCCCGGAACGTGTTTCGGGACGCCCTATGCATCTATGATATGTATGTATAAAGTACTATAAACTTGAGTTTAATAGTTACATGGTTGAAAGCTTCTCAGAAGCTCTCTAGACTCTAAAGCTACTATCATGTATTTATCATAAATAAGGAGAGCAATTCATATAGTTAGCAACATAGTAAGTTGTGATACCTCAATATTTTATACAATCTAAAAAATTTCATGGTAATGAACTATTTTTGGGCCTTGAACAACCTGAATAAAGCTCCGAAATAGTGAGACACTTTCTTCTTCTTCAAATAATATATTATTAGTATGATGTGAAACTTCTTTCTGTAGTTGCCAATTTTAAAGCTTGACAAAAGTTCATCAAGCATTGAGCTGTTTGCTTTCAGATTGTAAAGCTTGGAATGATGGACATTTAAGCTCCAATGAAAGTCATTTTGAAATTATGGGGAAGTTCTGGAAGGTTGCATTTCAAAACTTTTTCTAAAGTGAGTTCTGGAAAGCCAACTTCTATTAATTTTTGATAATTAATAGAGCATCAATGGATTGTAATCATAACCCTACATTGTATTTAAGCCTCGTTGTTTGTAAGCTACTTTTTGTTAATACTAAGGACAAAAGTTCTAAAATGGCCAAATATAAAGGTCTCAAAACATGTAAATGTTTTGAAAATTTTGAAAAGGATTTGAAAGTTTTTAGGTGGGTTTTGAAATCTGTTTCACATTGAATGGACGAGCCAGATTTATATTATGTGTTAGTGCAATAATAGCCTTGGTCCTACATGGATTTATACATGTTCTATTTTCTCAGATTCCATGGTATCTGTCAAATAAATTAGCAGCTTGAAAATCATTATAAGAATGTTTTCCAAAGTTCTCAGACATATTTTGTCAGGTGATGCATTGGTGGCAAGGAGATACCTCCGTATGGGTTATGTACATATCGATGATGTAGCTTCTGCTCACATCCTTGCCTATGAAAAACAAGAAGCTAATGGTCGCTATATGTGCTCCGCTTTTGATATGGCTGATTATGAGCTTGAAGAATTTCTGCAAAATCGGTACCCCAACTATAAGGTTCCAATAAGGTGAGTTCAAACAGGACCTGAGCGTAATCATTTCCTTGTATTGAGATAGACCATGACTCCCGTTACAAATTTCAAGTGATGTCTTTACAAGATGAAAAGAATATTAGAGCTCTGTGAACATGTAAGGACGATGATCATTTTAAATCTTTGAAAATATTAAAATTCTTCTGTTTGATGTGCGTTGTATGTGCAGTATCCCAAGAAATATCAAGCCACCCTTTGCTGGTCTTAGCTCTATCAAGATACAAAAGCTTGGGCTTCAATTCAAGGGGTTAGAAGAAATGTTTGATGATGTGGTTAGGAGTTTTACAGAGATTGGTGTTTTGTAGATTAGTCAACATTGACCTAGGAGGTGAAGGTTCTTCATAAAAGTCGACATATTTCATTGACCTTGCATAAAAGCTTTCTAAGTTGTTGGTCCTTAAAAGACTTTTTGTTTGAGCATAGTTAGTAGTACATTTGACCTGCACGCTAAGCTTCAAAATCACAATCACAGAGTTATAGTTCCAAAGGGTCTCTTCACTCAAAGATGAGCTATTAATACTTTGACTCGTAATAATTTTGAGTTAATATTATGACAATTGGTAAAAAACAGTATACATTAATTATTGACCAGCTTGATAACCTTTTGATCCTATAGGATGGAGTTTTAGTTGAAATTTAAATTTGTTGAGAGTAGTTTTTCTTAGAAACCTTCAATCTGTACCTTTATGGTAAAGGTAATGGAGCTTTTTGTCATGTGCTTTATGTAGTTTGCAACTCATCTATTCTGGTAGTTCTTGAGATGAATGATACAATAAATGCCTTATAAGTCCACAATAGACATTGTAAGAAAGTGTCTTGTTAAAAGTTACGAGGCCCCAACTTAATTAAGAGTTTTATGTTAAGTTTTATTTAGATTTGGAACCACATTCAACCAAATACAAATGTCTTAGGTCAAGCTAACTTTGGAGTCTATTGCTCATTTGTCACATTTTGAGATTGATGATTTTTTAGCTCGTCTTTAAAAGTTTCTTGATTGTAATGGTTCATGTAACATTGAAGTCACAAAATTGTTGTTGAACTTTAGCTTAAGGCTTAGTCTATTGATTGACAATCATCAAATTTTGATTCATATCCATTTGATATTAATTTCATGGTTTCGTGGATCATTCAGGAGAGTTCATGTACGTGCTTGTACTTTCAACTAGTTTCTAAATGTCTATGGTTTTCTTTACATTTTGATGGTCAATTGTTGTGATTATGGATGCATATGATTAATGACACATGACAATTTGGGTCATAGAGCATGAAATCCATTCTGGAGCTGATTTACATGGATTTTGAAAAAGAGTTGAGTTTTGTGCTTTTTTACAATTTTTTTCAAGTTTTTCTGTTTTCTGACTTATTTGTCTTTTTTTATTTGATTTGTGATCCATTTTTATGTTAATTTTATTGATTTGACATGCTAGGTTTGTAGATTTTGCTTTTAGCCTTTCACATTGAGAAATAATTGAGTAATGATGAATCATGGATTCTTATTTATGGTTTTTGTAACTGCCAAGCACTTCAAAGTGAAGTGAAATTAAAAGAAAAAAATTAATGCATGCGAGCTCGCGTCCACTTGATAACTTGTAACATTCGACCTTGTGTGACTTCTTGTGCTCGCAATAGAAATTTTAGTTTTTTTGTTATGTAAATGGAGCTTGATTACCAACGTATCAAGGTAAGCACAAGGAGGTTGCATGCGGTACTTCCTATTGATGATGTCAATGCTTGGAAGGTTGTGTTGTAACCTTTTTTTACCCAACAAAAAGCTAATTTTTTTTTTCTTTATTGATTTCAACAATATGAAGGTAATGCCAGAAGAAATTGAAGAAAATAAAATTATTTACTATGTTGTGGAATCAACCAATTTCCTTAGTTTCACATGAAATGCTATTAATCTTGCAGATCCCATGTTTATATTTCACAATTCTCTTGGTGTCCAATCTTTTTTTGGCTGGACAACTAATTTTATGGCTTTCCTACATGTCGTGTCCACATATCATAAACTTTGTGCTCACATTTTGTCTGGCATGCTTATCTTACATCAAATGCTACTTGTGCCTGGTCCATAAAGTCACATTTGGTGCACAATACACAAACATCTCACTAGTACTAATCATGATTCAAGATATCTCACAAAGATGACGCATGAGAAATCCACATCGTGCCTCAAACACTTCACACAACATTCTAATTTCTCAAGTCAATCTTTAATAGTGCTCTTGCAACATTGCACACCACAGAAGAATAATTCAATTTCCATTAACTTCCACAATTATCGAATGAAATTGTTTGATAGAGTTGTCCATAATCAACTAGATAATGAGTGTCTAGAGGCATATTATGGCAATTATTGGTGAGCCTTCTCGTTGAGATGCAGTGAGGCTACAATTTGATGAGAGGGTTGGTTATTGTTTTCATAATTTATTGATAATCTCACATTAACTAGTTTCATGTGTCATCAAAATATTGCTCAAAAATCAAGAAGTGAACATGTTACATCTTAGAAGACGAAGCTTTTGGATTCCAGCCTAGGAGGCTTTGTATTTTTTACTTTCCCATGAGGGCTCTATAATTATGATTATTCATTGACCTCTCTTTACACTATTATGCTACTTGTGATACAATTACAATCACAAATATTATTTCTCCACAAATTCTTAGGTTATTTGTCATTGCTGATGGTTTTGAAATTTGTCTGTTATTATGTACATAATCGAATGAGGACAACATTTACCATCGTTGAAAGTAATTAACAATTACAGTTTAGCTTTGACGCATCTCTTTTCTTATTACCAAAAGAAAAAGCCTCACCTTGATCCAAGTTGTCTTTCTTGAATCCCTTACATATTTGCCTTTGGTGAAGAATGCACGTTCGAAGATTGTATCCTTAGGGTCAATATCCTAGATGTGAACTTAGATACTTAAATCTTTTTCAATGTATTCCATACCTCACTTGAAAAAGTGCATTTATAAATTTTCTTAAGAAGTTTATTGGTAATAATCATCTTGATGATGTGGGAAGCCCTCTTAGTTGCTCTTGAAGAACTTAAGGTCTTTCTTTGACATCTGAAACAGAGTCCATTACTTTATTCAACTCAAGCAAGGATTTTATCCTTACTTTCCAAGTTGCATAATTTGTAGAGTCGAGCATGTCATTGACTCACACTCCTCTCAACAAATTAAATCACAAAGATTTAGAATCTTGCAATACTATCTCTCTTGTAACTAGTTGACTAACAGTAGAATATTGATAAATTTGATCAACACATGATCTGACCTCAATAGATTGAAACTAAGATGTAAAATTACTGAAAATGCCCTTGCTTAGGTTGACATCTCCAACAAGTGCTCAAATCAAAATCTTGAAGAACTTAATGCAATCAATCTTATTGAATCAAGAAAAAATCTATATGCAAGACAGTTGTTAACATAATGCCCATTTGTAAAGGGAGCCTATCTCATCCAATGGGGAGCATTGCTCAGTCACAAGAGAGAATTTATCACTTAATAGGTTTTTTTTTTTGCATAAACTTAAAAAGAATTACATCCACAAGGGAAGCTTAGCTCATCCACATGAGATTTGTCAACTGGAAAGAAGCAACAATGTTAGCTTGATTGTACATAATCTCTCCAACAAATAAAGAGTTTGCTCTCTGTGAAAGTACTGTACTTTAGGACCATAAATGGATCTACAAAAGATCCACAAGAGTGATTGGATGCTTGCTTAACAATCTATCAAAAAACTAGACACAAAAAAGTTGATCTAGATTGGCAATTTGACAAACAACAAGCATTATAAAAGCATTGATCAGCATTGAAATCCGAGCACACACGTGTGTACTAAAGGCTGTGGTACGGCCTTCAACCTGAGAAACAAGTAGAAATTGATTTGGTTTCATTTGGATCACAAAAACTCAATGTACATAGTGAACTAGCTTGAGATTGCCAATAAGCTCCAAAAATTTTCTATCTTCTCACTATGGAGAGAGGGAATACATAGCAAATTCGACTTCCTTCTTGAAGTTAGGTGGATTTCCAGCATGTAATAAGGAAGTTAACTTACTCTCCTTGACCTAAAATGAAACCCTAGTCTATTTCCTAGAGTTATGCTTGGTAGGTAGCTAGTTGGTCAAATTTTCACCTTAAACTTAGGTGTAGGTCCTATAAAGTAGGGATGACCACCAAATAGACATGACCAACTCTCTTGACTTGAACTAACCTATATTAGGAGTGGTTTGCCACGTGGCATATTGGCCTTACATGTGTGAAACCCAATTATACACAATATTTACAATGTTCTACATGGTCTTTGATCAAGCTAGATTTGCCAATTTTTGGCAATTCTTCACACTCCTCAAATTTAGCTTGATCTATTTACAACTCTCTTGATAGATGAATGAGAGCTTTTAGAAGTGTCTAAAAAATCCAACTACAAACAAGGAACTTTTGAGACTCCAATAGAGAATGATGTCCATGAAGGATCTTTCACCACCTCTTAAAGGATCCCTTACACGATGTTCCATAAATGTGTCATGTAGCACACTTCAAAAACTATACATCATGCCAAGCCATGGATTCCAAGGCATTTTGTGCACTTGAAGATACATCAATTAAACTATTAAGTGCATACATAATGTTGCCAAAGACAAATTGCCTTGCCTGATCCATATGATTGAGCCTAGATGGCTCCATCTTGATACTCATGGTTCTTCTTGGAGTCCTCGGGTCTTGAACTTGCTCCTCCACTTGACTTGACTCCAAACCATCAATGAATTGAATAAGGTGTTGATCCAAAGGTGCTTCTTCAAGTTTACAAATCTCCCACTCTTGAAAGATCACATTTCCACCATTGACAAATTCTTTGGTTGAAAACAAGTAGATTCTACAATCTCTACTTGAAGAGCAAAACACTACCATTATTCTTATCATTGAAATAGGATAATCTTTGGTCCTTACATTGGAATGATCATGCACAAAGCATGTGGACACAAAGATTTCCAAAGCAAATGATGTTTCATCTTTTATGACTCTATTCAAACTATTACAAAAACAGTTATCCAATGAAATTGCTTTATCAACAACAAATGTAGATTTCAAAGCAACCCATTTCATTGTCTTGTCGTACAAAGTAGTAAACACCATGAATCTTAAAGGTAAGAAACAAGTCACCTCATGTCTACTACTACTTTCCAAAAAGCATTCAAAGATAGTAGACTCTCCAATGCTCACCACCCTTGCAAGATGCACACTTGAATGGACAATTTGCATGCAATTTGATGACTCGGCCATTGTCATTGAGGACTCCCTTGGAACTCTCATGCTTTGAAGCTGATCCTGAAGATCTTCCTCCTTTTGATGCTCCTCCTCAATGCAAGCAAGATCACACTTTTCCAAGATCTCCTCTTGAGTGACCTCCTCCTTTGCCAAGCTCATTCTTTCAAAAGCAACACTAGCTTCCAACTTAAACAATCTTCCATGTTTAAGTCCCTTTGCAATGCAAACATCATTCTTCAAGATGAAACAAACACCATGCTTAAAGTGAACATCCAAACCACTTTCTAAGAGTAGATCAACACTAAGCACATTCTTGGCGATTGATGGTACATAAAGGACATTTTCTAGATCCATGCATTTTGAGGATTCTAGACACAAAGAGATGGTGCCAACACCATTTATCCTACACTAAAGAATCAACATCCATCGTGGAATTCGTCCCGTTTTGCATGCTTTATTCAATAGATAAAGGAGAGCATGATGGTCGGTATAAAAGGCAAAAAGTTGGCCTAGCAAATAATGACGAAATTGTTGAGAAACATAGACCATTGCTAATGTTGCTCTGTCTGTAGTGAAATAATTAACCTCAGTTGGAACCAGCTGACGACTTAGGAAATAGATTGGAAAATCATTTTCAAATTCTCCGGGTTGCGTTAAAACAGCACCAATGGCATACTTACTAGCATCCGTATGCACATGGAACTCCTTATTATAATCAGATATGCAAAGAATTGGTTGGGTGACTAAAGCCTATTTGAGATCTTTGAAGACTTTAATCTGTTCTTTTGTCCACCTTGGATCAGTAACGATTTTGTATACTAACCGCGCCTTATCGGCATAGTGTATTATAAAAATACAATAATAACCCATGTGGCCTAGAAAGATATAGATTTCCTTCACTATACCTGGTAGGGGCATCTCTAGAATCACCCTGATCTTTTCAAGATCAATGGCGATACCATTTTGAGAAATGATATGGCCTAGTACCACACCATGGGTAACCCAAATTTGGCACTTTTCAAGATGAACCTCGACAATTAATGAACACTTGTTCAAGGGCATCGAGATGTTTATCCTCAAATGAATGTACACCAAGATCGTCGAGACAAATCTCTAGATTCTTGTGTAACATATACTTTAAAGCTCATTGCATCACCCTTTGAAATATCAATGGGGCATTGCATAGACCGAATGGCATAACAATATACGCGAATGTGCCAAACTCTGTAACAAATGCCATTTTGAAACAATCTTCAAGAGCAATTTGGACTAAGAAATAGCCACTAAAACCGTGCAGGAAGCTAAAAGCTTCTGCTCCTGCCATATCTTCGAGAATTTGTATGGTTAGAGGTAACATGAAGTGATCTGTCTCTATTTGATCATTAAGTTTTTTTAAATCCACGTAGATACGGAGTTTATCATTTTGCTTTGGTACCACCACAATTGGCGATACCCAACTTGTGTGCTCAATTTCATAAATGAAACTAGCATCGAGAAGCTTCTTAATATCTTCTCTTAATAGGTAGGGCTGGTGTGATAAGGTTTTGCTCTCACATGTATTGCACCATCCTATAGTGGGATTGTATGCACTACAACGTCAGGAGGGACCACCTTCATTTCTTTATAACTCCATGCAAACACATCTTTGTATTTGCGCAATAACTTTTCCAAATCCCGTAATTGGATTGGATTCAGGTGGGCTCCTACATGCACGACATGGTCTATGTCTTCATCATTATCCTTTAGATTTAGAGGTATGGTCTTTGCAGTTCCCTCAAAAGAAGTTGATGGTGGTTGAGGTTCCCGTTTTGGCTTTACCATACTGATGATCACATAATCAGTCATATAATCTTTAAAGTGCTGTGGATTATCATATAGTGGATCATCAACTATCTCTGGTGGGATCTTAGGAATGTCCTCTACAAGTTTGGTTATAAAGGATGAAGCTTGACTAGGATGTTTTGGTTTTTTATCAAAGGTTTGATTAGATGTTTCAGCTTTTTGTGCATTTGGAATTGCTTATCAGTCAATCATACATCAACCTTTGATTTGTTTTTTTAGCATGCGAGGTATTTGTGTATTTGTAGCAATAGGCATGCATGGATTTTTTTGTGTGCTTTTTCTCGAATTAAATCTTCGTCAATGGTGCTTAGGATTTCATCATTGTGTACATCCCATTGATAGACGTTTATCTTTGGTCTGTGTACATGAGTGGTGACTGGTTGTGAAGTAAAGGAAGTCTAATCTCTTTCGGTATACGACATTTTCCTAATCTTTCTGGGTCCAACAAATGGATAAGCTGGTCATCAGATAACTCATTTTCTCCCACAGTAAGAGTGCCATCCTCACTGGTGGATACTTGAGTAACAAAAGCATTTTTAGGTATCAACTCAATAGGGAGTGCATCTATCATGTATAAAGGCAGGTTGGGAGTGTTGATATCCGTGGAGTTTATAGTTATTTCGATTGGGTCCTCTTCTTGAACTTCTTGTTCACGAAGAGTGGTGTTGACACAATCGATGGTCACTAAAGCATGACCCCAGTTAATGATATCAATGCTCTGCATGTAATGACCATTTATGGTTGAATCAATACTTTCTGGATCATCATAGGTAGTTGACGACCAATCGTCTTCAATTCATGGAGGCTTTATCTTTTCCGTGGCATTGACATAGATTCTCCAGTCTCTGTTGACAAAAACTATTTTGTTTTTCTTCCAATCTTGAATCACTCCGGCCATTTCTAACCAAGGCGTTCCAAGAAAGAATTGATAGATGTGTGGTTCATTAGGAAAATCTAGTACTACACACTCTATGGTGAAAATCAAACCTGCAAATTTAATCGATAAATTGCTTATGTGTCATCATTCTTTGGTCAACAATTTATAGCTTGTACTTAGGCTTTTCCAATGTGGATATTTCGTAGGCCTTTGCTAAGAACAAGGCGATAATATTCACGCCAGACCCACTATTGAGAATGGCTTGCACTTATGGGTAAGATTTGTAGTGCACTGGTAAAGTGATGCTGCTACCTTTAGCAACACCTATATGAAGTAAGCTCATGTCTACATTATGAACCACTTCAGCGTTTTCCGGTTGTTTCAACTCATTTGGTATATCAGGCTGCTAGGAGCTTTGTAGTATGGCATCCCGCAGGGGTTTAAAAAACTTGACAGTCGTGTAGAAGGGCATAGTGATTTGGGCTTGTAAGAGATCAGAAAGAACCTCTATTCCTCATGGTCGTTGTCCCTGCGTACGTAACTGGGCAAATGACAAAGTAGAAATCAGAGGCTCTATGTATACCCACGAGTTAGTGAATCCATTTCTATTACAATTTGGATTCCACCTCTTACAAGTGAGTGAACCCAATTCTATAAAAGTTTGGGTTCCACCTCTTACATAATAATAGGAGGCCTCTTTATAAAAAACACAACTCAAGTTGAGAGGGTCTAAATTACTAGCTCTCATATGGTTTTCCATTTTTTTGGGAATTGCCATGTGGCTCACAAAATGTATAGCTTTAGCCTAGCACTAGTGATTCTTGTACTCTCAGACTCGGCTCTCAACTTCTCCACTGGAAGCCCTTTTGAGTGGTGAGGTTATGCATCGACACCTCGGGGCATGGCATCAACTAACACCAACTTGAGAAATGGAAGTAGATCCTCCTCTTGATAGAAGCCTAAACTCATCATTCATGAAGATATCTTGAAATCCACCATAGTTGCCAAATTTTTTTGAATAGCAAAACTTTGAATAAGATTAGCATGATCATCCAACAAGCCATTAAGAACAACTTGAACAAGTTCTACTTTCTTAATGCGTTCATCGGTACATGCTAACTCATGCCTTAACCCTCAAAACAAAAGCATAAACACTTTCATCCTTCTTTTGCTTACATTGAAAGATTTGCCTCCTAAGGATTAGTACCCTTGATGTAGACTTGGACTCATAAAGCTTCTTCAAAGCTTCCCAAGCCTCACTTGATGAAGTACACCTACCAACTTCCTTGAGAAGTTCATTTGTAACATTCATCTTGATCACATGAAGAGCTTTCTTTGCCCTCTTATCATACCTCAATTGTTCTTGAGGTGCCAAAGGTCTTTCCTCCACACCTACAAAAATATCCATCAACTCATTCATCTTAAGGAGAGACTCCATTCTCACCTCCCAAGTAGAATAGTTGCTTGAGGTAAGCCTATCATTGCTTTCCAACATGAAGCCTCCATTTGCAGCCATGTTGCAATGACTTGATCTTCCCTTTCAACCTTCTCCAATGCACAAAGCACTCTCTTGAATGTCAACAAATGAACTCAAGAAGAAATCACAAAAATATGGAACCTCTCAAATCTCTTTCTTGCACCAAACCCAGCAAATCCAGCACATAGAATGAAATATACTTGATCAACAAATGATCAACCTACAATATTATGAACTTTTGTACTTTCTGAGATTGAAATACACTCTTGAAAAGTCCAACAACTTCAAACACAAGAGATCCAATCATCCACAAAAGTACAAAAAATTGAATCATTCACTTTCTACATGCAAAAGCTAGAAACTTGTCCTAGAATCCTAAAGAATGCAATAAGACATTTCTAATGCATTTAAAGTTGTCACAATCCACCTTATGAAGTGTGAAATTGGCCTACTACAAGTATTTTGTCCTACATTGAGTTTTGATTTATAGAAAATCAATTCTACACATGAAAAATGCTTGAATTTGAGTAGAAATCAATATAGCATGCTCTAGAATTGGTGACTCCTCCAAATTCCTTGCTAAAGATGACTGATCTTTTAGTAACCTGCAACAAAAGCTCTAATATCATGTGAAGAAAATCAGATCACTAAGATCTAATTAAGCACTTTGGTCTTTGGTTACAAAAGGTAGAACATTTAGCATCATTAATAATGTAGAAATCTAACATCTACTACACATAGAAGATGTAAACTCAATAAGATCTTGACAAAATAGCATAAGTATGATAAGTTTTTGTTTCTGTCCATACAATGGCTATACCACAACACATTTCACATGTGTGGATCCAATACATAAGTCACAAAAGCATTCTACACACACAAATTCAAGATATGACCAAAACAATGGAAAAATGGATATGGAAACCCAAAGAGATTACTTCCATAAGCATGAATGAGAGAGAGAGAGAGAGAGAGAGAGAGAGAGAGAGAGAGAGAGAGAGAGAGAGAGAGAGAGAGAGAGAGAGAGAGAGAGAGAGAGAGAGAGAGAGAGAGAGAGAGAGAGAGAGAGAGAGAGAGAGAGAGAGAGAGAGAGAGAGAGAGAGATGAACTCTTCCCATACTTGTACACTCTATATAGCAGGCCCTTGACCTATTTGGATGTGCTTGTCCAAGCTTATCAACATATGGAAGTTTCTAGACTCTTCTCTAAGAAGCTAGAGAACTTGACTAGATTCAATATACCTCTTCTAACCAATTAGAGAGGGTCCAAATTCGACCTTATCAACTTGCCTAACTTGCCAAAAATAGTAAGTAAACTATTCTTAGGACTTATTAACAATGTAAAGTTTATCTCTAAGTTCTTTCGAGAGAGAGAAAAAATTGGACGAAGAACTATGCACAAATTAAAGATGAGTTTTATGGTCTTGATGTGTTGAAGTTAAAATGAGATTTCTACTTTTTGAGAATTATCTCATGTTGATAGTACGAGTAACTAAGGCTTTTAATGTTGTAATTAATCTTAAAAATTGTTACTTGTCACTTAAAGAATCTACATATCAAGAAAGTATAGGCACTCATCTATTTTAATATGTGGCTCACGGTACGTTGATGTGATGATTATATGAGCCAAAAGTTTTTAGCATTGATGTTAAATACATCTAGTTTTTCTACCTAGTGACTTAACTTGTAAGTAAGATCAAAGAGTAAGGCATGTACGTTTGGAAATTGAAATGAATCGAAAAACTTTTTATGCACATTGCAAGAAAATAGGAATTTATGTCAAATATTGTGGGATGCACTTAGATTCAAGACTACAATAAGCTTAACAAAAATGGTATTATCTTATACATACATTGATAGATATAAACAAGCATGAGAAAGCTTTCATAAAGTTCATATACACCATTTAATCTCAAATGTTAAAAATTCCTTCCCCAATGGTCTCAAGATATATACATGTAAACTTGACTCGTGAAAACAAGTGTGAGTAGGAACTTTATATTTGTATGAGGCCTCATAAAGTATTCAATTTCAAAATGTGCTCTTTTAGTTATGATTTGTTTTTTTTATAGTAGAAACAAAGTTACGCTTCCTCTTAAAAAATATTTCTAGATACCTTTAGGTATGACTATGGAATATTCACGCAAGTTCATGTAGTCTTACCTTATAGCCTTTTGTGATATGCTTGTTTATGAAGAAATGTTCAATGAGCACGCCATGATTTTTTTAATGAAAAAAGAAAGCTTCGTGAGGACAAACATTTTAAGTTATTTATTAACTTAAGACTTCTTATTTTTAAAGACTTTGTCTCATTTTACTTGATAGAAACAAGATCTCACATATATTGGTATGAGAATAGTATCCACTTTACAATGATATTCCCTTACATCACTAATAATAAAATTTTATACTCAACATAATGAAAAAAAACTTAGGCAATGTATACCATTGATTCACTTGAGTACATTCTAATAGCTATATGCCCCATGTGCTTCTTGCTCACAAAATATTATTTCATGAAATCCTCTATTTTATTTTCTATAGATACAAAATAAATCCACGGTCATATAAACATCATAAATCAATGAAACTCTCATCATAATAAATATAAACACAATGAAAGTAGTGGTACATTGCTCTCATAACTGATTACATGATTCAATAAATACACAATGATATTCTCATCTCTATGAACATACAATAAAAAAATATCCCTTCTTATTGCATAACAACATTGCATTATAATTTATTCTCTCCCACAGATGCAGAGAAGAAGTACAATAATCTATATGGTTACATAGCACAAGTTCCTTTTGTGTGAGTCTCATGTTAGAGAAAGGATCCACAATATTTTATTTATAAATGTATTGTCAAAGTCCTTGATCGCCCTTTAATGGCAAATATGTGTATAGTCATAGTAGGTGCTCCATGTCATACTTATCTCATGTTCTCCTTTGTGGTACATTCATTGATTGTTTGCAGTGGTGGCCATTTGATCACCATTTGGGTAGATAAATAGGTTTATGTGAAAATAATCTATTAGATGTCATCTCGTCATTAAACATTTACCAGCAAGGCTAATCTTACCAACATATTTACAACTAGTAAGTACCTACCATATTTACAAACTTTGGAAAAACTTTACAATTTACTCATAAAATAAGTTCAAAAGTTATGGTCAATATTCCTAAAGATTGTATGCAGACTTAGATACAAGTTTGACTTTGGTATGCCTTCAACTTCTTTTGAGCTGCCATTGAGCCTTGTACATTACCAAAAAATGATCTTGGTCTTAACTGTTGGAAAATGGTAGGATAGCAGCGGAAGATAGATGGTGGATGGTTTGTGGATCGGTAGTGCAACAATTAACAACAAAATTGGTCAAGATGAAAATTGAGTAGCAATGCAAAAGAAAGAAGCAGTAGTGAGACAAAATCTTGCACTCTGATTGAATAAAATTGAGTACAAGTGCATGGAGCAGTGCAAGCCTGATGGCGCAAAATTTCTCTAGTTGATAATCATTGATTGCTTAAAACTTGACTAACTGATCAATGTATTATAGCTGATTACAAAATATCTACTTAAAAATATTTGTTTGCAAAAAAAATCTATTTGGTATCTATTACAACCGCCTTAGAGCAATAACTATCTGTACAATAGTAGGTGAACTGCCATAAAGACTTCTGATAATTTATTTGGATCGATTTTTTCCTGATGGAAAAGAATCGATAAATGTCGGTTGATGACGAATTCGGTTAAGTCGACGAAGTCGGACATGTCGACTAATTCGGTTGATGAAGACGAGTTTGGCGGTTGATGGAGTTAGTGGGGAGATGTAGATGAATTCGGTTGATGGGTATATCATGAGAAGTTGAAGTTGATGGAATGAAGTAAGTCGGGTACTTCGAACACTTTGATGTTGGGTACCTTGATGAAGTAAGTTGATTATATACAAGAGGAATCAATTACTTCGATGTTGATGAAGTCGGTTGAATATATATATGGGAGAAGTCAAAGTTGATGAAGTCGATGACTTCGATGTCGGACACTTCAATGTCAGACACTTCAGAGGTTAACATTTGATTATATACATGGAGAAGTCGAAGTCGATGAAGTCGGACTTCGGACACTTCAATGACTTCAAAGTCGATGGAGTCGATTTCGGCTGAATCTTTCAGGATGCTCATTACTCCATGGATTTGGTCCTGAGCATTAAAATCCAACACTCCCTTAATGTGGATCCTAGAAAGATTCGATCTTCAGATTTAGCTGATTGTTAAATTTGAGATGGTGCTCCTTGGTGAAGTAATCTACTGCCATAGACTCTGTCCTGAAGTAGATCAAAGAAATTAGCCTTGTGCTTTGGTTGTCACAATAGATGGGCGTTGAATGTGACTGAAAAAATTCGATATTTGCAAGTAGGTTTGTCAACCAAATTGTAGCATTTGAGGCAGTTGAAAAGTCCGATTATGTGGACGATAATATTACTGGAACTATTTTGGCTGTGAGAGATTGGGCTTTGATTGTATGAAAATACAGATTCAAAAGTCGATATTCTGGTGTTGAAGTCTACTACCCATTCTGCATTTGTGTAGCCTTTGAGAATATTGGCTGATGGGTCCAGTGCTAACATGCATTTCAGATCCTTCAAAAAATTCAAATTGTTACTAAGTAGTAGTGTATCATCTACATAAAGAGTAGTGATAATGGAAGGATTCGATACAGACTTGAAGTAAATATTTGAGTCTACCAAGTTTGGATAAAAACCATTCTTGTTTAGAACTGCAAGTGTGATGTCTTCTTCTGCCTTGCACTGGTCAGCATCAATGGATGACTTTGCCTCTGAAATAGTGTTGAGTTCCTACACAAAGTAGTAGGCCGAATCATCCACGAATAGGGATGGAGGCTATCTGGATCAATTCGAATTTATGTGTTGAAATTCGATCCTTTGATGTTGTTCCATTTGTTGAGGGACTGCCTCATTGTCGAAGGAGTCGTTGTCAAGTTTGTGATCAACACTGAGTTCGAAGTTGTCGACTCTTGGATTGGAAGTCGATGGAGCTTTCCCCTTGTGGTTGAAGAATTGATCTTCCACAAAGATGACATCTCTGCTCATGAAGGTTTTTTGAGAGTCCAGATTGAAGAGCATGTATGTTTGATGGTCTGAAGAATAGTTGATGAAGATCAACCTTTTGCTGGTGTCATCTAGCTTCCTACTTAGATCAGCGGGGATCTGAGAGTAGGCTTTGCATCCAAACACTCGAATATTTGTGAGTGATGGCTTCGATCAAGTCCACACCTCATAAGGTATCTTGCCATTCAGGGCCTCTAAAATGGATCGATTTTGAAGGTAGGCTGCTATAGTAACAACTTCTGCCTAGAACTTCTTTGGAAGAGATGCATGGGCCAGCATGCTCCTTGCACTTTCAATGATGACCGAGTCTTCCATTTAGCTACACCATTGGACTGAGGTGAGCTGCTAATTGAATATTGTTGTAGATGTATCCGATTGGCCTTGCAGAAAGCTTTGAACTCGATGGAGATAAATACTCCCCCTCCATCAGAGCATAGAGCTTTGATTATTTTCTGGGTCAATTTTTCTGATGATGCCTTGACCTGCATGAAGAACTTGAGAGTATGAATTTGTTCTTCAAGAAATATGTTGTAGTCCTCCGAGAGAAGTCATCAATAATAGTCAGCAAATAGACAGCTCCCCATGTGGAAATAGTTTGCATAGGACTACAAATGTCCATGTGTACAAGATCTAACAAATTTCTAGAAGTACATTCTAAATTTGAACTTCTAACATGCTTACTAAAAATACAGCTTTTACATGGAGTATCAGATTTGTCAGTGACAGGTAAATCTTGCACTAAGTTTTGTTTCGACATTTGCTGAATACAACTGGCATTTAAATGGCCTAATCTGAAATGCCAAAGCATATCAATTGATTCAGAAGTTGAGGTAAAAAGAGCTTGACTACTTGTGGAATAAGAGTGACTGATTTTGTACAAATTGCCACACCTTCTACTGAAAGCAAAAACTTTCCTAGATTCGTCAAGAATAGTGTAGACCTGCCTATCAAATTCAACCCTCTGATCTGAATATGTGATTTTGCTAACTGAGAGCAGGTTTTTGGTTAGATTTGGAATGTGAAGAACATTGGACAAAAACATTACATCACCTTAATTCATTGACAGATTATGTATGCATCATATATGATCTCCTCATCTCAATGTGAGTGGTACAAGGGAACCCAAAGACCCACTATCATTATTGTATCTCTTTAATTCATACTCAACCTACTGATAAAAATGTTCACCCTTTGTTCTACAATAAGGCACTCCAACCCTCTCATGTAGCAAACCTTTGGGAGATCTCATGCTTCAGTAAAGAGTGAAGCTATATGTTGGATGACCATGCTCTACTACACAATTGAGACTAGCTCCTAAACACCACATAAATTGCATCATTTACAAGCACATAATAAAAGAAGATGCAAAAATATTGGAAATAGTTAACATAATCGTCGTTGAAAAGGGCCATCTTAAGCTCCACCAAATGTAGTGAGGGAGGAGCAAAATTTTTTAAGTATCAAAATATTGAAGGTAAATATGTTGATGCAAGGAAGGGTTTAAAATTTATTGAATTTGGCCAATAAAAAATCCCAAGCAAGATGACAATGAGTCCAAGTACGATGAGAAATGTCTACAATGATGTGGAAAGCATCACTAAGATTGTATTTTTCTAAGAGAACACACCCAATTTGCAATAAGGGCCAACACCATCTCCATGTTTAGAGTATATATTGAGAGCTTCGCCCATCCCCATGTTTAGTGTACAACAACAAACTCATCATCCTCAATTGTAGGAACAACTTTCAAAATTGGGTATGAACATGAGAAGTGCAAAGGGCATATATGTTATAAAAAGAGAAGACAAAGCCCATTTCGTTTAGAGTAACTAAAGTCCATCTACAAACATGG
Source organism: Diphasiastrum complanatum (assembly GCA_029204225.1). Lineage (NCBI taxonomy): Eukaryota > Viridiplantae > Streptophyta > Lycopodiopsida > Lycopodiales > Lycopodiaceae > Diphasiastrum > Diphasiastrum complanatum. The sequence continues at coordinate 53,268,315 of CM055103.1, forward strand.
TTGACGATAGCTCAACCATGATTGTAGTCCAATATTTAAGATCAAATTAATAACCCAGGTTGGGTGCCTTGAGCTTGACAGGAGTGTAGTTACATGAATGACAAAATGTTGGATAACACTTGGCGATAGCTCTAATTTTAGTCACTTGGAGGGCATTAATAGAAGTGAGATCATGAAATTTATGTATTTCCCATGCAAGTGTATACTATTAGGTAGGGATTTCATGTTAAGTGAGAATACATACATGTTAAGTGAGAATATTCATGAAAAAATACTTAATGGGCAAGTATTTCATAGTGATAATATTGTAAAAGCATCTTTGAGAAATAGTCCTTTGACCTTACTTCTATTCTTCCCTTTGTAATGCACTTCATACATACTAAAGGCCTAAGTACAATACCCCCAATTCTCTTTGAATCATGTTGAGTTGATTATCAACATAAATTTTAATAAAGTGAAGAGGTACTCTTGATAAGTGGCATGAGTAAGTTCATGTACTTGTGTATATGTCATTAAAGCATGCAGTGATGAGAAAAATGACATTCAAAGTACACATTTGAAAAAAATTGTGTACTATAAAATGTGCTCATAGAAAAGCTTTGACATGCTCAAGAAAAACCTATCAATACATATCTTTTGGAACTCGGTTGGCTTAGGTGTAAGAAGTTTGTAAAATTGTTATGTAATAGTCGCAATGTTTTTTTAAGTTCTAAACACATAAAAATATAAGATATTTTAAGCTAATAAATTTTTCTTTTTTATATACTTTAGAGTATTTAGAATCTAGTATCTACACTACTACACGATGATGAAATCTAAATCTTTTTCAATAAAAATAATAGACCTTCAAACTCCATGGACCTTGAGAAGTGAGATAAAATATAGCTTAGAATAGTGAGTCCAATGCGAACCTACCTCTCTCTCTCTCTCTCTCTCTCTCTCTCTCTCACACACACACACACACACACACACACACACACACACACACACACACGTACCTTACGAAGATTAAGGATCACCGATAATAATAAAAAGACTACCAAAGATGTTTCTTGGAACCTTTGCACTTAACATGCCATCACATTTGAATCTATCGAGTAATTTCAGACTAGTAGCAAGGCCCTTTGACTTGGTGCCTATTTTAAAATTTTGGCAAGTGAGTGATGGACAGTGGACCACCGCCCTTTCAAGCTTGTCGAGCAAGTGCCGAATGCAGGGTCACAATCTATTGGCGAATTTGAATCCCTATGATCTGACTCGTTCATTTTTGTTAAGTTGCCCTTGACAACTCAACATGGAGGTCAATGTTCCTAGGCCCAATTGCCCCTAGGTGGCATCAATGGGATGGATGACTCCATTTAAAATTTGGGACTTGCCATGCAATGTAATCTAGAACCACCCTTAGGTTAAACCAAGACGTATATCCTAGACATGGTGAAGCTAGTGCAATGTGATCCCACCACAATCAATAGTGAACACTGTTTTTTCTTTATGAATTGGTTTATGTAAAGTATGTACACCTTACATCACAAGCTATAGAAGGTGGACAAGGCTTCAAATGAGCCACATGTGCACCACACTGAATGAGCACTTGTGCACCACACTTGAACCAAGGCTTAAGCTTTAGGAGCATGGTGGGTACAAGTGACTATGAATCATAGATAGATATTTGAATACATTCCACTCAACATAGTGGGCACAAGTGCCTATGAATCATGGATGGATATTTAGAAATGTATGGCACCATATTCGAGTAGGCTTAACATGGTGGGCACCGTATTCGAGTAGGCGCAACATGGTGGGCACTCGGCACAAGTGACTAAATCATATATCATAGATGGATATTTAGAAATGTATGGCACTATATTTGAGCTGGGTGATTGTTGTCATCTTTCAACCATGATTGGACATTGGACAAAGTTCCAAATCATAATACAACATGTGCCATGAATACACAAGAGATCACAATGTAAGATACATAGCATGATCTTCCTTACAAGAAATATGCTGAAAAAAAGAGATTTTTATTCACTAAATATTGCATGGAAACATATTTGGGTGTTTCCTTGAAATGGGAAACATTTTTTTCCACCAAAAAATATGATATTGTAAACTATGATCCTTAAGAGATGATCAGATTCTCTCTCTCTCTCTCTCTCTCTCTCTCTCTCTCTCTCTCTCAAGCCATAGCCATAGCTCTCTTACTCGCCATAGCCAGAGCTATCTACCTTCAGCTCCTTATTTGCACCCACACAGCTATGCTTGGAATGCCTTGATTGACTGCAAACATCATATAGTAGCCAGCAGGAGCTACATTGCTGTTGGGTGGAGCTGATCCAGTGATGGAGTAAGTGTTATCTCCGAGTGGCATTGCGCTTTGCACACTGAGTTGAAGCAGACGCTGCCCTTGGCCGTAAGAGTGGGTGGTGAAGGGAGCACTGATGAGATTGAGCTCTACAATGCCGGTGACAGGAATGGGTGTGGTGATGGTGACAGTGAAAGCTAGATTGTAGAATAGAAACACAGGAGTGCCGATGATTGTAGGTCTCAGAGATGCAAGATTTGGGCTGAGATACTCTGGTGAGAATGCTTCAAGCCTCAGCTCGGTGGGAAAATCGCCATCAAAAGTGTAATAGTAGTGAGTGTTGCTGCCCGCTAGCAGAATGCGGCCATCTGGAAGCAGATTTGCCGTGGAATGATACATTCTAGGTATCGTGGTTGGACTCAGCACCATGAACCTCAGCCCTTGACCTGCCTTGGGCTGATATAGCACTGGATTGAGGCAAGGAAACCATGCTAAGCCGAAGCCCTGCGAGCCCGCCTGAGCTCCATTGATAATCAGCACATCTCTAGAAGGAAGCAGGATCATATCTCCCATGTTGCGAGGAGATGGCATTGTCTCCATGTTCCACACAGGCGACGGATCTGTGACAGTCATTCGGCCACAGGTGTTGGATGCCGGCATCTGGGCTGGAGGATTGAGGAAAGCGCCATACTGTGCTCCTCCACAGATCATTACCTCTGCTGTGGAAAATCCATTCTCCGCTGTCAAAGGCAGAAGCACGGACGATCCAGCCGAGGGATAATTGCGAGGCCCTCCTGGGATGGTTGGGTATGTCCGCAGGACAGCATTGCTTCTGTAATTATACAAAATGGAGTCCCTGTTCGCGAAGATGAAGAGATTTCCATCGGGAAGAAGGTGCACGTACGGGTAGAGATTGTCCATTTCCATGTCGTTGGTGTCTTTCAAAAATTGCAGCCAGATCTTGCCTTCCCCGGGAGCTGCAGGCACGAATTCCACAGTGAACTCGTTGCGGCCGCCAACCACAATCATCCGCCCATCAGGCAGCAGCTGGTTTGTAGAATACCACCGATCCGCTTGCAAGGACTGATCAGTCGCCTCCACCCAGTCGCACGATCCACCAGCTGGACACGGAACAAAGTAGCGGATCTTCCTGATCCCATCCAGGTCCCCTCCCGTCTGCACCATCGTCCCATTTGCCACGAACGCTCCGGACGAGCACCATGTGTCAGTTAAGATAGTGAGCGGGCGGATGGTGTTCGTGGCTGGATCGTAAAGAACAGAATGCGCTGTACAATCATGTGTGAGTGTTTGGTCTTGAGGATCGTCTCTGCAAAATCCATTTGCGAGGTTGATTTTGGAAGCTCCCACGTCTGTGCGATCCAGCAAGATCACAGTGCCATCATAGGTGACTGCAGTATGCATAGAGGCGATGCCTACGTTCGCGATCAGCAGCTCCCATGATCCAGGCAGCTGCCCTCTGACCCCCCTTGCCAGAAACACAAAAGCAATGTAGAGTATCAGCAGCTCTCTGGAACTGTGTCTTGCTGTAATCCTATTGATTTTCCGCATGGTAATGCTGATCACTCAGGATCTTAACACATCAGATCTTATGATTGCATCACCAGTGGATCGAAGAAGCTGAAGATCTGGAGCAGCTCCCAAATGCCAAGCCTCATATTCTTCACATTGTCCTTTGCTTCTCGCCCATTTCTTCTGAAGATCAGCCAGGAAAATCAAAGAGTCTTGTCAGCTGAGCAGAAAAGAGCATGAGTGAAAATCAAAGAGTATATGATCAGCTCAGCAGAGCAGAAAAGAGCATGAGTGAAAACCAAAGATATATGATCAGCTCAGCAGAAGAGAAAGCATGAGTGAAAATCAAAGAGACAAGTGCAAAAGGCACGAAAACCCAAAGAGAATAGAACAGAAACATAGTATAGAATAATACAAGAGAAAACCCAGCTCCAGAAGTGCTCAGCAAAAGCATCAGAGAAAACCCAACTCCAGAAATGCTCAGTCAAAAGCATCAGTGAAGCAGATGAAAAGAAATATCCCTTTGGCAAGGAAGGGGAGGGGGGCATCATCTTAGTGGCACCTAAGATTTCAAACCCCATCACAGTTGAATATTTTTTGGACCTTTCAGATTTTGCCACGTGTCATTGATCAACCACCCAAAAGCTCCCAACTGGTCTGGTGGAATATCATATTTTTTGGACCTTTCAGATTTTGCCACGTGTCATTGATCAACCACCCAAAAGCTCCCAACTGGCCTGATGTAAAAGATATTCCACCATGGGAGAGAGAGGGTACATGATCAAATTTCTGTGCTCACAAAGAACCTGTAAAAGTCCATTGATTGCTTAATTGTTGCTGGAACAAAAACTGGAGAAGCAAAAAAAATGGGAGGAAAAAAACTGGCCTCCCAAAAAAAAAACAGGGCCCTACTTACACACTGGCACTATGAGATGCCCTGTTTATGGTCAGTGCACTTGGCTGGTTGAAAGAGAGAGGGGAGGGGGGTGACCATGGGGCCCTCTGGCCTGCAATTTGACGTGCTTGCATAGGAAATGGATTTTCGTATTATTAACCTTAACCTTCACATGACGTGTAAATTTAGTGGCCACATTTCAAACCAAAAATGGAATAAATTTTTTAAAATATTTGCCCCCCATTTGAAATGGGGGGCTTCTCAAAATTACCTTTCAAACAGAAGGGTGGCTTTCAGGGTGACCGTTCAGTTTGAAAGAGTGAATGCTATCTCTGATAATTTGCTGAGTTATTTTTTTTTTTGAAAGGAAGCTAAGATTTTTGACATGATTGCAACTTGCACATACATGGGGGTGAAGAATGGGAGGCCCTTGGAGGCATAAAGATAAATGATGAAAGCATGGTCTAATAAATAAATAAATAAATATACGAGTGTTGACGTTCACAATAAAGACAAGACACCCCCATCACAAGCACTTAGGATGCCATGAGGTCCCACATCAAATGCAACCTCAATAAGAGATTTGTCTTTTTAGGGTTGTGAGAACTTATGGAAAGCTCTAAAAAGAAAAAGTTTTTTTTAACCTAATGACAAGTGCATCACCTACATCACATTAGCATAGTTTATACACAACTTGCAAGGGTTAGGATAGCCGCCAAGCCTGATCCATGAGCACAAACCTCCAAAATATGTCAACAAAGCAATAGTCACCATTCGAGGTTGCATCAACATGGCGTCGAGAGACCCAAGTCATCCGCACTCTTCGGACAAACTTTTCCTTTCACTGGACGAACCACATTCATCAAGACAATGTCTTTTACAATGGACTTGCTAATTTTAATTTTTTTTTTTTGTAAGAAAAGTCCAATTATAAAATGACCCTCATGTGCCCAATAAACAACCGAAAAAACTATCAGTCACAAAAAACAGACGATAAGAAAGTCCAATAATTGCAAGATAAATAAATGTGTCTAGTAGTAAAAAAACTTTAGGATATACAAAAGAGCAAATCTATGTACAACCTCTGAGAGTGGTGCTTTGTGCCCAAGAAAAAATTCCTTAATAGCTAGATATGCCAACTCAAGACAATATTGGAAGCGTGCCATAGCATAGGAACAACTCTGTTAGCATTATACATCTTGGCACCCAAAACATCTTGCACAAGAGAAAGAGGGACTGACACATAGAAGAAATGATGTCGCAATTGAAGCCAAAGGTCAAAACAACAGAGAGAGAAAAGATGGGCCAACATCTTAGTGAATGTTTGGCAAAGAGGATGTAAGGTATTTGGAAACTAAAGAAACCACAAGGGGAAAGGAAGAGCATCAGAAACAATGTGATAGGCAAATACACAACATTTATGTAAACCTTAAGCTAGTTTTAAACTAGCAAAACTATTTGTGATGGAAACTATATTCCTTGCAAACATATGTCCTACGTCTTGTTGAAGCTCAAGGGCCAGACTCACCATTAGTTGTTTCATGTCATTTCCACCAAGACAATGGTGGTCATTCAGCACTATTGCTAGGAGTTTAGACTCTCTTTTAGAGAAACTTGTAGGGGAAATGTATTGTTTGATAATATAGGTGGAGCTAAATTCCACTTCTATCTAATGTGCATAGAGAGGTTTGTAGGCCTTATCTCCTAGCCATGCACACTCCATATGAGAGAGAGCATGAGGCTCCCTTGTCTTATCATAACTTTTGAGGCCTGGTTGCATATAGCTCAAGATGAATAGTAGTTTTGGATATAATTGTGTGTTTTATATAAAGACATTTTGGTTATGTATTGTAGTCTGCAAAATTTGTGAATTATTATTCATTGACTGTAAATGTTTATTTTTGATGTTTTGATTAAAAAAATACGTAAGAGCTTTCCAAAAAGTATTGAGAAAACAATATTACCTTCTATAATTGGAATTTTGAGGGCATATATACATAGGTTTATCATTATTGTTGTTGTTACATTGTGGATGTTGTTCATCATGTACTTTATCAACTAAGAGTTTTTTATTCTCACCTTTGGCAAGAGAGAAATACAATGGCATTTATCGATTGTAAGATAGTGAAAATGTGTGGCAGTGTATGATATCACTTAAAAAATATGACATCGATTGAAAACTATTTAAATCAATGCAATGTTACAGTCGTTGCAATGAGTTTTTTAAAGACTCAGTAAACAGGTCAATCCTCAAAGGGAAGTCAAGGACACTTCTACAAGAGAAAGTTTGTTGCTAAATCTACAAAGCTTTTGGATCACTCCAAACACAATGCAGAAGAATCCAAGCTAAAAATTGTCACATGCCATTATTACAAGAAGGCTAAACACATTATTAGAGACTACATAAGAGAATTGCAAATGAGAAAAAGAAAAATCAGCAAACAAAAACAATTTTCAATACAACACAATCAAGTCAGCACAAGTTGTTTACAATCAGGCAACAAGAGCAATTAAATTTTGATTGTTGGAATCTTGATTCTAGATTGCACAACATATGACTAGTAACTAGCATTGTTCAAGTCACTTTGAAATCTACTAATGGCAAAAAAAATTATTTAGGAGATAATAGTTTCTAGAAGATTAAAGGAGAATGAACTATCTAGCTAAAATGTCAAGATGGGTCAATAAACACCATTCAAATTATCTTGTTGTCCCCAGAACGATAAAATATTTATAATACCCATTAGTAGAATTGTTGATATGGGCCTCAAAATTGAATTCGATTCACAAAAGTGCATAAGTGATAAACAAGATGCTTTTGTCAAAGGAATCAAAGAAGGATTTTTTTACAAACTAAGTCCTTACAATCCATCAAATCTTATTAATGTGGAAGAGTTCCTAGTTAGTTCATTGAGTATAAATACTGACGAAGCAAATATCGACAAATATCTATGGTATTTCATATTAGACCATCCAAAATTTCAACACATGCAAGAAAGAAATCTAATCACTAGACTAGACATCAAGAAAACAAGTTCTTTTGATTTTTGTGAAGATTATATAATGGGTGGGTAAGCATTCCAGAAAGAAATTCAACTGAGGTCTCAAGTTTGACAATGGTTGCTGACAATGGTTGACATATGGAAATTGGTGTAAGCTATTAGCTCATTACAACAATAAATTGTTGATATGAAAAATAAATGTGAGTGAGACAAGTAGGAATTGAAGAGCTAGTCCTTATAGCCAATAATCCACTTTAGTTCTAATTTTTTTCTCTGGAGATAAGAAGAAATTATATTTTGATGTGATTTTTGATTTGCTGGACATTTTCCATGAATGGTTTACCAAATAGAATCTGGATAACTGCATCATCTCATGCTCTATATGTGAACAAAGACTCAAAATGACAGAAGCTAAAAAGCTCTAAGCAGTCCGCATCAAATCAAAAGTCGACACAAAGTCAGAAACAATTATCAAATCCACAGTCGAAGAAGAAGATGTTATGTAAGTATTGCAAGCGCACTAATCATGAGATCCAGGATTGTAGGGTACTAAAAGCAAAGAATTCCAGCAACCAACCAGATCAATAGGCGAATGCAGTTGCAGTATTATCTCCCGATCTCGACATGGACGAAGGAGCATTTATGATCAAAGACCAAAAGGCACTATTCGATAATTCTTGGTTTTTTGATTTTGGAGCTACTCAACATATGACCAGTCACAATGAGCATTTTCACTCATACATGTCTTACAATACAAAGAAATACATTTATCTTGGCAACAATAGCACACACACTATCGAAGGTGAAGGCACTGTACGATTAAAGTTCCAACATGATCAATTCAAACTACTATCAAATGTTTTGTATATATCTAAATTCTCTACAAATCTGTTATCAATAAGTAGAATTACTGATTTAGGTCATAGGGTAGAGTTCGAGTCTGATCAATGTCGAATTATCAATAGGACAAATAAGATCCTTGCACTTGACAAGAGGCATGGATACTTAAATAGACTGACACATTGTTATTCTGACAGTAGTCAAGCCTTGGAAACCTATGTTCTTGTCAATAAAGCATTACTTTGGCATTATCGATTACGACACTTGAATCTGTGTCGAACATGTCCATACAATCCCTAGCACTTGATCTCAACTATCCAACCAGCAAAGTTGACCTCCTTGTCTGTCAAAGTTGCATTCTTGGAAAGCAGACTAGGATTCCTTTTAGATCGAGTCATAGGCATGCAACAAAAGATGTTCTAGACATTGTTCATTCATATATGTGGTCCAACGCAAACTTTGAGTTTTTGGATGTATCGCTTATGTGCAAATACCGCAAGATCTCAAGAAGAAGCTCGACTTCCAGAGTATCAAATCTATTTTCATCAGCTACACTCCTTTAGATAAAGCCTATAAGTTGTATGATCATGTCGAGTCGAAGATATTCACTAGTTGGGATATCATCTTCATCGAAGACTAGTTTATCGACCTCAAACGTAAGGGAAAATCTCATGTAGCCGAATTATCGGACTCTCCTGAATTATCGAACACTTATGTTCCCAAGTCAACTATTCCTATTGAAGGTCCTAGCTCGTCTACATTAGAGGAACAACCTATCAACAACGAATCCGAAGAAGATGATGTTGTAGTGCAGCAACTATAGCATGATGAAAATAGTCAACTTCGCTCATTGCCCAAAAGATCGACAAGAGAACGTAGACCACCTATAAGGTATATCGACGAGTCTATAGCCTAACTTGTTCAAGAGCCGACTACTATTGAAAAGGCACTAAGTTAACCAAATTTTGATCTTTGGAAGAAAGCTATGGATAAAGAGTATTCATCTCTTATCAAGAACCAGACTTGGACTATTGTCAAATTACTTGCTAGCAAAAATGTAGTTGATTGCAAATGGATATTCAAAATCAATTACAAGGTAGATGGAAGCATCGATCAAAGAAAAGCTTGACTTGTCACCAGAGGATTTTCTCAGGTACATAATGTCGACTACATTGAGACTTTCAGTCCAGTAGTTAAACATTCTTCAATCAGACTTCTATTGTCATTTGCTGTTGTAGAAGATTTAGAAGTACATCAAGTGGATGTACATATCTCATATCTTAATGGAGTTATCAATGAAGACATTTACATGATGCAACCCGAAGGTTATAATATCAAAGGCAAATAGAATTATGTATGTAAACTCCACAGAGCATTTTATGGCTTGAAGCAATCTGCTCGAGTATGGTTTCAAAGGATCAACACTTGTCTTATCGATCATGGCTATAAACCAAACACTCAGATTATAATGTCTACTTCAAGTCAGTGCAACATTTCTTTTAATTATCACTTTGTATGTGGACAACACATTGCTTTTCAACAATAGTATCGATCTAATAAAAGAAGCTAAGACAATGCTATCTTCCGAATTCGACATGACCGATCTAGGCGAAGCTCATTATTGTCTGGGTATTCAAATTCAAAGAGACAGAAAATAGAAGTTGATCTACATTACTAAGCAAAGATACATTCGTAATATGTTGATCAGATATAATCTGATGAATTGCATTAGCTCACTCACCGATGGACCTAGGACTCAAATTGTCGAAGGACCAATGTCTTCAGACGATTGAAGAGAAGGAGCAGATGCGTGAGTATCCTTATCATTCGATAAGAAGATCTCTTGTGTATGTGATGATCTGTACCAGACTAGACATAGCTTTTGTAGTCAGTTTCTTAAGTCAATTTATGACTAATCTGTTAGATTTCTTATGCTCAGTCTTAAACAAATCGTTCAAGTAATGAGCATCCTGAAAAACCGAAGGCCGACAACATATTTTCGGGCCTTCACATTTTTTCCTTGAGATTTCTTGTGCCTTAGAAATCATTTTAAGGCACCTTATCCTTCTTCGCCTTTTTCACTCCTTCGAAAAAAATGCAACACATTGACCAAGTGGCCAGAATGCCTTAGAAACCATTCTTAAGGCATCATCTGATTTTTCGCCTTCTTCACCTTTTCCCGTTCACAAAAAATACGACACACTGGCCAGAATGACTTAAACCATTTCTGGACCACCTTCAACTTTCTGCCTTTTTCTCTTTACGAAAAATGCGACAAAGTACCTAGAAAACCTTAAAACCATTTTAGGGCACCTTCGCCTTTTTCAGTTTTCTTCGTCGCCTCTAAACTAAGGCACTTTTTCACCTTTCTCACTGCCTGTAGTTTAAGGCACCTTCGCCTTCTTCTCTGCCTTCAATGTAAGACACTTTTTTTGGTTTTTTTTTCTGCCTTTTTGCCTTCTTCGTTGCCTTGAATCTAAGGGCGCCTTCGGAATCTACATACCTTTAGTATAAGGGCACCTTCAGGAGTTGCAAACCTTCAGTCTAAAGGCACCTTCGAGATTTTCGACTTTTTTACGTTTTTGCTGCATTGGCTGATCGACGTCGCCAACTTATCAACAACCCTAAAAACAATTAATCGACGCCGATCG